>CM057455.1:1416512500-1417112500 GCA_016271365.2 Neoceratodus forsteri
TGCTTTCTTGATTTCTTCTTCAGACCCACCTTTTTCTGCTAGTGCGGATGCGGCTCCTATCCTAAATAAATGAATGAAATGGAGTACCTTTGCTGTAGGCACATCCAAAAGCAGGGTCATTCTTGATGCCCTACAGGGGGCATGCCTCAGACAGCTAGTGTTGGAACCCACTCGGAAGGGAGCAATCTTAGACCTGGTACTCTCAAATGGGGAAGGAGAAAGGATCTCAGATTTAGAAGTGAGTAGCCATCTGGGAACAAGTGACCACCAAACAGTGTGGTTCACAATAAACACAGCCATAGAGTCAAGCCATACAAAAACAAGAATACTGGACTTTAGGAAGGCTGATTTTGGGAAAATGAGAGAGTGCATTAGAAAAGCAGTAGCAAATGGGCAAGAAGGAGGGGTGGAGGAACAATGGAGAATAATCAAAACAGCAATCGCAGAGGCAACAAGCCTTTGTGTGAAGCAAATCAATAAAACAAAATGAAGGAAAAAAACACTATGGTTCTCAAAAGAGGTGGCAGGGATGGTTAAGGAGAAAAGGATAGCATTCAGGAAATCTAAGGAAACACAGAAGGAGCAGGACAGAGAACTTTATCAGTTAAAGCAGAAGGAGGCAGGGAAGGCAGTCAGAATAGCAAAGGCACAAACTGTGGAAAAGATAGCCAACTCTGATAAGAAGTGGGATAAAACCTTTTATAGGTACATTAGGGAGTGAAGAAAGACCAAGGGAGGGATACAGAGACTTAATAAAGGGGAAGGAATGTGGGCAGAGGGTGACAGTGAAAAAGCAGGGATACTGAACAAATATTTCTGCTCAGTATTCACAACAGATGAGGAGGGGGAGGTGCCTAAACCAAACAAGGGAGAAACTCTGAATAGGGGGGTCGATACCAGTCCATTCACAGAAGAAATGGTTTTGTAAGAACTCTTGAAATTGAGGGTGGACAAAGCAATGGGGCCTGATGGGATTCACCCAAAATACTAAAAGAACTAAGGGTAGAATTAGTAACACCACTGACTACTCTCTTTAACAAATCATGGGAGGATGGAGTGGTACCTGAGGACTGGAGGAGGGCAAATGTGATTCCACTTCACAAAAGTGGGAGCAGGGCAGAAGCAGGAAACTACAGACCAGTTAGTCTGACTTCAGTGGTAGGGAAAAAGATGGAATCACTTCTAAAGGAAAGAATTGTTGAGTGCCTAGAGGCCAGTGGGGCACAGGACCCAAGACAGCATGGTTTCACAGCAGGAAGGTCATGTCAGACGAACCTAATAGATTCTTTTGACTGGGTGACCAAAGTAGTAGACCAGGGAGGGGCTGTGGCTATGGCCTACCTAGATTTTAGCAAGGCATTCAACACAGTCTCACACAAATGATTAATATACAAATTAGCCAGCCTTGGAGTGGGTCCCAAGGTGGTAGCCTGGATAAAAAACTGGCTGGACAACAGGACGCAAAGGGTAATAGTAAATGGAGTCCACAGTGAAGAAAGGAGGTAACTAGTGAGGTTCCGCGGGCTTGATACTGGGACTGGTCCTCTACAATATCTTTATAAGTGACATTGGAGAGCACCTGGAAGGAAAGGTATGCCTCTTTGCAGATGACACAAAGATCTGAAACAGGGTTGATACACAAGGTGGGGTGGAAAGAATGAAAAGGGACTTGGCAAGGTTGGAGGAATGGTCAAATACGTGGCAGCTCAGATTCAATGCAAAGAAGTGCAAGGTAATGCATCTGGGAAACAAAAACCCAGGGGAAGAGTACACAATGGGGGGTGAGTTAATAACAACAGCAAACATCGAAAGAGACCTAGGAGTAATTATATCAGATGACCTAAAGGTGGGCAAGCAATGTGAGAAGGCAATAAGGAGGGCTGGGGGCTACTGGGATGCATAGGGAGAGGCATCAACAGTAGAAAACAGGAAGTTGTTATCCCTCTCTACAGACAGTTAGTGAGACCCCATCTGGAGTACTGCATGCAATTCTGGAGACCCCATCTCCGCAAAGACATAGACAGAGTGGAGGCTGTTCAGAGGAGGGCAACCAAAATGGTACAAAGTCTGCACAAGAAAACATACGAGGAGAGACTAAAGCAGCTTAATATGTATACCCTTGAGGAAAGGAGGTAGAGGGGGACATGATAGAAAGTTTTAAGTATCTCAAGGGAATTAACAAGGTACAAGAGGGTAGTATCTTTCAGAAGAAGAGATGTGCAAGAACAAGGGGGCAAAATTTGAAGATAGAGGGGGGATGGCTCAGAGGTAATGTCAGAAAGTATTTTTTTCACAGAGAGAGTTGTGGATGCATGGAACAGCCTTCCTGAGGAGGCTGTGGAGTCAGGAACAGTGGGAGAATTCAAGAATTCATGGGACAGGCATAAGGCAATTCTAGTGGGGGGCAGGAGGAAGTAAGCTGTTGATTAACTAGAATCTGCAGCTTATGCATCAGGTAGGGAAATGGGCAGACTGGGTGGGCCAAGCGGTCCTTATCTGCCGTCAAATTCTATGTTTCTATGTTTAATTTTGCGTGTTCTCCTCTAGGTGTGCCATCCCCTTCTTCAACACCCCTGTTACCTAGAAACATGTCACCAGTTTTCCATCTATATGTGTAAAGAAGTGCCTGCTTTTTCCCTGTCTCTTCGCCTTGTACTTCCATAGCGCAGCTACTGGACATGTTCTCTCACTCTCATGCTTGTCTAATACAATCTCCGTCCCCCTTCCTATCTGGTCTGTTTTTGTATGTCTCAGCCAAATTGTGATCTTCTCTTGTTCCCAGTGTATTTCTTCCTCCCACAATCCCCCTACTGCGTCTGTTTTGTTGGCTGCTACTCCCTCGCTGACCCTGAATGTGCCTCCTGCCATCACCGTGAAAATGGCCCTGAATAACATGGCTTCGAAGGGTGTAGTACAAATCTCTACCAAGGTTTTCACCAGCCCTTCAAGTTTGTCCCCAGCAATAGGTTTTCTTATGTCTACCTTCCCTTCTTTTAGCCGTTGCCACCCCATCAACATGCGCCGCACCACCTTAGTATTCTGGCTACCAAGATCAACAGCCATTACCTTAAATTACAACCATTTTTTTTTTTTTTGTATTTCTGTTATTAATGCGTCTCCACCACAGGTTTGGTCATAAGTGGCCTCCCCCAATAATTATTTTACTCGCCCCCATGCCCAAACTCCCGGCCAAGTGGCCGGCCTGCTTCTTCCCCCATTAAGCCTTACCTCAAATCCGATCCTTAATTCCTCACTTATGTGAAATACAAACAGGGCAGCAGTGCCCTATAACTGTTATATACTCGGTTATTTAGAACAACTCCTATATAAATACCTCCCACAAATGCTCCCTCAGCATCTAATTCTTGAGAGAACCTAGTACAAGGTTATTAAACTACCTCTCTACATTTGTCATATGGTCACAGTTCCTGCCCAGAAACAATCCTCTGTGTAGACAATACAAAAAGGAAGAACGGAAGCCCAAGACGCTTTCCCCCAGCAGTACTATTACTTTCTAAATTGCCTAAAAATGCATCTGCTGATTCTCTATTTACTGATTTATATATATATATATATATATATATATATATGTATATATATCATTTTTTTCTTGACAAGCCTGCTAATATTGTATTTCTACCCATTAACAGATCTTGCCTCACATGGCTCTAAAGTTCCTCTGCTACTTGCTGTAATTCCTGCAATTGTTAACCAAATTAATTGAACTGTTTCCTTATCAAGGTATGACATCACGCCCCCTTCCCTCCTTACCTGAGCCCTCCCTTGCCTCCTCCCCCTTTCTTTCCTCCTACCCACCCCCGCCTCCTGATCTGACCTGCCTTTGACTTGCCTAGCCTTCCCCTCCCCAACCCCCCCGTGCCTCCTTTTCCTTTGGGATCCCCCTGACAATTTAGGTTGTCACTTAGGGGCAACCACATTTGTCACCAAATTTTCAACATAGGCATTTTAGGATTTCAGCTTATGAACAGTGTCACTGTCATTTTCTTAATCTGTCCCGAAAACTGATTTCCCACAGCAACTGCACTATTCTGTGATTTTACATCCGAACATACATCCGAACATAAAAACATATGAACATATGAATCTTCCTGCAGAACACACCAATTGGTCTATGTAAATCTGCCCGAGTGTGCAGGTAGCACCCTAGATTGCAGCTGCCCCAGCCTCCTCCCCCTTAGTTCCTCCCCTGCTTGCCCCAGCCTCTGCCCCCCTGACTCTTCCTATTGCTCTATCCCACTCCTTCTTAAGTTATTTCTGTCCTACATGTTACCATCCCCTCTGGGAGTGCATTCCAATTAGACACCATCCTCTCAGAGAAGTAGTGCCTCCTCATTTCTCTCTTGAAATGTCCCCCTTCCAACCTTAGTCCATGCCCCCTCGTCTCTCTTCCACTCCTCAGTTTAAACACCCCCTCAGTGCTAGGTTTATTTACCCCCTCAGGTATTTAAATGCTTCAATCAGATCCCCCATCCCTCCTCTCCTTCAGTGTGTACATGTTGAGCTCCTTCAGCCTAACTTCATATTCCTTTCCTTCCATCCACTTTAACATTTTTGTTGCCCTCCTTTGCACCTCCTCCAGTAACTTTATATCTCTCTTCAGGTATGGCCTCCAGTATTGCACACAGTACTCTAGGTGCGGTTTGACCAATGATCTGTAGAGAGGTAGGATGACATCCCTGTGTCTGGATGAGAACCCCCTTGCGATGCACCACAGCATCCTGTTTGCCTTCACTGCTGTTCTCCTGCACTGGGCTGAGTTGTTCATGCTCCTAGTTACCAACACCCCTAGGTCCTTCTCCTCCCCTGTGATCCCCAACCAATAGTCTCTCTTCTGGTTCTTAGCCCCGAAGTGCATCACCTTACACTTCTTTGCATTGAATCCTAGCTGCCACTCCACCAACCATGTCTCTAGTTTGGTTAGGTTGCCCTGCAGTTTTTCCCATCCATCCTCTTCGTCCAATACCACCCCCAATTTGGTATAATCTGAGAACAGACTAATCCTGCTCCCCACTCCATGTGCAATGTCGGAGATAAAGAGCCCAAATAGCACTGGGCCCAGCACTGACCCCTGCGGCACCCCACTTGTCACTGCTCTGGGTGCTGAGAGCTCCCCCACCACCACCCTCCGCATCCTCCCCTGTAACCAGTTCTCTATCCATTTAGTCAGCTTTTTTCCACCCCCACTGCCGTCAGCTTCTCCCCCAGTTTCCCATGAGGCACAGTATCGAAGGCCTTACTGAAGTCCAAGTACAGGACATGTATTGCATGGCCCCTGTCCAACTCCCTTGTCACCCGCTCATAATAATCTATTAGGTTGGTTTGACAAGACCTCCCTGAGATTAACCCATGTTGCCACCCATCTTGGACGGCATTACTCTCTAGGAATGCCACCAGCCTCTCCTTCAGTATCACCTCCATAAGCTTATCCACTATGGCCTTGAAAGTTACCAGACGATAATTTCCTGGCTTCTCCCTAGGATTTCCAGGGAGGTGTTGAACAAATCTGCCAGTGGCTCAGCCAACAGCTCCATCTCCCTCAGCACCCTGGGGTGGATGCCATCGGGACTTGGTGCCTTGTCCACCCTTACTGCCCTCAACCCCTCTAGTACCCTACTCCCTGTGATCACTTTGTCCATCACTTCTTCCCCCTTTTCCCCATCCCCCATCCCATTCTGGTAGTGGACCATCCCTCTCCTTAGTGAAAACGGAGCAGAAGTACTCATTTAGAATTTCCACTTGCTCCTCCCCCTTTTCCACCCAATCCCCTCCCCGCTTTATCTTCACAGTATGTTCCTTGCACTTCCTCTTTTGCCTGACATACCTAAAAAAGTCCTTTACCTCCTCCCTTTATGCCCTGTGCAGACCTTAATTGCCTGGAGGCCTTAGCTTTTTTCACCCTCCTGGCAACCTCCCTTGACCAATTCCCGAAAAGCCTCCTTATCCTCTCCTTCCTGTTCTACTGTATTCAGTATGCAGCGTCTTTGCCTCACCCCTTGCCATTGCATCTGGTCATAATGTCATATATGACAGGCTGCACTGCATTATGTCGAAACCCAGACCTGTGCGCTTTCCATGTTGGACCCCCGGAGTTAGAATCCTTAGTGGGGGGTCCAGGGGCACAGTCCCCTGTAATGGGGGGTGTGGGGGCAGAGCTTCCCACAGAATAAAAGTTAACATTGAAGCGTGCAGTGCGCTTATGTCATACGGCATTCTGCTGTGCGCAGTATTGACCCCGTGCCACCCCTTGCAGCACTTTCTTGTTCAGCCAGCATGGTTTCTTGGCGCTCTGCTGTTCTTACTCCTGGCCCTGGTGCAGGCTACTGTGGCCTCTGTTAGCCCAGTCTTTATGACTCCCCACTTTTGTTCTGCATCCATCCCCAGCCTTATATCCTGGAGTCTCTCTTGCAGTAGTGCTCCCATCCTCTCAAAGTCCACCCTAATAAAGTCCACCACCTTAGTGCCCGTGCCTCCTGTCTCCCTGCCCAGTGCAACAATGATAAACACTGTTGGTCACCACCTGCTAGTGGGTCCTCCACCCTTACCTCCCTCACCGAACCCCCATTTGCCAATACTAGGTCTAGAGTGCTACCAAGTCTTGTAGGCCCACTTACCAATTGCGTCAGAAGGCCATCCTGGAATGCATCAAGCAGCACCTGCTCCCTGGTACTGCTAGCGGCTGGGGTGCTCCAGTCAACCAATGGTAGGTTAAAATCCCCCACTATCACCACACTCCCCCTTCCATACACCCTCCTTATCTGCTCTGCCAATGCCCCATCCAGGTCCCCAGATTGGGCTGGTGGTCTGTACACCACTCCCAGCCTCAGCTTTCTGCCCTTGGAGTCCAGGAGCTGCACCCAAAGCGCCTCTGTCCTCTCCTCTTCTCCCTCATCCCTTATGCATTTAATCCCTTCCCTCACATAGAGTGCAACCCCCCCCCCTTCCAACCCCGGTCCCTCCTGTATATCCTGTATTCTGGGATTGCCAAGTCCCAATCATGGTACTATGTAGCCCAAGTCTCTGGCACTGCAGCAATGTCCACCTTCCCCTCTGAAAGGAGTGCCTGAAGCTCTGCAATTTTGTTTCCCAGGCTTCTTGCATTGAGAGAGACCACCTTCCACCCGCACCCCTCCCTCTCCTCACTCTTCTCTTCTCTTCTCTTCTCTTCCTTGGCCTGTGTCCCTCCTCCTGGTAGTCTGCACCTTTCTCCTCCTTATTCTTACTGGGTGGTGGTGCCTTCTGTACACTCAGACCACTTGCCGCCCCCTCCCAGGGTTACTACACCTCCGCTTTACCTATATCTAGGGGTGAGCTCATTAGACTCCCTGTCTGGACCTTTCTACCAACCTTAGTCTTTGGCCACCCCCACTAGTTTAAATCCACCTTAGTAGAGATATACCTCTAATCCTGCCTTTAATACTCCCTTCCCGTTCTGCTCAAGTGAGCCTGCCCCCACATACAAGTCACTATTCCCCAGACCCTACCCCAGTTAGTCACTAACCCATAATTTTGTGTGGCACCAATCCTTCAGCCACTCGTTGAACTCCTCAATCCTACCCTTCCTCCCCATGCTTGCACATGGTACCGAGTACCTCCGAGAATGCCACCGACCCCTCACCCCTTACACTGCCTGCCCAACTACTCAAACCTCCTCTCACTACTTCCATAGTCTCCCCACCAAGTCATTTGTACCCACATGCAACACTAAATGAGGTTTCTCTCCCTTGCTGCACACTTGAGCAGTGCCTGTCCTGCCCTCCTGCAGTCAACCTGGGATAGCTTCAACCCAAATACAGCTGTGCCTTCCCCTTCTGCTCCATCTCACCCCTTCAGTACAGAACCCCAGGATGAGTACCCCATCCCTTACCCCCTTCCTTCTAATGCCCCTTCCACCACTCCAGTATTCGTTCTTCCCTGCCCTTACCCCACCAACTGCACCTCTGTGACTTCTGTAACAGTACCCCCTACGTCCACCTCACCCCTTTTCTCTGTCTTATTCCTCCCATCCCCCTTGAACTCCTTCCCAGCCTGACTACTTCCTACTGGGCTTCCCCTGTCGACCTCCCCTCCTCCCCTGCTGATTTCCAACCCCTCTCTTATTCCCCACTGTTGTTGATTTACAGCCCCATTCCCTTCTACACCGATAGTGATGCCCCTCCCATGCTTCCCCCTTCCTGTAGCCTTCTCTCCTCCAGTCACCACCCCACCTTCCTTACTAGCCCCCTTCTACCCTTTCATCCCCGCTATCTCTTCCCCTTCCTGTTGCCATCCCTCTCATGCCCCACTTGTCCTCCCCGCCTTCAGTATGTTCCTGCTCCCTCTCTCTCTCTCCCATAGCAGAGGCTTGAATCAATTCCTAGTTGATACCCCTCCTACATCTCTTCCCCCTAGCAGTTCCCCCCTCCTACTTGTTCCCCTCCATGCCTTCCTGGTCCCACCCCTGGTCCTTCCCTACCGGCAGCCATTTGCTCTCTCCCCTGGTATTCCTCGTGGTCTCTTCCTCCCTCCTTGCCTCGGGCACCCCCTCCCTTCTCCTCTCTTTTCTGCTAGTGCTTTGATACCGGGGGCAGTTTCAGTCCCTAGTTGTTCTTCCTCTGTACCCCCTTGCCATCCCGTATCCCCCCCAGCCAGAATGCCTACCATACTCATCTGCCCTGCCACTTAAACTCCTCCCTAACATCCACAGTTCCTCCCTCAAACTAGCCAGTCATCTACAGACCATACACCCCCCCCATCCTGCAAGCCCAGTCCAGGATCATGGCGGACCCATACCCTGTACACCCCACCACCCTTCCAAAGATGCCTACCCTATTGACATGTGGCACCTGCCCCATTTTGGCCCCCATCTTATGTTATGGGTTTTTACTCCCAGTTTCTGTACCCTACTTCAACTGTTAGGCCCCTATTTACTCAAATTCCTGGTCCCTTCCACACTAGTCCTCCTACTGCCCCCTTGCCGACTGGGTTAATTCAGTCTCAAATCTCATCCATTAGATACTGTATTACTGTAGCAATCCTAAAGCCTCCTTGTCTGTTTTTCACCCCTCAGCTACCATACTTTTTGTTCTCAGCTCTCATATAGTTTCACTTAGCCCAGTTAGAAATCCTATTGTACTCCAAGTATTACTCAGCTCTGTCAGAAAAATAAACAGAACAAATAAATATATATTATTACAGCAATCCTAAAAGTATCCAATCATTGCTTTGTCTCCACAGAGGACCCTGCGTGGGAGGGTGGGCAACTGTAAAGTCCCAGAAGAGCTCTGTTGAGCTTGCCCACTCCCCCTCTCTCACTCGCTTGTTCTATTTCTCCTGGCACTGCAGGCTGCTCTTTTGTACTGGGCTCCTGCCTGCATTGGTGCCTTTTTCTACCCACAAAAAAATCTGCAGCAGTCCTGACAGAGCTCTATTGAGCTCGCTCACTCTCCTCTCTCAGTCATTGGTTCTGTTTCTCCTGGCACTGCAGGCTTCCCTTTTGTACTGGGCTCCTGCCTGCATTGGTGCCTTTTTCTGCCCACAAAGAAATCTGCAGCAGTCCCAACAGAGCTCCGGTGAGCTTGCTCACTCCCCCTCTCTCACTCGCTCATTCTATTTCCCAGTGCTGCAGGCTGCCCTTTTATATTGGGCTCCTGCCTGCATTGGCACCTTTTTCTGCCCACAAAAAAATCCACAGCAGTCCCGACAGAGCTCCGTTGAGCTCGCTCACTCGCCCTTGCTCTCTCACTCACTCGGTTTCTCCTGGCGCTGCAGGTTGCCCTTTGTACTGGGCCCCTGCCTGCACTGGCATCTTTTTCTGCCCACAAAGAAATCTGCAGCAATCCCGACAGAGCTCCGTTGAGCTCGCTCACTCCCTCCCTCTCTCTCGCCGTTCTGTTTCTCCCGGCGCTGCAGGCTGCCCTTTTGTACTGGATTTCCTGTCTGTGTTGGCACCTTTTTCTGCCCACAAAGAAATCCGCAGCAGTCCTGAGAGAGGTCTGTTGAGCTTGCTCACTCTCCTTCTCTCACTCGCTTGTTCTGTTTCTCCTGGCGCTGCAGGCTGACCTTTTGTACTGGGCTTCTGCCTGCATTGGCACCTTTTTCTGCCCACAGAGAAATCCACAGCAGTTCTGACAGAGCTCGGTTGAGCTTGCTCACTTCCTCTCTCTCACTCACTCGATCTTAACCTGTCCCAAACACTGATTTCCCACAGCGACCACGCTATTCTGCGCCGGAAGTACAAAAACACATTTTGGCCAGGATGTGAACAATGACAGCTGTACTGTTCATAAGGAGCTGTGAAAAAATGACAGTGTCGAAAATATGGCATGAAAATATTACAGATTTGCGAAGCTACAATGATGCATGGAAACTGCGCAATGCACACTTGTAACACAGTCATTTTATGGACTTTCATCACCAAATTTTAAACATAGGCATTTTAGGACCTCTGCTTATGAACAGTGTCACTGTCATTTTCTTAATCTGTCCCAAAAACTGATTTCCCACGGCGACCGCACTATTCTTTGCCAGAAGTGCGAAAACACATTTCGGCCAGGGTGTGTAAAATGACAGCTATACTGTTCATAAGGAGGTGTGGAAAAATGCCAGTGTTGAAAATCTGGAGTGAAAATATTACAAATTTGCAAAGTGACAAGCGTGCTTGGAAACTGCGCAACACACGCTCGTAAAACAGTTATTTTTGGGATTTTTTTCACCAAATTTGCAACATAGGCTTTTTGAGAGTCCACTTCAGGAACACTGGCACTGTCATTTTGTTAATTAGTCCCGAAGGTGATTGAACGCAGTGACTGCGAAATCACCTTTCAGGACTGAATAACGCCATGAAAGTGTCTAAACTCATGAGGAGGGGTCCCAATAACCCCATGTTGAAAATTTGGTGCCAAAATTCCCAAAAATGCCTGAGATATGCACCAAAGTTGAAAAAACCCTATTTATGCCATTATACAGCTTACCGGCATTTCTTCAGTTCATGGTCGGCTTTGAAGAGTGCAGACATGTTCCCTGTCCATCAAGATCGCCGCACTGGGCTCCGGAGGTAAGTAGGGGTAGGGGGTGGGAGACAGGTGTGCAGAGGTGGCTGGTTGGGGAGGGCCAATGGACTCAACGAGGGACTGCTTTTCTGTTTTACAGGGTAAACAAAATATTGCAGGACTGTTAGTTTTTTCAGGGATTCTTTGGCACACTGGGGTGGGCTCCCAGCGTGCTACCTGAGTGTTTTTTAGGGGCTGTAGTTGATGGGGATTGGGCACCACCGACAGCACATACTGAGTGGGGTGGAGGTGAGCTGTTGGGGATTGGGCACCCCTCGGCAGACAACAAATTGGGGGGACATTATGCCAATGGGGAGTAGGCTCCTCCATCAGCAAACTGAACTGAGAAGGGGGGACTGAAGCCGATGGGGACTGGGAGCCCCCTCGACAAAAAAAGACTGTTGGGGGGCACATGATGCTGAGCAGGATTGGCCATCCCCTCGGCATACAACAGAAACTTGGGGGTGGGGACATTATGCTGATGGGGACTGGGCTCCCCATCAGCAAATGAACTGGGTCAGAGATATGCAGATGGAAAGGTACCACCCTGCAATGATGGGTCACTCCCTCATTGCAGCGGAATGGCTGACGCTGCAATAACGAGGTGGCCGCTGATTGCAGCGGCCAAAACATTTTAAGGTGGTGGCATGCTGGCTGAACTAGTGTCAGCAGCAGCATGCCACTGCATTGGGGAAAGTGGGCCAAGCCTCAAAAGGCACTGGGGCCATTTGCCCCCACAGTGCCGCACCTCCAAAACCCTGCTTCTCTCCTAAGTTGTGCCGAAATGTTTCTTGCGCATGCGCAAGCAAACCTAAAAATGATGTAGTGATAAACTCTGTAAGGGCGCACAAGATACTATCACCCAATATTCAAGACACTCACACTGGTAAAATATGTAGTTTTATACACGTTGACTGTTGTGCAAGAGGTACTCTTGTTCTGTTTACTACCCTAAATTTGTCTATGGGTATGTGGGCTGTAAGACTTCTTTTTATATAATATTCTGCAGTTTTGTGTTGATCCTTAAGTACATGCAGGGGCTGTATGTTTCTCTATTGAAACAGGAGACTGTAAAATGTTCCTTGGGTATTTTTTAGGTTATCTGAAAGAAAACTTGTTACGTAATATAAAATGTTGAAATATTGTGATTGTTCTTACCCATGCACTAGATGGCACATTAGCCTATATTAACACACTGTATTGTCATTTTATACTGTTTGACCCCCTAAATGATGTATCAACTGTAGGAAATGCAATTACATACCTACCATAATATGATGTAGTTACCTAAGTGTCTGTATTTGCCTACAAGCAATTATTTGTAATGTTTTTATGAATAATGAATAAAAACAATTTACAAAAAAAGGGTAATAGGAAAACAGAGGTACTACTACCTCTATACAGTTTGCTGGTGAGGCCGCACCTGGAATACTGTGCTCGGTTCTGGAGTCCTCACCTAAGGAAAGACAGGGACAGAACAGAAACAGTTCCATCCAGGGTGTCCCAGATCATTCAGGGCCAACAAGGCAGATCTTACGAAGATCATCTCAAGGCACTGAACATGAATTCTCTAAGAGACCATGTAAGAGAGAGGGATATGAGAGAGATCTTTAAGTTCCTGAAGGGAATAAACAAGGTGAACTGCAGAGGACTATTTAGCAGGAGTGTGGAGTCAAGAACCCAAGGTTATGAGTGGAAACTGGAGGTGGTGGTGGTGGTGGTGGTGGGGTTAAGAAGGATGTGAGGAAGTTATATTTTAGAGAAAGGGTGGTGGAGCCTTGGAACAATCTGCCAGCAGAGGTGGTGGGTGGCAAGACTGAAATGGTTTCAACCATAGCTGAGACAAAGTGAAGGGTTTGGTTGCTGCTCAGGTCAGTAGCAGTGGGAGGGGAGCAGGGGGAGGGACTGCGAGAGATAATACCTGCACAGACAATTAGTCCTGGGTCAGGTATCGAACACTGGGCAGACTAGCTGGACCTTTGGTCTTTTTCTGCTGTCATTGTCTGTTTCCATATTAAATTCAAACAGCCTTTGTGAAAATACTTTAACCCTTTCTGACTACCTGACAGGAACGTATCAGAAACACTTCCCAGCTATGTCACAGGTATGCCCCATGAACAGTATTCCACATCTATGTTAGATATATATGTTACACCTTTGAATGCTCTTCTACACACTAAGGTGAAGATTCCATACTACTGTTTACCTCTAGATCTTCTTCTATCAAGGGTTCCCCTGTGATCTCATTTATTCTGTCTTCTCTTTGTAGATGCCTGTTATCTATAGGCATTGCCTTGCATTTTTTCACATTAAACTTGAACTGCCATGTTTCTGACCACTGCTCGAGTCTTTTCACATCTCCCTTCATGTTGTTTGTCCCCTCATCAGTGTTTTCCCTTCTGCATAGCTTTATCTGTAAGTAGACACATACTGCTGTGCAGTTCCACTCCTGCCACTTAGAAACATATTGAACAGTACCAGTCCCATCACCTGGGGCATTCCACCCATAGCCTTCCTGATATCTGAGAATTTGCCATTTAGAACAACTCACTGGGTTCTGTCAGAGAACCAGTTTCCAATCTACCTACTGTAGTTAATTTATTTCCCTATCCTAAGCCCCCTAATTTTTTGGATTTGTCTTCTGTAAGGCACGGAATTGGAGGCTTTACTAAAGTCAAGGTATAGAATGTGTACTGTTTGATTTCAGTCTACCATCTGCAATGTTAAAGGTTAAGCAATCTCAACCCTGGCCAATACACAAAGGTTTTTATCAGATTTCTTATGCATCTTTCTTAGATGCTGTTAAATGTTTACAGGAGTGCACCTGGTGTGTGGGTTTGAATCTACCACCTGTGCCACTGTGTTGTAGGTGTCAATTATATTGGTTGGATGGGACCTCCTCTTTGTAAACCTGTGCTAATTTCTGTCTATCAGTTATTCTTCTCCGAAGCAAGTTCACTATATGCTCTTTGGTGACTGACTCTTAACAACTTTACCACAACTCACATCAAACTCACAGGCCTGTAGTTACCCGAGTTGTCCTTATCCCCACTGTTATGCAGGAGGACCACAGCTGCCACCCTCCAGTCCCTGGACACCTCTTCAGACATTAGATCTAAAACCCTCTTACAGAAGTATCTCTCTTTTTAGTGGAAAGAAAGATCTGGAGCATGGAGGTGGGAAATTGAGAAATAGAAGGGGTTTAATGGCCTTCCAACAAACTGCTTCCCAAAGGCTTGTGTTTAGCAGATACAACATTACTGTGAATATGTGGAAAGTAGTCAGGTAGTTAGAAATTATGCTTCTGGACCTTTTCTCTTGTCTTGTGCAAGTGCACGGGTGGGGGTTCAATGGATACAGCAATAGTGTGAATACGTGGAAAGTATTCGGGTAGTGAGAAACTATGCTGCCGGGAACTTTTCTCTTGTCTTGCATGGTGCAGTGCAAGTGCATGGAAGCATTACTTTCTTCTGCAGCACAGGTCCACTTTTGCAGAAAGCCAGGGCTGGTCCACAAAGGGGTCAGACCAGATGTTTGCAGGAGGGTTCCATGGTGTCACAATCAGCAGAGAGAGTGCTGTGGGCAGTCATGGGAGAGTGGGTGAAGGAGGACAAGGAGTTGGGGCTCTTAATCCCCGACGATTGGCTACATGATGGATTGTGAGGTTGCCCATTGCCACAATATAGCACTGATGGGGATAACAGCCCATGTCCAGCTGAAAAGAGATATGGCCATTTTTTCATCCCAACACTATAAAAATAAGATGCAGTCAACCTGTACCCCCAAAAGGGTTGCATACCATAACGTGTTCAGTTTGTGGCCTTATTTATTTTTCCAATCATGGCTGGACAAAAACATTTTTTTTTTTTTTACATTTTATTATTTTGTGATATAGGAAGTGATGCCATAGGGAAACAGTGACATCAAAATCACATAATACCATTGTTCTGACTTCACCAACTAATAATATCATCGTTGAGACAATACATTGTTGTATTACAAGATCGAACGTTGAGAAAAAACTCATGCCAAGCCCAAGCTGGCTTTTACTGTAACCTTCACAAACAGTAAAAGCTGACACGCATTCTAGTTCTACATAAAATGACTGTCAAATACTGGAAATACAAGCTATGATCAAACAGTATTCATTGGCCTGTGGCACAACTATTACCTCCAGCAGTAACACATCTTTACCTTGCCTCAGCTAACCCAGTTCAGCAATATTCTATTATTTATTCAGTTGCAGATTGCGGAATTGAGTTAATTAAAGGCAAAGCAAAGTGATGTTAATGCTGGCGTAATGTTCATGAATATAGACCATCATTTATTATTTTAAAAGCTAATATACTTTGCAAAATTAAATTTTTTTTTATTCTTTTCCGTTGGATTATTCACTGTTCAAGCCCTTAATCTTTTACAATTGTTTAGATAATTTTTTCAAGCATTTCTGAGAAAGCCCAATTTCACAAGTACTAAGTTTTTCCATATAGCTCAGATCCATGAATTATAAAAGAAAATAACAGTTAATGAACTATGTGTCACTTGGTTATAATATCATTTTGAGGTTTTGGTGACATGAAAAAAACCTCTCGAGCACTGTGCAGCACAAAGTGCCTACACTGAGTGTCTTCAGTAACTTGGAAGTGCAGTTTATAAGTAGAAACCAACACCATGAGGTGTCTTTCTGCACTTACAAAATGGTCTGTGGTTAAAATATAATTGGAAATATAGGCAGATTTAAAATCAGTGTTGGGTAAGTTACTTTTTCTATTACTTTCTATTATGTTTGGAAACTTGTTCCAGGAAGCTCTGCGCAGTCATTAGTAAGGATGGAGAAGTACTAGAAAAAGTAATACACCTTACAATTATAGTTACTTATTTCTTTTTATGCAAAAACAATACAAAAATAATAAATAACTATAACAAATTACATTTTTTGAAAGTAATAGGTTAGTTACTAGTTACTTTCAAGTAAATGTAATCAGTTACAGTTACGTATTTCTTTTGCGTAAAAAGACATAAGTAATTGTAACTGTAAGGTGTATTACTTTTCCAGTACTTCTCCATCCTTGCTAGTGACTGCACAGAGCTTTCTGGAACAAGTTTCCAAAAGTAATAGAAAGTAATAGAAAAAGTAACTTACCCAACACTGTTTAAAATAAAATGTAAAACAGTAAAACAATTAAAACAAGTATCATTGCAGTGTTTCTACAAAAGATGTAAAGTAGTCTCTAAAGCAATGGTCACTAGAGGGTGCAATATGGCTTGCTGCTGGTGTCACTAGTAGGTGCATTTCTTATGGAACTGGTTTAGTTTTATTGAACATCGTGGTATGTATCAACTAAAATTAGCTGTGTTACCTAAAAACAAAAAAAAAACTCTCTCCCCCAACAGTACACCATCCCACGATGCTGCGTGTATTAACATAACCTGTTGTTTTGGCATTGTGGCCCCCTTCCCCCCAACACAATGCTGTTTTTATTTAAAAAACTGTTGTTTGAGCAGTATGGACCCTCCCCTAGCCCAATGCTGCTTTTAAGAAACCGACTTCTAATACTTGAGTAAGCCACAGTTTTATACATTAATGTGTCCTCTAGAGCCACTCATTGCTGTATAAGACAAGGTAGGGTAAACTGCTTAAAACTATGATGACAAAAAAGGTTTAAATGTGTATGCAAGAGATCTGAGGTGGGTGTGTACAGGCTGGGGTGGGGGATTTTTATAAAATGTGCATATGATAAATGGCTGCTGGTAGGTTTGTTTTCCTTTGCCGACGTGGCTGCAGTTTGTTATTTGAAAATTCTATGAGGTGGGGTAGGGATATTTTTTATTCTGTGCCCTGCTTGCTGGAAGAAATGCGAAGTCATGGGTTTCTTTTCCTAAACCACATCGCTTTGAAGCCTTCTCAGCAAATCAGGTTGCCAGAAATACATTACCCATCTTATAACAGGAAAAAAGAACATCTGCAACCATAGTACAGTGTCTTGTGAGAGCTTGTTCTGCCTGGATTTCCATGCCAGCTCAAACGTTGCTGTACCACAGTTCAAATGCCATGGAACGTGGCTGTACCCTTCTGTGGTACAACAAGGTTGCAGCTGATCAGAAATCCTCGTGGCAGCTGGTGTTTTACACAGTACTGTCACATGCACAGCAACATACCACTCAACCTTTGGTCACTGAAATGAGGGACACAGACATTCAAAATGAGGGACAATGAGGGACGCTGTCCCTCACAATGAGGGACACATTCTCAAACATGAAAATACAAGCTCAAAACCCTGTGGAAGCCATTGTGTTTACTTGTACAAAGTTTATTTTTGGTTTAGCATCTTAGAATAATATGAACGTCTGTTACAAAGTCTGAATTTACAGCACATTCCTATGTGGAAGTAGTGCCTTTTCCAGGAGGGACAGATAAGGGACAGAGCAACTTTGAGGGGTTAAATTAGGGATGCCCCTCATAATCAGGGACAGTAGAAAGGTATGCACAGCAATCAGTTCAAGTTCTGAACTGAAACCTCCAGCATGTTCCCTGCTGATGCAGAGCACAGTGAAAACACTTTCATTAAAAAATAAAAATAATTATACACTATAAAAAATACCGACTGGGCAACCACATGCCCGACCAGCCTGTGCTGCCACCTCATGTTTCTGATTACATTGGACTTCTCGAGCTTCACTCTTGAGGTCTGACGTAATCAAAACCACTCTGCAGCAGCACAGGCTGGTTGTGCATGGTTGCCTAACCAGAATTCTCTATATTCTCTTCCATGTATTATACATAACAGATGGTAGGAAGTACAGAATGGTGCTGCCTGCAAGTTCTCAAGAAATGGATGCCAAGGTATCTTCCTTGAGCTTCACTCTTGAGGATTACTGTCTATTTTAATACTGTGGTGGAGACCCCTATTACAGTTGTAAGAGTGGTCTCCCACACATTCCTAGGGTATGACAACTATGAACCATAGGTGAGCGGTTCTGATTCCCAAGGAAGGTAACTAAGGTCCTCTCTTCCAACTGTAACAGTGCTCTTCCTGGCAGTATTGCTATACAGTTCCTGACCTTAGTGCCGTCCTCCACCCATGATTTGTGCAACTGTGATGCGATAATCTGGGAGCCCCAGCCCCAGCCCCACCCCCGTCATGGGGTTGCTCACTGCTACTGATCTAGTGTAATCCCATCTACCTTAAACACCTTGTTGAACAGTACTACTTTGCACTGAATACTACTTTTACACATCTGTCAATGTATTGCACTTTATACGTTATTTTGTTTGCACTAAATTTGTGGCTGCTCACCTCTTAGTGCAGTTTTACTCTTGCATCTATTGTATTGTCTACTGTACGTGACCCACCACCCAGGACACATCTGGAAAATAGCTGTTACCAGCTCAGTATGTATTTCCTGGTAAAATCTTTAAAATCAATCAATCAATCAACCAATAAACAGATAAATATATAAATATGTTTGTTTCTGAGGAGGTGGAGAAGATTAACTGTAACAGTCACTCTGGGGAACAGTGGGCAGATCAAAGATGATTACAGCTGGTGGGAATGCAGAATGTTGCTGTTTCAGACTCAAGAGAAATGGTTACCTCTATAGATGGTAGGGGGGGAGCACTTCCAACCAATCATAGTGCTTGTTTCCCCTGTGCCTGAGACACTCCTATACTGTGAGAGTGCCTCAGGTGCATGAGGCACTCTTATTCTGTCAAGAGTGTCCCAGGTGCAGATGCCTTGGAAACAGGCTTGTTTGAGGGTATTTTATTTTTTATTTTTCATATACAGCATCAGAAGGGAGATGTAAAGTCACAAAGCAGAAACGTAAGGGAGTAGGGGGAAGAGGCTGAGCAGACAGCCAGGGGAAGAGAGACCCAAAGCTTAGGGAAGCACTATGAGAAGACAAATTGGCCAGCAGTAGATTTTCTGGGGGGAGGGAAAAAGAATTGGAAACAGTGTTACAGAGTGGGTAGGAGGAAGGAAGGATGGGGTGAAGAGAGGAAAGGTAGGGAGATTTGGAACCCATCTAGAATTTGGCTATGAAGGAGGCACAGTGGGTGAGGCACATGGCATCAAATGAGGAGAGGGGAGGGAAAGGGAAGAATAAGGAGGGCAGCGGTAGGTGCTGGGAGAACAGTCCAAGGCAAATGGCAGAAGGAGTGAAGTGGGGCAATCTGGCATGGGTGGACTTGGAAGCAGCAGTGTGAACAATGTATCCATAGTCGAAGATTGAAGGATCATATATGAGACAGTCTGTCATGTAGAAGAAGTGGAATACTTGCCTTGTTCCAGTAAAGTGCACGGTAGATGGTATCTATGTGCACCAAGAAATCGAGATGGCAGTCCAGCCAGACCCCATGGTACTTAAAGGAGGAAACATCCTCAACAGCAGTACCAAAAAGGGTATGGAAGGAGGGGAGGGGGAGCCTAGTGACCCTCTGCCAGGCACCAAAGGTCATGGAGACCATGTTCTTGCCATTGAGGAACGGCAGGTTTATCTAGAACCAATGATTGATGCTATCAAAGTCCACTTGTAGTTGGGCAGTGAGATCAGGGGCAGAGGAGCTGGAGGCAAACAGCACAGTATCATCTATACACATATGGGAAGGTGCAGAGGAACAAGAGGCAGATAGGTCATTTAGGAACATTAAAAAGACTAGAGGTTAGAGTAATGAGCTATTAAGGAGCTCAGTACATCCAGCAGACCTGGGTTTGATTCCCACAACCTCCACTTGCATACTGTATGACCCTGAACAAATCACTTAACCTTCCCAATGCTCCTGGGTTGCCACTAAACACAGACATTGTGCCTAGTGGGCCTTAAGTGGTTACCAAAGAATAAATAAAAAAATAAAAAAATATATATAGAGAGAGAGGGAGAGACAGTGGGGCCAAGGACAGACCTTGCAGCATACCTGAACAGAAAGGGAGTGGGGAGATAAGGAGTCACCAATATGTACAGCTTGTGACATGCCCTCAATGTATAAGCAGAACCAACTGACTGAAGAGGCAGAGAGCCCTGCTGCCTTAAGCTTATCCAGGAAGGGGGGTGGGCAACAGTGTTGAAGGCTTTGGCCAAGTCTACAGAAACGGCGGTGGTGATCTGACCCTGGTCCATGCCAGTAAGGATGGAGTCGGTGAGCTGGAGGGGGGAGGTGGATGTGGAGTGGGACTTCCTGAAACCAGACTGGTAGGGAGTGAAGGAGGAGCTGATGAAGCGGAAGTTGCAAGAACAAGGTGTTCCTGGAGCTTAGCAGGGGGATGGGGGGGACAGATCTAGGTTGGTAGTTACCAGGAAAATAAGGATCACCCCTTGAGGGAGGAGGGTGACAGTAACCTGTTTCCAGGTGGCAGGGCCAGTAGCCGAGGAGAATGAGATATTGAGGAGGTGGGTAATAGGGATGGTGATGGGTGGGGTAGAGAGATGAAGATGTTTGGGGTCAATATCATCAGGACCTATGTCCTTGTGAGGGTTAACAGTCAGGAGGGCTTTAAGGGAGGCATAAACCATGGTGGGAGAGAAGTAAAAAGAGTTTGTAGAAGGATACAATGGGAAGGAAGGAGGGGAGTGGGTGGGGAGGAGGAGAGGAAAGACTGGGCACAGGTATCAAAGGAGTTGAAGAAAGAGGCAATGGCTGCAGGACCTCAGATGTGGGAGCTGCCAACCCTACAGATGGGGGCTGTGTCAGAGGGAGAAAGATGGAGTGGATGACCTTTCCAGAACTTGGAGAGGGTGACTGAGGTTGTTCTGGAGATAGTAATGAAAAATCTCCTGCACCTGCTCACTACCCAAGTTCTACTACTTCTTTCCATTTTGGAAGCAAAAAGTCAAGAGTTTGATGCCATGCTTTTAAAATACATTTAAATATAGTGTAGTATCTGGTAAAGTGAATGAACCCCAGTGCCATTTCGCCTCCTCCTGCAGGAGCTCAGGAGGAGTGAAAGGATGTCAGGGAGTTCATTCACTTTTGCCAGATATGCACTGTGTTTTAAAAGTTTTGTTTTTAAAAGCATGGAATACACTTTTGCCTTTTTACTTCCAAAATGGAGTAAAGTAATTAGTACATGGGTAGTGTGAGCAAGTGCGGGGGATTTTTTTCATTACTGTATTGTTATTTCCCCAGATGCACTGCTATTCTAGGGTGAGCTGTTTTGCACATAAAACTGCTCTGGAGCATGGAGGCAAAATATTCAGATTCTGCAAGCCTGGTGGCTTTGGTACAGGCACTGTAATTGGCCCCATAATTAGTCAGGGCAGTAGGGGAGTCAGTGATCTTGTAGGAACCCCTCGACTGGGTATCTGGCTCAAAGGCAAGCCAGCCCAGCAGCTCTGTCGAGATCCACGGGAGGTGGGAAGAGGAGCATTGAGGTCCCAGACAGCCATGAATTTGGACAGGAAAAATTGGAGGACAGAACTCATGAGCCAATAATGTTGCCACAGGGGCTCTCCTGGGCTTTACAAAGTGTTTTTAAATAGCTCCTTCATGAATGAGAAGAGGAAGGGTAGACCGGAATTAGTAGTTAAAACCTCAGAGCATGAGCAGTTACCTATTTGGCAGCATCTGGCATAACAATGAATTAGTATGAAAGAATATTGTACTAAAGTGATTTCCTATTTTCCTGTACATGATGAACAGATTCGTTAAAAAAACGTAGTTGGGTACACCACAGTGCTACATTGTAAAAAGTAGCAGCTCAGTGTAGTTACAATTAAGTGGCTGGTGGAGCAGGACTCCATCAGCAGGATCACAGCGACACCTGCTGGACTTCAGCTCTTAATGCATTTAGTTATGTACCAAGGATGTAGTTTTGTTTCCGTTATCATATTACCGGATAAACTATTCGCAGTTTGTAACGAAAACTATGGAGTTATTACGTTTTTGCTGCGCCTGTATTATTCCACTGTTTTGCATATGTGTAATTTAGAAAAACAAACTACTGCGTGCTTAGTCTTTTGAATTAGGCAAAGGCGTTTCCTTAATTAAGTCATTTGATGAGCGGCATAACTCTGTATCTAGGACGGGTGAGGGGGGTAGCATTTGCAGAACATGTTTGGTTGAGACTCAGAAGTACTAGCGAGGAATGCAGGTTACAGAAATGGAAAAACGGCAGCCCTGCTTGCTGCGAGTTTTGTAATGCAATTTATCTCCTGACAGCAGAAAGATTTGCTATTGTGCTTCTTTTTAAGGAATGATCGTGTATCCGGGAGAGACGTGAAGGCCATGCTGGCTGCAACAGGCAGCAAGCAACCCAGAGACTGGAAGGAAAGTGGGTCGCTCAGTCGTTGAATCCCTAGCAAGCCGGTAGTTTATTTTTCAGAAGCTTAGTGCAAATTCCAAGTAATCATGCAAGAGATTATGTGTCGTACCGTAATTCTGTAGCACTTGATAGAGGGCATATGAGCGCCACAGTAATCCTTCAGGAATCAAACTGATGGCACGCACTGAGTGACTCTAAAAGCTCATCCGCGGCTCAGTTACCGTGGACAGATCCCACTGCTGAAGGTGGGGACTGGGGTCTGAAGCAGCACTTCGCTGGTTACAGATGGCAGTGCTCCGTTTTCAGCCCGAGGGCGCTCCAACAGTGAGAGAGTCAAGCAAATTGGAGTATTTACAAAAAGTTCGGGAACTGCGCGTTGTTGACACTGATGTAACTGGACATCAGTTTGTTAGAAAGGAGCAAGAAACTATCAGCTGCGGAACTCTCATATAGTTTTGATAAATATCTCAGAGGTGCAAGGACTTTGTGTTTATATGGGGGAGGGGAGGGGGTCAGGTTCCAACTTCCAGGCCAACATTTACTTCATCACATTGGGACATGTGAGGGTCAGATTGGGGCCCCGTGTCAGCAGTCTGGAAGGAGGTCAGAAGAGTCTGCAGCCAGTGCCTAAGGCAGCTGGTTCATCACAGCTCAAAGGGAGTAAGCCGATCTGCATCATAGACATCCTGGAAGAGCAGAGATCCAGTGGCCTGGTGTATCAGGAGGAGCTGTCTGGATCTGGGAAGCATGAGTATGCCACAGTGCAGCACTGTTTCAAGGAACAGCACCTGTTGTTTCACCATGGTTCACAATTTGGATTGCAAATACCCCATATTGAGAGGTTTACTGCTCCTTAAGCAATTGCATGGCCTGTGGGGTTTGAGAAATTGAGCATGTTGCTCTGTTTAAAGTACGCCAACTCCGACTAACCTATGGCAACATCTACAGGCCTGCAGCAATTCTACACCTGTAATACCCAGGGACTGAGTTATGGTAGCTCCCATTTGGGTGTGTTTAAAACCTGGTACCAGGTGAGATGGGGTAGATCAGGCCTGCTTAGGAGGGCGCCTAAGAGTGCCATGTTTAAATTGACATTTGCACTAACCCTCCTTCTTGCAGGTGGCTGGTTGTTAATAAAACTTGTTATTCTGTCAGACTTGGGCTGGTTATTATTGACTCCCCATGTGGTAGAGAAATTAGTGGTTTCCATACTGAGCCCACCAAGAGCTGAAGCCCTTGTGGCTTAGTTGACTGGAGTGTCTCCAACACTCACTCCTGAACCACAATTTCCCAGACTGCATCAATTTACCAAAGATGGTGGCAGCGCCATAGGTACAGCCCAGGAACATCTTGCTGCAGTCTATCGCAATATGTTCTCTCTCTCTCTCTCTCTCTCTCTCTCTCTCTGTTTGCTTAGCACGCTTTGAGATACAATGTGAATGAAAAGCGATACTAATACATGACAGACTCTAGTTCCTTTAAGGTTGTGAGAAGCAGTGGTGGACTGAACCATGGAACATGAGCTACCACCAGTTCAAATCACACTACTAAAAACATAAACTACTGCATGACCCTGAGCATGTTATTTGACCTCCCCATGTTGCAGACTTTCCAGCTGAAAACTTTGTAGAGGCAGGACCCCACTGCAAAATTAGATTTTGCATATCAATAAGGCAGTCTTGGGTAAATACGTTATAACTCCTAGTTAGGGCATATAACAACCAAGAACCAGTACCCGAAATTCTGCATTTCACACCAATGTGTAATAAAGCATTATACAATGAGAATCTTGCAGTCTGATTGATTGACTGTAACTTTTATCTAGGAGTAAATCCCATAACAACCCATGCAAAAAGTGCCTGTCAGTCCCTGCGCCAAAACACTATCCCCGTACACCCTGTAAATAAAAACAATCCTGATGCCACCCCCCCCCCATGTGCTTGCCAGTAAAAGTAAATGCAGGATACCTAAAAACGGTGCTCTCTTCCAAAAATGACACATACCAAAACTATCTCTCTCTCTGTCTCTCTCTCTCTCTCTCTCTCTCTCTCTCCTCCTGGCACCACCTCCTATGTCTGCACGCACAAGTAAATGATCGGTTTGCTAGTCCCGATTGTTTCTAAAACAAAGTGCCCCTTTACAAAATGTTTAGTATCCGTTCCTCACCTTTCACCGTGCTCATAGTAAAAAACAAATTCTCCCAGTGCAGCTGCTCCTTCTAGTTCGCTTTCTCTCTCAACCCCCACTCTCAGAGCTGACTTGCAGCCACTCCTTCAGACTCCCTCACTCTGCACTTCCACTGCTTCTCTCCCCAAACCTACCAGCCACTCACAACAGCATTAACAAGGCACTGCTGGTGGATTTTTTTTGGTTTTCTGTTAGAAGTCTAATTTCTGCCTAAGAACCCTTTCAGTGCTGGATGACGTGGGAACCTTCTGTTGCTGGCTGAGGAGACTATTTAAGATTGTGTTGAAAGACATTTCTAGAAAACACTTATAAAAACACATAAAAAAATACATTTATGACATAGTTTAAAAAAAAGTCTTTATTTTAATAAAGTGTTTATTGTATTATCACAACAGTGCACTCCAGAGCATGGGTTGTTCTAGGATATACCCACTTCTTGTGGGGTTAAAGTCACACACCCTGCGGCCTCATTACACACCACACTAGGTGTAGGTAAATCCCACAACATCCCACACACTGTTGTGCACTATTGCTTAAATACACCCCTCGAGCTTCACTCTTGGGGTTTATATAGCATCCAACACCTCGGGTGTGTGTGAAATATACAATAATGGATGGGGAAGTGTTCTTAACAAGGATTTAATTATTGTCCGAGGTGTGGGATGCTTCATAAACCCTGAGGGCAAAGCCCGAGGCATTTATTACAGCATCCCACACCAAGGGCAATCATTAAATCCAAGTTAAGAACACGACCCCATCCTTTATTATTTATAATTGCTGGTCAACAATTTTTTTAATTTAGTTTCATTTCATGGTTGCAGCTTACTTGAGGTTGCCACTTCCTGTTCTGTTTGACCACCAAATGAGTGAGTAAACTACAGAGCAAGAGTCGGAAATGTTGTGCACTACAGTTTCCGAATGGAAGGATCAACCGCATACATGCTTTTAATCGTAATATTCGTGTTTTTTTTTAAAGACAAAATTAGGACAATGCAGTCTGTCAGCTCCTCGCTAAGCGACTGAGGAGCCGCCATGTTTGAAAAACTGTTGAGCCGCCCAGAGCACATGAACAGCCAATGAGGGAGAGGCTGTGTCTGAGTGACTTGGCTCGTGTTTGCCGTTATAACCTGCAGGTTATAATGGCAAATCATAACTCGGTCAGGCAATGGGAAAAATTGCTGAACAGTTATTATATTCTCTTTAAACACACTGCCCCATGTATTATTGTATATAGTATTACCAACTGCATCAGCAGTTACAACTTCAGAATGTTCTTAACTACTTACAGGTTGTCTCTGTTTACAGAAATATGCCTAACTATTTCACTCCAGGTAATCTCCCTTGGTGTCCCATATATTAATAGATTAATGGCAAGGGTAGCCCCCCGAAGTAGCTTGGGGAGCTCCTCCCCTAGGGGATTTAATGATTATTATCACCAAAAGGAATACGGGAACCATACTCATACAGGGACAATTCCTGATCTTCCAGGCTCCCTGTGGACACTGGAGGGGATGGGAACCCCTTCTTAATATTAAATATTATTAAGGCATACATGCTTTAGAGCTATGACTACATTCATATAGAACAGATCCTTTGCCTTTGATTTGTCTGTGGCTCAGGCACTAAAGGCGGCTGCTCACCACTCTCACATTCACCCCTAGTGCAGCCTCAGCTTTCGTGGCCAATCCACCCCCTGGCCTCAGCCTTGAGCCCTATTCTGAGTAGTCCTTTGATAGACTGGTTATGCTTGTATACATCAGCAAGCAATCGTAGCATATACTATTACATCCCTACTTAGCAGGGATGGTCATTTTCACCATGTAAGTGCACAGTTTACTGTTTGTACTATTGTTGTTAATGGATTATACTGTATTGTTGCACCAGTTGTACATTACTATTTTATTGTTTATAAATGTGTTATTCTCTGTAGACCTGTGAAGAGGTTCCCTCAGTAAGCTCTAGGGGGAAATTCAGTAACAGAGGGGACACCTTTGATGGATGTGACTATTGTCAGGACATAGGAACTATTGTGAACAACCATGGGGTCAGTAAAGCTAACTACCCTGAATGTTCAGGGAATAAACTCTCCGGTCAAAGCAATGAAACTTCTGAGCTATCTGAAATGTCTGAAAACAGATACTGGGTTTTTACAAGGAACCAGACTTACCCAGGCAGAATATAAGAAACTGCAAAGACACGGGGTAGGACATGTGGTGTCAGCCTCGCACCCTACAGGCAAAAAAGCTGGAGTTGCCATTGTACTCCATAAAAATCTCCTCCTTGAAGTTACTCATTCAGCAATGGGAGAAAATGGGAGAATGGTGCTTATTTCAGGTTTAATATTTGGCCAAAAACTGCATGTTATTAATATACAGTATATGCCCCGAAGAGTGACTCTCCTTCCTTCTTTAAGAACGTCTTTACCAAGATTGCTGGACTAGGTGAGGGAGTGGTTATAATGGGCGATGATTTTAACTGTGTTCCAGACCCATACTGGGACTGCTCATCGCAATCTGCCACAACTAATAAACTAATGGGAAGAGTGGTTAGGGCTGGCATGACAGAACTGGCCCTAGTGGACATCTGGAGGGAATTCCACAAACGAGAAGGATTGTACATTTTATTCTAACCTACACAAGTCGTATTGCAGACTAGATTATTTTTTAGGAAGACACTTGGACCTTTATAAAACCAGCTCATGCATTATACAGCCTAGGTTACATTCTGACCACTCCACAGTCTCACTGGCTCTCCAGCTGGGAGACTGGACAAAGGTGTCCTTTTGGAATTTCAACACCTCTCTCTTAAACAGGGCTGATTTTCAAACACTAATTCAGGACACAATAAAAATTATTTAGAGGGCAATCAAGATCCTGAGATTGGACCCAGGTGGCGATGGGATGGAGTGAAAGCCACTCTTAGAGGGATTATAATCTCCTACTTCTCTATATTAAAAAAGCAATGCGTGGAGCATCACGCTAAACTAGAGGAACAGCTAAAAACACAGAGTGACAGCATAAACAATCTGGCTCACCCAAATTATACAAAGAAGTACAACAAGTTAGACAGGAACTGCAGGAATTATGAGAGGTTAAGACTGAGGGAACTCTTAGATATTTAAACCAAATATATTATGAACAAGGAAACAGAGCGGGTTGTATGCCGGCATTTACATTATTTATTTATTTCATACAATCAGATTTATAACCTTTGAGTCAGAGACTCGTTTACAAAGGTACCTCGTCGCAGGGAGGGTGGACAAACAAAATGTGAGGTGAGACATTGGTAACAATACAGGTGAGATACAAGGTGTAAAACAATAAAGCAAACACAAGATGCACTAACTATACAAGGCTTATTCATACCCTGTGACAGAGACCAGTGCTTAGTAGGCTGGGATGTTCAGGGGTACTATTAGGGACAAGTACAGCTCCGATTATCAACAAGGTATTTCAAACACCGATTTACACTAATTATATAAACCACAAGCAGACAGATATTTCAAAAGGATTAAAAAGGGACAACAGGCCGGCCCGCCGGTGCAGTGATTAGATTTCCGCTTGCGAGCCTGAGTGACCGAGTTAAGGGCGTCGGTGAGTGACACCCAGCGAAGGCTGGGTTTGTCACAAGCACCTACGCCTACTCAGGGCGGGGTGGACACTGGTCATCATTGCACATTCTGCCCCTGCCTAAAGGGGAACAAAACCTTGTGTCCCCGACCGTCTCCATGAGGCCCTGTCCCCGGGCCTTAATTAGCCTCTGCAGCCGGCTCCCCAACCAGATATTTGTTATCGCGGCCCGGGTAGAGGAACATTGCTGTGACCCTGCCCTCTGGGGCGAAAGCCAGGGGTGACTGGGTGAACACAGGCATAGGCGTAGGTAGAGGTATGGAGGTCCATGACCAGGCCGGACATTGATGGCTGGGGGCACAGTAAAAAGAAGAAGAAGGAAAAAAAAGGGACAACAGAGAGATAATCAGATAATGTATACTCCCAAGGAAATAGCAGGTTTTCAAGAATATTATAGTACCCTTTATAGTGAGGATCAGTCTCTCCCCTATGATTCAGACAGGATCATTGATTTTCTAAACAGAACCAACATCCTCAGGCTGATGGAAGAACAGCAAATGATAGATGCCCCCATGACACTGGGTGAAGTTCTTCAAGCCATTCAAAACATGAATACGAGTCACTCTTCAGGGTCTGATTGCTTTAACATAGAATTTTATCAAAAGTTCCATCAACAGGTACTTCCCCTTATCACAATGGTCTTCAACTCCTGTGAGGCTTCCGGTGATCTGCCTACTTCCTGGCAATCAGTCTTTATAATGGTAATTCATAAACCAGGGAAACCAGAGGATAAAAGTGAATCATATCATCCTATCTCATTGCTAGACATGAACTCGAAGATATTCACCAAGGTATTAGCCACCAGGGTGGCCAGAGTCTTGGGGAATCTTATACATCCAGATCAGTCAGGGTTTGTCCCTAACCGTTACCTGGCAGATAATATCAGACAATGTCTGAACATATTGCGTTCTGGAAGGGCAGTGAAGGAACAACAACTGGCTAATACAATCAATGCTGAAAAGGCCTTCAGTTTCCTTTGTTGTAATTTTCTCTTCGCTACACTGTCCAAATATGGCTTTGGGAATCAGTCCTGTATCCAGCTCCAGGCATTGTACCATATGCCGCAAGCACGTGCAAGGGTCAATGGCACTGTCTCTAGTCCTCTGTTTATCAAGCGGTGAACAACACAGGGTTGTCCCCTCTCACCCCTGCTTTTTGCTTTAAGTATTGAGCTCCTTGCTAACCTTATCAGGTCACACCCAGCTGGAGTGTGTGTGTGGGGGACAGAATATCCCTTTATGTGGATGACACTATGTTATATCTCCAGAACCCAGTAGTTACTTTTCCAATTTTATCTGAGATTCTCCAACATTATAGTCAGGTCTCAGATTTTAAGATAAATATAGACAAAACAGAAGTTATCCTGATTAGTGGTTCTATGACACCCACTTTCAAACTAATACCTTATAAACGGGTTACGACCCAAATTAGATATTTAGGGTTGTTTCTGCCAGTGAATCTTAAAAATCTGTGTGAACTATACAAAGCTTATCATGGAAGTTCTGATGGACCTTAAGAGACAGGAAATACTTCCCCTCTCTCTTATGGGTAGAATAGACACTATTCGCATGAATGTTCTTCCACATTTTTTATTCCTTTTTCAAACACTCCCTTTAGATATACCTCGGAAAGACTGGCATAAGATTAACAAAGCTCTATATAGCTTCATGTGGGGAGGCCGTAAAGCTAGAATAAAATGGTCTGATCTTCAAAGACCCAAGGAGCAGGGTGGGCTGGGATACCAAATCTGATGTTATATTTTCAAATGGCTTAGCTCCTCCTGTGGATAGCTTATTTAAAACAAGATCCACGAAATGTCTAGGTATCATAAAACTTAGGAAATAATCTAGGTCCTTACCCTCTGAATGGCTTTGATGCCCCAGTAGAACAGTTATATAAATTAGCGGTGACTAATCCCTGGACACAGCAGCTATATCTAGTTTGGGGTACGGTCAAAAGAGATTTAGGTATTATAGGACCTCTGACCTCAGCCACTCCTCTAACACAATGTGCCCAATCCCCCCCCCCCAGTATGGATAATGCCTATAATTGTTGGCAAAGGGCTGGCCTGATTTTTTTCCCAGTTTATTCAGGGAGGGACTATACAAACCTTTCTGGATATGTTAAGGGAATATCAACATAGTCAGACTTTTTCAGATACCTTCAGGTGGTCTCTTTTCTTAGATCGGGTTCCCACCTTCCAGAGGCTCAAAAAGCTCCTCACCCCATATATTTAATCCTCCAAGTCACAGAAGGGAAAATAAATAAAAAGTATATATCAACACTAGTTCAAACCTATGTTAAATACATGGAAAGGAAGGGAAAGGGAACATTGCTTAACTAGGAGTAGCACACTAAGCTGAAGCTTGTTTCCAGATGTGACCTATGAGCACAGGGAAATTAAGTGACTTGCTCAGGATCACACAGTATGCACCTAGGCGACTGTGGGATTCAAACCCAGGTCTCCAGATCTGCAGCTCAGAGCCTTACCCCACTGCGCTTTACTGCCTCCAATCACACACAGTTATTTCCCTCTTATCAGAGGGGCCTGGGAGGAAGAGTCATGTTTTGAACCCACCTTGTCAGACTGGAAATATATCTGGAGAGGGGTTTTCTATACCTCAGCATCAACTCTCTGGAGAGAATTTAGACGGAAAGTCATCAGTTGTTTTTTCTGACACCTAACAGGATGAAACACTACACTCAGAATCGCTCAGGCAGGTGCTGGAGGGATTGTGAGGGGAAGAGAACTCCTATCGTATTTTTTTTTTGGAATGCCCAGTTCTACATTCCTTCTGGGAACAATTAGGGCAAGAATACAAACAAACGGCAGGTATCCAGGGAAATGTGGGATTTGAACACCTGATTATTGGACTACTTCCTAAAAGGAAAAGAACAAATTGTCGGAGATCCTTTTTAGGACTATTAATTGTCACTGCTAGTAAAGCCATCACTCAGAAATGGTTATTACCCAACCCCACTTCTTTGCAGGACTGGATGAAGAATATTAAAAATATTTACTGCATGGAGAAAATAACGGCAGACCTTCGTCTGCAAACAGAGAAGTTTAAGGATGTCTGGCTTCCTTTCATGGTTATGGTAGAAAAGAAGGAGGGAATATCAATACTCTCACAGCAAGCCTGGGGATACTTCGATATTTAAGCCCTACCACCTAAGGACAAAGATCTAGAGCAAAGCCCCCCCCTCCCCAACAACCCATTGTTGGGACTAAATCCCCTGCAGGTCTTTTTATTCCTTTCTTTTTATTGTCTTATTGTTATCAATTAACCAGAGTTCTGATGGTTAGAAATATGGGGACTATGGGAATGGTAAACATAAATGTATTTTACCATAGAAAAAGAGAATGACGGATAGGTCACTGGGCATTACTGGTGAGTAATACCATCGAGAGGTTCTGAACACTTGGAAACCTCGAGTGCGAAGCTTGAGAGGTTCCTGTGTCCAGAACCTCGAGAAGGTAGGTCACCGGTAATGCCCAGTGACTTATCTGTTATTTATTTTAATATATGGATACAATTTTTTATTTTTTTACCGCTTAAGGACTGCGTCAGTGCTGGTCGAGCGCTGCACTGTATAGTGCTCTGATTCATTCTCTCCGGGCCGCCCAGCCACTGGCTCGCTTGCTCACTCAGTTCACTCACAACACAGGCATTCCTACCTTTTCTTGTTTTTGGGGAACGGGGAATGCAGGATCAACCAGATATATCCATTTTTGGAAACAAAAACTGGGAACGTTTCTTGAGGATAACTACTCTCGCTAAGCGAGAGACTGGCCGCCATGTTTTTGAAACTGTTCTGCCCGCCCACACAGGAAAAGCGGCCAATGAGGAGGCACGCTTAGGATGTAGGGGCCAAAGCTATCTTTTTGGGCGCTTGCAACGATACTATTATCAGCATAAAACTATACTATTAAAAGTGATTGACAGTACTATTAAAAGTGATTGACAGTACTATTATCACTTAACCTTTGAGGGTATTACCAGATTTTTTTTGTTTGCTTTACAGACCTATTAAATTGAAGATCCATATATTAAAGGTTAGTATTGTAAGGTCACATAGGTGAACCTTTGAATGTAAGGAAAGGCATGTACTGATACATTTCTATACAGCAAAAACTATGTAAAGTTGGAATATGGTATTGCCTTCTGATATAGATGTATGAATTATGTGACCACTTAAATAAAGAAGTTTAAAACAATTCTTAACTCTGTTGTAGCTAAAAGGCTTCTAGGACCAGGCTAAAGGGAAAGAAATCTGCTTGCTCCTGCACAGTAACAGGAAAAGGATGGACCCAGATTAACCCTAATGCTTGCCCCATTCCATCAGTAAATAAGCTGAGATGTGTAGAATATATGAGAATGGCATGAGTGTTAGGGTTAACAATCCCAAGGTACACCCCACACCTGATTTGTGAAGATGCAGGAGAGGTGAAACCATAATGTTTTTTTCCTGTTGCTGCCTGTAGGGTGGGGATGGGGTGCTAGGGTTGTGAATCCTAACACCACATTTCCCTACTTTTGTTGCTTTAACCCTAACTGGTACATTAACAACATTTTTTACAACAGATTTCCTTACTTTTTGAGATAGTATAATTCTATACTCATTTGCCTGTGTGAGCGCAGATGCATACATCTATGTTGGTGTGGATACACAGGGCCCTATGGATCCTGTGCTCTTCCATTTCTGGCAAAACAGGAATGTATTTGCTTGGTTGTGTGGCTTGTTAAACGAGAGACCAACTTATACTGCCCTTGTATAACTCACTGTTGAAGCCGTGTGTACAATATGGACTTTGTTACTGGTGCCCACAGCTCAAAGAGTACATTAACCTACTGGAGAAGTTCCATAGGATGGCTACAAAGATGATAACGGATCACCACTGTGAGGCATAGTATGAGAGATTTAGGGCACCAAACATCTACTCAGGATAGAGAGAGGGGACATGAAAGAGACCTTCAAGTACTAGAAACAGATAAATAACATGGATACAGAAGTTCTCTTTGACATCAGTGGCAACCATAACAAGAGAGGCCACAATGTTAAGATGCAGGCAGGAAAGTGTAGGAGCAAATTGACAATACACTTCTTCCCAGATAGGGTGGTGGACACTTGCCATGCACTGTGCTTCAAGAGGGGCTGGAATAGCCATGGGGGAAATATTCTCCATGAGTAGTAAAGATGGGAAGCATGGGAGGAGTTAGGAGGTGGAGCAGACCCAGTACGTCAACCTCTGGATACTGCAATAGGAGCAGACTACATAAACCAAATTGACTTTATCTCTTAGCTTCTTCATATTTTCATATTTTCTACTCCACTGATCAAAAGTCGAACTTTGAACCACTTTTTGTGCTTCACGAACCAGAAGTAGTAGTTTGAACTACATTTTTTGGTTCATGAACCAAATGTAGTACTTTGGAGCAGATTTTCTGCTTCAAGAACCAAAGGTACTAGTTGGAACAACATTTTCTGGGTCACGAACCAAAATACCAAGTTAGAACCACTTTAACTGGTCCGCAAACTAGAATTAGTAGTTCAACCCACTTTTCCTGGTTCGCAAACCAGAAAATATTTAGTTTGAACCAAAAAAAGTGGTTGGAACCAGAAATTGCTTAGGAGAGATTGTGAATGTATGGAATATAAAATTTGGGCAAATTTCCCCATAAGCAGACTATACGATCTTGCTTAGGGAAAAAATGGTACATCAGGGATATTTTAGTTTTGCTAAAACTATCCTTTTACAGGTGTTTTCTAACTTCAGTAGTAACAGAAATAAAGAAAAAAAGTGGTGGCCGTTGCAAAACAAAAAAAAGAGGTTTGTGAGACCCATTTTGGGTTTGTGATACATCAGATTTACGAACCAGAAAACACTCTCGCGACCCAGAGATTTCTGGTTCATATGGGGCATCTATCCAAAACCAATTTTTAAATCCTTGTATCTTAGGAACCGTTTAATATTTTTTCACCAAACATTTGAAAGGCACTACCTCAGCATAGACCACATGTACCCTGAAAGTTTTGTACAGAAATTCAGTACTGTGTAGCCTGTACATGACAGCAAAAAAACGCAAAAACAAACAAACAAAAAAAAACAACAAAAAAAATTGCAAGTATGGGGGAAATGTGACCCTTTTCCAAAATAAGGGGTATTCAGATCTCTGAAACTGCACAAGGTGCCATCATGAAACTCTCCACGTTTTCACAACATGGCACATCCATGGAAAATGCAAATTTGTGGGCTATTCTGACAAACTCTGCCAAAGTTATTAAACTGCAAAGTTAGGGTTTAACATTGAGCACCCTACTCAACCCTAACTGTAGGGGCACTACCATGCCCCTATAATATGCCATGGCCCTAATGAAAATATCACTGATATTTTTCCCAAGTGCAGTTTGACCTTGCATCATCATGAGCGGCCAGGCCATGAGGGGTGTCAGAAGGTGAAACTGCATGTGGGAAAATATAAGTGAGATTTTCATTAGTGCCATGGCATATTTGATTTATGCCATGCCTTTTATTATTATACAATGGCAAGGAAAAAATCATGTGCATTGATTGCTCTTCTTCAGGAATATCTTTTTCATCAGGTCACACCTATAGGACTTAGAGACGACAGGCACTAGGACCACATGGAAGCTTTTCTGTAGCAGTCTATCAGGGGCCACTCACACCAATGTCAGATGCCGATGTCCTGCCCTATATAAACTTGGACATCCCCTACTCCCTTCTCAACTTCTTTTCCCACCGTCGACCATACTCACACTGCCTCCACAGAGACTACACCATTCAATTGACCACCAGAATTTCTACATTTATTTGCTTTTCATTTGTAGTTGAATCACTTTATTTTAAAAATATTTTTCTAACTAGTTTATTTCAGGAAGTAAGGATTCTCCCTTGCTTTTCCATCGCTGTTGTTGCAGCAAGAAGATCTATGCCAGAGACGAACATGACAAACACAGCATCTGCATTTGCTGTCTTGGGCCCAACCACAATGTTCAGGCCTGCAAGCTCTGCCAGAAGTTTATCCAAGCTACCCAGCAGCATCACCAGACAGTCCAGTGCACCTTCTCCTTCCTGCTGGAGCAGCAGGTAGTTGAAATGGAGCAGGACCCCAGGAGAGGACCCCTTTCAGGTCACTGGAAGTTCCTTCAAGCTCTCAGGCTTCCAAGGCCCAGGAAAAATCTTAGGGGAAGCACTCCTACAGGGACAGGGAATGGAGCAAAGAAAAAGACCGCCACTCCCCCCCACCCCCCGGATGAGCTCCTTGTCCCCGTTGCCATTGACTTTGACTGGGGCAGTGCTGTCGACTGCTTTGACATTAACCCTTCTGCTTCCCAGGCCTCAGTCCCTTCCAAGCTGGCTCTGGTAGTGAGTTCTGCCAGTTCCCCTATGTCCAAGAAAGGGCCATGTTGCCACCGCCGGCTGTGCCGCATTGACCTCCTAAACCCCAGGGTCAGCATTGCCACAAGGGCCTCCAGCTTCACCAGTTACCATTGGTGCCCTGGTTCCACAGTCCACCATCAATGTTCAGGTGGTCATATCTTCTTTTGCAGCTATTATCCAGCATCTTCCCCCTGCCGCAGGCCTGACAATGCTGGGGCCTGGTGGGGCTGGACCATCGCCGATGCATGCATGGCTGCAGCACCATCTCCTTCTTGTGCATCGCCTTCCCCGCTCCCATCATTGCTACCTTCAGAGCCTGTCATGTGGAGTATGAATACCACTCTGACCTCCTTCTCCCGGATGAGGACGAGGAGGAGGAAAATATAGATTCTGACAGGTTGGTTGCCTCTAACAGGAGTGAGGACTCCACTGTGCATACCCCTCTGTCCTCTCCTGAGGATCCCTCCTTTTTCTCAATAAAGCAGCTCCAGACTGCTACGGAGTTCAAGGCCATGGAACAGGATATCACTAGGAGAAACCTGGTGGACTACCAAGACCTCCTGATTCTCCTCCCAAGATCATACCTCCTATGGTGCCTGCCCTAGAGGATGCCACCATGGCTGTCTGACAAAAGTCTAACATGATCCTTGCCATGCCCAGGAAGGCAGACAAGCTATACCAGGCCCCCTCAGGGAGGACCTTCTTTGCAGGCCAGCCTGAGACTGACTCAGTGGTGATCAAGGCAGCCCATGACAGATCTAAAGCACCTAGGCACCTCAGTTCCTTCCCCCTAGACATGGAGTCAAGGAAGCTGGACCCCTGGGGTAAGAGGATCTTTGCCTGTGCCGCACTGGGTTTCAGAATTACCAACTACATTGCTCACATGCTTAAGTTCCAGAACTCACCAAAGCAACAGCCCAGGCCCTCCCAGAGGGTTCCCCGTGGCAGGAAGTCCTTAAGGCCCTCCAGACTGCAGCTGATGTGGGTAAGCACCTTCTGAGGTGTAATTATGATGTGTCAGATGCAGCTGCCAGGGCAGCTGTGACTGCCATTTGCCTTAGGAGACACTCTTGGCTGATAGTGTCTGGGTTGCTGCTGGATGTCCAGCAATCCATCCTTAATGTCCCTTTCAGGGTGAACAAGCTCTTTGGATCTCTTTTTCAGGACATCATCAATGACCTGCAGTCCTTGGAGCAGGCTGTGCATTCTGTCCACTCCCAGTACCATACTTAACCTAGGAGTGGCAGATGGTCCTCTTTTCATAAGGCTTCCCACAAACCCGGGACCAGTTCCAGAAACCCCAGCAAATGTACAGCAGCATCTGCCTTGCCCTCTCCTATCTCCACCTTGGGTACCCACTCCAAAAGCTCCAGAGGTGGTGGTGCAGCCTCTGCTGCTAGCCCTACTTTAGCATGACTCCTTGCCCTACCCCCCCCCAAGCTGCAGCCCTGAGGTGGTGTTTGGGGGTCATTTCTCCTTCCACCTCAACCAGTGGAAGGAGATCAACTTCAGATGCTTGGGCCCCGCAATTGACAGAACAAGGTCACACTCTAGAACTTCTGGTGCTCCCTCCAGACCTTCCCATGTCCCCTCAGTTGACCCTCCCTGCCACATTCCAGTGCTACTGGAGGACGTATGCACTCTAATGCAGAAGAGGGCCATAGAATATGTGCCTTGGTATCAGAAGAACATGGGGTTCTACTCCCACTTCTTCCTCATTCCCAAATCCACAGGGGACCTGCGGCCTATCCGGGACCTGAGGGACCTAAACTTCTACACATAGTACAAGAAGTTCCGGATGGTCACTTTGCAAGCCTGTGGCCCCTGCTGAGGCAAGGGGACTGGATCTGCTCCCTGAACATGCAGGATGCTTACCCACATATCAAGGTTTGCGCCCCTCACAGGAGATACCTCAGGTTCCTGTTTCGGGGGAGAGCACTACCAGTTCAGGGTATTGCCCTTTGCTTTGTCATTTGCATATTTACCAAATGCTTGGCAGTCATGGCAGAAGCTCTCAGAAAAGAGGGACTGTACGTCTTCCCCTATCTGGATGACTGGCTATTCAAAGCCCATTCCAGTGAGCAGCTGGCCCAGACCCTGGAGTGTAACAGACAGTTGTTTGAGGTTCTTGGGATCACTGTCAGTGTGCCCAAGTCTGTTCTGACTCATTGTTAGCAGCTGCAGAATATAGGGCCATTCTGGACATGGCCCAAAGCTTAGCCCTCTTGCCCCAGGACAAGGCTGAACACCTCATAGCTCAGGCCCAGAGTCTCAGAGTCGGTATGCCACAGAAAGGACATTCCCATGGCTGTTGGGCCTGATGGCAGCCGCCATCATCACAGTAACCCTGGCAAGACTGCACATGCGGATTCCTCAATGGATCCTGAGGGTCCAGTGGGATCAACACACTGAAGATCTAGAACAGCAGGTTCTAGTCTCTTCCCCTGTTCGCAGAGTACTCCAGTGGTGGATGAACCCCACCAACCTGCTAAAAGGGGGCCCAATCCTCATTCCCTCTCCTCAGTAGATCCTCACCACTGATTCCTCAGGGCAGGGCTGGGGTGCACATTTGGGTCCTCATCAGACTCAAGGCACATGGAACAGAGTGGAGATTCTACTCCATATCAGTGTGCTGGAGATGAAGGCCATTCTGTATGCTTTGCAAGCCTTCCAGACCCACTTGGCTAATGCGCCTCTGCAGGTGCAGATGAACAACCTGAGTGTAGTATACTACATAAACAAGCAAGGGGGACTTATTCTTATCCCCTGTTCAGGGAAGCGATGAGAGTCTGGTACTGGGCTATGGAAAATGGTCTAGAACTGCCAGCCATCCATGTTCCCGGTACCCAAAACTTTCTGGTTGACAGGTTAAGCAGGTCCCAGTCCAGAATGCATGAGTGGGAGCTGCTGACCTGGGTAGTAGAAGACCTGTTCTCAATGCAAAACTGCCACTTTTCTGCTCGCTCAATCCAAGATCTGGAGTTTTCTGGCAAACGGGGTCCAAGCAGGAGCGTGGCAAGGAGTCTGGTAGGGGGTAGGGATAACCAAAGGTCTGTAAAGGCTCAGACACAAACCGGTAGTTGCAGGCTGGAGAATACAGAGTTTGGCAGCCAAGCAAAAGTGCTGGACTGAGGCACTGAACTTGTTGCACAGTTTGAAAACTGCACCAATGAAAAGAAGCCCCTCCTACAATCCACTAGAACAGTGGTTACATGGGTAGCAGAGAGCAGCAAGTGGGGTCTCGCCTCCCAGCAGAAGCATGGCAAGAAGTTGGAATAAATAATGGCTATCACTTAACTAACAAGGACCTTGTTAGTTAAGCGGTAGCCATTATTTATTCCAACTTGCCATCTAAAAGACATAATTTAAACTTTTAAATGCAGCCCCATACAATGCAATGGACGCTCGCTCCCATGATCCTCATACAGTTATGTCACAAAACGTAGTAGCGCAGGGGCAGATCGGGGCGGAGTGCACTGTTCAGAGGTACAAGGAAGTGGAAGGGAACAGCGAGACGGAGCTCCATGGAGCAAAATTACGATCCCTTCCCTTCCTAAATCAGGGCACTTCATAGAAGAAATTAAAATTAAATTTGATTTAGGGGCAGGTAAGGGTTCTTTGGGCTTCTCAGGGGGGAATTCGAGAAAGAACACAATAGTTGCTCTTTAATATCCCAGTACTGACACTGTAGTGCAGCATGAGAGGGGTGCTGCACTTCTGAGGTGCCGTCTTTCGGATGAGACATTAAACTGAGGTCCCATCTGCCTGGATTGGTGGTAGTTCAGATGGATGTTAAAGATCCCATGGCACTTATCGAAAAGCGTAGGGGAATTTCCCTGGTGTCTTGGCCAGATTTTCCTCATTCACTGAGAATACCACCAAATCTGGTTCAATTTCAGTTGCATATCATCTGTATCCCCCCCTACCCCACATTCACCCCTGAAAAAGGGACTTCTAGGCCCAGTGGGCTTACCGGGTCAACAGAATTCAACAAACAAGCTTGTGTTAACTATACTTGCATGTGCCGGGCCTATGTCTCTTCAGGCATCACTATAGTATGTTACTACGTATTTACATGTCCTGCCATGTCTTATGGGTACTGTAAGTTGGTCATTTTTTCAAGTGCCGTTCCCAGAAGCTCATGTGGCCCTAAAGGGGAACACTCGGCATTAAAAGCCCCGCACCCAAGTGTGGCACTGGTCTCAATTTGCACTTTGTGTGCAAAAACTTTCTTTTACTTACAGTTTACCACAGTATAACGGATTGTATCGGACTGATTCTGCTGACTTCCAAGCTGCATTTTCTGTAACTAGAAATCCCAGAATCCCTTGCAGCTAACATTAGAGCATGGCTGCAATAGTGGTAGATTTGATAGCCTGCAGTGCATGTAAGTTTTTATAAGCTCTGACCTTTTGTTTACTGGTCATGCTGTCCTCCTATGGCTAGGTACAGTCACAGAGGGCTGTACTTAACCCTAGGAGAACAGTGGGACCAGCAAACATCTGATCTGAGTTTAAAATCTGTAACATGCACTGCTGGCTACTGACTCTCCCACTGCTGCAGCCCTACTCTGCTGTCAGCTACAGGAGGTTTCGGGGGTTTCTGGTTACAGTTAATGTCAACTTGGAAGCTGGCAGAATCAGTCTGTTACAATCTACTATACCACATTAAACAGTAAGTAGAAAAAAATGTTTTTGCGCACAAAGTGCAAACTGGGACCAGCCTCAAACTTAGATGTGGAGCTCCTAGTGCTGACTGTTCCCCGTTAACATGGAAGCAATGAGAACAATAGCAAACTATATCCCAATACCACACTATATCTCAGTACCACACTATATCTCAATATCACACTATATCTCAGTACCAAACTATATCCCAATACCACACTGTATCTCAGTACCACACTCTATCTCAGTACCAAACTATATCCCAATACCACACTATATCTCAATACCACGCTATAGCTCAATACCAAACTATACTGCAATACCACACTATATCTCAGTACCACACTATATCTCAATACCACGTTATATCTCAATACCAAACTATATTCCAGTACCACACTATATCTCAGTACCACACTATATCTCAATACCACACTATATCTCAGTACCACACTATATCTCAATACCACACTGTATCTCAGTACCACACTATATCTCAATACCACACTATATCTCAGTACCAAACTATATCCCAATACCACACTGTATCTCAGTACCACACTGTATCTCAATACCAAACTATATCCCAGTACCACACTATATCTCAGTACCACACTATATCTCAATACCACACTATATCTCAATACCAAACTATATTCCAATACCACACTGTATCTCAATACCACACTATATCTCAATACCACACTATATCTCAGTACCACACTATATCTCAATACCACAATGTATCTCAGTACCACACTCTATCTCAATACCACACTATATCTCAGTACCAAACTATATCCCAATACCACACTGTATCTCAGTACCACACTGTATCTCAATACCAAACTATATCCCAGTACCACACTATATCTCAGTACCACACTATATCTCAATACCACGCTATATCTCAATACCAAACTATATTCCTATACCACACTGTATCTCAATACCACACTATATCTCAATACCACACTATATCTCAGTACCACACTATATCTCAATACCACACTGTATCTCAGTACCACACTCTATCTCAATACCAAACTATATCCCAATACCACACTATATCTCAGTACCACACTATATCTCAGTACCACACTATATCTCAATACCACACTGTATCTCAGTACCACACTATATCTCAATACCACACTATATCTCAGTACCAAACTATATCCCAATACCACACTGTATCTCAGTACCACACTCTATCTCAATATCAAACTATATCCCAATACCACACTATATCTCAGTACCACACTATATCTCAATACCACGCTATATCTCAATACCAAACTATATTCCAATACCACACTATATCTCAGTACCACACTATATCTCAATACCACGCTATATCTCAATACCAAACTATATTCCAATACCACACTATATCTCAATACCACACTATATCTCAGTACCACACTATATCTCAATACCACACTGTATCTCAGTACCACACTCTATCTCAATACCAAACTATATCCCAATACCACACTATATCTCAGTACCACACTATATCTCAATACCACGCTATATCTCAATACCAAACTATATTCCAATACCACACTATGTCTCAGTACCACACTATATCTCAATACTACACTATATCTCAATACCACACTATATCTCAATACTATGCTATATTTCAGTACCACACTATATCTCAATACCACACAATATCTCAATACCACACTATATCTCAATACCACACTATATCTCAATACTATGCTATATTTCAGTACCACACTATATCTCAATACCACACTATATCTCAGTACCACACAATATCTCAATACCACACTATATCTCAATACCACACTATATCTCAATACCACACGATATCCCAAAACAATCAAAGGAAATTAATGATTAAGAGCACAAATGCACAGCAGTGTTTAAAGATCTTTCAGGGGCACATTAAATGGTACTGTACTGGCTGGGAAGAAAGGCACTCTGATGCCTTGTTGTTGTTTTCTGGACTAGCTGCAGACATCAGATCTGACCACAGGGTCAACTCTTAAAGAGGGTATTGCAGTAATCAAGCCATGAGGAAATGAACACTGCACTAAGCTTCTCATTTTCATTCTCTTTGCCTATGCATCCCCACTAGTAGGGATAAGATCTCATAAAACACTTGTGGATTCACCAGTCACATGTTCTGGATCTGTGTCAGCAGAAAAGAGCCAGTAGGCCCATCTAGTCTGCTCTATTTTCCTGGACTAGTAGGCCGACCTAGTCTGCCCTGTTTTCCTGTGCCTATTACTTCACCTGGACCCTATATGGTCACAGGTGTCCCTCCCTCCCTCCTCCCTTTCCTCTACCTATTATGACCATATGCTTATCCCGCGCATGCTTGAAGCTCCCCACTGTCTTCACCCCAACCACCTCTTCTGCCAGGATGTTCCAGGTGTTCACCACTCTTTCTGTAAAAAAGTATTTTTTCACATCCCCCTTAAACACCCCCCCCAACTTCATAGCATACTCCCATGTTCTGGTGCTCCTCCTCTCAAAGAGACTCTCCTCTTGCACCTTGTTCACCCCTGTGAGGTTCTTACACATCTCAATTATGTCCCCTCTTACTCTCCTCTCCTCCAAGGAGTACATGCTGAGCTCCTGCAGCCCCTCCCTATTTGGTTTCTTGTGCAACCCCCATACCATTTTGGTAGCAATCCTCTGGACCACTTCCACCCTGTCAGTATCCTTGCAGAGGTGCTGCCTGCAGAACTGGACACAGTATACCAGGTAGGGTCTTACTAGTGAGTGATACAGTGACAACACCACCTCTCTTTTCCTGCTAGAAATCCCTCTCCCTATGCACCCCAGCATCCGGGCCAGCCTTGCCTACTGCCTTGTTTCACTCTCCTGCCACCTTGAGATCATCAGATATGATTGCCCCAATGTCCCTCTATTGCTTTGTGACTGGAAGTACCTCCCCTCCATCTTACATGCAGCCCCCGGGTTTCCCCACCCCAAGTGCATGGCTTTGCACTTTTTGGCATTGAAACCCAGCTGCCACTTAACTTGATGTGCAGAGATAAATATGGTTATCTCGGTGCAAACCAGTAGGTAATATAGATATTATGGGAAAATGGGACAGGTAGTCCTAAAATTAGGCAAACCTGTTTCTGAGTGCAGCCATGATTAGACCAGGGCCCAATGGTTTAAAAGCAGGCCAAACTGTTGCTGAGGGGCTGACCTGGGCCTAGTGGTCTCAAAAATGTAAAAAAAAAATTGCTGCTCAGTGCAGCTGTGATGGGACCAGGGGGAAGAGGCATGTTGCTCTCGAGAGGAATTAAATGCCTCCAAATGTGGAGTGTGCTGGCCAGAAACTCCTGAGTGGGAAAGACAAGTTGTTCTGAAGTTCTGCAGATTCTGGCAATGTAGCAGGCTTGAGTACGCTGTAATTGCACATACACTAAAGCCCACTATATAACCCACTGCCCTTTCTGATGACACTGGTATACAAATATAGATGGGAGCTGAGGGGTATAGTGGGAAAACACTGACTTGAGAGATGAACTATTTACTGGGTATGATTAACTGATTATACTGCCTAAAGCTGAAGGCTGAGGGCATGAACACTTAGGCTGCCAACAGAATTAGAACGTATAGGAATTTTGGACTGACATATTAGTCCACGGCCCTGCAAGGGTTAAGACTACTGAAAATCAATAGTTCCACCCAAGGTGTCAAGATTTTTCCATTATATCCCAAAGCAATTTTGGTCAATATCCGTTTTATGAAACCTTGTCTGAGTTATGTCTCCCCACCCAGACTAACCTGGTCCCCCTTTGTTAAAAAAAAAAAAAAATTCCCTGGTGCCAGTAGTACCCCCTCCCACTTCCGGACTGGTAGTACAGTGGCCCTATCTCCCTTCCGGTGCCTATCCATAACATTACACCCACCCCGCCCCAGAAAGCAGCAGGCACTTACCCTCCACTTCCTTCCACTGCCAGCTGCCATCTCATCCAAGCACAGTCATTTACATTATACAAGTTTTGTAACTTTACTGATACCATTCTTGCATTAATACAATATTGATAAATTTACTTGTATAACACAAGTGACTGTAGTTGCGTGATATGGCAGCCAGCAGTGGAGGTGAGCAGTGAGGAAGTGCAGGCTGCAGTCTGGGGAGCACGCTCGTCAGTGACAGTGATCAGTCTTTTTTTTTAACTTTTGCCTTTTGTCACGAATTAGTGCCCATTTCTAAGGAAAAGTAGAGTAAAAGGTCATACTAAATACTATCATGTGACTTGATTTTGACCAATCACACAGCAGTATTTTAGATCCAAGGTTTAATAATTCAAACTATTTTTTGATCATGTGAACACTTCTGATCCAACAGGCAAGCCTGAAACCAAGTCAAGGTTTTCTATATACATAGATAAAGATATAGATATTCTTTGCAAACAACTGCATTAATGCAACAGTTAGGGTTCAGTTTAAACCAACAAAAGTACGGAAATGTGATGTTAGGGTTTCAAACCCCAACACCCGGGCCCCACCCCTGAAGCAAATGAGAGGTGGAGTCTTCTTTGGGGTTGTTAACCTTAACGGTGATCCCATTGCAGTAACAAAAAAGCTAAGATGTGATGGAGACAGGTGTGTATGTTTCACGAGTGTACAGAATGGGGTGAGCATTAGGGTTGACAACCCCAAGGAAGACTTCACCAGACTCAATCAAAATGTTGGAAATTTACTGACCCTTTCATAAAAAAACATTAGGGTTTTGGGTCTCTGGAGTCTTGGCGAATCAGTGGAGAGGGAGGGGGTTCATTCTTGGGGTTGTCAACCCTAATGTCTACCCCCTCCACCCCAGCCTGTAGCCAATTGTTCAAAGCAAAAGGTGCAGTTCCAAGCCAGTGCCTCATGGTGATATACTCCTCAAAGGTAGAGAAGTACGGTTCACTACATGTTGCCAATATAATCTGTCAGAAAAGAGATCATGTCTGACCTTGTTTGCTCAGAGGAAAGGGTGGGCATTAGGACTGACAACCCCAAAGAACACCCCACCACCGATTCACCAGTAATCCAGAAACCCAAAACCCTAAGGTTTTTCATTCTCTTACTTTGCGCACTTTGCATTCTTCACCCCTGATGTCTGCATTAACATACAGTAGTTTTCTACAATTAGTTTATCTTCTTTTTCTGATAGTGGAATCATATCCTCATTTGCAAAGGTCCCGCAGAATACTGCTTAAAGGATAACTCTGGCAATGCTAACCCTCCCACCCCTGAAAGCTGTAGCCCCCGATTAAGCTTTTCCCGTGGATAAAAACATTTTTTTCAGGGTTTGCTTACTTTATTTTTATTTTGTAAACTCCCCGATCGCCAAACATGGCGGATGCTGTGCAGTTCCATTTCAGGTACTGGTGCGGCGCTGCACCGTTCGGCCCAGTACATTTGTATTGGGGTGAGCAGTGCGGTGCTGCACTAGTACCTGAAATGGAACTGCTCAGCATCCGCCATGTTTGGCAATCAGGGAGTTTACAAAATAAAGTAAGTAAACCTTGAAAAAAATTTTTTTATCTGCTGATAAAGAAAAGGGCAAAGAAACCCAGTTGGTTGACACAGGAGGTTATGGAAGGAGTGAGGGCCAAGAGGGCAGCATTTTGAAAATACAGGAAATCGGGGAAGGGTGAAGATAAGCATACGTACATGGAGAAGTCCAGGGAGGTTACCAGACTGGTCATGGCGGCCAAGTGTCCAGGGAGCTGAGACTGGCACAGAGAATCAAAAGTGGAGAAAAAGACTTCTTCCGCTACATCAGAGAGAGAAGAAAGACCAAGGATCAGCTGGTGAGGATTAAGAAGGATGGGTGTGTGTGTGGAGAAAGGGGCAGGGCAGGCAGAGGCACTGAATGAATACTTCTGCTCTGTATTCACGCAGGAGAAGGGTGGCCAGATACCCTAGGTGACGGGGTGGGTGGGTAGGGAAGGGATGACAGATGTGGGGATTATAGAGAGCAGGGTACTAGATGGGTTGAAGGCATTAAGGGTGGACAAAGCATTTGGACCTGATGGCATTCACTTTAGGATACTAAGGGAGTTGGCAGAGGTCCTGGAGGGGCCATTGACTGACCTATTCAATACATCCCTGGACACGGGATGTGTACCACAGGACTGGAGAATGGCCCATGTGGTGCCCATCCACAAAAGAGACCCAAAGAATGAACCAGGAAACTATAGGCCAGTGAGCCATACATCGATCGTGGGAAAGCCCATGGAGACCATACTAAATGAGAGGCTTATGAGCTTCTTAGAGGAAAACTGTCTACAGGATGGTCAACAGCACGGGTTTATAGGGGGCAGATCCTGTCAGACAAACCTTGTAGAGTACTATGACTGGGTGATGTGGGAACTGGACAAGGCCCATGCAGTGGATGTCTTGTAATTGGACTTCAGCAAGGCCTTTGATTCAGTGCCACATGGGAGGTTGGGGGGCGGAAACTGGAATATGTGGGGGCGGGACCAAAAATGGTGAAATGGATCACAAACTGGCTAAGGGGAAGGCAGCAAAGGGTGGTGGTGGGGTACCTTTCGTCACCGAGAGCAGTGTCGAGCGGGGTACCACAGGGATCGGTACTGGGACTGATGCTGTTTGGGATTTTTATTGCAGATATCTCACACGGGATCCAGAGCAAGATTAGTCTGTTCACAGACAATACCAAAGTGGGAGCTGTGGTTGATGATGTGGAGGGGTGGAAGGGGTAAGAGGAGGACCCGACTTAGCTGAAGGAGTGGGCAGAAACATGGCAGTTAGGGTTCAACGCCATGAAGTACAAGGTTATGCACTTCAGAGCCAGGAACCAGGGGAGGGATTATCACTTGAGTGGGGTACAGTCGGGGAGCTCCATAGAGGAGAAGGACCTAGGAGTGATCATTACGAGGAGCATGAACAACTCTGCTCATTGCAGGAAGGCAGCAGCAAAAGCCAACAAAATGCTGGGGTGCATTGCAAGAGGGATCTCCTTCAGAAAGAGGGAGGTTATCCTGCCCCTGTATAGGTCATTTATCAGGCCCCACCTGGAGTACTGCATGCAGTACTGGCGCCCATTCCTGAGGAAGGACATCAGATTGTTGGAGGGGGTGCAGCGAAGAGCCACAAAAATGATCCAGGGATTGGAGTGCAAGCCCTATGAGAACAGGCTGGGAGATCTGAATATGTATTCACTGGAGGAGAGGAGGGATAGCAGGGATATGATCGAGGCATTTAAGTATCTGAAGGAGATAAACAAGACCAACACGGAAGGGATTTTTCAGATGACAGGGGGGAGGGACACAAGAAGGCATGGACACAAGAAGGCATGGACTTAGATTAGAGGGGGGAAGATTCAAGAGGGAGATGAGAAATTTTTTCACAGAAAGAGTGGTGGACAAATGGAACACCTTACCAGATGAGATAGTGTCCTGTAACACAGTAGGCAGTTTCAAGAGGGGTTGGGACAGGGTAAGGATAAGGGATACTGGGAAGGAGGGGCGGGAGGAGCAGCTGCGTTATGAGGGGCTAGCTGCACACTCAAGCAAACTCGATAGTCCATGAAGCCTGTTTCTGCTGGCAATTTCATATGTTCGTTTGTTCGTACATTTATAGTGCGAAATGACATTTCAGTTCCACAGCCCACCAAATGGCCCCATGAATTTTTCACAACAGTTGGTGCACTGAACTACAGGGCTCAGTCTGCACGCCTTGCACTTCTGTAGGTGAATGGAATATTCTCTTCATGCGGGGCATATGCATCTGTTCACACAGATCCCAAAGTGACCTATGTGAATAAGGATAGAATTCCACTATCTCAAAAAGAAAGGATATGCTTTGTAAAAAAGTTTGTTAATGCACCAGTTAAGGTAACTTAATGCCACAAAAGTAGGAAAATCCGGTGTTAGAGTTTTCAACCATAACACCCCCCAACCGCCCAACCCCAAGCAGCAAAAGGAGAAAACCTTAGGGTCTGGGGTCTGCAGAGTCTTGGCAAATCAGTAGTGCGGTCTTCCCTGAAGTTGTCAACCCAAATGCCCACCCTTTCCCCTAGTCCTTGACCTCCTGTCCTAAGCACAAGGTACAGCTCCAAGCCAGTGCCTTATAGTGATATACTCTGTGGAGGCATAGAAGGCAGAAGGAAGGTAGCAAAGTGTGGCTCACCACCTGTTGCCAGCAGATTCAGTCATAGCATTCTTCACGCAGGGCCCTCTGTCCCTGTGGGTCCTGCATAAACAGATGCAGATGTGCAAGGCCCTCTGGACATTGGGCCAAGGGAAGAGTCCATCTGGATGCATAAGTGAAGGGCCACCTGGGCCCTACACTTCTATGTGGCTACAGATGGGGATGTGTAGGGCCAAGAGTCCATCTGGCTGTGGAAGTGCAGAGCACTTTGGGCCCAGTGCTTTTATGCAGCCACAGACGCAGAGATTGGTTACTTGTTGCCCATGTGGCACAACACTACACCATCTGGCCCCAGGCTGTGAGTGGTGTCACACGTCAGTGCCATTCCCTCAGCCTTGGCCCATCTAGCTGGTTCACTGAACTTGCCCCCAAACTCAGTTCACCAGCACCGGATTGTAACAAGCTACCCACTGGGCCAATGGCTGGCCCTTCACACACTGTTTCTTCATAACATTTTTAGACATTTTGACCACATTTTCAACACAGACTTTTTATGATCTTATCTCTCAAACATGACAGGTATCGTTTATAAAATACTGACCAAACTGTCATTTCACACCACAAGTGTGATAACACGTTATGGGCAAGATTTAAAAAAACAACACCTGTCACATTCATCAGGTGGTGTCAAAAAAAGGCCATGTTGAAAATTTTGGGTCAAAATATTGGAAAATAGTAAGTTACGAGTGCACTTGAAAAAATTCAATGTTTTATCGCACCTTTTTTTTTAAATATTTTGCCCCCAGATTTTCAACATAGTGTTTTTATAAACTTGGCCTCCTCATGAATCTAGTACGTGAACATTTTAAAATCAGGGCCAAAAGGTGATTTTATGGAACAACTGCAAAATCACCTTTTGAGCCAGATTTGAAAAAGTAATTTTCATTTTCATTTTGTATTTTTTATAGTTTTAGGCCAATGGGCATAAATGCCTGTTTTCATTGGTGACAAATCTTCAAAATTACAATACAGCATAGTACAGTAGAACAATACAAATAACAGATATAATAACAGTCAAGATGGTTTAAAACATGTACAGATGGTTCTAGAGATCTCCTTTGTTCTTGAGATGGGGTGAAAAAAGGCCATGTTAAAAATTTGGGGTCAAAATATTGAAAAATAGCTAAGTTATGAGTGAACGTTGAAAAATGTCAACGTTCACTCATAACTTGGTAATTTTATAATATTTTTTCACCAACTCAACAGCCCTTTTTTGATACCACCTCTTGACTCTAGTAGGTGAAATGTTTCAAATCCCGTCCATAAAGGTGATTTCATATAGGGACTGCAAAATCCCCTTCTGGGTCAGATCTGAAAAATGTCACCTACCTTATTCGTGGGTGGGTCCCAAAAATGGCCATGTTGAAAATTTGGCACAAAAATATTTTAAAATGACAAAGTTATGAGTAAAAGTTCAAAACGCATTGAAAATACATTGATGGCACTAAGCTTGTTTCCTCAGTTTGTGGTCGCACTTCATGGAGGAGGACATATTTTTCAGTGACAGTGGATCTATGTCAAGGGATCCTCTGTAGATGAGTGAGGGGACGAGGGGGCTGTAGGGTGGTGAGGGGGGCTGTGGTGTCAGGGGGTTAGAGATCGACGAGGGACCAATTTCTTCTTTTCAGGTAAAAAAATACTTTCTAGGGATAGTTTTCTTATTTTCAGCGGTACTGACACTGGGAATTGGGCACACCATTGATAACATAGTCTTCAGCAGTACCGGGAGGGGGCACCATAGTGTCACCAGAGATGTATGGGGAGTGGCTGGTGGCCAAGAACAGAAGAGGACAAGAGTGGGGCCGTTTACAATGATACCAGGGGTGGGTAGCCTGGTCCACTTGTTATTTGTGGGGATCTCAGCTGGCATGTGGGAGGGACACCATGGTGTTGGTTGTGTATTAGCTGGAGGGTCCGGGCACCCACTGGCCATTTTTAGTTTTTAAAATGCAGGTTGGGAGGGAGGAGGGATACCAGTGGTGGAAATGGACACCCACCGTCCAGTAATTGTAATGATGGCAGTGAGGCATTGCAGCGGGTTTGTGCATTGGTAGTGCAAGTGAAAGTGATTTCTTTCACACTGCTTTCATCAGCTTGCAGATGAAAGAAGGATGAAGGAAGTCTCTTTCAATTAAATCACTTTCTGTTTCCCTCAGACTGTTTCGTCAGCCAGCGGACAAAAGCACTTTGCTCCCTGTGAATTCATTGCCATGAAATGTTCAGGATCCAGAAATCCTGGCACCATCCCTGTGCTTTCCAAATTTCAAGTAAATTGGTTAAACAGGGCAAAGTGGGTAAGGTGCAAAAATTGGGGTTTAACATTAAAGTGCTTACTCAACCCTAATATACAGACGCTACTAAACCTGTATAACATATATTATAATGGTGTAGTAGTGCCACTATAGTTAGGGAAGTAGGATGTTCAATGTTAAACCCCCTAACTTTGCACATTAATATCTTTGGAACTGTATGACGAAATCAGCTGGAATTTTGCATGTGTTGTCTAGGCTGCAAGGTCTTGATCTGTGGAGGGTTTTTGTGATGGCAGCTTTTGCAGTTTCTGAGACCTGCATATATCATTTTCTGTAAATGTAAATTTTTTTTTTGTTCTCACCTACAGCCTACACAGAATGGCATTTTTTCCCCAAAACATGCAGGGCACGAGTGTCATGTCCTAAGGCAGTGCCTATGCCAGGTCTGGTGAAAAAATATTAAATGGTTCCAGAGTTGTACGGTCTCCCCCCCAGAATTCCAGTGCAAATGAGCCCTGAGACCCCGAATCCTCCATGCCCACTTTTTCACCTATGGCTAATACAACCAAAAGAAGTACGTCCCCTCCTGAAGTCCATCAAAGAAAAAGGCTCTGCTGGGCCGGACAGCCTTGACCCAAGGCTACTCAAGGATGCTGCATCAGCCATAACATTACCTGTCACATGGCTCAATAATAGGTCCCTGCTGAAAGGAGCTGTACCGAACACATAGAAACAGGCTTACGTGGTACCTATCCACAAGGGAAGTCCCAGGGAGCCCATAGGTAACTATAGGCCCGTCTCCCTCTTGTGCATCCTATCCAAAATACAAGAAAGGCTAGTCTACTGCCAACTCCAAGACTACTTGAAGGTAAACCAGCTGATGGTGTACACCCAGCATGGATTTAGATGTAAGCATGGGACTGACACAGCACTCATCAGATTCTCCACTGATGTCCTGATGGCCTTGGACAAATGCACTCTAGCCGGGGCAATTTTCCTAGACCTGACCAAGGCTTTTGATTTAGTAGACCACAACCTCCTGATAAACAAACTGAGTAAACTCGGCCTTGATCAGCACGCCTTTACCTGGTTCTACAGCTATCTGATGAACTGGTCCCAGCAGGTTAAGTGGAGAGGTGCTACATCAGAAGCTCTCCCTCTCAAGGAGGGGGTACCACAAGGCTCCATACTGGGCCCCTCCTGTTCTCGTTGTTCATCAATAATCTAAACAATCACTGCGGCAGCAGCTCAGTGGTCCAGTACGCTGATGATGCTGTTATATACAGAACCTCAACTAACCCTATAGACCTGGGACCTCGACTTTAGTCGGGTTTTGCAACCTTAGAAAGACGGCTCTTGGAAAACAGGCTGGTTCTAAATGCCAAAAAACAAAAGCCACCTTGTTCAGGCTGAGAACTCTAGGTCAAGACAGAAGCCCCCTACTACCCTTGGTCTCCTCATCAGGCACTCCAACCGAGGTAGTGAAGTCCTTTAAATACCTGGGCCTGACACTGGACCAAGGCTTCACACCAAAACCCCATGTGGATCAGGTAACAAAAACCATACACCAAAAACTAGGTTTACTGTACCACCTGAACACCCAAATGATCCCTGAGACCAGGTTCACTATAGCTAAAAGTATCTTCCTCCCAACCTTGACCTATGCTGCCTCAGTAATGCAGGGAATTGCAAAGCAGGAGCACAACAGGATACAAATACTATATAATAAAATCATTCGCTTTGCCACAATGTCACACCCGAGGCAACATCACTGTGAAGCTCTGGCCTACCTAAACTGACCATCCTTTAGCCTCCGGCTACAGTATCCCCTATTATGCAATGCATTCAAACGCCAAAACGCTCAAGTAGACAGCTCCACACCTCTGGAAGACATCTCCTAGAAGGACCTAGGGTAAGGACCACAGTTGGTCGCAAATCCTTTGCTTACACAGCATCTGTACTGTGGAATAAGCTCCCTGACTACCTTCAGGACGCTACCTCCCTCGGACCCTTCCGCAAGGGGCTCCGTGAGCGCCCGCTAGATACTGTAAGAGCACTTGCTCTTACACCTGAGCACTACACTACAAAGTTAATAACTACCCCACAATGTCAAAAACCTAGTCAACCCTAACCTCTATCTTGTAAAATCCTTTCTGACTCTAGAGCTGTAAGTGTGCTATCAACCTGGTCACATTCTATACTAACTCTATCCCAGGTTGAAGATCTAGTCCTAATGCGATTATATAATGACCTTACCTACTGGTAATTGTCTGATCCCCTGTTGTGTACTGTCTTGACTGTAAGCAAGTATGGTCTGCTCACCTATGTACTATACAAACAATATGTACTTACTTTGTGTAACTAATTCCGGGTCACCCCTGAAAAAGGGACTTTCGTGGACCAGTGGGCTTACCTGGTTATTAAAACTGAATAAATAAATAAATAATAAATAAATAAAGCTTAATGTTTTCCATTCTGAGCATGTGCAGTAGGGTTTTTGACATAATATTTTGGTGAAAAATGAAAAATTTGATGTCAAGGACCCTGTTTTTGGTTTCTCACCACTTGCTTCTCGCTTTGGGAAACATTTTTTTGTGCCATGAGAACACCATCTTGTTTTTTTCCTCCTTGAACAAAAATACATGCAAAATACTTAAAAAATTATATCTTTTTAAAAACAAACACCTGAATCTAGCTAGTACGAACTAGCCTAACTGCTCTGCTGTTTGGAACACATCTGTGAAAATCGCAACAGGTTTTTTTTTTGTATTCATATACACAGCCATAGCAATGGTGGTAGATGTATGTGGTAAATGATGAGAGGACCCGAAGAACCGTGCTCTATTTCGAGCATGCGGATGTGCATGCCATGCCACATGGCCTGCCATTGTTCCTAAACAGGACAGCCTTGACCCCCGGGATCAGTGAAAGCTACTGGTACCAAGTACTGTGTTTCTAGGCAGTGCATTTTCCCCAAAATAGCAGTCCAGTGCTCCAGAAATCAAGCAGCAGTCCAATACCCCAGAAATTAACTGGCAAACTGCAAGTAACTTGTATACTGTACAAACAAGCCGGGTAGTCTGACCAGCACTGCTGCTTCTGCTGCTGTGATCCTCTCAGTCTTCTTAATCTTGATACGGGAAGGAGGAAACTAAGGAGAAGCCCCTGGCCTGGCTCTTTTTAACCCCTCACTCTCCTCCCCCCACTCTGTGGGTGATCTCAGTGGTCCCTCTCCTGCCCCAGCCAGCCCTACGTCCCAAGGTGGGACTGACTCTACCTCTACCTGTCCATCAGGGAGCTGGGGGAGAGGCCCCAGACAATGGGTCATCTGCTGCAACTTGTTGCAGACTTGGAACGTGTTCTGCTAGTACATGCTTTAAAAAGTACATTGACGCTTTTTGCATACTCCATTGTAGGATCTGCTTCTAAGGGTCGCTAAACTGCATAATTATTTGTCTGATCACCACATGATTGTACTTTGTTCTTTTACTTACAGCAGTAGAGCCGCCCCCCCCCCCATCCACCAGTGTCATTGCTACAGTATTTGAGTGCATAGTTGATTATCTCTTAGAAAATGGGAAACGGAATCCTAGCCTTCTGAGTGGCTAGGACTCCAACATCACCAGGTGGGTATTATTCAATAGAGCCCGCATACGAGAAGTTCCCATTTGGGGTACTGCATTACCTTGGGTATCTTTGGGCCCCCGAATGTTCAAACTAACTAGCTGCCATTGTTTTTTCTCCCGCTTAGCGAGAGACTTGCCGGGCGAGTTCGCGACTGGCCAGCTCCCCGCCCCATTTGTCTTTAATAAAAAATTTAAATAAAATGACAACATGCCTTTTAAAATGGCAGCACAGCGAGAGCCTCTCCATAGTGACACAATCCAAACCACTTGCTTGCACTGCCTGCCTTCGGGAGTTTATCTCCCGAATAAAAAAACAACATTGTTTCTTTCAATACTGCACTGCACAGAACTAGAAGAAAGACTTTCTCCTTCTAATTCTATGGTGCACTGTCTCCACTAAAACTTTTCTCCTGACAGGAGTAAACGACAGTGCAATACTTGCCACGATCAAGCATTCGGGAGACGTTTTGTTTTAAAACTCCGTTCTATGCTGCCACTACATTTCCTCATTAATTATCTAAGCCCTGCACGCTCCTGTCTGGCCCACTGACAGGAAAGGGCTAATAAAACAAACTGCAGTAAGAGAAGGCAGCACAAACAAAAAACAGGAACAGACTGGGGGGGGGTGAAACAGCACAGAACCAAGCATAACAACGCCCTCTACTGCTAATGCCAATGCCAGCAGTACAGGGACTACTTTACCAAACAAGGAATAAAAATTTAATTTTAGTCATTTATATAGCATTATTTTACTTTTTTTAATTCTGTTAAAAAATTACACTTGTTTCCCATTTGCTAAGCACAATAATACCCTCCAGAGTGGGCGGTATTGGGGAATACCGGACCTTCCAGGGGCTATAAGGCCCTCCACCTGCAGCGTTGGACCTCATCGCGCCCCTGGGAGGTCCGGTATTCCCCAGTACCACCCACCATCAGGTATTATTGCTTACATAGTACCTGGATGTATAGCACATATATAGAGATATTCCTGAGTACAACATTGTCTTAGCGTTTACAGTTGCTGACATGTGCTTTTCAGCCTGTCACTCTGTTGCTCCCCATATATTTGACTGGGTTTAAGAGCTATACGTGTTGAGAATGTATGTTTATAGTCTATTTTATTTCAGAGTACATTGTTTAACTATGCCCTAACTCCTTTCAATGCCATCTGAGTCCACATTATTTTCCAACTGTAAGTGTATTTATGGAACAATGTCATATTTGTAGACATACGTGTACTGGAGTAGCTTTCTTTGGTGTGCCATGTAGTTTCTAGTAGAGTCCTATAGTTTGAACATCAGCAGTGCAAAAGGGCATGTATGTTTATAGTTCTTCCATATTACAGTGGCATGGTATCACCACTGTAGTTAGGGTTGAGTACGGTATTCAATATTAAACCCAAAACTTTGCACCTTTCTAGCTTTGGCACCATTTGACAAAATCAGCTGAAATTTTGCATGCGTTGCCTAGGAGGCAGGATGTGAATATGTGAAAACTTTTGTGATGCCAGCTATTGCAGTTTCTGAGATCCACGTGGCATTTTTTCTGTAGATGATTAAATTGTTTTCCTATACTTAACATGGGATTTTTTTTGCTCTCACCTACAGCCTACATGGAACAGAATTTTTTCCCCAAACTTCCAGGGCGCAGGCGTGATGTCCTAAGGTAGTGTCTTTGAAAGGTCTGGTGAAAAAATACGAAATGGTTCCCGAGTTATAAGTTTTGTGTTTTTCTGTTCTGAGCATGCTCAGTAGGGTTTTTGGATAAAGTTCTGATACACCAAAAATTCAGTGTCACAGGACCCGTTTTGGTTTCTCACCGCTTGCTTCTCATAGCATGAAACATTTTTTTTTGTGCCATTAGACTACCATCAGGTTTTTTTCCACCTCAACCTAAAAAACAAGGAAAATACATAAAAATGCTGCCATTTAAAAAAAAAAAAACACCAGAATCTAGCTAAACGGGACTCATTTAGCTCGATTCTAATGTTTATTTTTTAGCATAATGGCCAGACATACCTTTTGTGGGCACCCCAAAATCTGGGCTGCCCAGCTTAGCGAGAGGAGCTGTTCACCCATGTTCTCTGTATGAGAACAGTGGGACTTTCTTGACTTCTGCAATTGCAGTTGGAACTCGTGCTGTGGGCTATAATAAGAGCAGTGAGCCGCTGTTTCCCTGATTTCTAGTGGTGCCCCCCCACACACATCTGTTCCTTTATCTATGTAATATTGCCCTGGAGTCTAGTGACACCACTCACCCTCCGATCACCATCCCCATATTGATTTACTGTTTCCCTGGTGTCTAGTGGCACCCCTCACCCTCTGATTGCCATCCCGATAATGTAGTTGTCTTTCTCTGGTGTCTAGTGGCATCCCACATCCTCGATTGCCATCCCTATAAACGGTTTGTCTTTCCCTTTCATCTAGTGGCACCCCCTACCATCCAATCCACTGTCCCCATGACCTGTTTGTCTTTCCCTGATGCTAGTGGAACCCCCTCCACCCTCTGATCACCGTCCCCGTAATCTGGTTGTCTTTCCCTGGTGTCTAGTGGCACCATCCACCCTCCTATCACTGTCCCTATAATGGAGTTGTCTTTCCCTGGGGTCTACTGGCACCTCCCCACCCTCTGATCACCATCTCCGTAATCTGTTTGTCTTTCCCTGGTGTCTAGTGGCATTCCCACCCTCCAATCACCATCCTTTTAATCTGTTTGTCTTTTCCTGGTGTCTAGTGGCATCCCCACCCTCTGATCACCATCCTTGTAATCTGTTTGCCTTTTCCTGGTGTCTAGTGGCATCCTCACCCTCTGATCACCATCCTTGTAATCTGTTTGCCTTTTCCTGGTGTCTAGTGGCATCTCCACCCCCCGATCACCATCCTTGTAATCTGTTTGCCTTTTCTTGGTGTCTAGTGGCATCCCCACCCTCCGATCACCGTCCTTGTAATCTGTTTGCCTTTTCCTGGTGTTTAGTGGCATCCCCACACCCCAATCACTGTCCTTGTAATCTGTTTTCCTTTTTCTGGTGTCTAGTGGCACCCACCACCCTCCAATTGCTATCCCCATAATGATTTTGGCTTTTCCTGATGTTTAGTGGCACCCCCCACCCTCCAATCACCATCCCCGTAATGTTTTTTGGCTTTCACTGATGTCTAGTGGCACCTCCACCCTCTGATCACCACTCCCATAAAGTATTTGGCTTTCCCTGGTGTCTAGTGGCACCCCCACCCTCCGATCACCGTTGCCCTAAAATGTTTGGCTTTCCCTATTGTCTAGTGGCACCCTCCACCCTCCGATCACAGTCCCAGTCTGAAATTAAAAAAAAGTCCCTCTGTGTTTTTTTTTAGAACCTGCAAAAAAGGAAATGGTCCCTCGCCGATCTGACCCTCCCACCCCATCTCTCACTCAGCACCCACCACCCCACAACCCCAGTACACCCCCATACACCCTCACTCACCTGAACAGGTCACAGGGTGAAGATCCACTCTCCCATCGAAGACATGTCTTGCTGCTGGAACCGCCGACTGCAATATGAGAAACTAAGGTAAGTGCGGTTCAATGTACTTCAATGCGGTTTTAAACTTTGGTGCATAACTCTGTATTTTTGCATATTTTGACCCCAAATTTTCAACATGGCCTTTGGCACTTCCCAAACCCCACATGAAGAATGGCAGTGGAATTATGCAATCAAGCACAAAAGGCAATTTGCAGTTGCTTGGAGATATAGGAAAGGGAAATTGTTTAACCAGGAAAGGCACACTAAACCAGAGCTTGTTTCCAGGTGCGACCTGGGAGCACAAGGAAGTTAAGTGACTTGCTTAGGATCACACAGTATGCAAGTGGAAGCTGTGGTATTCAAACCCAGGTCTGGTCTGCTGGATGTCACCAGATTTGCAGCTCAGAGCCTTAGACCACTGTGCTATACTGCCTCCTATCACCTTTTGAGCAGGATTTGAACATTTTCACCACCATTTTTTCTAAAGGTGGGGCCATAAGAAGGCTATTTTGAAAATCTGGGGTCAAAATAGGTGAAAATGGCAAAGATATACGCATATGTTGACATTTTGCTTTACTACGCTTGCTCGTAACTTTGGTAAACTTAAATATTTTTACTCCAAATTTTCAACATAGCCATTTTGCATACCACCTCATGAACATGAAAGCTGTCATTTTTCAAATCCTGGCCAAAATGTGTTTTCGCACCTGTGGCATGGAATGATATTTTGATACCACAGAATGATTTTTCGGTGGGGATCTGAAAATTCTCAGCACAGGATTCATGAGGTGGGGTGATAGCAAGGCTATGTTGACAATTTGGTTGTTGTTTTGGCAGAAATGCAAGCGCAGTGCTTCCATGGCAAAATACATGTACACATCTATGGAGGGATGGGAGTGCCCTATGCTCCCACAGGCAAATGACGATACGGTTATAGTATCTCAAAAAGTAAGGAAATTCTTTGCAAAAAACTGAGTTAATGCACCAGTTAGGGTAACTGAATGCCACACAACTAGGGAAATGTGGTGTTAGGGTTTCCAACCTTTATGCCCCACTGCCACCCCCCAAGCAGCAAAAGGAAAAAAACATTAGGGTTTTGGGTCTCTGGAGTCTTGACAAATCCATGGTGGGGTCTTCCTTGGGGGTTGTCAACCCTAATGTTCACGCCTCCACCCCAGCCCTTAGCCTACAATCTGAAGCACAAGGTACAGGTCCAAGCCACTGCCTCTCATAATGATACTCTCTTCATAGGTAGAGAAGCAGGTCTTACCACAGGTCAGCAACATAATTTGTTGTACCTTTCTGCATGCAGGCTCCTAAAGAAAAGAGATCATGTGTGATGTCGTTTGTGCACAGAATGGGGTGGGCAGTAGGGCTGACAACCCTCAAGGAAGATCCCAACACTGATTCGCTAAGATTCTCGAGACCCAAAACCCTAATGTTTTTTCCTTTTGCCACTTGGGTGGTGGGGTGGGGAGTTGGGGTTGTAAACCTTAACACCACATTTCCCTACTTTTGTGGTGTATAGTTAGCCTAGCTGGTACATTAATGCAGTTTTTTGCGAAGAATAATATTAATTGCAAGAAAACTACATTAATGTAGACATAAGGGTTGAAGAAAGCAAAGTGCATAGAGTAGGGAAATAAAAAAAACATTATGGCTTTGGGTCTCAGAGACTTGGCACATCAGTGGTGGGGTGTTCCTTGGGCTTGTCAACCCTAAAGCCCACCCCCACCAGCCCCAATCCATAGCCTCCTCTCCACAGCACAAGGTACAGCTCCAAGCCATTGCCTCATAGTGATACACGCTCTAGAGGTAGAGAAGTATGGCTTGCCACATATTGCCAACTGAATCAGTCATAGCTTCCCTCAGGCAGGGACTTGCAGGCTCTATGTGAAGAAAATAGATCACGTCTGACCTTGTTTGCTCAGAGGACGGATTGGGCATTAGGACTGACAACCCTAAGGAATACCCCACCACTGTTTTGCCAAGACTCCATAGACACAAAACTCTGTTTTTTTCATTTCCCTACTTTGTGCACTTTGCATTCTTCAACCCTAATGTCTGCATTAACATAGTTTTTTTGCAATGAATTTCCATTCTTTTTGTGATAGCAGAATTGTATCTTAAATGAAGTAAACAGAATAGTGGAATATTTCAAGCCCTGCTTCACCAACCAACAAGTGAAAGACAACAGGGTCTTTATACTTGCAGCTGCACCACTGAACCGTACCATCCTAGCATTGATACAGTAATAAAGATTTCTTACCTGTGTCCTCAGGATTCGGGATGGGGGTTAGGCAGCTTAAGGGGACATCCAATCGTACCTGCAAAACAAGAATAGTAAAGGGATCACAAAGGATCTGCAGTTCTTTAGTAACCAACTGGGACAAACAAGGTACTCTAAACATAAAACAATACTTATTTAATACCTGTAGTCAGTGTTCTTCAACACGGGGGTTGGCACCCTGTTGTGCCGTGTTCATCATTCCATTAGACCTGTAGGCATAAAGTGTAAAATGGGTTAGAATGAGTAATAAACATACCAATCAGCTGGGCCACGTGGAAAAGGATTGTAGCTGGCAGTACAGGGATTGCAGTGGTTGTTTTTTGGGGTGGGGTTTAAAGTGGGTTGGTCAGGAGGGTGCATACTGGTACCACGGCAGTGACCCAGGTTTAGGAGTAGACTTGGGAGGTCAGCGAGGGGGATGTGGGCAGTATTCAATGTCCTTGCGACCCACTATCCTCTTGGGGGGGAGCAAGTTGTTTCACTCATCGACCACCACCAGGGCAGGATGAAGCCATCACCTTTTGCACACCATGCAACACCAATAGGATGATGAACTGCCAAACTGGCTGAGAGTCAAGGTGGGGGGGTGCGGACGTCTCTCCTTCTCCTATCCACGATGGGGAGTGATGGGGCTGGGTGGCTGACAGAAGTAGAGGAGGCCCTCTGATGGTGTGGGGCCTGCAGCAACCTGACCTTCATCCTGCCAGTTGCTCCTTCCCCACTTTTCTTGCCACTCCACTTGTCCTGATGCACAGCATGGGTCTAGCAGGCCTCGACATGCATGTCAACCCCTTGTGAGGAAAGACTCCCCAGCTTGCCACAAGATGTCATCTGTATGCCACAACACTACAATGCTGGGGCTAATGCTGCATGCTGCAGCACCTTCCTCCCCAGACTCAACCCATCTAGCCGGCTCACTGAGCTTGCACAAAACTCAGGTCACTGGTACGGGAAAGCAGCGCGGTCCCCGCAGGGCCAACAGCTGTCCCTGCAAGCAACATTCCTTCATACATTTCTTCTGCGACATTTTGACCCCAGATTTTCAACATAAGCTTTTTATGCCCCCAACATGGCAAGTGTCATTTGCAAAATACTGGCAGAAATGTAATGTCATGCCACACATGCAAAATCACATTTTGGCCAGGATTTGAAAAACAACACCTATCACATTCATGATGGGGTGTGAAAAAACAGCTATGTTGAAAATTTGGGGTCAAAACATTAAGAATTACCAAAGTTATGAGCAAGCATTGAAAAATGTTAATGCACCTTCATAACTTTGGTGTTTTTTAACTTTCTCCCCATGTTTTCAACATAGTCTTCTTATAGCTCCACCTAATGAACCCAGAAAGTGAACATTTTCAAATCCTGCAGGAAAGGTTATTTTGCAGAGTGACTGCAAAATAACCTTTTGCGCCAGATTTGAAAAATGTCACCTACTCTGAATATGAGGCAGGGTCCCAAAAAGGCCATGCTGAGAATTTGGGTGAAAAATATGAAAAAATGAACATGTTATGAGTAAAATTTCAAAACACACTGAAATATAACCACTTACCTTGTTTCCTCAGTTTGTGATGCAGCGTTGAAAGAGGAGGACATGTCTCCAGTCCAGAGAGGAGTATGGCACTGGACCCTGGTAGGTAAGTAAGAGGTCTTGGGAGGTGCTGAGTGGGGAGGTTGGGTGGGATGAGCGGGGGTAAGGGAACCATACCACTCAACAGACACTGATGGACTGTCTTCTTCATTAGGAGAAAAAAAAAAAAAGACGTTGAGGGACCTTTTTTTATTACGGGTATGGACACTGAGGATTAGGCTCCCAAGGTTGGTTAGGTGTTTTCTGGCACCAGAGGTGTGAACCCTAGTGTTGCACACTGTTTGGGGGGTGGGACGTCTGAGATGGCACCAGGAACTGGGCACACTGGTGCCATATTGTTCATGTGGTAGGCGAGGTTGGAGATGGGGAGTTAAACACAGACAGGGGTCTCTTAACTGGCACTGGGGGTGGGCATCCCCATGTCTGATACTTTATTTAATAAAGCTGGCACCACAGATTGGGCACTGGTGTGTGGTACATTATTTTAAATTAAGTTGGCAATGGGGATTGGGCACCCTGGTGCCTGGAAAAGAGACCACTTAGCGAAATGCTGCAAGTGGCTACCATTTAAAACATTTGGCGACTACATTCAGCTAGGGGGATGCTATTCACTGACACATAACCCCACCTCTACTGAATGAGCACATTAGAAACCAGAAAGGGATGCCGCTTACTATGTCAGACGTCACTTTGTGGTAATGCGTATAGCCCCGCTCCCTCAGACATGCACACATTTTTGTCAAACAACTACATTGAGAAATGTGGTTGTAAAAAATCTGTATTCCTTAGAATATTTGATTTTTAAACTGAGTATGTACATGTTTTTTTTCCTAAATTTCTCAAAAACAGGGCAAGTTAGGGAATTAAAAGCATAAAAGCACACACCTTAGGGTAATCTCTATCAAACCTGCAAGTTTTAGTTTTGACACACTCCTAGTTTTCAGTTATAGGTGAACAAAACAAAAGGTCTTAATTTTGGCCAATATTATGCTTTCTGCACTTCTATAACTTTCTCCCAGTAAATCGACTGCCATACAATCATTAGGATCCAAAGATCCTGGCACCATCTCTGTGCTTGCAAACTTCAGTAAATCAAGGTGCAAAAATGGGATTTTAACATTAAAATGCCTACTGAATCCTAATATACAGGTGCTACTGTGCCTGTATAACGCCTTAATAAGTCTGCTCCTTTTCAACCAATTTGCTCGATATTTGGTAGACGTGGAGTCTGAGCCAGGGTCTCTAGATCCTGAACATTTTGTGTCTGTCAGTTTGGGGGGGGGGCGAAGACATAGAGGTGCAAAAATGCCAAAATTCGCCCTAATTTCTTTTTAGATGGTTTCTGGCTCTCTGGCCCATGTGGGGATGTAACCCTTAGCCCTCATGAGAACCCTGGTACAGCCTCAACTGGCAGCCCCCCAAGCAACCCAGTTCGGGAGGACCACAGCTTGCATCCTGTGGTGGGGCTCCCAGAAGGGAGAGTCCAATATCAACCTGAAATCCCTGTCGAGACTTATTTTACGGCACCAGTTGGCTGGGCAGCTCAAGGCTCAGTCCGGCTTCATGCTGCTCTGGTCCTGGGAGTTTTTGTCTGTATGGTTACCCAGGAGGCATGCATGGTGGTGCAACAGCATTAGAAGTATTACTGTGCTTATTCCCATGTATGGTGTGCCAATATCAGCTGTGCATCCACCATATTCTAGTGGTCCCTGGCCACTGATCTACTAGCCTGTGCTAGGAGTCAGCCTGACTCCAGGTACCACTGCCCACCCACCCCGGAGAAGAGCAGTCCAATGGGTGCTTATCCTTCCTCTCCCAGGCTGGCTCTGTGATGCTGTCAGGCTCATTCCTGAACCTGGGCCATTAGCGTCATAAGTGGTAGCACTGCCACTGTACCAGTGGGCCAGCAAATTCACCCAAATTGAGACTAATTTTTGCTCTCCTGTAGCTAAAAAACATTATTTTTTTAAAACCTAAAACTTACAGGTTTGGCTGAATCTAATCCATGGTACTCGCTTTGACAATTGGCAACATTTTAACTTGTATAGTTTTTGAATTGTAAGTTAAAAATTGTGCAGTTTTGTTGCGCAAGTTTAAAAAAATGGATATTTTATGGATCACTGGATTTTTGTGTTAGTGGTTTGATTGTCAGTGGTTTCTTTGTTACTGCTTACGTGAGCCACTAATTGTCAGTGATTTTAGCTCACATAAGCAGTGACACAGAAATCAATGAGGATCAAACTGCCTAGACAAATACCCAGTTATCCTTATAACCCCCTCCAGCCCGATGCAGTTTTTAGTTAAAACAGCTGGTGGGTGCCCAATCATGCCAGCTGGTGCCCCCTCTTCCTTCTGATTCATGTGTTGCAAAACTAGCCAGTGGGTGCCCAATCCCATTGGCCGGTAGTTTCCCTCCATCCCCAGACTGTTTAGAGTGGTGGGTGCCCAAGCCCACCACCGTATTTGTACATTTGTTTCTGCTACCAGGTGCCCAACCCTGTGGTGCCAGCCTACAGTCTCCCCCACACCCCTCCAATATCGAGTAGCACCAGGATGCCCATGCCGATGCTGGCATAACTGAAACCCCACCCTCTGCATGTCAGTTGGTCCCCCCATATGTAGCAACACTGGGCCACCCCCCCCCCAATGTTACCAAACAGCCAGCCAGTATACCAGTAATAAAGAAATCAGTCCCATATCATTTTTATGTTGGCTCACGCATGTGCAGCCAACATATTGCGGTAGTAGCAGATTTGGAGGCGCAGTCACTGTTGGGCAAATGCAGGGCACACATCAGTAGGTGTGTCCCTCATTCCTCAATAAGCCTGCATGCTGGCACAACAGCATACATACATAATGTGGTGAGCACATCTAAGGAATGGTCCACTGCAATGCGAGCAAAGCTCATCATACGTAGCGGACCTCCCGACGTGCTTTCTCTGGTGAAAAAAAAAGTAACATGGCGGCACACTTCCTACCATAATGCCAACTTTGGGGGTGCCCAATCCTCTGTCGGCATGCCCTGCCCCATGTATGTGTACAGGAGAGCCCACTCCCTGTTGGCATGTCTGTTGTTGTCTTGAGGGGTTTAATCCCCTCGGTTCTTGTCTCCCGGGCTTTTGTTGTGTGCCGACGGGGCACCCAATCCTCCGTCAGCTACAGCATCCCCCCCCAAAACACTTAGGTGGCACACCAGGAGCCCACCCCAGCGTACCAAATCCCCTGAAAAAAAAACTATTTTTTCAACTTTGGTGCATATCTTGGGCATTTTTTGGAATTTTTGTACCACATTTTCAACATGGGGTTATTGGGACATCTCCTCATGAATTCAGTCACTGTCATGGTGTTATTCAGTCCCGAAAGGTGATTTCATGGTCACTGCATGAAATCACCTTTTGGGACTGAGTAACAAAATGACAGTGCCACTGTTCATGAGGAGGGATCTGAAAAAGCCTAAGTTGCAAATTTGGTGAAAAATTTTTTTACGAGCGTGCATTGCGCTGTTTCCATGCACGCTCGTACCTTTGTGAATTTGTAATATTTTCACTCCAGATTTTCAAAATTGTCATTTTCCCACACCTCCTGATGAAAAGTACAGCTGTCATTTTATATATCCTGGCCGAAATGTGTTTTCGCATGTCCGGCGCCGAATAGCGCGGTCGCTCTGCGAAATCAGTTTTTGGGACGACAGTTTGAGGAAATTATGGTGACACTGTTCATGAGCAGAGGTCCTAAAATGCCTATGTTGAAAATCTGGTGCCAAAAGTCCATAAAATGGCTGTGTTACAAGGGTGCTTTGTGCAGTTTCCTCGCACCCTTGTAACTTTGCAAATTTGCAATATTTCCATGCCAGATTTTCAACACTGGCATTTTTTTGCACCTCCTTATGAACAGCACAGCTGTCATTTTTCACATCCTGCCCAAAAAGTGTTTCCACACCTGTGGCGCACAATGGCGTGGTTGCTGTGGGAAATCAACCTTTGGGACAGATTAACAAAATCACAGCACCACTGTTCATGAGGGGAGGTCCCAAAATGCCTACGTTAAAAATATGGCTAAAAAACTCCCAAAAATAATTGGGTGATGGACGTGTGTTGCGCAGTTTCTATGCATGCTCATAACTTCACCAATTTTTCATATTTTCACTACAGATTTTCAACGTTGCCATTTTTTTACACCTCCTCATGAACAATACAGTTGTCATTTTCCACATCCTGCCCAAAATCTGTTTTTGTCCCCGTGTCGCCAAATGGCATAGCCGCTGTGCAAAACCACCTTTCAGCTAACAAACTGATTGTGCAGCTTTTCATGAGGTGGGCTCACAAAAAGCCCATGTTGAAAATTTGGAGTGAAAATACCAACACACGCCTATGGTGTTAGGGTTTCCAACTGTAGCACCCCACCCTGTAGAGACTGACAGGCATCAGTGGTGTGACTTGGGATCATCAGCTGTAATGCTTTTGCCATTCCACCCCTCCCACCCTGCAGCCAGTGACAGGCATCATGGTGTGCCTTGCACTGTTTGGCCACAGAGTTCACCCCATTCTCCTATACTGCACCCACCTCAGCGTATTTCCTTATGGAATGGAGTAAGTATAATGCCCAAAGACCCCAAAGCACACCACGACACTTGTCAGTGTCTACAGGGTAGGGTGAGGTACAATGGCATGAGCGTTACAGCTGACGACCCAAAGGCACACCCGAATGCCCATCGGTCTTTACATGGTGGGGGTGGGGTTGGTGTCACTGCAATACTTCACTGCCATTCCTATTATGCGCCTCTAACTCCGGCACTACCAATGCCAATGCCAGCGAGACAACATTCGGCATTGACAAATGCTTGTTCTTTCTTTTTTCTACTTTCTTCCCTTGAAGCAAAGAAAACTGTTCATTAATGTCTTTTGCAGTCTCGCCTACCCCCACCCACCCCTTCTGACCACCCACTCAGTACCCACCATCTCTCACCCCCACACCCCTTACTCACCTAAAATCAATCCGCCATCGTAGATCCAGTCTCTGAGCTTAAAGATGTCATCCTCCTGGAACTGTGGCTGTGAACTGAGTAAATTAAGTAAGTGTAGTTAACGTACCTCCAATGCATTTTGAACTTTTACTCATAATTTGGTCATTTTTTAATATTTGTTCCCTGTATTTTCAACATGGCCTTTTTGGGACTCCACCTCATGAACAAGGTAGGTGAAAATTTTCAAATCTACCCTGAAAGTGATTTTTACAGTTGCTCGCAAAATCACCTTTCAGGTGATTTCAGGTAGGATTTGAAACATTTTACAGATCGGGTTCATAAGCAAAGGCACATTGAAATTTTTCGTAATTTTGTTCGTTTTCAATATTTTGACCCTAAATTTTCAACATAGCCATTTTGTCAAACCATCTCATGAATGTGACAGCTGCCATTTTTCATCAGATCCTGCCCAAAACATGTTTTTGTACTTGCAGCATGAAATTAAGTTTTATCCAGCATTTTATAAATTACACCTGACATGTTTGGAGGTGGGGGGGGGGACATAAAAAGACTATGTTGAAAGGGGAGCTAGCTTGGCAGCACAAGAATGGGGAAACACTGTCATGCACCATCGCTCCTAGCCCAGGAAGGAATTGTACACCATTCTGCCACACAGATGACACCTTGTGGCAAGCTGGGGAGCCTTTCCTCACAAGAGTTTGATGTGTGTGTCAAGGACTGACAGGGCCATGTACTCGTTGGGAGAAGTGGGTCGGCATAGAAAACTGGGCCTTGCAATATCTCCACTGTTCCATTTATTCCATTCAGGACCTGCACGAATGAGGATATGATTCTGCAATTGCAAAAAGAAGGGAAGTTAATTGCAAAAAAACTACGTTAATGTAGACATTAGGGTTAAAGAATGCAAATCACACAGAGAGAAATAATTGGTAGAAGACTAGGTTTGCTGGCAAAGGCACCTACAGTAGCTTTACCTGAGCTCTTTTCTTCTAGGTTTGCTTGTAAGGACAAAGTAAAGAACATCATCAGAGCAAGTAAAAAGATTAAGGCTTCTTTTGGCTAGGCAGATTTACTGTGTGTTACTATTTTCTTTTGTTCTCAAAGGGTTTGTTACTGTTTTTTGCTAACATTTTCCTGCTTTATTGTTCTCTGATTCAAACTGTTGTTGCAGGGTATACTTCCTGCTGCATTATTACAGGGTGTGCCTACGTGTTTGTTACTGTTTTGTGCTTACAGATTACTGCTGTAATCTTCTCTGATTCAAATAGTTTTTTGCAAGGTATATCTTCTGTTACTGCCTTATTTTTCTCTGTAGCAAAGTGTTTTTTGCAGGGTATATCTTCTGTGAAGTTATTACAGGTGGTGCTTTACAGGTTTTACAGTTTTACCTGTCATTAGGCTAAGCTTTCAGGGCTACTGCATTTGTTGTTGGTTGTTTCTGCTCTTACCTCCTTGTTTCTTTCATCCGTGGTTCTTTTCAGCAGGGAAGGGCCCAGCCACCCACCCCATCCCCAACCACCCCGTGCTACACTCCTTTTATAGGGTAGCACAGTTGTGACATTTCCTGTAGCAAAGCAGGAAGGGGAGGATCAGAGGGGTAACGACACAGTGATCTCACTTACTGGGGCACAAGTAATTTAACTTGTTATAACAAGTTATACAAAAACAAACAAACAAAACAAAAAAATCTAACGTTTGCTTTCATTTTCCTCCTTCTAATTACTCGGACCAGGTTATAAACCTGGCAACTCATCTAGAATGGATATTATTAACCACAGGTACTGCAGGATACTTTTCAAAAGGGCAGTTATTCAGGATTTAGGACGCTGTCCTACATGCCGGACCACTGGAAATCTAAGGGCTCAGCTCCAGGCAGCATTGGCAAAGATTGCGCACCTCAAATCGCATATTCAGGAGGAAATATATTATAAGAACTGCCCGCCATTTCCCCAACATCCAACTGAAGCACCTCAACCGCAGAGGGTAGTTGGTCCAGGAGGCTGGCAGGTGGTTAGGAGGGGCAAATCAGGTTCCCCATCACTCAGTGCTCTCCAACATATCACCTCCACAAACCATATAAAAACTACAAACAGGTATCTGCCTCTATCTCTGAAATCAAACAAAGGGGCAGAGGGCACTGCAGAGCAGAACACTGCAGCACAGGAGCTAGCACAACAAACCTCACCCAAAACAGGGACCAAAACAAAAAAAGCAAAAAGGAAATCCAAAACACTTCTGATCATTGGAGACTACATGGTTCAGGCAGTTGATACCTACCTGCAGCTGGGGGTAATGGTCAGATGTCTCCCAGGTACATCAGCACGGACAGACACTGACTGCATTGCTAAAATCGTGTAGGACGCAGGAGAAAACTTCAACATCCTGGTACACATATGGACTAACAATCTCACCAGCCCGTCAGTTGTGGAGACCAAGGAACACCTGACCAGGCTGGTAAACAAACTGTCATCCATTTCATCTGGCATCTCCTTCTCTGAGATCCTGCCAGTCTGGGAGGGGGAGCAGATGGATGGAAGGTCAGAGAAGGGGAGATAGGGAAGCTAAACATGTGGCTCAAGGGCTGGTGCTAGGAAAAAGGACACATATTTGTAGGTAACTGGCAACAGTTTTGGGAGCGAAAATTCTTTAAATTCAATAGACTGCATCTGACTAAGGAGTGAGTCGGTGCATTTAGGCAGAAGTTTGATGTCTTTGCAGAATATTTAAACTAGCAAATGGGGAGAGGGGTGCAGCACCCGATACACTGAACGGGAAGAACACCCCTCTCCCCTCAGCTAGTGATCAAACAGGAGTTCAGCATGTTTGTAGTTCATTTGCATCACCAGGTAAGGAAAAAGGTCTGGCTCCCTATACAATGCACAGGGGAAATGCCGGACCTCTCCCAACATCTAACACACTGAAATCTGGCCAATGGAAAATCATGTACACAAATGCCCGCAGTCTGGGAAACAAGATCCCACACCTGCAGGCAACAATGACAGAGGCTAAATTGAACATAGTAGCCATTAAGACATGGTTCACCAGTAACCACACTTGGGAGACTTCAGTACCTGGCTATGTACTGTTCAGAAGAGACCGAGGTGCAAAAAGGGGGGGGGGGGAGGCCCTTTATGTCAATGAATAAAAGCTACAGAAATTCAGACTACACATAAGGAGCCATAAGAACTGTGGGTCACCCTGGAAACAGGAAATGGGACAGCCATACGAACTGGGGTTGTCTACAGGCCTCCAGACCAGGGGGAGGACATAGACACACTACTGTCAGAAGATATACAAAACATGACAACTAAAGGGGAGGTTCTGATAATGGGAGATACAGATTGGTCAATACCAGCAGGAACATCCGCCAGAACTAGACACATAGTGGATTCCCTGCAGGGGGAGGGCCCCAAACAACTGGTACAACAACCCACAAGAGACAGGACTATCCTAGATCTAGTACTGACTAACGGGGAAAGGATCACAGATCTCCAGGTAGAAGGTCACCTGGAAGCCAGTGACCATCACATGGTATGGTTCAATTTGGCCAGTGGAACTAAATCATCCCATTTCAAGACAAAAATATGGGACTTCAGAGGAGCTGACTTTGATAAGATGGCCAACAGAGTTAAGCTATCCCTGGCAAGAAGAACTACAGGTGAGTGGGTATAGGCAAAGTGGGCAAACATTAAGGATGCAATACTTGAAGCAACATTCCATTGTGTTAGAGAGAAAAGCAAGACCAAGAGAAGGAGGAAACTACTTTGGTTCTGAAAAACAGTAGCAGAAAAGGTCAGAGATCAGAAAGCAGGATCAGATGACCTGTAACCATCCAAGCAGACCATTAAAGCAGTAGGTAAGGCTAGAGGGATGTTGGGGTGTATTAGTAGGGGTATCACAAGTCGTAAGAGGGAGGTAATAAACCCTCTTTAGAAGACAATGGTTAGGCCCCATCTGGAGTACTGCGTGCAGTACTGGAGGCAGCACCTGCACAAGGACATTAACAAAATGGAGGCAATCCAGAGAAGGGCAACCAAAATGGTGCAGGGACTGCATCAGAAAACATATGAGGACAGATAAATGGAGCTCAATATGTATACCCTAGAGCAAAGTAGGGAGAGAGAGGTGATATGATTGAAACAGTCAAATATTTTAAGGGCATTAACAAGGTGAAAGAGTCTAACATTTCAATGTAAGAAAAATAGGACAAGAGGACACAGCATGTGATTAGAGGGAGGCCAATTAAGGGGTAATGTGAGGAAGTTCTTTTCACAGAAAGGGTGGTGGATGCATGGAACGGACTACCTCAGGACATGGTGGATATGAATACAGTGCAGGGCTTCAAACAGGCATGGGATAGGCATAAGGGAGCAATACAGATGAGTATGAATAGATAGGCCAACAGAGTACAGGCCTATGGTACATTCATAAGGTAGAAAAAATGGGCAAACTGGATGGGTCTTGCAGTCCTTATCTGCCATCAACTTCCATATTTCTATGTTTCTATATTAGGTTTTTTTTTGCCTCTGGAGTCTTGGCAATTCAGTGATGGGATCTTCCTTGGGGTTGTCCATCATAATGCCTAGCCCCTCCCCTGAGCAAACAAGGATCGACATAATCTCTTTTCTTCATGCAGGGCCCAGCAGGCCCTGTGTGAAGAAAGCTACAATTGATTCCGGAGGCAACATGTGACAAGGCCTACTTCTCTGCCTGTGAAGAGTGTACCACTATGAGGCAGTGACTTGGAACTGTACCTTGTGCTTTTGACAGAAGGCTATGGGCTGGGAGGGGAGGGTAGGGTAGTAAGATTGACTTCCCCAAGGAAGATCCCACCACTGGTTTGACGAGTCTCCAGAGACCCAAAACTAATTTTTTTTCATTTCCTATTTTGTGTGAATTATGTTCTTCAACCCTAATGTCTGCATTAACATAGTTTTTTTGCAATGAATATATATTGTACAGGCGCAGTCACACCTCTATGTTACGGTTGAGTAAGCACTGGCGTGTTAAATCCTGATTTTTTTGGGGGGAGGGGGGGCATTGCTGAACAGCCTAAAGGAAGCAGCAGAAAGCTTGAGCTTCTGGGAGAGAATTTGTTAAAACTAATAAAATCAAGGTTTTTCCGAGTGGAAGATACTGTAAAAGTTATCTAGTGAGAGCTAAGATACTAGCGGTCGGCACAATGGGTAAATCGAAAGGCTCAGCCGCTGCTGCAGGAGATTTCTTCACTCCTAAAATGCAAAATAAAGAAGAGTGACCTGCACAGCGTGGCGGAACCACAACCTCGTGTGTCGAGCAGTCAGAGGAGGCCTCGCTAGGTACAATCCAGACAACTCTCCATCAATTAGTGAAAACGGTGCAGGAACTTGACAAAAAGTTGAACACCCTTACCCCGCGGATGTCTGCCCTTGAAAGTAGGATGGAGCATTGTGAAACAGTCATGCAGCAATCCGAGGCTTCCACTTCATAATCAACTGAAGCAACTACCAAGCTCATTAAAGAAAATGCCTACTTGCATCAGTGGCTTGAAACAGTTGAAAATCAGACTCGGGGAAAGAAACTTGAGGGTCATAGGGCTGTCGGAAAATGCTGAGGAGAAGGACAGTCTTGAATTTGCTAGATTCTTTCTGCCCCAGATTCTGGGTCTGGAAGACTCAGAACCCCCGTTTTCTCTAGAAAAAGCCTACCACATAACCCTGAGGCGAGCAGCATTAGACCCTATGACTGCCAGAACATTTCTGATTGTTTGCACAGGGATCGGTGATTGGGACAGAGCCCTCACAATTGCCAGATGTTGCTGAACTTAAAATATGGAGAAGATACCCTCTCTTTGTTCCCAGACCTCTCGTACAGCACAAGACAGCAACAGAAAGCTTTTGATGGCCTCAGGGGACGGCTTCAGCAGATGAAAATTCAGCATCAATTACTTCTACCAGCCAAGCTTCGGGTGACATGGAACGGCCAGCAGTACCTTTTCAATTAGGTCAAGGACATGGAGAAATTTCTGAGCCACATGGAACAAGAGCGCAAGGGTCAGACGAGCAGTGTTCATCGGATAAGGACTGAACTCTAATGGGGTGCTTGTACTGTACAATATATTTTATGGGGCTTTAGTTGGGAGGCTAATGTTTGAGACTCACAATTTAATGGTCTACAGTATTTGCTTGAGCATCCTGACTTTAAGTACATGCTAAGTGGTGATTCACCTGGCCTACTTTAGAATTCCTGTTCCTGGAGTCCCTGATGTTTGGGTGTCCGTTCTACACCGTTGTTATTAAGAGGGGACTGATAATGGATGAATCTTTACTTAATCGGTTCTTCTCCCGATGTTTAATGTTTTTGTGAATCCTGTTATATCATGCTTGATTTAATGCCATTGAGAAGTATATCTCCTGGGAGCCTGGGTCGGATTTTGTATATTGTATTTTCTTGCTTCTTTCTAAAAATAGGGAATCCAACTGACATTTAGTCAAATTGGTAAGCTGGACTCTCAACTCAGCTGCCTTTTTTTCAATTCCCTATTGGCCTTCCTGGCTGCATGCATTTGGATATATATTTACCATATATAGTAGTTGATTTAGGAAATACCTCCTTGATGTACTGTAAGAGGAGGTGTCGAATATTAGTTCTTTGTAAGAGAATACTCTGTAATTGGCTCTTTTATGGTGTCCTCCTGTGCTTTATTGTAATTGTGAGTATCTTACAAAATCAATAAATAAAATAAAACAAAAATTCCTGATTTTTGCACTTTAATATCTCTTCCGCTGTTCAACTGCTTTTTCCAAAATTTGGTAGGTGTGATGTCTGGGCCAGGTTCTCTGGATCCTGAACATTTTGTGTCAGTCAGTTTGGGGGAGAGGGCAGAGTTACAGAGGTGCAAAAATGCTCAAATTCACTCAAATTAAGACTTTTTTTTTTTGCTCACCTGAAGCCAATTGTTTTAAACGTGAAACTTACAAGTTTGATAGAGTCTGACCCAAGGCACGTGTTTTGCAAATCTGAAGTTTCAAATCTGCATAGTTTTTAAGATAGTAGTTAAAAACTGTCCTGTTTTCTGAGCATGTGGATATCAAAAAATGAACATTCTATGGATAGCTGGATTTTTGCATTAGTGAAATGACTGATTGGGATTTCCATCAAACTGCTTCTTTCAACTGGCAGACGAGAGCAGTTTGAGGGAAATCTTGGGTCATCGTGGGGCTGTCAAGGAGGAGGAGGATCTAGCATCCCAGGCGATGGTATCCTTCACTGGGGTGGGTCACCATCCTAGCTGCAATACTGCCACCTGGATGACCACAGGTGGCAGTTCAGTTGAGGACACTGTGGAAGGGTGAGATGCAGGCCGGGGTCCAGGCTGGCAGCATATGATAGCATGCACATGCTCTTTGGACCTCCCGTGTGTGCCTGTGTCTTTGGGGACCAGGAGAAAAGAAGCAAATGCCTCACTGCCAACACTGATGATGGCCCAGGCAGACCAAACATGAAACGACCCAGGAACCCTCAGTGACAGTCTGATGAAAGTTCATGCAGGTAGTAGGTGGGACCCACCCCTCTTTCACCATGGAGGAAGGTTGTTGTAGGAAACCAGGGATAGGCAGAGCTAGGCATCTTGGGGACCTTGAGGGGTAGTGGAGGCAGCAGCGTTGAGTGGGCATAAACAGAGAACATAAAAAAGTTATTTCCTTTACGCAGCTTTCATCAGCCATGGCTGAGGAAAAACAGTGTGAAAGCAATCACTTTTGATCACACTGCCAATGGCACCCACAGCTATCTATAGAATTTTAGAATGTCCCCTACTCCAGGCCGCTTATACAAAATGGTTGGCAGGTGCCCAATCTTCCCGGCCGGTACCCCAGCTCTGTCCCAACCCATGTCATTTAAAATGGCTGGCCAGTACTCCTCCTCTGACCCATGTCTTTGTATAAAAAATGACCAGAAGGGGCTCACTCCCACCAGTCAGTACTCACCCTCCCTGCCGACATTGTTTATGACAGTAGGCGCCCAATCCTGGCACCATATACATACAGTTTTTTCCTGACACCAGGATACCCAACCCCCTGTGCTGGCCTATAGTCTCCCCCCTCCAATACTGAGTGGCACCAGGATGCCATCCTCTCATGCCACCATACCTGAACCTTCCCTCCACATGTCCATCGATCCCCTCACCCTCTCATACATAGCAATACTGGTACGCATACCTCCGGTGGTGTTGAACAGTCTGCCAGTATACCCGTGAAAAAGAAAACTGTCCATCGAGGTCTTTTGCAGTCCTGACCCCCGCACACCTACACCTACCCCACCTCGACCACCCACTCAGCACCCACCACCCTCACCCCCCCACATCCATCACTCACCTAAAAATGGTCCACCAGCATAGATCCAGTCTCCGCATTAAAAGACGTCCTCCTCCTGCAACCATAACTTCAAACAGGAAATAAGAAATTATGGTTAATGTAGTTCCAATGTGTGTGGAACACGTACTCATAACATGGTCATTTTTTTAAACGTTTCCCCAAAATCTTCAACATGGCCTTTCTGGGACCCAGCCTCATGAAAAAGGTAGGTGAAAGTTTCAAATCCATCCCCAGAGGTGACATCTCCCTGGCTTGGAGCCCCTACCGTCCATGCATTGGGCCTCTGTCTGGATCTCCCCAAATCTGCTTCCTGGTTCCATTTCTTCCTATACCCTAGCACCTCCATCCCCTATGGGGGATGGCAACCCCTACAGTATATTACAGGTTTTGCTTTTTTTTTTTTTTTGTTAACACGTTATGCCTTGCTGTGGCTTTAATTGCTTATATATTTGGTGTTTCAAATTGCACTGTGACTGCACTACTTTGTACCAAGATATGTTACTGTGTAGTTTGCTATTTTGTACTGTGACGATACTTTATTTTGTACCGTGAAATGTAACAATGTTGTGTCCACTGTTTCTTCTGTACCCTTTTACCCTGGGCAGCACCTGGAAACAACCTCAGCTGAGTGTGCCTCTCCCAATTTTTAAATAAATAAATATGTAAGCCCCCTTCCCCGTCTAGGGGTATTTTGGATGGTCAAGTTCGTGGGGGAGGGGGCACCTTACAGCCAGAAACAGAGTCCACAAACCTTTTATTGATGTGTAAAGGTATTGTGTGTTGTATGGTACAGATGTTGTGTCTTGCTGAACTTTTAAAATAAAGTTTAAAAAAAACAGTTTGTACCTGAAATCTAGGTTGTTGGTGGACGGACTGGCTCTGTTGGAGTGCTGAGGGTCATACCAGTGTGTAGTCAGATGCTTGAATGGAAGGAAAAGCTTGATTAGTCCACAAACATAAGCAATGGTGCAACAATTATTTCATAAGGCAAGCAGAGAAGCGAAATGTCTAAACAACAAGTGCAAGTTAATCAGTCTGGGTTTATTTTAAATATTCCCATCACAGGTCATGAAGGCTCAAGCTAACAAATAACAACAGTTCCATGGAGCACTAATTGACTAAAGATTCAAATTCAGTAGTCACAGCCGCAGTACGGAACTTGGGGCATGTAGATTTGAACCTGGGTCCTGGCAAAAATAACGGAGATTTCCTTCTCTGCACTAACAAAGCAGTACTACTCCTTTCTCAACCCAGCAGCAGGGCTCTTACAGACAGTCTTTCCTTTTACAGTGGGCACAAACTTTTACATTTGGCTCCCCACACTTTATGCAACTTCACTCTCAGCCCCCTTCACACTGGAGAATGCATGCCTGATGTGCAGCCCCATCTGGCAAACCCAACCGGGAATCTTTTCACGGGCATGGCTTGCACTACATTCTGCAACTCTGAGGGGGCTCTCACATGGCAATGTGCCACTGACTGTTCTGATGACTCATTACCTTTGGTGGACACAGAGCTCTGGCTCAGGAATGGATCCTTGATCTACTACATCGAGGTCTCCTTGACTCAGCATCTCACTCTCCGACCCAAGGCCTACTCCATGGCAGCCACCAATCTCATGGAGACCACTTTCACTGCATCTCCCCAGCCCGGTCTGGTGCCAGGATCACAGCACGGACCCCACATTCTCCAGGCCCTGGCTCCTCTACTTTTAGAACAGATACAGCAGCTCTCTCACTTTTAATATGGGTGCGGACAGCACCCTATACCACAGCCCTTTCCAATGCACTACAGCAGGGGGTCCGATTTTCCATCCAGGCCGGGTTGGCGATGGCTCACCCTGGATTCCAGACCCACGGCCCTGCCCTCCGGCCCTCACTTCCCTGGACTCTGCGGCACAAGAGGCACAAAGACTCCATTTCAAGCCATGTGGCGGCTTTTATACCAAGGTGCCAGGGGCCCATTCCATACTACAGGTCCTGGTACCTAAACTGGCACTACTCTCCCTGGGCAATGTAGTAAGCCCACAATTTGGGGGACTTAAAATAAATAACACCTTGCAGTTGTTCTGCTAAATCACCTTTCAAGTGAGATTTGAAACATTTCATCTACCTGTATCATGAGGTGAAGTCATTAGAACACTATGCTAAAAACTTGGGGTCAAACAGCAAAGTTATGAAGATACATTGACATTTTTAACAGTCGTCATAACTTTTGTAATTTTCAATATATTGACCCCAAATTTTCAACACAGTCATTTTTTCAAACCACCTCATGAACATGACAGCTGTTGTTTTTCAAATCCTGGCCAAAACATGTTTTCACACTTATAGTGCGAAATGACGTCTTGGCCTATATTTTATAAATAACACCTGTCATGTTCAGAAGAGGGGGTCATATAAAGATGTTTTAAATGTATGGTCAAAATGTCAAAAAAAAGGAAAAGTTATGAAGAAATGTGTGCAGAGCTGGTCATCGGCCCAGCAGGTAGCATGTTGTGTTCCTGTGTTGACGACTTGAATTCTGGGACAAGTTCAGGGAGCTAGCTTGGCAGCACGAGGATGGGGCTGGCACCATCATGCACCATGGCTCCTAGCCCGGGAAAGGATTACATAGTGTTCTGCCACACAGATGAAGAAGAAGAAGAAGAATCAGCATTTATATAGCGCTTTTCATACACAGTATCCCAAAGCGCTTTACAAGCAATGCTAGACTGGTAGTGAAGTGACTGAATGTGTGGTGGCGGCCATATCGCACATCATCACCCACACACAACCTGGGTAATTGCATGAACCGGTTTATGGGAAGGGGAATGTTGGCTGGGACACCGGGAATATTCGCTGTTCTTTACGAAGAGTACCCTGGGTTCTTTTACTTCCACCTGGACACCCACCAGGACAACACCAGGATGGGCAGAAGGGACCTCGGTTTAACGTCTCAATGAAAGGGCTAAGGAGCTTTCCATCACAAGAGGTTGCTGTGCATGGCATGGCCTGACAGAGCCATGTACCATGTCAAGAGAGGTGGGCTGGCATGAAAAAATGGGCTATGAAATATCTCCACTGTTCTGAGTAAATGAGGAAATGATTCTGTAGTCACAAAAAGAAGGGAAATTCATTACAAACAGCTACATTAATTCAGACATTAGGGCTGAGGAATGCAAAGTGCACAAACTAGGGAAACTAAAAAATATTAGGGTTTTGGGTCTCCAGAGTCTTGTCGAATCAGGGGTGAGGTCTTTCTTGGGGTTATCAACCCTAATTCCAACCCCATCCCCTAAGCAAACAAGGTTAGACTGGATCTCTTTTCTTCACTCAGGGCCTGCGGGGTCTTGTGTAAAGAAAGCTACAACAGACGGGGTTGGCAACATGTGATGAGCCATAATTCTTTAACTCTGAAGAGTACAGTATATCATTATAGTGTTTGGCAGAATGTTGTTCTACACAGAAATCCATACCTAGAACAGCATTATAGTGTAAGGTGGAACGCTGTTCCGCATGGAAATCCATGCCTGGAACAGCGTTGTTGTCCTTCACTCGGTGCGTCACGATCTTGTTGTGCTGCACCCAGTGCGTCACCGGTGCAGCACAACAAGATCGAACACATTCGCCGCATGCGCATAGAGCGAGGACGCACGCAACACGTGAAGGCGGCACTTTGGGGCAGACACATAGCAAGCTTTTTTTTCCCGAGTGTTCACGAGTGGTATTTATGGTTGCCCATACACTATAAAGATTGTGTATGAGCAACCATACACAAAGGCAGTTTTTATGATCTTGAGGTTTCCGTGGTAACGACCTTCGTAGCTACGCTCTCGAGGTCTCAGGTTACCACAGAAACCTCTCGACGCATCTGTCTTGTTGTGTATGCTTGCGCATACACAATCCTCTATGTTGTGCTGCGGCAGCTATGTCACTTTGTTTATTGCTCTGCAGTAGCTATGTAGCTGCTGCAGAACAACAACATGGAACATCTTCTGCATGCACATTCCACTAGCCTCCAGTCTTCAGCAAATGGCCACAGTGGTGCGAGCTGGCCACAGAAGAGAGCAGTGCTGAAAAAAAATCAAAAGTAAGTACACAGTCCTGAATATATGGTTGCCCATACACTATAAAAGACTGTGTATGAGCAATCATACACAACAAAGCAGTTTTGCTATATCAAGGTTTCCGTGGTAACGAGACCTCTTGCGCTGTGCTCGCGAGGTCTCCTGTTACCATGGAAACTGCTTGATTGTAAAACAACCTTGTTGTTTATGGTTGCTCATACACAATGAGGCACTGGCTTGGAGCTATACCTTGGTGCTTGTGTAGTACTTTGCAATGTATATTATGCATGTATGTATGCATTTATAGTATATGGTTGGCCTTTGTTCTGCATAAAAATCAGCCTGCTCAAAAACCTTGCTGTGCACATTCTAAACTTGTGTGTGCATTCCAAGGTGCTGTTGTGCACATTCCGAGCAGTTGTTCAGCACAATTGAAAGGTCATAGCATTTTAAATTTCTCATTCACCCATCACTTAGCTGATTACTAACCACCCAGTGCCCAAATGTGTACCTTTTAACTTGTAAAAGTCTATAACTTGAATTTCGGTCATATAACAGAACAAAGAAATGGCAAGGTTTTTTTTTTTTTTTTTTTTTGTTTTTATTTAGGGAGGTAACACTTCTGTGATTTCTGTGTACAAAACCATTTACTATATAAAATAAAATATATAACAACACATTGGTCTTCACATGTTTTCTTATTTGTTGAGATGAGGCATGGACCTCTTGAGCTTCACTCTCGAGGTCCATATGCTGTCATCTCAACCCCTTGATGGAAACACAGCCTTGTTGTGTATGGTTGCTCATACATTAGAAGTGTTGTGAAGTTAAACTCTGCCTGCGATGTTTCCGTGAAGCGTCAAAAATTTGCACTTTGCAGAATTCACGGAGTTCCGTGGGCTGCCCAAACTTCGATTTGTGCGATTTGCACAGAATATTTGATGAAATTCGACCTTTTTCCACAAAGTGCGAAATTCGTGGGTAAAATTTCACACTATTCAGTAGAATTCACAAAATTCATTGCCAAAAAATCCACAAAATTGCTCCGCAAAATCTGGAAATCCGTGAATTAACTCGTGGAGCAAATTTCACAGTCTTCACACATCTCTACCACACATTATTCTCTGTATTTATTATTTACCAGGTAGGTCCACTAGACAAAACTTGTGCCTATTTTCAGATACGACCTAGGAGAACACAACAGAGCCGGTCAACAGTAAGGTATATAAGCACAGTCGCAGCCGTATATTAATGTTGAGTAAGCACTTAAATTTTAACCCCAATATTTGTACCTTAATAACTCTACCCTTGTTCAACTGATTTGCCCAAAATTTGATAGACATAAAGCCTGGGCCATGGTTTCCAGAGCCTTACATACTTGTGTCAATGGATTTGGGGCAGACAAAGTTATAGAGGCACAAAAACACTAACATTCACCCAAATTAAGAGGTTTTTTTGAAGCTGAAACTTACAGGTTTGGTAGAGTCTTGTCCAAAGTACACAGGCTCACAAGTTTGAAGTTTCTTATACAGTTTTTAAAATATAAATTAAAAACTGTGCTGTTTTTTTTGAGCGTGCTTAGTTCAGAAAATGAATGTTCTAAGAATAGGGTTTTTTTCTTTTTGCATTAGCAGTTTGACCGAAAGCGATTTCCTTCAAACTGCTCTCATCAGCTGGCTGGCGAAAGCAGTTTGAAGGAAATAGAATGTGATCTAATTGAAAGTGACTTCCTTTACACTGTTTTCATAAGCTGTGGCTTACAAAAGCAGTATGAAAGAAAGCACTTTCAGTCACAGTGCTAATACATGCTGTCTTTCCTGAGAACCCTTCCCGACCGGACAGTAGGTGTCCAATCCTGCCGCCAATATTCCCCCTTCCCTCCTGACTTATGCTTTAACTAAAAAAGAACTGGCTGGTGCCCAATCCCACCAGCCGTTACAAATTTCTTTAATGCCAACAACAGGGTGTATGCCTCCCATGCTGGCTAACATCACCCCCACAAATTAGAAGTGGACCAGGATGCCCATCCCCGGTAACACTGTATGCAAAGCCCACCTCCCCTCCACTTCACCCACCCCCTTCCACACATATCTGGTGACACTGGGGTGCTCACCCTCAGTACCGCTGAAAACTCTGCTAGCACTGAGGTGCCCACTCCCCAGTGTCAGTCCTGTCCCCCTGAAAAAAGGAAACTCCCTTACAGGTCTCCTTTCTGTTTTTTATTTAAACCTGAAAAGTAGAAAATGGTCCCTCATCAATCTCTGACCCCCAGCTCCCTACTCAGCACCCACCACACACCACCCCACAGCCCCTATACACCACACTCACCTAGAGAAGGTCCCTCAGCATAGATCCACTCTCAATGAAAAATATGTCCTCTTTCTTGAAGCACAACCACAAACTGAGGAAGCAAGGTACAGTAAGTGCCACCAATATATTTTCAATGTGTTTTGAAATTTTACTCATAACTTTGTCATTTTAAAATATTTCTACACCAGATTTTCAACGTGGCCTGTTCTGGACCCCACCTCATGGACAAAAGAGGTGAAATATTTAAAATCAGTCCTGAAAGGGGAGTTTGCTGTCACTCTGCAAAATCACCTTTCTGGTGGGATTTGAAAATTTCTTTTACCAAGTTCATGAGGTGAGGTCATAAGAATACTGTGTTGAAAATTTGGTGAACAGGGGCAACAGACTTCTTGGAAAACATAAACTGAACTTACAAGCTCAATTGGGCAGACTGGGTGGGCCATAGGCCCTTATCTGCCGACACTGTCTATGTATCTATGTATCTATGACAAAGTCATGCGTGAACATTGAAACTGTTCAATGCTCACTCATAACTTTGGTCATTTTTAATGTTTTGACCCCAAATTTTCAACATAGCCATTTTTTCACACCACCTTATGTATGTGACAAGTGTTGTTTTTCAAATCCTGCCCCAAATGTGTTTTTGTACTTTTTTTAAATTCTATTTATACTCCTGGGCCCCAGACATCCTTCAGGAGCGCCCACTCGGACACAACCCTAACTCCCAGCCTGAACCCCCCCATCTCCCAGAATCTACCCCAAATGACCCCAGGCATGATAGTTCCGCCCTCCCCCGATGGTCAACTCCTAAGTATGAGGTGCCTTATCTGCGGCTGACAGGTCAGCCATGGAGAGATCCGGGTGTGTCTGGGCCGGCGTTTGGGAAGTGGGTTTTCCCCTGGGGCCACTATCATCTCACCGGTGGCCGAGGAGGCTTTTTCTTGTAGAATTTTTTCGCTCTGAGAACAGTCATGCAATGGCATCAGCACACAGGCAGTGCCCCATAGATGCCCGCCGCGCTCGTCCCGATTCTTGTTCCCACACAGGTAGTACCCCCCAGTCTCCACCAGGGGTCACTACTGCATGGAGCAGACTCCTAGATTCCTCCCCAAGGAGGGAAGAGGAGAGCTGTCCTATGGATGCTCAATCCATCTCCTTCCCTGCCAACCCCCAGTGCCCAGGCTCGCTCCAGAACCCAGGTTGCTGGCATAGCATGAGGTGTGGCGTCCAGCGTCTCAACCCTCAGTGCCACAGGGCCGGCTGTGTTTTCGTACTTGGGTCATTAAAACACAGCGTTGAAAATCTGAGGTCAAAATGTAAGAAAAAAAGTTATGTAGAAATGTTGTGTTCAGGGCCTGCCATTGGCCCAGTATGTAGCATCTTGCAGTCTTGTACCGGTTAGCTGAGTTCGAGAGCGAGCTTACTGAGCCAGCTGGTTGGGCTGCTGATGGGGGGATGGCACCACTCCCAACCTAGGGATGGATGGTGCAGTGTTGGCCACATGGGCAACAAGTAACCATACCATTGGACATGACTTTGCCTTCAGTCCCAGGGGTAGTGCGTGAGCTGCATGCCATCTTTGGGTGGCTCTCCCCCCAGATATAAACCTCCAGCTTGCCTGCATCTTGCTTGCCCTTACTGCAGTTTTCAGCCATGCATGTAACTTCCACCAATCAGGTAGCTTGAGGGTGGAGTCTTCTGATTTCAGTGCTATTTTCAGAAGCACTTCCTCTTCCTCACCAGCATACCACTGAACTTGACTTTGCCTTCAAGTCCAACGGTTGAGTGTGAGCCACATGCCATCTTTAGGTTGCCCTCCTCCTGCTACAAGCCTTCAGCCTGCCTCTTGCTTACCCAGGCTGCTGTTTTCAGCCCTGCATAGAACTTCCACCAGTAGGGTGGCTTAAGGGCAGGATCTGCTGATTTCAGCTCTATTTTCAAAAGCACTTCCGTCTCCCTCTCCAGCATACCATAGGACCAACTTTTCCTTCAGCTGCAGGGGTCAAATCTGAGCTGCATGCTGTCTTTTGGTTGCCCCCCCTTTACAAGCCTCCAGCCTGCTTGCCTCTTGCTTGCCCTGACTGCAGTTTTTAGCCCCTCATGGAACTTCTACCTATCAGGTGGCTTTGGGGGGGGTCTGCTGATTTCAGCATTATGTTCAAAATAAATTTGTCTCCCTCACCAGTATACCATTGGACCTGACTTTGCCTTTAGCTGCAGTGGTCAAGCACAAGCTGCACAACATTTTTGGGTCACCTTCTGCCCCTGCTACAAGCCTCCAGCTTGTCTGCCTTTTTCTTGACCTAACTGCAGTTCTCAGCCCCTACATGGAACTTCCACTTCTTAGGTAACTTGAGGGCAGGATCTGCTGGTTTCAATACTATTTTCAAAAGCAATTTCCCTCCCTCACCAGTGTACCATTGGATCCAACTTTGCCATCAGCTTCAGGGATCGAATGCAAGCCACACACCATCTTTGGGTTGCCTCCTCCCCCTTACAAGCTTCCAGCCTGCCTGCCTCGTGCTTGCCCCAACTGCATTTTTCAGCCCTGCTTGGAACTTCCACCAATCAGGTGGGTTGAAGGCAGAATCTCTCCTCCTTTCTTCAGCTGATCTTCACTGGCGCTCCTCTATGCTACGTCCCTCAGTGCCAAGGACTGAGCACAAAGGACAGGGAAGGAGTCTGCCTAGAGTCAGCCTTGAATCAGCTATTGGCCAGCCATGCTGCACCCCAGACCAACCTCCTCCCAGCTGAACTGTTTCGTCTTTGCTCAGTGTGTACCAAATAACTGTCTAGGGACTTCCTGCCAACCAGTGAACTGCATTGTTAACTTTTACCCTAACTGTGATAACCTTAAGTGACAACCTGCCTAGTCATACTACTTGTTCGTTGCTGGTCAGATAGTCAGTCCCCTATACTGTTGCTTGCTGCTTTGAGTTCATTTTGTTGCCATTTTTGTTGACTCCTAGAAAAACTCTGTCTGGGTCTTCGCACTTTTTGCATTGTATAATTATCAATTTTCCATCTATTGGTTAAGTAGTTGTCTGTGTTAGGCATATCCAGTAGTGTTACTCACAGCTATTTGTACTTGTTCAGCTTAATCAGTAATCTGTCATGTGCACCTGTATTACAGCTCTCACTTGATGTTGTTTCTCCTATTTCTAAGTTACAGCCTAGGCCTGTTACCAGCTGACTGCAGGCTAGAGTTTTTTGTTTTTTTTAATTTATACTTTTGTGCTCCCCATCCTGGTCGGCCCATGTTCACACCCATCCTCCCAACCCCATCACCCCGACTTCTCCCAGGGCATATGTCTCTCCCAGAGTCCCCCTCTTTGTGCCCTTCAATAGCATGGGTGGTGAGGAGTCCCTCTACCCACCATGGCTTCAATCCAGAGTCCAGGGATGCCTGAGTCATTGGGTGTGGGGCCTTCAGAAGCTGGCAGCCATCCAGTGCGACCGGGACCATTTTCCATTTTCTCCCCTTGGGGACGTGGCATGTGCTGACATCAAGCCATGCATGCCAATGTCTGCCACGTCCTCACCTCTTGGAGCTCGGGCTGTCTTCTTCCTAACTTCTACCAGGGATCAGTCCAGTGCTGAGCTTGTCCCGTCTTCCCCTCTGGAGGAGGAATGTAGTCTGTGGGATGCTTGATCCTTTTCCCCCAGCTAACACTCTGACTCCCGAGGTTGTTCCCAACACTGGGTCATCAGCACCGCAAGCAGTAGTGCTACCACTGCACCGGTGAGCCAGCCACGCAGTCTTATGTTTTCGACCTAATGTTCATTTATGATCTCAGCTACTGTATTGAATAACTAATAGCTACTACATCTCATCTCCTGATCACAATGTATCTTGCCCTCCTGTACCTTATCCCCTCCCCTGGCCCTACCCCCGCCTCCTCTTCCTCCCCTATTCCACCTATCTGCCCTCCATTCCCCTTTCCCTCCACCCATCCAGCCTCACTCCTCCCCTTACCCTCCTCCCTTCCTATCCACCATGGTTTTCTCACTTTTCCCTCCCTTAACCTGGAATTTCTCCACCACACCCTCTACTCCCTTCCCCACCTACACCTTGCCCCGGCCCCTGCTCTAAGGAGTGGAAATCCCACTCCATACTCTTGCTTCTGTTCCTACTTATTCTCCTGTTTGGAAATGTGGAGTCCACCCCTGGACCCTCCCCTTCCCTCCCTCTTTCTCAGCCTCCCCAGATACCAAAGGTCTGAGCATATTTCACCTAAATGCTCGGAGCCTTTTTCCAAAACTCGACCTCCTTTCTGTCTTGATCTCACCGCATTCTCCTGACATCCTCTCTATCTCAGAATCTTGGTTCTCCTCCAGAATCCAGACTCTAGCCTGTCCATTCCTAACTATCATCTCTTCTGGCAGGACAGGGGAAAACATTGGGGGAAGGAGTTGCCATCAATGCCTGTCTGAGCCTCTGTTGCACCTGGGCTATTAGAAAGGTTGCATCTTCCTCCAATGAATTTCTCCTTGTCAAGGTATCATTCCCTTCCTCTGTGCCCATCTTCATTGGGGTTTTCTATGCCTCAACTAGAATATCCTCCTCCCTGACTGATTCTCTGGCTACTATCACCTTTCATTCCACCACTGATGAACTCATCCTGTTAGGAGACTTTAATGTCAGTTGGCTCTCCCCTGCTTCCAGGTCAAACATCCATAAATTTGAGTCCATTAATCTCAGGCAGATTATCAGTGAACCCACTTGACTCAGCCCCCACTTTCACAATCATTCCCTCCTGGACTGGGTTCTCTCCTCCCACCCCCACTGAACTGTTGCAGCAGGTATCAGGCTGGACGCTTTCAATGACCACTGAATGACATTCTGCATCAGGAAGATCTGGTACCCATCCTTCTCCCCTAAATACATGGTGACTAGTTCCCTCCAGTTGCCCAACACCATTGCTGTCTTGAGTGACCTTGCTGATGCAGATTGCACAGCCATACCCTCTGCCACCATTATTGACACTGCCCTCTCCCTGTTTCACTCAAAATGTTCCTCTGTCTGGGACAAGCATGTTCCGCTCAGAAAATCTAGGGTCAAAACTCACTACCACCCCTGGATTACCCCTGAAATCAATGATCATGGCAAGTCCTGAGATCTCCCCTGGGCACGATACAAATTATCTCACTTGTTTCTTTACCTCCTCTTATACAGGACTATCAGAAACTCCTGCACAAAGGCTGTCCAGGCTGCAAAATCGCAGTATTTCAAGGTCAACCTTCAGAACAACCTTAACTCCCCATCAAACCTCTGGAAGGTAATAACTCCTTCTTTGATCCTCCCATGCAGTCCGCTCCTCCGGTCCTTCTGATAAATGGTTCACCTGTGTCTGACTCCTCCTCTGTCACCGCTCACTTCAATGAGTTTTTCACCACTTGTACTCTCCCTTCCACTCACTCTTCAGCCTTCACCCCTCCACCTCATGTTCCCTCTCCCTCTTCTCCTCTCCCAAGGTTTCCATTACCCCTCAGTCATTCCCCAGGAAACCCTGACTGCCTTTTACTACCTCAATCTAAACTACTCTATATCTCTGCTCCTGCCATAGCATCTCCTCTGATTCACCTACTCAGCTTCTCCTTCTCCCTCAGTGCTGTCTCTCAGTGCTGAAAACTGACCAAGTTCTTCTACTCCACAAAGGAGGGAACCTTCCTCCATGGGTAACCTGAGTCTGGTCAATCTCCCTCCTCCATTCCCTTACTAAGCTGCAAGAGAAGCTTGCTACACTAGACTCTGTGATTTTCTCTCCTCCACTGATTTCCCCTCCCATTTCAGTCTGACTCCTGGAAGCATCATTCCACCATCTCCTCCCAGTTGCATTCTATATTCCCAGGGATGGATCAGGGGCACATCACAGCTGCCATCTTCATTGATCTGGCCAAGACCTTTGACTTGGTGTCCTTCCCACTCCCTCTAGATAAACGGAGTTCTGCCGGACTCTCAGCCACTGTGCTAAATTGGTTCCATTCTTATCTCATGGGCTGGCCACAGTCAGTACAGGTCAGTAGCACCTTGTCACCTCCACTTTCCATCTAGGCAAAGGTCCCATAGGGCTCCATCCTGGGTCCCATTCTTTTCTCCATCTTCCTTAATGATATCCCCTTGGCCTGTGCCAAGTCGCTATTCACATGTATGCAGATGACACAGTCAGTGTGACGAGTTCGCTTGATTTTTCTTGTACAGAGTATCCTCTGTCCTGGTCGTGATCTCTCCAGATGGGCTGTCATGGCCCAGTGGATCAGACTGGGGAATTCACGAATGTACTCAGCAGTCCTGGGAGGAGTTTTGGCCAATTTCAATTGATGAGGTCTGAGATGTGATTTCAGAGCTGTGGTCCACCTGTTGTGAATTTGACCCTGGCCTCACAAGTCTACTAGTGAGTTATGTGAGGTCTTTGGAGTCGGTATTTGCTGGAATAATTTGATGTTCTCTCTGGGAGGGTGTCTTTCTAGCAGCATTGAAAAATGCACTGGTTCAATCCCTCTGAAGAAATCAACTCTGGACCTGAATGTTCTAGAGAATTATCACCCACTTTGTAACCTGCCTTACCTTAGGCAAGGTTACCGAGAAGGTTGGCACTGCAGGTTGAGGTGCACCTCTTAGCTCATGACCTGTATGAGCTCCTTCAATCTTGTTTCAGACTGGGGCATTGCACCGAAACAGCATTGGTCAGAGTGCACAATTACCTTCTCAGTGCTAGAGACAAGGGTGAGCAATCAGTTTTCATTCTCTATTATCTCTCTTCAGCATTTGACAGTGTAGACCATGGGTTGTTGTTGGATCAGCTGAGGGAGCATGTGGGACTCACTGGCACTGTCATCTGCTGGTTTGAGTCCTATCTCAGGGGCAGGACACTGAGGGTGGTGAAGGGTACCTTGTCAGCATCCCCGATGCCACTGCCTTTTGGGTGTGCCCCAAGGCTCAGCCCTCTCACCCATGTTGTCTGCAGGTGCATGTTGCCCCTGGGAAGGATCATTCGACAGTACAAGCTGGGTTTTCATTTCTCTGCAGATAATACCCAGCTGTATCTGTCTTTTGCACTGGGGATACTGAATGCTGTTGAGGTGTTGATCTTGATCTTATGCTTAGCCGATATCCAGAAATGGATGGAATCTAGTTGGTTGAGGCTTAACCCGGACAAGACTGAGGTGCTAATGATGGAGCCAGATCGAAATTTGGGTGCAGAGGTAGTCATGGGGGGGGCTTGGCTAGGTCATCACTATCGGCCTCTGCCAAGGTGAAAAATCTTGGGGACATTTTTGACAAGTGGCTGACACTGGAGACTCAAGTGTCAGCCTTGGTTAAGAGTGGCTTTTACCATTTAAGGAACATCAACCAGATTAAGTCCCTTATCCCCCCAGAAGACCTGCCAACCCTGGTATATATGTTTGTGATATCCAGGCTCAACTACTGCAATGTTCTCTAACTTGGGGTTAGTGGGGGTACCCTGTGTTGCCTATAGCTAATGCAGAATGCGGCTGCCAGTTTGCTGACTGGCCTATTGAGGTTCAGTCATGTAACCCTGGTGCTATGGGGCCTGCACTGGTTGCCAGTTAGGTAGCACGTTACCTTCAATTTTGGTTTTCTCACCTATAAAGCCCTACATGGGTTGGGTCCTGACTACCTGTTGGAGCTCCTGCATCCTGTTCAATCCTTACGTCCCCTCCACTCTTCTGACAGTGATCTCCTCTAAGTCCCAAGGGCCCAGCTGAAATGTTTTTTTTTTTTTACTAAGTATACTTTTATCTTCCGGTGGTTTTCCCCTTCAGATCCGTGACAGAAGGGAGGCTTCATTTGGCACACCAGAGGCTATTTTCTTCTTGGTGGGGGGTGTGTCTAAGCAAACGCTGTGACGCAACTGCATCATGCGTCTGACATGCCCCCAAGGAGTGACATTCGCATGCACTCCGGTCACGGCGCATCCTGTGGTCACCCAGGAGCATCAGACCAGAGACACTAAACCCCCCCCCAGAGGTGAAGAACATGCAGTGGCCACTCAATTCATTCCCTGCCCCCAGCCGGCCCTCGGGCATCCCTGAATCTGTTCCCAAACCTGGGTCATCCGCGTCACAGCAGTGAATCTTACTGCTGCACCGGTGAGTTGGCCAGGCATGGCTGAAATCTGCTGGTGACTGTACAATTGAAGTGGCCATCCCTTTGCTTTGGAATTCGCTTACTAGGGGACTGAGGGAGGGCCCTTAGGTTGAGGCTTTTAAATGGGGATTAAAACTTTTATTTGCCCAGACCTTTGGGAATTGAAGTTATATTATTATTACTTTTGTTATTCTGTATTTATTCTACAGTTATCTTTGTTATGTTATGTTTGTTTTACATATTTTATTCTGTCCCACTATATACAGTGCCCTAAGTCTTTTTGGTAAGGGCGCCATATTAATAAAGCTACTATGACTGCTACTACCTCTGGTCCCTCCATTTTAGCCATGGAAGACCTGATCCAGCAAGACCTCCACAATGTCCTGCGCTGGTTCCAATTAAACCAACTCCGGGTCTAACACACATACAAAAAACTGTGTCCATGATCTTTGGCACCAGACAGAAATTGGTCAGACTCCCAACCCTGCCCATCTTCTCCGCCTTGGATGGCAAAGCTCTTGAAGTGGTTCAGTCCTTCAAGTACCTCGGTGTGACTAGATATTAAGCTTTACTTATCTGCCCACACTGACTCCAACCATACCAAGCTTCACCCTAAACTTGGTGCCTTGTACCGCAGTAAAGATTGTCTGTTGCTGCAGGTCTGCCTTGAGCCTGACAGATACGAAACTGCCAGCAGACGAAGGCCATTGTGGTCCATTGAATCCGTGCAATATAGAGAACAATACATGCAGCTGGTGTTGCATGGTGCTTCCCCTCCCTCCCTCCCCCAATGCTCTTACCCTCCCCTTAACTTTACCCCATCCCCTTTAATGTCTCCAACTATTTTCTGGTTTACAACCTCCTCCAATAACCTATTCCACCCCACTCTTTCAATGAAGAAGTGCCTACTGGCTTCCTTCTGGAACCATTCTCCCAGCAATTTGCAAGTGTGCCCCCTCGTGTTCTTGTTTTCACTGAATCAAAAATTATGTAGATCATAACAGAAAAAGAAAAAAAACATAAACAAGCACATCATCCAGAAGGTCAGCTGCGCCACATAGAAGGTTTCAAGATTATAAATGTTATAGCAGAACAGTATGCTTCTAGAATCAGGAGCTCATAACCATCCGGAGTACTCCAGCTAGTTTGCATAACAAATAAAAAACAAGGTAAAGATGAAATTGCCCTGCTAGTAGGGATAACAAGTGCATTGTGGAATTCTGAGCAGTTTCTTTAGGTTAATGGCAGACCCTGTGCCTCTCATTTAATAGGGAACGTTGTTCCACAGGTTTGGGAGCCAGTAAGCAAAGGATGCCTGACCTGTAGATCTGGAACATCTTGTCTTCTGCAGGCACCTGTTTTTTGGGGCTCTGAGAGAATAGATGGAGTTTTGGGCAGCTGATATGAGGTCTGAAAGGTAACTGGGATGCTTACCAAACCAGAACTCGTGGACGAATATGGAGCAGTGGAAAATGCAGCAGGTCTCAAGGGAGGGCTAACCAAGCTGACTGTAGAGGATGCAGTAGTGGGTGTGAGGGGGGCATTGAGGATAAATCTATAGAATGAGTGAGGTAAGGGGTCCAGTCTGACTAGCTGAGAGTTGTGCGCTGTCCCTTAGATGTTATCACCATAACTGAGTATGGGGAGGTTCATCTTAGAAAATAGCTCCTTTCTTGCAGTGGTGGGGGAAGGCAGTCATGAATTCAGTAGAGAGCATCAAGCTTGGGGTAAAGACTGGACACAAGGTGGTATATATAGACACATAAAGACAGAAAATGCCCTGAGTTCATTGAGTCTACCCTGATGCCTATTTTTTAATTACGCTGTTCTCTCCCTGTCCCCTGCCTAACTCTTGTTCCTAATAACTCCTTTTATAAAATGGCAAGAAAAAAACTAGAAATTTCATTGACTAAGAAACATCACCTGACCATGCATTAAATCACTATAAAAGCACAGCCAGGTGTCAAATCCCATTTTCCTCCCCCCAAAAACCTACTTAGAGTCTTTTTATAAGTGTAATGAGCCCCTCCAGGGTGTGCATTATAGAACTGCAATGCATTTCCTGGGGGTGTAAGGACACTCAACCTTCAGCTTCATGCCTTATTACACTCCCGAGGCATGCATTAAAATCCTTTAATGCACACCCCATTGGGGCTTATTACTTGCTTAAACTGTGCCATTGTATTTTGGGAACACTGATATAGTCCCAACATTTATTTTGATGTCTTTTTTTCCCATCAGTACTTTGTTCTCCTACGCTGGCCAGCCCCTTTCTGAACACACCTCCCTGTGTCACACCATCCATTATGATACTTACGCTTTTGTCTTCAAGGTAGGGTGTTCTTGGTCACTGGTGCAGGGATGGGAGTCCCGTCGTCATCCTGTGGCCAGAGGATTTTTTCCTCCTGTTGCCCCCGCAGCTGTCCACATGCAGTGGCATAACAGGTGAGCTCCTCCTCCTTAGAGATGTCCTCAAATGTCTGTGTTAGCAGGCTATGTGTGTGCCTGAAGCTGCACTACCACCTGGAAACCTCCAGGTGGCAGGCAAGCAGCAGGTAACACAACCCCCCTCAGCAAGGGAGGAGAGCAGTCTGATGGGATGCTCAATCCCCCCTCCCCCGGCAAACCCTAATGACCCAACTCCGTTCTTGTACTCAGGTCGCCAGTGTGGCAGGGGGTAAGGTGCCTAGCACCTCAGCCCTCCACACCACGAGGATGGCTATGTTGTTGACTTTTTGAAACCCCCTTTCCAGCTTGAGATAGTGCCCCCTGGTGGCTGCACTTTCCATCTGCATGAACAAGTCAATGTATTTCACCCGATAATATCCCTGTATGTATCTGTACATTTCTATCATGTCTTCCCTTTCATTCCTGTCCTCCAGAGAGTACATATCGAGGCTGTCTAGTTTCTCCTTGTAGCATCTACCCTACTGCGTCTGGATCATTTTTGTAGTCCTTTACTGGATGGTCTCTAATCTCCCCATCATTTTTAGATGCAGGCTCCAAAACTGCAAGCAACACTCCAGGTGTGGTTGAATCAACCAGTGACCTGTACAGCGTCAGTATCACCTCCCTCCTGTGAATTGTGAAACTCATTCTGATTCATCTCAGCATCCTGTTTGTGTACTGTATTGGGAAGAAGTTTTCAAATTATTGTTAATTATCATGTCCAGGTTCCTCTTCTCCCTCAAGTGCACCATCTGGATACCACTGATGCAACATTCCATCTGTAGATTTTTGTTTCCAGTGTGCGTCATTCTAAATTTTTGGCCACTGAATTTCAACTGCCAAATTCTATATCATTGTTCTAACCTCTCTACATCCCTTTTCATGCTGCTAATTCCCTCCTTGCTATCCTCTCCTGCAGAGTTTCATATCATCTGCAAACAGACTCCCTCCACCCAGCCCCACCCCAATATCACCAATATACAAGTTAAAAGTATTGATCCCAGGGAAGACCCCAGTGGCACCCCACTAGTGACCCTCCTGATAACAGTGACCTTTCTGTTCAGTAAAACTCTTTGACTCGGCTTTCCTTAAGTCAGGGACCAGAGTGCTGGATTTCAGTTCCTCAAAAGCTAGCACAATGTTGAATTTAATAGTGTTGTTGTTGCTCTGACCAACTGGTTCCTCGGTCAGGATATCCCTGATAATGTCCAGCTTGCATATTACCAGGTCAAGAATTGCTTTCCCTGTGTTCACCTCCCTTACCCATTGAGTGACAAAGCAGTCCTGAGTTACCTCTATAAACATCTACTTGTAGAGGCTACCTTATCTGCAGCTGACCTCGACTTACTACCTAGTTCCCTGAAACTGCACAGAACCTCTTCTATTCTTGTTAAACTTTTTTATTCATGGGATTATCCAGAAATACACAGCACGTATATATATATATATATACATATATATATGTATATATGAAAATATGCAGCATCTAGATCTTAGGCAATGACTGTTCAGAATAACTGTTAAGAGAACAAAAACATTTGCCCAGCAATAACTTGGCTATGGCCTAAAGGCTCCAGTCCAGTACTCAGAAGATATAGTCCAGCAGGATGAATCCACAATATATAAACAACAAGTCTCTGCTCTGGAGTTTTCCACCCCTTGCAGGATTAAACAGATGAGTTTGTGCCTTACACACTAGGCATCTATCTATTGGAGACATTGTGTACAGGGAAACAAATAATCTGCCGGAGCTGTACAGTCCATGAACTGAGAAGTGTGCACCTGAGCACCAATTAGCCTGGAAACATTATCCTAACAGTAATACAGGAGAGTATAGGCTATCTTAAACATAAAGATCAAAACACAGCTCATATTTAGAGCTATAACCATATAGGAGAATAACACTTATCTTCCTCTGTATAGCCTGACTTTTCAACTTAGGTAACAGGTGTTATGGTTGGGAAGGGGCTGGCTGCTTCCATCACTGTCACATCTTCAAAGCTGGAGCTGGTGATTTTTCTATAGTGTCACAATGCCTGGAAAAAGAAATGGCCGTTACTCACCTAGTGATCTGGTCATTTTCTAATGCATCCCTGATCATGGTGACCAGGTTATATTTATTGTATTACTCCCTAGATAACTTTTTCTGACATTGTTCAGGGACACCCTGCATGAATATTTCACAGTTGTGCTGACATCTAGCCTAATACTGGAGGACTTACGAAGATAGCATTATACTCTCAAAAGGATGCCCGCCCTGTACCAAAGGGCTCCCTGATATGGATATTATAAGAATTCCTTCACTGAATCTTATGTAATAATCTTGTACCGACAACACATCCCTGCATGACTGCAATGGTTGTGACCTGTCCTGTTACCTGTACAATGTTTATGTGAAAACCTTAGTAAACTTAAAAAAAAAGCTCATCTTTAAAAACACCTTTAAAATCTATATGTTAAGACAGCCATCAGATAACAGACACATTAGTATTGCATCGGAACAGACCCCTACAGAGGGAACTTGAGAAAAATACATTGCTTACAAAGCATCATTGAAACAGTCACTCTTTCTCCCTGTCTAAGTCCTGCTCCACTAAGTCTTCTGTGGCCACACTTCTCCAAGAAGCTTGCTGCTACCTCAGGGTCACTAAAAACATGAGTTCTATTTTTGTAAGGTAGCTGGAGTCATGCAGGGAAAGGAAGCTGCACCATCAAACCCCTCTCAAGCAGAGTTTTCTTTGTTGCTCTTCATAGACGAACCATGCACAAGGTAACTGTGGTGCTTTCAGCTAAATGATAAACTTTCTGACAAAAGCTGAAGCACACACACACCCCAATAATACTCAGATCCAGAGCTTCTTTCACATATTTATTTCACCAACTGCACACTTTGTTGCTGTTTTCCATTCTGGGTCTGAGAGAAAAGATCAAGGAAAAACCCCAGCTTACTTCTCATGCAGACAGACAATGTCCCCAGGAGCTCTGGCAGCCTCAAAGATTGTAGTCTCCAGGCAAGACAAGGTCACAGTGGCAGTCAGTGGCCAAACAGTGGATCCCTCCAAGGGCCTAGACTGCACTGGGATCACAAAGGCCCTGACCGGTTCCATGTTGGAGTCTTAAGTCAGGAGAACCACATCCACAAAAACAGCCTGTCTAATTTGGAAAGCAATTCCAATTTACCTGCCAAATGTGGAGGAAACCCTACGATCCAAACATTGCTCTGCCTCAGTCCGTTTTTGAGTATTTCCACTTTCACCTTTAAAAAGCTGGCATGCAGCCAGCCCTGTGGTGTGGAGGGCTGAGGCACTAAACACCTTACCCCCCTGCCAAACCAGTTATACTTGGGTTCAGGAATGGACTGGGGTCACTTTGGGGCCAGTCAGGAGAAGGAGGGAGGAGTGAGTGTTCCAAGTACAGATCTCATCCCTCAGGAAAGAGGGTTTCAAACTCCTGCACTTGGCTGCCACCTGACAGAGGCTGGGGGGCAACACTGGCAGCAACAGTGGATGTGGGGCGAAGTCTGCTGATGCAGTATGCAGGTGCACCAATGTACGTGTGCCTGACTGTATCACATGCCAAATGCCCAGGAAGAAAATGCCCCAGCTCACTCAGCATCCCCCACAGGCACCGCACCACCCTCCAAACATTGCTCTGTGTAATTTGTAGTTAATCTGTAAGTCCACAAGACAGTCAGTGATGGTGCAGGTGGGTGCCACTGAGACTAGAGCCGGAAGAAGGAAAACACGAATAATAAAAAAAAAGCTGACATCCTTCACAAGGGCTGCATTTACCATGGAATGTCAATCAATCAATCAATCAAAATCTTTATTTACCCAGGCGATCACCATTGAGCAAGCTCATTTACAAGGTGGACCTGCAGTTTGCAAGGACGAGGGTACAGAATAGAGTACAAGTAAAATATACATAAAACAACAGTAGCAAGACGTATACAACAAAATATATACAATGTAGAAATAAAGGTAAATAATATATACAAAGATGCCTTTATAATCCTATCCATCAATAACATGTTCATAGCCTGTAAAGGTGTCCCTGGGATATGGAAAAGCGAACGTGTAGGAGGCAGGGAGGCTGGCAGAAAGATTCTGGGATACTAAGCAGGTGGTATCAGGGCATAAGAGTGGGCGATGGGTGATGTGTTGCAGTGAGTACATAGTACTGGTGGGACTGGAATGGACTGAGGTGAACCGGTAGTACCGGTGGGACTAGAATGGATTGAGGGAGGGGGGAGTAATCTTGGTAAGGGAACGCTTAGTTTGAACGGGAAGGACTTAGATTGAGCGGAAACGTCAGCTGGACAACTAGGAACGGTGGAAACAGTTACAGAGCTCCACACACATTTTGGCATACAGGGTCTTGAACATAGCAAGACTAACAGGGGAGCCAAGTCTCAGCAATTTCTGTATCCTATTCCAAAGCGTGGGCAGGACAAAGCTTAGGGCTGCTCTTCCAAAGTGGGTACCGACCCTAGGTACTTTCAGGGAAACCAGCGAGTGACTTCTCAAGGCATAATTCCCAATCAGGCTTAGTGGGAGACAGTCAGCAGTGTATTGTGGGAGTTTGTTGACGATGGCTCGGAGCATCCAGAGGGCTGCACTTCTATACCGCCTGTGTTGTAGGGAGGGCCAACCCACAGCTGCATATAATGAACAGTGGTGGGTGGAAAAGGGGAGGTCTGTTATAAATCTCAGAGCTCTATGATACAGTACGTCCAACTTAGCAAGGTGTGAGGCTGGGCACTGGCCATATATGAAGTCAGCATAGTCAATTAGTGAGAGGAACGTGGATTGGACAAGCTGTCTTTTGGCGTCTGTGGTCAGGAGGCAATTTATTCTGAAGAAGATTCCAAGCCTCTGCCTCAGCTTTTTCAGCAGTTCTTCTGTATGTTCCACAAAGGAGAGTTTATTGTCTATCCAGACACCCAAATACTTGAATTTCGGTACGTATTCAAGATGTTCACCTAGTAAGGTGGAGATAGAAGGTAATGGACCAGCAGCGGCAGAATATGCCCCTGGCCAGTTGGTGAGAATAGCATTGCCTTGGTTTTCTTGGCATTAAGTGATAGTCTTTTACTGAGGAGCTGTCTCTCCAATTCCTTTTAAACTCTATAATTGCTGCTTTGTTCTCCATGATTTACTGGTACCCACAAGCACACCCTACATCCCAACTTCCCAAGAGGCCCACTGACCCAGTGGGCTGGTGTGCAGTGGTAAGGGGGAGGGGTGGTAGTGGCAGTCACAAGAAAGTTGTCCAAACTCACCAAATCCTAACTGCAATTCATTTTGCACCACTGGAGAAAGCACAGGTATCTGACTTCTACAGGGGGGTTCTGAGCCAGTTGGGAAGGATGAACAGGATGACTTGGTGTCACCCAGGTGAAAGAACAGGAAGAAGGCTGCAAGGAGTATCATGGTTGTAGGGGACTCTATGATTAGAGGGTGGAGAAGGTGATGGGGAGGGGGAAGTGGAGAGGGGTAATCAGATGTCTTCCAGGAACATTAGCCATCTGGGATATGGATAGGATAAGGAGGATGGTAGAGGAGGGGAAGGGGGAGTTTGGGGTTTCTGGTACATCGAAGTACTGACGATCTGGCAAACCAGCTGACTGAGACAGTGAAGCATACCATTCAAAGGCTGGGGACAGACTGAAGACACACTCAGTTTCCCTGGCATTTTTCAAGGTCCTCCTTGAGTGGGGTAGGAAGCATTGGAAGGACAGGGTATGGAAGAAGGGGACTGAGGAATTGAATGGGTGGTTCAAGGGATGGTATGAGGAGGTGGGGTACCATTTTGTGGGAGACTAGGGGCTTCTGGGACAGGATGCCCCTCAAGGGTGATGGCCTTCACCTAACGAGAGGGGACCAGTGCTCTCAGGCAGAAGTTTGGATTTTCCCTAGGGAGATATTGAAACTGAGAGGGGGGGGGACTGAGGCTGGGGGTACCAAAGAGGACAGAGAGCTAAAGGTGAACCTATATAGGACTTCCCCAGAAATGGAGCCTAGGAGCAATGGGGATGAAAGCAACAAAGAAGGATCCACAGTAAGTTTAAGTAAGGGTGCCAGGGAGGTGGCTCACAGCATGGGGTAGAGTGCAGAAAAATCAGGATGTTAAGGAGGGAGGGAGGTGGAGGACATGCCAGGAGCCTAGGAAATAAAATCAGTGAGCTCCAGGCGATGGTGGGAGATGCGGGATTAGATCTCATAGTCATTGCAGAAACATGGGCCAACAGGAATGACAACTGGGACCTGGCAGTACCAGGGTATACCAATTATAGGAGAGACAGGGTAAGAGGAAAAGGAGGTGGGATAGCCCTCTGTTGCAAGGAAGGCCTAGAGGCAATAGAGGATCGGTCTAGCAGTGAGGAAATGGGGAGACAGAATTGCTGTTAGTACAGCTCATGACATCATTGGGAAAGAGGCTGTGCATGGGGGGGTGGTGGTCTGTAGACAACTGGGACAGGGAGACAATGGGTACAGGGAACAATGGGCAGAAATTAAGAAGAGGGCCGGAAAGGGGGAAGTATTGGCTGTTGGGATCTCAATCTGACACAGATTAGGATGTTCTAGCAGCTAAGAGCACCAGAAGTCTGGCCCTGCTAGATATGTTGCCAGACTGTCTGCTGGTGCAGCTGGTGAGGGAGCCTACAAGACAGGCTGCCATTCTTGATGTGATACTCAGCAAGTAAGAAATGGTATGTGGAGTGCAGGTTGGAGAACCATCAGGGTCCTATGACTATAATCTACCCTCGTCAAGGAGTGGGCGAAAAATGTGCTATTAAAAGAAAAAAAAGAAAGAAAAAGCTGTGGTTCTGGATTTCAAACAAGCAGACTTTGTTCAGATGAGGAACTTAGTCAAGGGAAAGTTAGCTGGAGTGGACAAAATCAGGGGGTGCAGGAGAGGTAGGGAGACATTAATGGGGCCATTCTCAAAGTGACCAAACATTGCTTGAGAACAGTTACCAGAGATAATAGGAAGGTCAGGGAGGCAGTGAGGGCAAATAAATGGTCTTCATTGGCTGCAAGGAGAAACAGGGATGAGGAATTGAGCAAATACTTGCTGAAGATGAAGGAGGCCAAGTAAAGAGTCAGGAATGCAAAGGCAGACACACAGCTGCGTATTGTAGAAAAGGTAAAAGGAGGGGAAAACAGTTCTTCAAGTACATCAGGGAAAAAAGGAAGGTGAGAGGGGAAATTATTAGGTTGATGGAGGGGCAGGTATATAGAGGGGGATGAGCAGAATGCAGCCATTCTAAACAACCACGTCTCACTACTCTCGGTGAAGGACAGTGGGCCTTTGCCAAAAAGCAGCATAAAGGTTGCCACAAGGGGATCCCAGAAATGGGAAAGGTGGTAATTGCAGGAAAAGTGGTTAGAAAAGGGCTTGTAGCCCTAAAAATAGACAAGACTCTAGGGCCAGATGGGATGCACCTGAGGGTGCTCAGGAAACTGGCATCAGAACTGGCTGAACCCCTGGTAGGGCTATTGAACAACTCACTACAGTCATGGGTGGTTCAGAGTGATTGGAGGATAGCAGACATGGTACTGCTCCACAAGGGAGGCCAGGTAGTAATCTGGAAATTACAGTCTTACCTCCATTGTGGGTAAACTGATGGAGAAACTAGTAAAAGAGGACCTAGCAGGCTACCTGAAGAGAAATGGACTCCAGAATAGGAAGCAGCATGGGTTCCGGGCAGGGCAGTCTTGTCAGAACAACCTGATGGTCTTCTTTGACTACATAACAAGGGCGGTGATAAGGGACAAGCAGTAGATCTACTCTATTTTAACTTCAGCAAGGCATTTGACTCAGTGCCACACAGAGGGGTATTGAAGAACTTAGAGGATCTAGGAGTAACAAAGGACCTAGTTAAATGGGTGGGAAGTTGGTTGGGGGGGAGACAGCAGAGGATGGCAGTAAACTGAGTCAGACTGTGGGAAGAGAGATCATGAGTGGGGTGCCACAGGGGTCAGTCCTGGGATGAGTGTGCTTCAATATGTTCATCAGTGACATAGGAGAAGGAATACAGGGCTAGATATGTCCCTCTACAGATAACACTAAGCTCTGTGTCATAGTAGACAGTGAAGAGGGGTAAGGACGTTAAAGAGGGACATTCAAATGTTAGAGAGGAGGTCCAAGGTCTGGCTGTTGAAATTCAAAGCCAGAAAGTGCAAGGTGATGCACATAGGGAACAAGAACCCCAGGAAGGAATACTGGATGGGAGGGGTTAAGCTGGCCACTACTTCAGAGGAAAGTAACCTGAAGTAATCATAAGTGACTCCTTAAAACAAGCTACCCAATGTAACAAAGGCTACAGTTAGGGAACAAGCATGCTGGGGTGTATTGGAAGGGGTTTCAATAGAATGAGGAAAGAGGTAGTACTACCTCTCTATAGATCAGTGATTAGACTCCATCTGGAGTACTGTGCCCAGTTCTGAAATCCTCACCTGAGGAAAGACAGAGACATGATGTAGGCAGTGCAACATAGAGTGAAAATGATTCATGGCCAATAGAGCAGATCCTATGAAGAATGGCTTAGGGCACCGAACATGAACTCACTTGATGACAGAAGGGAGAAGAGGGACATGATAGAGACCATCAGGTTTCTGAAAGGAATAAACAAGGTAAACTGTGACTGTTTAAAAGCAATGATGAGTCCAAAACAGGGTGACAAAAATATAAGCTGGTGGTGGTAGTGGTGGTGGTGGTGGGGGGGGGCAGATTCAGGAGGGATGTGAACAAGTTTTACTTTACCAAGAGAGTGACTGAGCTGTGGAACAGACCCACTCACAGAGCTGGTGGATGCAAATGAACATTAATGGGTTTAAGTACAGCTCTGACAGAGTAAAGGGCTTAACAGTTACTCAGGGGGGTAGCAGTAAGGAAGCAGGGAGAGAAGGACAAAAACCCCATGTGGACAGTAGGTCATGGTTAGAGCAGGGTAAAACTAGGCAGACTGGATGGATCAATTGTCTTTTCCTGATGACATTGTATAAGTTCTACATTTCAATCCTTCTGTCCAGATCTCCTAATTTTATTTCAACAGCTGCAAACCTGCTATTTACAGTATCTTGTCTCCCATTACCTGGATCTTATGCAGCATATTCATGATGTGGGCCTTATTTCCTCCCATGCCACCATACTGTGCAGGCCCTGTTGTTTTTGCTGATGCAGACACTCCAGAGGCAGAAAAATAGAAATCCACTCTCTGTGAGGCTGGTTGAGGTAATAGTGTAGGTAGGGAGAAATGGGCAGACTGGATAGGCCAAGTGGCCCTTATCTGCCATCAAATTCTGTTTCTGTGTTTCTAAAGCACTGACCTGAGAAACTGAAAAGACAATCAGAGTGTGGCCACCATCACAGGCCACCGCTGTTGCTGCCAGCTGACTCTGAAAAAGGAGCATGACCTCTGTGTTTCCGTCCTGCCTGACAGCCAGCATCTCAAACCCATGGAGGAAGTAGAAGGGCTCAAGTGATTGTATTTCAGGCTGAATGAGTTTTCGTTTGTTGCCATCACTGTTGTAGGAAGGAAGGCATATAGTGACAGTCTGTGTTGCCGTGCTGCAGTAGTGAGACCCCATACTGCAGCACAATATCATTATGACATCACTACTGCAGCACAAGCACATCCAGACATGCAAGTCCATGCACAACAGCATTCCACCATATACTATATATTAGAATATATATCTTATTCATTGAAAAAATTGCGTTAATACACTAGTTAAGGTTCAATTTAATCCCACAAAAGTAGTGAAATATGACTGTCACAACCTGCCCACACTCAGGACACAGTCTGCAACAGGTTGCCAAGTTTCTAAACCCTCAACACCTGTAAGGGTCCCTCCATAGTTGCCACCACTCAGAAGTGAGTCTCCTAACTGGGGACTTTCTCAGTTTGAATCTCACCAGAGTCACTGCTCACACAGTACAGTGTTACTTTGGTTACAGAAAAGCAGCCTTCCCCTCTCACTCACTCTTGAGACAACTCTTCCCTTCCTGGAATATGGTAACCTGCAGCCATCCTCTCCCCCTTCAGAAATGGACTGTGGATTTGTCAATATCCCGAAAAGATTCAGTCACAGAGGCACAAAGTATATACAAATAATATTTAGTACTTCATAATATTTACCTAATATACAGGATATCACAATGCAAAACACTATGGGAATTACATGGTTACTACAGAAATTAAAAAGAAAATGGTTTGCATGCAGCAGAAGAAACCAATAGAAAAGCCCTCTCTATAGCTTCTTAACTCTTAGCTAAGTAGAAAGATTTCTTATCACACAGGACCTTAGTGAATCAGGGCAGACTCAAACCTTAGATGATACCTGCTCAGAAGTCCCAACCTAAGTGACTTGCTAGGGTATGCCCCACATCTCAAAAACCTTCAGCTGCCAGCCCTCCCCATGCTGCATCATCAAATATGACCCCCTGACATCATGGATTTGACAAGTTCTTTGTCTATGGAAGGTATCACCTCTTTGGAGATCTGGCCTAAACCAGAATTTTGGATTTTGTGGACTCGGAAATCCCCTAATGGTTCTTAGCCTAGTCTGCCCCAGCAGGGGATGTCTGCATGGTCTGGATAGTTTCCTGACATGAAAGACCTTGGTCACTTTGAAGCTCCCTCATTAACTGACAAGGGGCTCTCATTAGTTATAGGACAAAGAGATTGTAATTAATTCTTAGAGGTAGCTTTTATCTCTGGCAACAATTTCAACCTCGTTTCTCCAGCACATTTCTGTCCCCACAGCCGAATTAATTAAGAAGAAAAAAAAACAGAGAAAAAACATTACAAAATTATTGTTACAGTGGCATTAAGGTTTCCAACCCTAACTCTCCCCAAGCAGCAGAGGTACAAGATCACAAAAGCAATCACAGACAGCCATCATCAGGTAAAACAAACAACATGAAACTGTTTCCAGATGACACAAATGCAACAGCAGTGATGCGTTACCTTCATGGATTTGCATCTGGGGCATGTATATTGCAAGACATAAACACTGACATCTGGCTGCAGACAGAAATCCACAATACTCAAATCGCAACATTACTTGTGTCTGTAGAAGCACAGGCCCCTGCAACTACACACACACAAAACCACAATGCCCAAATTACAACAATCCTTTTGTCTACAGAAGTGCAGGCCCCTGCAGCCAAAGATACAAATCCACGATACTCAAATTACAACAGTCCTTCTGTTTGCAGAAGTGCAGGCCCTTATGAGGCCAGTGCTCCTGTAGCCACAGGTGCTCATGCTCATCGTAAGACATACACACACTTCCAGCTGCAGAGGCAAAGGCCCATGAGTGGTCTGCACTTCTGCAGATGCAGGTGTAAGACATACACACCAACTTCTGCTGCTGCAGATAGCAATCCATAATGCCCAAATTGCAAACATTACTTGTACCTGCAGAGGGGACTGCACTTCTGCAACCACAGGTAGTCACGCACACTGTAAGACACACACACACACACACACACACACACACATTTCTGGTTGCAGATACAAATCCAGGAAGGTAGTACATCGGCCGCACTGTATTTGTGTCATCTGGAAACTGTTGTATGTTATTTGTCTTACCTGATGATGGCTGTCTGTAGCTGCATGTGTGGTCTTGCCTTTTTGCTGGTTGTGGGGGTTAGGGTTAGAAACTCTAATGCCACATTTCTCTACTTATGTGGGGTTAAGGTGAACCCTAACTGGTGCATTAACATTTTTTTGCCATGAATTTCCATTCTTTTTGAGATAGTGGAACCGCATCCTCATTCGCACAGGTCAGTTCAGGAACTTCGTGAACAGATGCAGATGTGCAGGGCCCTCAGTGCCCTGCACCCAGGGAAGAGTCCATCTGTCTATAGAAGTGCAGTGCCCTCCAGGCCCTGTACTTCTGGGTGGCTACAGATGCAAAGAATGTGTGGGGCTGTCTTGGGAGCTGCAGAAGCATAGGGGTTCACGCCACTAGTGTGAAAAAAATGTTTTGGATAAAATTTGAAAAACAACTATCACGTTCATGACGTGGTGTGAAAAAATGGTTGTGTTGATAATTTGAAGTCAAAATATTGAAAATTACCAGAGTTATGAGCAAGTATTGAAAAATGTTAACGTACATTCATAACTTTGCTGTTTTTAATATTTTGATCCTAAAGTTTGAACATAGTCTTCTTATGACCCCACCTCAAGAGCCCAGTAGGTAAAAATGTTCAAATCCTGTTCAAAGGTGATTTTGTGGTGCAACTGCGAAATCACCTTCCGGGGAAGATTTTAAAAATTCCATCTCCCTTGTTCCTAAGTTAAGGTCCCAGAAAGGCCATGCTGAAAATTACAGGGAAAATATTAAAACATGACCAATTTATGAGTAAAAGCTCAAAATGCATTGGAAATACATTAACTAAACTTACCTTATTTCCTCAGTTCACAGTCATGGTCACAGGAGAAGGACATCTTTTAGCACAGAGACTAGTCTATAATGGTGTACCAATTTTAGGTGAGTGGGAGGTGTGGGGTGAGGGGTGGTGGGTGCTAAATGGGTGGTCAGGTGGGGTGGACATGGGTGTAGGAGGGATTGGACCACAAAACACACTGATGGATGGTTTTAATTTAGGGGAAGTGAGGCTAGGCCAGCTACTGATGTCATCAACTGCCCGAGATGGAAACACAGCCTTAGTTGTGGGTGGTCACCCATCCACTATTTTGTATGTATATGTTTTCCAGTGTGTTTCTTTTGTGTGTGTGTGTGTGTTTTAAAAGTTGCTTATTACTTTCATTTTTTGGTGCTGCTTCTGGTTTCTCCTGCTTTTCTCCACTCCTGCTGGCTCCTGCTACTCCCCGCTCCCACTCACTCTGGCTTCACACTGCTCCCACTTGCTTGGCACTGTTTATCTTTAAAGTGGGAAAAAAAAAAACAACAGTTCACTTTTGTGACACGGAGTTATGTGAGGCTCTTTGTGTCAAAGTGCGAAGGGTCCACTGATCGGCACTCAGTAAATCGTGCCACCATGTTTCCCATATTTTCATATTTAAATCAACATCAAGTGACCCAATCAGGTTGCAGGACAAGGCTAAAAAGTTGTTGTACTATTAATGTGATGTCAGAGCGATAGTACAACAACTTTTTTACCTTTGAGCTGTCCTACAACAAAAATTTGAAAGCCATCGTTTTCCATGCAGAATAAGCCCTAGCCATATACTATATAAACTAAGCCCCTCGGTTTAATGGAGCAGCATGAGGGATGCTAATCCATAATGATCACGTGCTGTATAGCTTTTGATCATTATGCTAATCCGTGATAATCAAAAGCTATATAGCATCTCACATGTGAGAATACATTTCTGAGCAAACTCAGTCTGGCCTAAACGAGTCAGATAAATTTCTGAGCATGCTCAGTCTGGTCAAAATGAGTGAGATACATTTCTGAGCATGTGCAGTGGCCAACGTCATTTATTATATACTCACAAAAGTTTACAAGACTGAACATTTTATTTTTCTGTTTCTTAATTTTTAACAGTTTGGACTGTTTCTGAAGTTACTTGTAGCTCGTTAACTAGCCTCTACCATCCATTTGAATAAATCTGGAGAAAGATTATCTTAGAATTGCTTTTTTCTGTAAAATGTAAAAGTTGACTCAAATGAGATATGATTGTATATAAAATAACGAACAGTTAACTTTGAAAAATGAAGCTGTTCTGATATCTTGGGGCAATGGTAAGATCACAAGACTGCTTGAGCTTTTCTCTCATGGCACTGTGATGTCACCACTGCCCCTTGATATCAGAAAAGCTTTGTTCTTCACACTGAGCTGTTAAGTATTTTATGAATCATGGTTGTGCAGCAGTATCACTTTAGTAAGGGCTGAGAAGACATTTCGATGTTCATAGAAACATAGAAACATAGACTTTGACGGCAGATAAGGACCACTTAGCCCATCTAGTCTGCCCATTTCCCTACCTACAGGATAGGCCGCAGATCCTAGTTAACCAACAACCTATTTCTTCCTACCACCCACAAGAATTGCCTTATGTTCAACCCTGATTTGTACATGTTAACTCATTATTTCCAGTAGCCATTGCTTAACCTAGGGATGACCAACCTGTAGATCAAAAGCCACATGTTGCTCACAAAGCAGTTTGATGTGACTCATGAGGGGTTCGTCAATTACATGTCAACTACACCTCACAGTCTTTGCCAATACTTTAACATAATAAAATTTAATAAAATCCAATTACTGACTATTGACTATGCTTATGTTATGTTATTATTTTAACGCCTAAATATGGCTAGATATGGGTAAATATGTGTATTGTAAGTACCACACATTGGGTATGGTACGGACCGCATGTTGTTGTGGCTCACGCCTTACTCAGAAATTTAAATGTGACACACAACCCTGAAAAGGTTGGATACTCCTGGCTTAACCAGACACAAAATGGCCACCCAGGAGATAATGAGTTAATACTACAGTTGTTCTTAGACAAAATAACCTGAAATTTAGCATATGTGTTCTTGGGTTCTGGATCCTGAAAATTTGGTTACGTTCAGTTTGGTGCTCTGAATGTTCTAGAAGGTTGAAAACATGAATAAATATACTTTTAAAGACTGTTTTTTCCTTGTCACCAATGGCTGAAAAAATAACACAGTTGAAAACTGAAACTTTCAGTTTAATTATGTTTATGGTAAGGTGTGTTTCCTAGCTACAGTATTTGGTTTAATTGGAAAATGTGTAGAATTTTAATTATTAGTAAAATTAAGTAGCATGTTCACACATGCTCATGTGCAATTCTGTTTTTATCAAATTTTTCATAAGGTGTTTTTTGCAAAAACAGTAGTGTCCATTTTCACTACTAGTTAACCAGTTTCATTACACTAAACCTCTGTTCTGTGATACTACAGACTCATAAAAGGGGAGGTTTCATGTTCTGAACATGCATTCCTCAGTACTACCCAATCTCAATGACAGATCATATTTCCTGGTAGTCTAGTGCCCCCCACTGCCTGATCCCAGTGCTGCCAGTATTACATTTTTGACTTGGTAGTTCAGTGGCCCACTTCAGTTAGATCCCAGTATACAAATTATTTCAGAATAAAAATGACATGCTGTTTATCTGGAGGTTAGATAGCGTGTTAGTTATGTTGTTTTATTAAATCCAAGTATGTATAAACTCAAATTTGGTACATACAATACTTTAAAATCATACAATGACAAATGTACATATCTCTATTGCACATTTCCTACAATTCATACTTATTATAAATCTCTTGTTCTTTTCATACAAGTTTAAAACATTTTCCCCAGTAGCACTAAATTTTTAAACTATACATTCAATGTCCTGCACAGCCAGTATAGTGTTATGCTTGTGCAACTGTGTTAGTTTGGTTTGGGCTGTTCACACTCTCTATTCCAGAGGAATTACCACCCTGTAGGGGTACGAAAGGTAAGGAACCCTCAGAGAGGGTTCCACCTCTAGAGGTGCCACAGGATGATTCCCGTGGCTAAAGGTACCTTAGGAATCCCCCTAAGGAGAGAGTGCTTCTGCTGGAGGAGGAGGGGAGGATGATGGGGCAAAGAAAAAGTGTTTCACAATGAGGCTGAGAGGAACTGCTTATAAAGCTCAGGAAGTGGGAGTGGCTGGCTGTTTGGCCATCGAACTCCAGGCATAGCCTTTCCAATTCAATGTCCTGCACAGCCAGTATAGTGTTATGCTTGTGCGCAACTGTGTTAGTTTGATTTTGGCTGTTCGCATTCTCTATTCCAGAGAAACTACCATCCTGCAGGGGTACGAAAGGCAAGGAACCCTCGGAGAGGGTTCCACCTCTACAGGTGCCATGGGACGATTCCCATGGTTAAAGATACCTTAGGAATCCCAAAAGAAATGTAGTACAATCATATCCCAAATAAGGAGGTGACACAAAGCTTATGAGCAAGCAGTAACTGTGATGTAGGAGCAGTAACTGTAACATAGTAGTAGAGAAGCACAGGCAGTTTGATAATGTAATGAGATGCTCAATTTGGGAATGTAATGAATGCCCAGGCTTGTGTAGCATGATACTGATGGTTTGCGTTGAGAATGAGGGAATCCTGTAAGGAGGGAGGGAATGGCAGGACATCCTCCACCTCCATCCAACAGCGGAACCTACCTAAAGAAACTAGGGGACACTACTATGCTAACTAACAGTTATGACCTGAGGGAATGGAGGAGAGAAAAAAAACCCTATGAGAAGGAAATCTCTGGGGATCCAAGGCCTAGGCCGCCTTTCCTCCAGGCTTGGGATAGTTTATTTAGTGATGGCTCTGCAGCTGCAATTTGGAAAACGAAATTAAAGGGAGGTGGAAAATATTCCAATTTGGAGGAAGGCTCTCACTCAAACCCTCTAGCGGGAACGCCGTGGAAGGCTGCGAGAGAACTCTGCAACATTACATGCAACCAAGGTGGAGGAGGAAAGCAACAACTGCAGAGGCACTCACCTGGCCTACCCGCCCTAAACTCAAACCAGGTCAACCAGAGGCAGTTGTAGGGAGAATGCGATCAAGGTGCCTTGCTAGGGAAACCACTAAAGTCAATGGCTAACCATTATAGTGGAACACTAGCGCCAAAGGAGATCATCATAACCACCCTTCATCGCTAGTCTTAAATTCGACACCAGGAGCTGTTATTGTGTAGCAGGCAGCTAAAGCCAAGCTCGGGGCGAGGACATTCCCAGCTATGGGCCAGGTGAGAAGGATCCCGCCCAAAGTTGGATATGCTCAAGATGTGGACTAAATGCACAGCGAGACTGTCGGCTGCAGGAACCCTACACCAGAATAGAATGGCTGGCATGCCCCAGAAACTGATTGAGAGCTGAAAATCTGGTGAGCAAAATGAGCACGGCATGCTGAGATTGTAATGAGCATTGAGTGCTGAGACCTTGCAAAGTCAGATGCAGAACTGAGTGCAGCAGAATCCCAGAGGCTGAAGCCAAGGGGATGGCAATAGGCATGAAGCAATGGTTTGCATAAGCAATGAGCAATGATTGCGTAAGCAAGCATGGACCTGCAGGTAGGTCTGCATAACATAGTAGCAATGAAACAGCACTGAATAGTGGGGCAAACCAGCCAGGCATTGCAAAGCCAAATCAAGGTGACAAAATCTAAAGATTTTCAGCGGTGAAGACAAGATTTAAAACAGAAATAATTAGCCACATGGGCCACGACCCCACAAACACCTTCCAGTTTCCACCGTAGGGCAAACAAGGAAGCGATGGAAGGGCCGAGAACCACATCCAGATATTAAAGCTAATTTTATAACCTCAGCAGGAGCTTCAGCTAACCTCAGAGTAGAACGGCAGTGTATAAAGGGAATAACAGGACTGAACTACATAGCAAGGTTCAGAGCTTGAAGCAGGTGGACAAACATAGAAGCAGCATCTGTACTGAGTACGCTGAGTTGCAAACCGCAATAAACATAAAATAAAGGAGGCAAAATACTCTGAAAGCAGCTGTCACAGGCAGTGCAATGAACTGCAGAAATGAGGCAAGTAGAATGAGTTGAGCATGACTGAGCTGTATAGCCAGGCTTCAGTGTGAGCCAGAATTAGGTGACAACAATTAAGTATGCAACGTGGAAAGCAGCTATGACTGAGCTGAACACACATATAATGTTTGTAGTTGCATTGCAAGGAATTTGAGTGTCGTAACTGAAAGCAATTCGAGTTGTGAGTAATTGAATACAAGTAGTATGAGCTCTGGAGTAGCAGTATACCAGGAGCTTAGAAACAAAGTCCCCCAGAAAAACAAAACCAAATACACACAAACACAGAAAACAAGGAACAAAGACAGAAAAAGCATGTGCAGCCAAAGGCAAAATACAAACCAGAAGCAGGAAAAACAAACAAACAAAAAAAAAAACAGAAATCCAGCGACAAGCAGGAGCAGCAGGTGGGAAGTAGGGTAGGCCCCAACCAGGTCAGAGGACAAACCAACAGAGCCTTTGGCTGCAAAGAAAAAGTGCTTCACAATGAGGCTGAGAGGAACTGCTTATATAGCTCAGGAAGTCGGAGTGGCTGGCTGCTTGGCCATCGAACTCCAGCCTTTCCAATTTATTTTCAGTAGGATGAATATATTTTTGCAGTTGAAGTCATACCTTATCTCATTACATTGTATCATACTGTCCATTTTTCCACCTCAGTTTGCTTGCTACTTTGTAAGCAAAGCAAGCCAGTACAAAAAAATAGTGTGATAAATAAGGGATATGCAGTGGGTACTAGTTAAATAAATGATTTATCTGGACAAGAGCAGTTTTACCTCAGGTAACCTCATAAGTTGCGTAAGCCACAAGTAAAGTGTTCAAAGTCATAGAAACATAGACTTTGATGGCAGATAAGGAACGCTTGGCCTACCCAGTCTGCCCATTTCCCCTACCTATTGGATAAGCTGCAGATCCTAGTTAACCAATAGCCTACTTCTTTCCCCCACCAGAATTGCCTTATGTCTGTCCCATGCATTCTTGAATTCCCCCACTGTTTTTGACCCCACGACCTCCTCAGGAAGGTTGTTCTATGCATCCACCACCTTCTCTGTGAAAATATACTTCCTCGTTTTGCCCTTGAGCCAACCTCCCTCTGTCTTCAAATTGTGCCCCCTTGTTCTTGCACATAGCTTTTTCTGAAAGATGCTACCATCATGGACTTTGTTGATTCCCTTGTGGTACTTCAAAGTTTTAATCATGTCCTCCCTCTCCCTCCTTTCCTCGAGGGTATACATATTAATCTCCTTTAGTCTCTCTTCATATGGCTTCTGGTGCAGACCCTGCACCATTTTAGTTGTCCTCCTCTGGACTGCCTCCATTCTGTCTATGTCCTTGCGGAGATGGGGTCTCCAGAACTGCATGCAGTACTCCAGATGGGGTCTCATCAACTGTCTGTACAGAGAGATAACAACTTCCTGTTTTCTACTGGTGATGCCTTTTCCTACACATCCCAGTATCCCCCCAGCCCTCCTTACTGCCTTCTCACACTGCTTGCTTACCTTTAGGTCATCTGGTATGACTATCCCCAGGTCCCTTTCCATTTTTGTTGTTGTTAGTACCTCCCCCCCAATTGTGTACTCTTCCCCTGGGATTTTGTTTTTCCAGGTGCATTACTTTGTACTTCTTTGCATTGAATCTAAGCTGCCATACTTTTGACCATTCCTCCAACCTCGCCAATTCCCTTCTTATTCTTTCCACCCCCCCTTGTGTATCAACCCTATTGCAGATCTTTGTGTCATCTGCAAAGAGGCATACTTTTCCTTGCAGTCTCCCTGCAATGTCACTTATAAAGAAATTAAAAAGGACCGGACCCAGTACTGAACCCTGCGGTGCCCCGCTAGTAACACCCCTTTCTTCGGAGTGGACTCGGTTTACTATTACCTTCTGTGTCCTGTTGTCCAGCCAGTTTTTTTACCCAGGCTACCATCCTGGGGCCCACTCCAAGGCTGGCTAATTTGTTTATTAATCTTGTGTGTGGGACTGTGTCAAATGCCTTGCTAAAGTATAGGTAGGCCATGTCCACAGCCCCTCCCTGGTCTACTACTTTGGTCACCCAGTCAAAGAACTCTGAGTCATCTGACATTACCTTCCTGCTGTGAATCCATGCCGCCTTGGGTCCTGTGCTCTGCTGGCCTCTAGGTACTCAACAATTCTGTCTTTATCTGCTCGAGTACAGATAAATAATTTAACAGATTCTCCACTGTATATTCCATTTCTGCAGTAGGGCTGTAATTTTCTCGTGTGTGGTTTTGATTTATTTTTATTTTGTTTTGTTATTTTGTTTTGCAAAAGAAAGGGGATTTAGTTGTGCCCTGCTGCATCTTATCCTACAGTTCAGGGCTGGTTGCTATGGTTGGTGGTGTGGTTGTTAGGGATAAGACTACCTACATCTAGAGTGTGGACTTCTGTTGGTGGGCAGTTGTGCTTGGGAGGGATTTTCAAAAACAAACACATGGCAACTGTATTTCCTGCTAAGCGAGGAGCCATTTAATGAGCAACTGCATTAGATTTTGTGTATGACTTAAAATATCTGGTTGATCCTGCATTACATTTTGTGTATAACTTAAAATATCTGGTTGATCCTGCATTACATTTTGTGTATAACTTAAAATATCTGGTTGATCCTGCATCACATTCTGTGTATAATTTAAAACATCTGGTTGATCCTGCAATTTTTGTATAATATCTGGTTGATGCATCATTTTCAGGGATTTCTGTGAGTGACGACGCATCATTTTATCTGGTTGATCCTGCACGAGGTGGTTTGTGCAGTGAAGAGGTCTTGGAGCTGCTGCTGGGGAAGTTGTGATGTAAGAAATGAGGGCTGCAGTTAATCACTAATTGTTTTTTTTTCAAAATCAAAGCTGATTAGTGCTGAACTACAGTGCTCATTCCTTACACCGCAACTCCCTCGGCACGGCTCCTACTCCTCTGTACCGCACAAACTGCAGAATGCAGGATCAACCAGATAAAATGCCATACTATCACTCACAGAAACTCTCATAGACTTTAGACTATGCTGACATAGTGTATTGGACTGCTGCTGCCTCCTCCCTTTCCAGACTAGACCCTGTCTCTAATTCTTTCTGCCACTTTGCTCTAAACACTTCACCTCACACATATCACTGCTCCCTTTATTCATCCCTCTCTCTCACCTCTCTTCTCCACCCTCTTCTTCTTCACTTTTCTCTTTTCATCTCAAAGTTGTGGCTTCGCTCCCTACCTTCTTACCTCTCCTCCCTACTATCCCCCTCCCCGAGGCTTCCTACCCTCTCATGTCCAAGGGAAACCCAAACTTTCTCCCTCCCTTGGCCCTCCTTCAGCTCTGGCTCAGCTGCATTTTCCTACAGATTGCCCTCTCTCTGGAACTCTCTTCCTCCCACAACAGACACTCCCCTTCTCTTTCTCACTTAAAAACTGCCCTATCTGACCCCTCCATTTTTCCTAACTCCTGCCCCTGCCTAGGCTGATGATCCACCTCTCACTAGACCCCTGAATTAACCTGTGCACTTATCTTTTAACCCTTCTCTTTCTTCCTCTTGTCACTTCACCTCTCTTCCCTCCCCCCGGCCCGGCTATTCAGCTTGGACAATGCTATACTTGTTACTCCATCACTGTATATCTGGACTTTAATTTATTCTTGAAATTATACTCCGTGTATAACATGCTTTTTCACCCTAGCATTTGTATTCTGTTTTGCCAGTGCTCAGCTTTGTATTTATCCTACTGCATTCTTATTCTGGAATCTGTACCCTTGTACACCACGTTTTGTACACTGGTATTCAGTATTATGTACCTACCTTGGTTATAACTCATGTATTTGTATTCTCTCCCTACTATTGCACCTGGAAACAAGCCTTGGTTCAGTTTGCCTCTCCTGGTTAACAACTTTAAATAAAAATAAATAAATAATAAATAGATGCAGGATCAACCAGATATGCTAAAGTTAAAAAAAATGTATAAGTGTTCCCAAAAAATGAATCAGTTTTTGTTTCAGGCTCAGTTTGTGCGGGCAGGAGTGGCAATGAACAGTGGCTGGCAAAAACAGTTTCTTGGGCAAGAATGGCATCAGCGAGGCAATGGCTTTGCTTGGTGCTCAGCAGACTATTTAATAAATGATGGAGCTTTATTTTTTTTCTTCTGCCAGTTCAGTAATGTTTGAATGTTGTGGGTACTCAGCTGGCAGAGAGAACATGCGGGCAGTGAGGAGACCGAGATAGCTGTACACAAACAGCATGGCTTCAGGGAAGGAGCGAGCAAGTGAGGAAGTGGAGATTAATAAGCCACTAGCTTGACATTTAGGAAAGGCAATACTGTACTTTTGTTTCAGTGGGTTGCAGCTACAGTATTATGAGATGTGTCAGAGGAGTAGGGAAGAGGAGCGGCAATGTATGGGATGAAAGTGAAAGGGGAACACAAGGCAGGATCAGGGAAAATGTATAATCAGAAGGCAAAGAACAAGGCAGGACAAAAAAGGTAAAAGCAAGTGGTTTGCCCAGTCTGTGTTGCTGTTTGTAAATTGGGGAGGAAGAAAATACAGTCTGGAAGAAAAAAAAGTATGACTTGGGGGTTTTACTGATGGAGCTGTGTGAAGGACAACTGACCTGCTTAATGTTCTTGAAGGAAGGAAACTAAAAGAAGTAGTGCTGCCTTGTGGGGGAGAGGTTTAGCATGTATACAACATATATGTGATAAATGTGGGGTTCTAAAATTTATCACACATATGTGAAAATAAATGGATTTATACAATGACTTTTGTGTCCATGCCTACTGCATAAATACATTTATAGGATACCACTGGTGATAAACTTTCCTTGATAAATTTGGCTATCATGTTATCTGACCTCTAGATAAACATTTATCTAGTGGTTAGATAGTTCATAATCACTTTCCTTGACCTTTGTTCAAAACAGAACCAAGCAGAAAGAAGCTAGTACAATGCTAGTGACATGATAAAATAGGCCTGTGCAACTCTGAAAACACCAGTTCGAATCATAGAAGAAATTCTTCACACACAAAAGCTAGAGCTGTTAAACTGACATTGCATAAATTGAATACACAATGATCTGACTCAAAATTATACAGTTTGACTTAACCTGTGAGTGGACAAAACTTTCTTAACTCACTCATGGCTTTGCCACTCAGGGATTATGGTCTTGCCTCCTCATATAGATTCACAGACATGTGATGGCAGAAAAGGACCGACAAGGCCCACTGAGTCTGCCCATTTGTTCAGCTATTTGCTTGGACCTGTGCCCCCCACCTCTAACACTCCTCTGTGGCTGTCCCATGCCCTTTTAAATCCCTCCACTGTTTCTTCTCCAACAACCGCCTCCGGGAGTTTGTTCCACTTTTCCACCACTCTCTCTCTCTGTGAAATAGCATTTCCTAATGTTACCCCTGAACTGCTCCCCCCTCCACCTGCAGGCCATGCCCGCTCATCCTCTGATTACCCTTCATCTGGAAGATGCTTCCCACTGGCACCCTGTTTATACCCTTAAGGAACTTGAAGGTCTTGATCATGTCCCCCCTCTCCCTCCTCAGTTCCAGGGAGTACATGTTCATATCTCTCAACCTTTCTTCATAGGATAGGTGGTTTAACCCTTTTACCATCTTTGTCACTCTCCTCTGAACCCGCTCCAGCCTACCCACATCCTTTTTGAGGTATGGCCTCCAGAACTGGACTCCGTACTCCAAATGTGGTCAAACTAGATGGGTGTAGAAGGGTACTATGACCTCCCTATTTCTACTGGTGATCCCCCTTCCGAAGCATCCCAGCATTCCACTCCCCCTAGCCACTTCCCTCCCGCGCTGCCTTTCTACCTTCGGGTACACCGATATAGTGATGCCTAGGTCCATTTCTTGTTCCGTTACCTCCAGATCCCTGCCCCCCCATACAGTACCCTGCCCTCAGATTTCTGTAGCCAAGACGCATGATTCTACACTTGTATATGTGGAGATAAATTGCATATTTTGAGCCAGGCTGTTGTATATCCCCTCTTTATCAGGGAAAATGTATCACCATTGGTGTTGTCTAAAGTACACAATTTATTTTGCCACTGCAGCATTCATAATGAAGATAAATCACACAGATAGATAGACACAGACAGACATACAGATAGCCATAGATAGATAGACATAGACAGAGATATAGATAAACAGACATAGCTAGACAGACAGACTTAGACAGACATAAATAGATAAATAGATAGATAGACAGGTAGATAGATAGATGGATGCAGGCTGTAGTGTTGGGGATGCTAGAGCTTTATTTCTGTAAGGATAGATAGATAGATAGATAGATAGATAGATAGATAGATAGATAGACAGACAGACATATAGATAGATGGATGCAGGCTGTAGTGTTGGGGATGCTAGAGCTTTATTTCTGTAAGGATAGATAGATAGACTGATAGATAAATAGACAGATAGATAGATGGATGCAGGCTGTAGCGTTGGGGATGCTAGAGCTTTATTTCTGTAAGGATAGATAGATAGATAGATAGATAGATAGATAGATAGATAGATAGATAGGCAGGCAGGCAGACAGACAGACAGACAGACAGACAGACAGACAGATAGATAGATAGATAGATAGATGGATGGATGCAGGCTGTAGCGTTGGGGATGCTAGAGCTTTATTTCTGTAACCAGGGAGCTCAGATTCCAACTCAAGTGAGAACAGAGGAAGTGACATGAACACTATATTTGTGCCAGGCCTTTTCCTTGCTTCAGGGAATACAGTATCACCTTTTCATCCCTAAATACGTGTTACTGCAGCAGTTAATGCCTAGTGACTGAGCAACCAGCTTTTAGATTGTACATCAAAGAGCTGCATCATACGGGCCACATATGTATGAGGTCAGGCAATTTGGAAGGGATTTTCAAATATTGTGGACCTTTTCAATATTAAATGGCATCATTATTACAGGTTTTGAATCTGCATAACTCCATACCACCTGCACAGAAAATATGCAACAACCAGAGATGTGGTGCACAAAAAAAAGACAGTATCAAAACAGGGCAAAGTTATGAATGTTGAGTTCTTTAATGTGCAGAATGAGAAATGGGACTAACACTACAACCCCATACCTCCAACACAGTAAATATGTCCCTACATACCCTTTAGGTCCTATCTCATATTGAAATGCAGGTGCTGGGTCAAGTCCAAGGCAAGGACAAAATAGAAAATACTGTATGGGCAACTGTGTACAACCAGAGTGTTCTGCCACAGAGGGGTTCTGATTCCCTCTGACCTCGAGAGCAAAGCTCGAGAGGTACATGGGAATCAGAACCCCAAGGTGGCAGAACACACTGATTATGCATAAAGTTGCTCATTCTGTATTTTTATAGTGTTTTTAGTATTATGTGAAATGTGTGCAGTGTTTTTTTCTCTTTTCACAATGAAACTGACTTGTACAGTCTCTAGATGTTCTAGAATGTTGTTGTACCACAGAAGGGTACAATCACATTATTTGACCTTTGAACTGTGGTACAACAGCATTTTGAAAAGGATGGATTTCTATACGGAACAATGCTCCACTATACACTATGAAATAGTATGCTTGACTGCTCACTTAACATTCCCTGTTACATACAATAATGAAGTTTCTGCACTTCTTTAATAAGATGCTTGATTTTTTTTTTTACATAGTGTCACTTAATATTCATGCTACACCTCACCTGTACAGTACATGTCTCATACAAAAACCACATACTCTGCACTGTACATACTGGGTAGATAAAAAAGAGCATGCTTCCCAAAAGACTGAAAGGTAGCTTCCTCATTAGGAGTGTGGCTAGGAAAATGAAGTTTGCACGCCATTTTGTACACCCTCGCCTCGTTTGTTGCCCCAAGCTGAACCCTGTTTGTTGCCCCAGCCATACCCTGTTTGTTACCTACAACTGTGTACGTGAATGTTGCATTGTGAGAAAAATAAAGCGGCACTCCAATGCAGGCATTTACACAATGGCTTGGTTACAAAGAGTACCATAATCAGAATGTGTAACAAATGGTGCCCTGTGGTGTGGCAAAATAGTGCCCTGGCTGGCCCGTGGTAGGCCAAAATGTTGCCCCTCAAAAATAAATGTATGCACCATGGCTTACAGGTTGCATGCATTCCCACACCCTTGCCAGTCGTTCCGGAATTCGCACAGTTTTGAGGCAGCAGCTGCACGCACAAAAGCAGGATGCTGCTTGCCTGTCTGTTCAGTAGCTCCGAGGACTGCAATAGCAGCCGCAGCTTTTTTAAATCGCTCGTCTCCCTGGCATTCACGGTTCACTTCGCGATTTCCTCCAGTCCTTTGGCTCCCACAGCAGCCCTCCGGCACTTTAAATGCACACACCAGCCGCCCGGGGCTCCGGATTACTCACATTGTGATCTCTCTCCAGCATCTTTTGGGCAAGCGGTCAATCGAAGAGAGAAGTCGCGGAACTGCCGTAGGAGCTCAGTGTGTGTGGTTACTATTTGCTAAAATCACAAGCCGACAACGACGACGAGAAGCGGTGTGAGGCACCGGCTCGCTGGCTAGGGGCTCGGCGGCAGGAGGAGGACGCATGCGCGTGGATGATGAGCAGCCGGCCCTGGGTGAGGAGCCCAGTGCGGACGGATGTGATCAAGGCAAAGAATTCCCTCTATCTGCCAGCATTGATGGTGAGATTGTAAGTACCGATGGCGACAAAACCAAACCGACTACAGCAATGTGTTGAAACCAGGGCACTTATAGCGGGGGTTAGCCATGTTCTTGTCCCTGGGGTGGGGTCCCCCTCTCTCTTTTTATTGCCTGCAATGTGATAAAAATGATGTCCCCTTTCTTCAGTGCCGGCGATGGACCAGCACGATGTAGCTCTTCTCCATGGTAGCACTTTGCAACGATCAGAGGCGAGGTTATAGAGTATGATTTTTTCGTGTTGCCAGTCAAGGGTTCTTTGCCTTGTTTGTCTCGGGAGCATTTTATTTAATTGTATAATCATTCCACGCTGTACTGGAATTGCCTTCGTGTTTTTATTTTCGCCTGTTTTCAGTGGTTCACTTTGCTTTTGGGTAATAGCTCAAACCTAAAAGAAATCTGGAGATAGATAGATAGGTGGATAGATAGATAATGATGCGGGTTAACTGCGAATTAGATCTCATTTGTCTTTATCTGGTCATGGCTGTGCCACTCAAATGTAATACTGCTGTAAATTCATAGGATGTCTTCTGTCAGGGAGAGTCTGAAGCTGTAACATAGATAAGAGCCTTCTCTGGTTTTATTGGGGGTTCTTACATGCAATAATAGCTCTTTATTAGACCTGGCTGTAGGTGCTCCTTATGGTGAGCAAGTATGTGTTGTTCCGATGTTCAGTATGTAGGTGCTGACAATACTCGAAGAAAATGGACTTGTACTCTTGGTATACTATGTTGCACACCGTTGCTGGAGGTACAAAACAGCTGGGTTCCGTAACAAATGGGCATGAAACCGAAGTTGGCCAGCGCATTATGGCTCGGGGTATTATGTCCGAAATAATTTTCTACACCCCACCACCACGAAGTGTGAAATGAGCCAACGGTATTGTGTTTCAGTTCTGGTCTTGAGAAAAGTGTACGATACATGCACCGGTTCAATAAAACTGCGGCAGGTCCCGTCAGTTTTATTTCAGCTCAGAGCTAATAAAATGACATGCCACTTGAAATGGTGAGAAATTCTCCGTCTACACATGTACTGTAGCTATATATTCAAGTGGACTGGTCCTCTTAAGCACTTGTTTGAATGACCTGGCTGACTTGCAAGTGGTAATGTGAAGGATTTCCGCTCGAGCCGTATGTAAGGATAAACACTGTGAAAATAAACAGCCTTTATAAAACAGTGAGCAGCAATAGATATACTCGGAGAAAAGGTGTGTGTGTGTGTGTGTGTGTGTGTGTGTGTGTGTGTGTGTGTGTGTGTGTGTGTGTGTGTGTGAGAGAGTCTAGTGCCCAATGCCGTCCTCATGCAGATGTTGCCAAGGGGTTACCTGGCGCAATTCAACTGGTGTCCTATGGCTGTGATAACCGGTGAAAAGAGTGGGACAGAATGGCTCAACTACAGGTTTTGATTTTGATGCCAGAGCAAAATGTTGATAAAATGGAAGGCACGGCCGCTGATCCGAGGTGGGCACTGAGCTGTGTGAATACAGGGACGGCTTCTGTTGCATAAAGGGATGGCATAACAAGTTGGAGAGGACGGGCTGTCAGGGAGAGACATTGTGCAGTCCATCATGGAGGGGGGCTACAATCAGATCAATCTGTTAATAGTTTTTCTGTAACTGGAATGTTTGCCCTGTAAATTATTCGATTGCTGTGTCTTCTCGTATAACCCATGCAAGTATGTGGTAACAGGTTTCATGTAGGCTGCTTACTCTGTTTTCCTGTAAAATACAGGATTCCCTGTAGATGTAGGAGCCACGTCCGGATTGGACTTTTTGGTGGTGCAAATGGTATTCCACCTCCCACCTCCCTTTAACTCCTGTGCTGCCGGCTCCTACTGCAGCGCGCAGCCCCCAAAAAAAAGCTGACATTTAATGAGGGTCAGCAGTTTAAAAGTTCCAGAGGTTGACAGTGTAAACATATATTTCTTTGCTGGACAATAGGTCAAACGAGCTGTGGGTTCAAACCTGAATTCAGGCTAGTTACAGTATGGCCTAGGGATGATTATTTAATTAGAACTTTGCCGTTTTTAAATGTAACAATTCCTGCTTTTTCGCAAGCGCAATACATTTTTTTCACAAATTTTTTATAAAAGTGTTTTAGGCACAAAGTATTTTTTTATTTTCATGAGTCTAAATCCTTATTATCCCTGCCCCCTCAACCTACATTCACTAAACAGGAGTAAAAAGAAAGAGTAAAAATAAATCTTGTTCCAGAACGGCACCCTCCCTCATGTTGTGCAGGGTTAAATCATGACAGGAACGTTTATTGGCTTCATGAATAAAACGAGCGAGAGAGCGAGGCTTACTGATACTGAAATACTGAGCGAACAGCCAAGTTGTGTGTGTGTGTGTGTGTGTGTGTGTGTGTGTGTGTGTGCTGGTTGGGGGGGGGGGGGCTAGCAGTCTGCCACTTTCCTTATTCGCTTGTCTGTATTCTTCTCCAAGAGTAAAGCTGCAGCAATAGAGGTGGACAGTTCTTAACATCAATCTAGGAATTAATCAATAAGAAGAAATTCCCGGAGTTATGAAAGGTTACAAAAGTATATTACAGGGTCGGCTCGGTACCCCCACTATTTTGTTCCTATACCTGGAGGCAGCTACTATATTGTACAATTGGGGGTAGTGCCCCCAATATTAGGGTTACACATGCTGTTCAGATGTTAAATCCATATTTTGCAGCCCTCCTTTGATGGAATAATGTGCAGTTTGACAGGGGATGGGTTCAGCAATTTAAAAGTTCTAGAAGGCTGACAATGTGAAAAATGTATCTTTTTTTAAGATGCTTTGTTGCTGGCCAATAAGGCAAGAAGGGTTGTGAGTTGAAACCTGTCATGTTTCTTGGCTGGTCACTGGCTTTACTGAGAACGTTGCCATTTTACATAACAAAAATTAAAATAAATAAAGAAATAAATAAATTGTTTTTGCACAAGCACAGTTGATTTTATTTATTTATTTATTTAAAATCTGGTAAATCCATAAGAAAAAAAATGACCATTTTCATGGGCGACCAGCTACTACATAGAGGACAATAACGTAAATACATGACTAACAAACAGACATCCAAGAAAGAAATACATAATAAATAAATATCATCTAAAAATCGACGCTCAATAAGACAATAAATCAAACATAGTTACAACATTCTGATGTTAGTATGCAATTTTTGAGTCCAGTTTTAAAACTAAAAATGCCTTTGGTCCCTGTTGTTAATTTCAAAGGCAATGTATTGTAAAAATTTGGTGAATAATACAATAATTATCTTTGACCAAGTGCAGTTTTTACATCAGGAACCTTGAAATAACCTGTAGCCAACGACTGTGTAGGTTAAGTTTTTCATAACATTTTTCATAAGCTGTTTTTCTCACAGATAGTTTCTATTTTCATGAGGCACAGTGTCAGACTGGACCACCAGAATACATGGAAATTTCCTGGCCGTTCCCCCTCAGTTGGCTACCTGGCCACCTTCCAAACTCTGAAATACTTGGCATTTATCATCTTTTTTGTAATTAAAAGGGGTATTTGGGTACTGTAAGTAAAGCAAAGCAAAGCAAATTTTACTTCTAAAATGCCATTCCAGAAGACCATGGCATTGTACATGAACATAGATGAAAACATTATTGCCATAAAAAAATCTGCTTACAATCAGTTAATAAATCAGCAGGAATTAAACCGCAGGAAAGGCAAAGTTAAAAAGATAAGACTTCAGGGCAGATTTAAAGGCCTCAACAGATGGGCACTCTCTAATCCAACAAGATAGAGAATTCCACAGGGTCGGTGCTACAAAAGCAAAAGGTCTAGCTCCAGACATAGTCAGGTGGATGCTGGGAATCTCTAGCAATCCCTCATTGGTGGAATGGAGTGGGCAAAGGGGGCGGTTGGGGCAGAGGAGATCTTGCAAATACCACGGTCCCTGTCCATGAAGGGCATTATAGGTCAGTAAACTGACCTTGAAGGTGATACTCCACCGCTCCGGCAGTCAGTACAGTCCCCGAAGTACAGGTGTGACATGGCAAGATCTTGATAAGATAGTCAACAACCTGACAGCCGCACTCTGCACCAACTGCAGGCAGCAAAGGTCCACCCCGGCAGCCCTAGGTATGGGACACTGCAGTAATCAAGATATGAGGTCACAGAGGTGTGGACCAAGGTCAGAAGATCGTCAGGCAGGACTAGGTGCTGTATCCAAGTGATGTTCCTCAGATGGTAAAATGAGGTCTTGATGACAGTCGACACCTGAGACTTAAGTGTCAGTTCATCATCAAGCACAATGCCTGGATTCCGCACCCAGTCAGAGGTCAACAGCTGGTTACCTCCAAGCCAAAGCCCAGAGAGTTGCCCAGCCAGCGACCCCTCTACCCGATGACCTGGGTCCACAACCAATACCTCAGTCTTATCCGGGTATAACCTGAGCCAATTGGCACTCACCCAGTCTTGAATCTCAGAGAGGCAGATATTAAAGACTGAGACAGCATCATTTTTTTGGGTACAAAGGACATGTACAGCTGAGTAGCATGCATAGCAGTGAAAACTCAGCCTGTACCACCTTATAATGTGTCCCAATGGCAGTATATGCACCACAAACAACATGGATGAAAGCACAGAACCCTGCAGTACTCCACATGGCAGGGCATGAGGGGCTGAGGAAAAGACCCCGGACTCCACTCTCCGCATCCTGCCAGTGAAAAAAGATTTAAACCATCTGAGGACTGTGCCAGCCAGTCCACAGAGTAATTGCAGGTTCTCATACAACATCTCATGGTCCATGGTGTCAGATGCTGCAGAGAGATCAAGGAGGACTATGATGGAATGACTCCTCTGATCTCTCGCTATCAGGAGATCATTAAGTACCCAGACCAATGCCGTCTCAGTATTATGCCTCTTCCTGAAACCAGACTGGAGAGGATCATAGATATTGTGGCTGGTAAGGTGCTCCTTAAGCTGCAATGTGACTGCCTTCTCAATAACCTTGCCCACAAAAGGCAGGTTAGAGACAGGCCTGTAGTTGACGAGACAGTCAGGATCAAGAGAAGATTTTTTCAGAAGAGGCCATACCACTGCCTCCTTCAGGGTGTCCAGAAACACCCCAGTCTCTAATGAACACCCAACAATCTCAGCCAGGACTGTTCTGATGACCTCTACACAGCCCACCAGGAGGTGCGTTGGACCTAGGTCCAAACTACAGTCAGTGGGTCGCAGGCCCTGGATAATCTTCACAGCATCCATGATCACCAACTGGTCAGAGTCAGACCAGACAGACTGGGTGGCTGTAATCTCCCACCGATCATGGCTCTGCAAACCCAGAGCTATTGTATCAGATGTAAGTGGTATACTGATATGAGTGTGTAAACCTGGGCCCTCCATTAATGATTTTTCAGGTGGACCCCCGTATCAACTTTACAGGTGGGCTCCCTGTACCCCAGTCCGACCTTGATGAGGCACAATCTGTTTTTGTGAAATAAGTCTTCTTCCGTTTTCATGAGTCTTAGTGGCTACTAATGTGGGCAAAAGAAGGTAAAACTGCTTAGAGCTCTAGTCTGAAACTTGTGTGGTTGACATAGTGGGGTATAAGGATGATTCTTCAACTTTTTTTTTAATAATTCTAAAACTATCAATGAAAAATTAGTCTGCTGCATGGCACAAAAACAGGGTCTGTTTTGCAGACTCAGAAACCTGCTTTTTTGACTGGCAACCCCATTTTTGTGTTAGCAGTCAGGAAACTAGGTAAAATGGAGCTGTGGTACTTATGTGGGTAACAGAGTGGGTGTAAGATTGATTCTTCAAGTGTGTTTTTTTAACAAAATCAATACTTTCTAAATTAATAATAAATTTAGGTTGTTCAGTTTCCTAGAAATCCTGTTTTTATGTGAGACACAACTTTCACTTTCATGGCACAGTCTCAAGACAAGAAAAATGTACATGGTTTTGCATGGCTATGTGCAAAGCAAGCTATGTTTTTTTTATTTATTTATCTATTCATTCGGAAACAACCTTTGAGCAGCAGCTCTTTTACCAAGGTTCCACATCAAGCAACACAATACAGGGTACAAACTTCCAAATCACAGGTACACTTAGATATGGTTACATCAAAAACTTTTGGAAAAGGAGCAATATAGGCAGCTAAACAAAGGAAAAGCCTGTCGAGGAGGGGGAGAGAGAGGAGAAGAGAGAAAGGATCTGCCTCAAGGTGAGGCCTTGTCGTCAGTTAGGAATGTTGGATGTGGTGAATAAGGAGACAGAAGAGAGGGGGAAATCATCCCCAAGGCGAGACCTTGTCATCAGGTTAGGAGGGGTTGGGTGGGGTTTAAAGGGGACAGGGCATGGAGGTTGAGGGGCTGGGTGATGCGTGTGATGGTGCAGCTGCGTTACTAGTTGCCAGCAGATCCATTCAATATATCCACTGCAGGTCTGGTTAGCATGTATGTGATGATACAGCTGTTTCATGAGTGACCCCCAGGGCCACTCGCAAAGCAAGTTACAGGTCTGGTGCAGTGCACATTACTAAGCTGCTGTGTGAGTGGCCCTACTCATGAAGTAAGTTGCACTTCTGCTGCTGTGAGTGTCAGTAGACAGTGCTCATCATGGCATGTACAACGGTGTAAGGTAAACGTATCAGTTGTTATATATCCTTTTCAAAAAGGTAGGAAATAAATTGCAAAAAACTAGATTAATGTATGTATTAGGATTATATTGCAAAGCATAAAAACTTGGGAGATTATATATTAGGGCTAAATATCCCTGAAACCTTGCTGAATCTGTGGTGCAGTGTTCGTCGTGGTTTGAACAATCACGTGACACAGTGCTGGCTTCATCCTAATGTCAGCACCATCATGCCACTCAGAGTAAATGATACAGCAGTGATTATATAGAGGGTGCCGGTATTAGGGTAATGCCAATACTGCGTCGCATGATCATTCGAACACCGAGGAAGCCCATGCTACAGATTCACTAAGGTTTCATGAGACTTCTAAATCTAATGTTTCATTCCCCTAGTTTTTACTCTTTGTGCTTTAACATTAATAGATGCATTAACATTGTTTTTTGTTTGTCTGTTTGCAATTGATATATCGTAGGAGTGCAGCAGTGCCCCTATTATTAGGGTTACTAATGCTATTCTATTTTAACCCTCCATCCCTGGAAAAAATAACCTGATATTTGGCATACCCATTCTTGGTGCCACAGTCTATGGATCATGGGAATTTGGTAACAATTGGTTCAGCAGTTTAAAAGTTCTAGACGGTTGAAAACATATAAAAAAAAAACACACTTTTCTTATTCTTTATTTGCTCACCAGTAGCTCAGTAGCAGTTGTGAGTTCAAACCTGAAATTTTCAGGTTAGAGTTTGGCCATAGAATGTTTTTTTAATGGTGCCTTTACTGAAAACGTTGTAGTTTTTATATTATTAGGAAATTAAAATGCCATTTTTGCACATGCAAAGTTTGGTTTTCTACACATTTTTTATAAGATTTTTTTTTTTTGTGATAGTGGTAGTTTCTATTTTTTGTGAGACAAAATCCATTTTTGCAATATAAGACATCTGTTTTCATGAATCTTTGTGGTCATGAAAATGGTGACAAGAAGGGAAAACATTGCACATCAAAATCCAAAAAAGGCTTGGAGTTGTGTTCTGAAACGTGTGTATTTGACGGGGTGAATTGTTTGATTGATTCTTCAACTGTTCCTGACAAAAAAAAATACTCTTATTTTTATATCATTAGTAAAACTAGTCTGTTGCAAGCAATGAAAACAGGGCTTGTTTTCATGACTGGAAAAACAGTTTTGGAGAATGTGAAACCAGTATTAGTGGTCATGAAAGTGGTTAAAATAAGGCATAACTTTGCGCTTTAAAAAAAACAGCACTCGGAGCTATAATCGGAAACTTATATTGTTGGCAGAGTATGATGTAAGGTTAAGTCTAACAAAGGCAATAGTTTTAAATTATTAATGAAGTTAGGTTGTTTAGTGTCACAAAAACAGGGCCTGTTTTTGTGACTCAAAAAACCTATTTTCATAATTTTTGTTTTTATGAGATGCAGTTTCCCTTTTTGTGACACATTTAGTCTCAAAATGAGAAATAATATAGATGCCATCTCATCAGAGAGTTATGGACAAAGCAGGTCCCAGGTCTCAGGCAATGCATGTGATGGTGCAGCTGCTTCGTGAGTAGCCTGCATGCCCACTCATTAAATCCACTGCAGATTTGGTGGCATGCTTTTAATGATGCAGCTGCTTTGTGCCTCTCGCAAAGTCTGATACAAATCTAGAGCACTGTGTGTGTGTGTGTGTGTGATGCTACAGCTAACTCGCAGGGGCACTTGTCAAGCACACTAGAAGTCTGGCACAGTGAGTATCATTATGTAGCGGCTTCATGCAGGTCTGGTGCAGTGCATGGCACTATGCAGCTGCTTCATCAGTGGCTTACAGAGCCTCTCATGAAGCAAGCTACAGGTCTAGTGGAATGAGTATCACTATGCAGTGTTCAGCACTGAGTGTAAAAAAGGCACAAGGTAAAGGTGTAATTTTTATATATTTTTTTTAAAGTAAGCAAATTCATTAAAAAAGTTTATTAATGCAGCTACTAGAGTTAAAGCCCAAAGTGTACAAAGCATAGAAATGAAACATATAGGTTAAAAGTCCCTTGAACCTTGGCAAATCTATGGTTTGGTGTTCACTGGGGTTTGAAAAATCCTGCAATGCAGTGCTGGCATTACCCTAATATTGGCACCCTCTATGCAAAACTTGCTGTCTCACTATTTTACTTTGTCTGATAAGACAGTGACAATATTAGGGTGATACCAATGCTGTGTCACATGATCATTCAAACCCCAAGAAACACCACACCACAGATTTGCTAACATTCCAGGGACTTTAGTCCTGTTTCATTTCCTTCCTTTGTATTATTTCTGCTTTAACCCCAACAGATGCATTAGCAGAGTGTTTTGCAGTTCTGACTGCTACATACAGAGTAGACTATATATTTCCTGCACCCAGCCCCCATATACAGCAATTCTGCCCCTATACTGTTTAGACTACATGCTTCAACTCCACATCACATATGCAGTCTTGCCTCCAATATGCAGTGTAGCTTACAGTATGTTATCCTGCTCCTTGTCCCTATGCACAACCGCTCTGCTCTCATAGTGGACTGACTTACTGCAACCTGATCCGACTGTAGGAGTTCTGCAAAGAGTATGTGCTCATCCCTGTCCCCATATACAGTACAAGCAGCAGTCGGTCCTGCCTCACTTAGTACAGAAGCTGTATCACATCACCGGCTGGATGGATAGGTAGATTTAGATATAGATGTAGAACTAGATATAGGTATAGATATAGACACATACACACAGTGGAGATTTGCAGACAGCATTAAATCAAATACCTTCAGGATTAGAGGAAAACTTACAGATTATGGTGTCATCAAGGGCAGTCATTATTGCCAGGGAAGCTACTTGAGTGAGGATTTTGTTTGGGGATATTCTGGGAATAAAAATAATGTAAATATGTAAATGTTAGAAAACATTTTTCATAATGGTGCATAGAGAGACCATGAGCAGATCATCACCAGAAGTGCATGTGTGATGACATGATGTGTTTTGATATTATATAACCTTGATATACAACTTTTTATTTTTTTTGTATTTTATCTTTATTGTGGTGTGTGTGTATCTAAACTGTTAATACAGAAATACAGAATTCTCATTTGTAATGGGTTTTACATTTATCTGAAAATGGTTTCATAGGGATTATCTTGATTTATTTCTTACTGTGGTAGCTCTTAACCTGTTGTGTGGTTTTGCTTATTCAGTACCTTGTCATAGCATATGGGGAAAAAATAAAAATAATGCTTTAAATGAAGTGCTATTGTAATCCAGTGCTTTTATAGCCAATGAGGCTTTTATCAAAGTCCTGAGTGAGAGATTAGATTTCATATACAATTTCAGGAATCTATAGCCCACACATCTGTACCAAACTCTATGATCTGGGTCCAGGGCCAGCGTCACCTCTGCCTAAAGTCAACCTAGCTCTGAATTGGCTGAATTTATGTACTGTATCTCCCCAAAAGTAATTAAATGACTGTAGCATAAGCAACCTGCAGACTCTGTGGTGTCTTCACTGAATTGTTGGGGTCTTGCAGTTTTTCCAGTCCAGAACGCACTAACCATTTGTTGGCGTACCCCATAACCGATCAAGTGAAGCATGGACAAGGAGAAGCATATTGCAGGATTGCATAGCTGCTATACCCCCATGCTACATTGACAACAAGAGCAGGTACAATTACATTGCAGACTGATGCCCTTTTTGCCATGAAAAGGAAAATTAGTGACTTCACACTATAATGTCAATCTAGCTATGTTAAGTGTTTTGAGATGATCAGATCTGCATATGTTTGGTTTTTGAAAAAATATGTTTATTCATAGAATCTATTTATACAGGCATTTTGTGATATTTATTTACATCAATATTTTACAAGAATGTATTCTTATTTACATCAATATTTTACAAGGGTTTATTCTGACGCTGGAAAATCTGGATTTCTATTCTACTTTTTATGCTTGGCCTCTTTTGTGTGCCATTACTCAGAGGGGTGAAAGACTATGGTTGATGCCCTCCTTTGGAGCAAAGGACACACTGATAAAAATCAATTCCTTTTGTTGGTGTGTCCTTTACTGTCAGGGAGACAAACTGTTCACTTCCTCAGAAGAAGTTCAATATGATGGGCCAGACATCAGGGAAAGTATTGATATAATGGGGAAACTTGCATAGTACTGTGAACACCACCCCACCAGATATATGACTATATCTTAATATTTACCATGGGTAAATAGCCTTTCCCTTAAAATATCAGTTAATGTTATGGCACAAGGTTTGTAGCCATACCTTTTTATTCCATTTTTAGATTACCATTTTTCCTGTCTAGTAAGATATAGTTTTCCCATTGTGTTTGAATCATCATTTTTTTAATTTGAAATAATTCAAGGTTCTTTCCCAGAGGATTTGTCAGTATTCCAGGCTGTTTTTGAACTCCCCATGGTTTAATTTCATTCATTTTGTGACTAAGAAGAGCTAGCATGCAACAGACACTGTGCTCTGTGCACCACGCTTACTGCACAGTTTAGCACAGCAGTAAACACTATTAATGGCAACAGTCTACTGCACCTGATGCGGGTACTGAAACACAGAAACATAGAATTTGACAGCAGATAAGGACCACTTTGCCCACCCAGTCTGCCTGTTTGTCCCACATATACTGTCATCACATACCCTACTTGCTCTCCGGTTTCCTCCCACCACTGCTTCCCAGCTAAGATTCCCTAGTGTCTATCCCATGCATGCTTGATGTCCACTACTGTTTTCACCACCATCTCCACAGGAAGACTGTTCCAGGCATCCACCTCTCTTTCAGTGAGAAAGTTCTTCCTCATGTCTCTTCTAAACTTTCCCCCTTTCAGCTTCACTGCATATCCCCATGTTCTTGTGCATCTTTTTCTCTTTGAAAATATTTCCCTCCTGTACCTTGTTCAGCTCTGTGAGGTATTCATAGGTCTCTATCATGTTTCCTCCTCTCCTCCAAGGTGTACATATTGAGGTCCCTCAGTCTCTCCTTGTACAGCTTGTGATGCAATCCCTGCACTATTTTAGTTGCCCTCCTCTGGACAACCTCCACCTTGTCTACGTTCCTCCTGAGATGTAGTCTCCAGAACTGGACACAGTACTCCAGGTGATGTCTCACCAACTATCTATACAGTGGCAACAACCTCCTTTCTTCTTCTGCTGATGATACCCCTCCCTATACAAGCAAGCATCCCACTGGCCCTACCTACCACCTTGTCACACTGTCTGACCACCTCGAAGTCATCAGATATGATGACTCCAAGGTCCCTTTCCTGTTTGGTGACATCAAATACCTCTTCTCTCATTTTGTACTCCACCTCTGGGTTTCTGTGGCCTAGGTGCATGATTTTGCACTTTTTCACATTGAAACACAGCTGCCATGCCCTTGACTACTCCTCAAGTTTTCTCAGGTCTTTGCACCTTCTCTCCACCCCCTTGGGAGTGTCCATCCTATTGCAGATTTTGGTGTCATCTTTGAAGAGGCATAACTTCCTTTGTAGCTCATCTGCAGTGTCACTTATAATGACATTAAAAAGGACCAGTACCAGTTCCAAGCCTTGAGGTACCCCACTGGTCAACCTCTCCTCCCCTCTCCTGAGTGAACTCCATTTACCACCACCCTCTGTCACCTATCCATTAACCAGTTTCTTACCCAATTTGCCACCCTAGGACCCACCCTAAGCTGCCCAGTTTCCTGAGTCTTCTATGCAATACAATGTTGAAGGCTTTACTAAAGTCTAAGTAGGCTACGTCTACTGCTCCTCACTGGTCTATTTCCTCTTGTCTGACATGACCTATCCCCCCCCCATGAATCCATGCTGCCTCAGGTCTTGTAGTTCACTAGATTCAAGATACTGCACAATCCTTTCCTTTAGCAGTGACTCCACTAACTTCTACCAATGCTGATGTTAGACAGACTGAGCTGTATTTTCCAGACTCCTCCCTGCTACCACTTTTATGAAACAGGACGACATCTTCCCTCCTGCAATCCTCTGGAACTGTTTGTCAGGGTAGAGCCAGAATGTCCCTGACCTCCCTCAACACCCTTGGGTGTAACTCGTTAATCCCCTTAGCTTTGTCCATTTTCAGATTTGCAAGTCCTTTCAGGCAGTGCTGTAATGAGCTAAAAGTTTGGGGGACCCCTCAGAAGAAAAAACACTCCAGGCAAAGTCCAATGAAACAAAATGTTGCTTCAGCTTACTATGGCAGAGCAAATACTGAACAAAAAATGTTCAGCTTGATTCAGCTCTCTAGTTCACAGCAGCTCTGCTCTCACTTTCTCTCCCTCTCTCCCTCAAATTCTCCTCCCCCAAATTCTTCTGCCTGCTTTTTCTGGGTTTCTCTTTAGGTCTCCCAGGTTAGGATCATTTGTGCTCCTTCCCCCCAAGGATTTCCAAGTCTCCGTACAGCCTTTAAAGGTGTCAGATGAAAATACTGAGGGAATAATAATGCGGCAATTTTAGCGAGGTCGAAATGGCTCGTGAAATTAGCGACTATAGAATAACAGCACTGTCTGTTTGAGCGCTGTGTTCTATGTTGTGCGAAATGGAGGATGTTTATATTTATTGAGGGGACTGCAGGGGAGTGAAGGATTGTAGATTCTATTTTTATCTGAAGTGTGTGGTTTTCTATGGAATAGGTGTAATGATGGGGATTTTGTCGTTTTGACTGTCCAGTGTTTTCCTCGTCACTGTCTTTACCATCACTATATTGTACTCGCTATTATTTCTGTCACTATTTTTGTTTCGCTGGTTTGACTTAGTACCCCTTCAAAGGGTCAGGCCAGAAATTAGCAGATCTGGGTCTAAATTCACCCTGTTCTGCTGCTGGTATCTTAGTGGTAAGGGGTGCTCGGGTGAAGTTCTCCTTCATACCCTCCCCCTCAAAGCTATGCCCATGGAACACTCGGTACTGGCAACTAGAGAGTTGCCCTTCTGGGGGGGGGGAATCAGCATTGCTATGCAGGGAGCCAACCCTGTGATGCACCAACAACAAAAATTGCTATAGAGCCAGGTACTACCGAGTGACTCTGAAATTATTGTCCTGTTTGGCATGCAACCAGTTGAGAGATGCATGGTCAATGACCAAGGTGAAACGTCTTCCCAGGAAATACTAGCGTGGAGCTACTACTGCCCATTTGACTGCCAGACACTCTTTCTCTCATGTGGCATACCATTGTTCCCTGGAAAGCAATTGTCTGGACAAACAGAGGATGGGGTGAATCCCATCATCAAATTCTTATCACAGCCCCGAGCCCTACTCCTGAGGCATCCATGTACAAAATGAATGTCGGATAGAAAAGACTTTCTATGACAGGTTCCTTACGCAACACACTTTTGATAGTTTGGAATGCCTTCTGACACTTTGAGGACCACTGAACCTTATTTGGGGCAGCCTTTCTAGTCAGGTCAGTCAGTGGGGCAGCAAGTGTCAAAACTTGAATGAACCAGCGTAATACCCAACTAAGCCAAGGAAGGACCTAACTTGCTTTTTGGTAGTTGGTACGGGGCAGTCACAACTGGGCGTACATGGCCATTCCTAACCATGTATCCCAGGTATTATGTTTCCTGTCCCCCTAGGGCACATTTCATGGCATTGGCTATGAGATCTTCCTCCCTGAGCAACTGAAGTACCACAGTCCCATCCCGCAGGTGAGTGTCCCAATCAGAGCTAAATATGACATCATCCATGTACGTTGCTACATATAAACCATGGGGATCGAGGATTCCGTTCATCATTCTCTGAAATGTGGCTGAGGCACCATGCAACCCAAAGGGGAGTACAATAAACTGATACAGACCAAATGGGATGACAAAAGCCATTTTCTCAAAGGATTCTAGAGTTAGCGAGATTTGCCAATACTCCTTGGTCAGATCTAAGGTACTAATATACAGGGCTTCACCCAGTCAGTCCAGAAGTGCATCCACCCTAGGCATAGGATACGTGTCAAACTTGGAGACTACATTGACTTTCCAGAAGTTGATAAAAAAACCAAAACAAGTGAACCCAAATGGTTTTGGGACTAATACAACAGGGCTAGACCAGTCACTCTGAGATTTCTTGATGACTCCTAGTTGCAACATAGAGCAAATCTCCTCCTGTACCATCTCTCAGATTTTTTTCCAGGAGCCTATATGGCTGTTGGTTATTCCAGACACCTGGTTCTGTGTCTGTGTGGTATTGGATCACATGAACTTGTCTCAGAATTGAGGTAGAACATATTCCCAAAATGTCCTATCAGTTGCTGGGTTTTGTTTTTCTAGGTCAGGTTAAGCCATTCATCCAATGGGACAGGGCTTGCTTCTTTTAAAATTTTAGGGCCTAAGTCAAGGATTCCATCTTCAGTGTCCTCATCGGCCACCTGACATGGGGCTCCTTTATGTTCTGCTGGGTCTACTAGAAAAACCTCCCTGTCTTTCTAGGGTTTCAACAAATTAACATAATAAATTTGCTTTTCTTTTTTTTTTGTGTTGGGTTGTAATACTTCATAATCAATTGGCCCCACTTTTCTCGGGACTAAATACAGTCCTTGCTATTTAGTCAGGAGTTTACTGTCAGAGTTAGGGAGCAAAACAAGGACTCTGTCGCCAGGTTTGAACTCCCATAGCCTGGCCCCATGGTTATAGTGTCCTGTCTGGATTTGCTGTGCTTTAAATACATTTTCTATGGCAAATCTGCCAGTTGTGTCCAATCTGTCTCTCATTTGCATTACATATTGGAGCATTAATATTAGGGGGACTATGTGCCTGTTCTTCTCATATCTCTTTTACAACATCCAACATCACTCAAGGTTGTCATCCTACAACAGTTCAAAGGGTAAGAAACCTGTGGAGACTTGTGGCACCTCCCGACTGCAAACATTAAATAGGGTAACAGTTAATCCCATTTTTTTGCCTTGGCTGAAACAAATTTAGGCAGCATACGCTTTAAGGATTTGTTAAATCTTTTGACTAAGCCATCAGTCTGAGAGTGGTACACTGATTTCTAGATAGACTTAACCATCAGTAAAGCACACGGGTCCTTCATAAGCTTTGACATAAAGTTGGTGCCCTGATGAGTTAAGATCCCCCTTGGAAGCCCAACTTGGGGAAAATACCTTTAGCAGTTCTTTGGCTACTGACTGGGCTGTAGTGGAGTGCATGGGAATAACCTTGGGGTATCAGATGATGCAATCCATTATTATCATAATATACTGATACCCTGCTGAACTTGTTACCAGGGGTCTCACCATATCAACCTCAGTTCTTTCAAACAGAATATCTATTATGGGCATAGGGATCAATGGGCCTGCTTTATTCTTCTGAGGGGAACCAACTGACACTTCTGGGCAGGATGCACAAAAATCTGTCACTTCCTTTCATATACCCAGCCAGAAAAACTGGGCAAGTATACACTTCTTGGTTTTCTCTCAGCTCAAGTGACCCACAATAGGTATGGTATGAGCAAGTCTTAATACCTCCCTTCTTGTAGACTGGGGAACCAAAAACTGTGATAGTGTACAGTTCCCACTGTTTTTTCCTGTTCCACCCTGTACAAAATGTAATTTTTCAGTTCAAATCTTGGAAATATTTGACCTTTTTGTTTATCAATATATTGCCATTTACCACATCTAGGTCCTCATCATTTCTTCGTTTAGAAATTATATTGACCAGATTTTGAAACATATCCAGATTGACCTCTGGAAGTGCCTCACATCCTCCTGTTGATGTGGAAGTTAGTAATCAGCGTCACTTCTGACATTCCCTGAACCAAGGTCCTTGCAGTCCTCCAACCACTACAACCTTCGACAGAGGTGTTCCCTTGTTTTTCTCCTTCCATTTCTATCCCTTGGATTTCTTGGGCTTCCCTTCTAGGCCACATAGCTCAATGAGTTCAGTGAAGGTAAATATTTGTTCTAATCCATCCAGGTTTTCCACCTCCCATCAGCATACACTTTCAGAATTATTTTGTAGGAGGGCATGAAAACCTTCCCAGTCTCGGCTCAAGACTACTGGCCAAGGAAGGGTTTCTGAAATTCCTACCCAACTGCAGCAACACTGGGGCTGTAGGATATGTGCAGGTATCCCCATGCAGACAGTCAATTTTTTAGGTTCTTTCCAGTGGCTGAACCTGGATCCTACCACAGATTCTTTAACCAATGTCTTCTCACAACCCGAATCCACCAGAAGTATAAATCTTTGGTCCCCCACTTGTACCAGGACCATATATGGACAGTTTCAATTGGGTCCACTGTTGTGGTCCATAGCTACACATTCCATAAAGTCACAGTCCATACTGTCACAAAACTTATGGCTATGCCCCACTTTATCGTAGTGAAAAAATACAATAGTACTATCAGATCATTAACCTGTAGACTCCTCATTTGGGTGACTGGGGATTGGGGCTTTAAGACTAGGGGGATTACACTAGATCCTGACATTACACCTTTTGGGGGTGGAGTGGTAACCATTATTTCACCACTTGACCACTCACCCATACCAGTACACTTATTCCCACCCCCCATTGTCCTTTCTCCCCTCTTCTATGGGGATCTTCCCCTCTGTTCATCACTCAATGTTCATCATGGGTTCTGCTCTTCCTAGCATCCTCTGATCTCTCCGCTTCCAAATAATACTCTGTGATTTTGATGTAGGTGGCCATGGTGGTTTGCTCCTGATGACTCATCCTGTCATGTACTCGATTTGGCATAATGTTCAGTTACTGTCCAACACAAACCTAAAATGTCCTCTTTAGAGTGTACCTCTGGTTTTAATCATCAGGTAGCCAAGTTTTTAAGTTTTTGAGCCATCTCTCTGGGTTGGGTTCCAATTTAAAAACAAAATATGTGAAAGGTCCATTGATAACTCTCTTCAGTTATGCCAGTCCTCTTGAGGATAATCACCTTTACCTGGTCATAGTCTCTGGAAGAGGCATTGTCCAGGTTTCGATAAGAAACTTGTGTCCAGTCAGATATGATGCAGTGTGAGTGGCCCAATTTTCTTGTGGCCAGGAAATGGTACTGGCAACTCTCTTAAAGTCACAAGGTAGACTTCAGTGTCATTCTCAGGACCCATTTTTGTCTGCATGAGGTGAGGTCTTACAGCGACTGGATGCTCTGTGACCTGGATCTGTGGCACAGTTTCTTTCTGTGCTTGCAGCACTCCTGCTGTTTTAGGGCTCTCTGTGCCTGCTGCTGGCCTCTCTGAATCTGCAGTTGTGCTTGCTGGGCCATCCAGTCCCTTCACATCTGGACCTGTTGTGTCAGTTGTTAGCCTCTCTGAGCCTGTTGTTGCGCCAACTGTTAGTCTCTGAGCCTGCTGTTGTGCTTTCTGAGGCATCCAGTCCCTTTACATCAGGGCCTGCTACACTTGCTGTTCTGCCAGCCAAATCAGTACTTTGTCCAAATCCATTTTACCCCTATTTAGGCAAGGGGAAGTTCAATACCACCGCCAAAGCCAGCCACATATAGCAGTGCTGTAGAGAGCCAAGACCTTTGGGGGGAACCCTCAGAAAAAAAAAAACTCCAGGCAGCGTTCAGTGAAACAAAAAAGTTGTTCCATTCCAGCACCAAATAAGAGTTCATGCAGCTTACGTTGGCAGAGCAAATACAGAAAAAAAAGCTTTTAGCTTGATTTAGCTCTCTAGTTCAGAGCAGTCTCTCCCCACCCAAATTGTCCTCCTGCTTTTCTGGTTTCTCTTTCGGTCTTCCAGGTTAGGATCATTTATGCCCCTCCCCCGCAGGGATTTCCAAACTTCTGTATAGCCAGAGCATATGGCCTTTAAAGGGCCAGGCCAGAAATTAGCAGTGCTGGGTCTGAATTCACCCTGTTCTCATGCTAGTATCTTAGTGAAAAGGGGGTCCCAGCTGAAGGTTGTATAGACTCCTTTACGAGGGCTCTCTACTCTGTAGATGGACTTGTGTCTACCTCCCTCCCCCCAGTGCTCCTGCATCTTTTATGTAGTTCATCCCCTTCCTCTTCCTCTGTGAAGACTAAATAAAAGTATTTGTTTAGGGTATCTGCTTTTTCTTGATTCTTCTCTGCACAGTTCAGCCCCCCCCCCACCCCTCTTAACCTCACAATCCCTCCCCTGGTCTTCCTCTTAGTTATCTAAAAAAAGTCTTGTCTCCTTTAATTACCCCTTGGACTGTTCTTTCCTCAGTTTGTACTCCTCACCACTTTCCCTGCTTCCCTCTGCTTTTCCTGGCACACCTCCCTATCCTCTTCCCTTTGCATCTCTTTGTACCTCCTGAATGCTACCCTTTTAGCCTTTACCTTTTCACTCACTTCCCTTGAGAACCATAGTGGTCTCTTTTTTTTCCTCCTGTTTTCTTAATTCCTTTGGACAGAGCCTCACTATACCCTCCCTTAACTTGGCCCACTGTCCTGCCACACCACCCAGGTCATCCCCACCCCCGCCAGGTCATCACTGAGGAATTCAAACATTTTTTTTAAATCTGCCCTCCTTAGGTCTAGGACCCTCATCCATGTGTGGTTTGCTTCCACTGCTGCCCTTATGTTGAAACACACTGTATTGTGATCACTAGTCCTCAGGTGGCCTCACACCTTGACATCTGCAATACTGTCCCTGTTTGTGAGCACCAAGTCCAGTATTGCCCCATCACAAGTGGGCATCCTAACTAGTTGCCTGGTTCATTACCAGCTTTAACCAGGGGTTCAATTGGGCAGAAACTCACAGGAACTCAGTTCCAATTCCTGAGACCCCTTTCTTCACTGAATACTATTGTAGAGTTCCACCTCCCAAGGATGACAGTTTCACCTTCTTCAAATTTAGAAAGTAGAGTTCTGCTTCCCAAATATTTTAAATTAAACCACTGGTGCTAACCTGTGAGATGTAAATACTTCAGAGACAGGCAATATCTCTCTTGTAGTACAGCATATAATCCTCGCAAGCTACTTCCATTCCTACTGTGGTATTCAGGAATAGACACCACCAGGTAGCCAAGGCTGGCTACTTCCACCTCTCTGAGATAACAGTAGTTGCCAACCACCTTACAAAATACATGAATTACCAGTTAGAGTTGAACAAGCCAGGGAAGGTTCGAGCCTGGCTCAGGCCTCTTGCCTGCCTCTGTATCAGCATAACTTGTGCAAGCAGTTGAGAGCCAACATCAAGCTGTGCCAGTGATGATCAAAGTAAGCATTTTTGCCAGCATGAGCAGCTAGTGCAGTGGCAGGAACCTTCAATTACTGTCATGTAACTCACAAGGGACATTGCTGGTATCATAGAGTATATCCTGTAGCAGCCATGGTTTAGCTCATGCTTTGGCTAGTAGGGTCAAGCCAGGCCGTTGGCTCAGCTGTCGCTTGGCTTTAGATGAAAGATTCCTCGCATACCCACCTCTACTGCAGAACCAGGACAAGCTCTGAAGCCACACACTGGTAGCAGTGACAGTGGACTAAGTGAGGATGGACGTGTGTGTGTGGCAGGGAGTATTCAGCATCTGAGAGTGGTGTTTGCTTGCATTTTCCCCCTGCCATCCATTCCACAGTTGTCTTTGACACCTTGGTGGGATGCACCATTGCCCTACTGGGACCGGCTCCACTACAGCTAAAATTATTACCAGGGGGCCAGAGGCATACAAATGTCCTGGCACTGCCACCACCACTGTTGAGAATGCCTCCCCCATGCTGTGTCTTCCCATGCACACTGCATTTGTGGTAAACGTGAAAGTTTGGCCTCACGCATGTATCTCAATCAGAACATCTGAAGTTATTAGAATTTGGGTACTCTTTGGTTTATTCCACTTCCAGTTGTGGTTGAATCCCTACATACAACTTTCAGGGAGGTTTCTGGTTGTTTTTAAGACAAGTAAGGTTGGCTTGTAGTGGTTTATGGGTTTTATTAAAGAAATGGAGGTGACTTAATTTTTATCTCCCACTGGGGTCTGACATGTCACATACCAATGCATCATTGATTATTGGACTCGGTCCTGAGTTGCTGTTCAGGTTTCCCCATATTGGGAGAGGACTTTAAATGTCTTAGGAATCTGAGTTTAGATACTACTAATCCCCCCCCCCAAGGCAGTCCACAACCCATAAAATCTTAGGAGGTTTGGGAAGGTGTTGATTCTGGTTGATGTTTGGCGCATGCAGCATTCCCATACTCACGATGGAAGGGCTTAAGCCTGAGGTTCAATGTGAGGGAATAGCTTTTCCCACATGCCATTCAAAAATCAGCTTTATTCAGCAGTCCAACACTTAGCACATTCAGAAATGATTGGCTTCCTGCGTTTTCTCGCCCTAAGCTTCTGCGCGATGTGTTCCTGTGCTCCCTATGCCTTTATTGCTGTTTTCCGTGCCTTTTCTGCTCTGCGTTCTATTCTCTCTTTCTGCTTCTTTCACCTTTTCCCCTCTTGTTTGTCTCACTGTTGTCTTCCCCTCCCCCGCAGTCCCCTTGGTGACTCCTCCGCCCTGCTCCCTACTTCCCCTTTTCATTTGTTTTCTCTTGACTCCATCTCCTTGCTCACTTGTCTTTCTCTCTCTTTTTGGGACTTTGAATCATTACTTCATTTGCTGCATACACACTGTGCACTATTGCTTTAGTGTTTTTTATCCCTCATTTACGTAGCTCCAGCTCCACTGCAAAACGCCATCAGCATTTCACCTCCTAGTCGCTAAACCTACACAGTGAAAACAACACCAGTGGTCTGTTGCTGCAGCTCTGATTCTCAACTGCATTCATTCCAGTCTGGTATTTTCTCCCCTGCTAACCACTGTTCTTACTAGCATCGCAAATACCGTCGAACACCACACCGACCTCTTTCCTCCTCAACTCCTGTAGCCTGGTACAACCATCGCTTCTCCTTTCTGGCACATAGTTTAATTGTTTCTTCCTCTTTTTTTATAATTCACCATTTAATTGTATTTCCTTACAACTACACAACTATCACTAAATCCATCAGAAGGCTCAGTGGATCTCCCTCAGCATGTCAACACTTCCGGGCTGGGAGTGCTCGGTGTTCTTAAAGAGAAAGGCACCATGGATCCACTAACTATAGACATTTGTGTACCAGTCATATAACACTTATAATTTGCACAGCATGGTGAGCCTCTGCATTTCATACCTATTCCATCTTCTCATTTATCTTCCAATCATTATTCCATTCATTCATACCATCCTACCTGTTTTGTTTCTAGCACTTCATCACTTATGTGTTTATTTGTATTAAACTGTTTTGTTTTTCTAAACAAATTCCTTCCAGTATTTCTATGCCATCCAATCTCATACTCCTTATTACCTCATTTCAGTACCGCAGCTCCTGCTGTTCTGTCTCACATCAGCACACGCCAGCATCATCACAGCTTCTGTCCCTAACTCTACCTAACTGGTATTGAGTGCAAGTAGGCTTGCCCTGTCTTCCAGGGATAGGAGTCCTGTTCCATTACTAGTCAACCATATCATTATTCTGCCAGTCTCCATCCTTAATTCTACCTAGAGGTATCGAGTGAAGGTGGTCTTGCCCTGTCTGCCGAGGATGGCAGCCTGAGTCATTCAGCTTAACCTAATTCCTTCGCTTCTACAGTCTCCATCCCTAACTCATACCTCGGTGGTATTTGAGTTCAAGTAGCATTGTCACATCTACCAGGGATGGGAGTTCTGTTTCACCGATTCCACCCATCTACTATCTGTTTCCAACTGTTCCAGTCTTAGACGGTCTCCTTCCCTACCTCGTACCTCCAGTGGTATTGAGCACTGGTGTACTATCCATAGCTACCAAGATTGCAAGTTTGTCTCCTTTCCATCAACCATTCTACCCATCACTGATGTGTCTCCAATCGATACTGAAATATTACCTCGCGCTTGCCAAGTCCCTCTGGGATAGAAGTGTTTTCATCATGCTGTTTTCTTCCAGTTCCTGTTGTCCTAATTTTATCATCTCGATTCTGTAGGACCTACTGGCCGACATGGCTTCTGCTCCACCAGACATTGCACCTCCTCAACTTGAAGTTAATCCTCCTCAGTCTCTTCAACCTCCTTCTCCAGCTCCAACAGCCCATAAGCATACTTCAAAGAGCAAGCATTCTTTCAAAGGCTGAACTGTGCCTCGCCTGACGGCCGAACTTTCTAAATGAGGTGTCCACTACCCGGCTTCTGCCTGCAAGTAAGAACTCTATGACTTATTCCTGGCCTCATTGTCTCACCCAGTTGAAAAGTGGTATGCACTCCCAATGGCGACAATTTTACTGTGACCGACACTACAGTGACAACAGCGACAGGTCACTGTAGTGTCGGCACGGGACCCCTTCACTGCTTTCTGGGGGTCTTGCACCCCCTCCTTGAATCAACTCTGGCTTGGAGTTGATTAGTTCAGTTACGGGGGGGTGGGGGCAGAGTCCCCTACATGGGGGTTTGGGGGTGGTAAAGCACTCCAGAAGAAAACACAGTCCAGTGACTGCCTTTATGCCGACCGCAAAATGGTCAACATAAAGGTGTCACTGCACAGTTGGTCGACAATGAATTTGTCGACCGACTGTCATGGATCCTTGAAAACCCTGGCCCCAGTCAACCTATTCCTCCACCTGAATCTTTGCAGATATCTGAAATCTGAGATGTTATGGCTCAACTGGCATCATCTGTGTCAGATCTGTAATCATGCATGACTTCATTCGAAGCCTGCATTCCAATCCATCCTCTTCCACCTGCCAGTTCATAAATTCCTGATGCTATCCCATCTACAAGCAATGCTCCTACATCTCCTCAGAATAATATTTCTCCCATCAATAGTCCACCTCCTTCGATGCCACCACCTCGCCTCACATCAGGAACATCATCCTCTTTGTCTCCTCCATTCATTTCACCCATTCACATTGTGCTGGCTCACCTCCACATGAATATCCTTGATGGAAAGGACATCACTTAGGTCTCACTTTTCACATCTCTTTGCATGACATCGTGGACAATAGAATAGTTTCTTGTGGCGATGTGTCAGTCATATTAAACTCTAAGGATCCCCACCCCCTTCGCAAGCTGACAGTGTCTAAATTTGTCTTGGCTTTTAGCCTCTTCTGCGACATCATTTGTTCAGTATTTCTTGCATGTCGTGAAGAATTGAACACTTATTTATACCTCTTAGTTGACTTAAGTGTGTGCTGTGGTGGAACTCATTTTTATGACTATCATAGATCTTTTTCAGCAATGCTGTGGCTGCCTTGGTACACTATAATACTAAATTGAACTGGGCCATACCGAATAATGAACTCTTCTGTCATTACTTCACGGGTCAATGTGCCTATTCCTGTTCCCTTTGTGACTCATTCAGTCACTTTGCTCCCCTTTGTCCACTAACAGTGACTCCTTCCACTTCCTCCGTCAATCCAATTAGGAAATCTTGACCATTGAGCTTGCCCTCTTCTTCATTCTCAGGATTAACTTGCACAATTTCCAACCCTCGTGCTCACCTGAATATGTACAGATGCCCCATTAAAACTGTTGGAGGTAAATCCATCTGCAGTAACTTAAAAGAAAGAGGTTTCTCCACTACCTGATGCTCCTTTATACATGTCTGCAGTTTCTGTGGCAAAGCTCACGCACACTGTATTTGCCCGAAAGCTCTCAAACCTACCCAGTGACCGACAGTTCATCCTTCTACTCCAGTCAATATACAAGTTCTTGCTAAGCTCCTGACTTTTCATCATTCTCATGCATTTGAGCAGCAACTCCTGCTTAGCTTCACTCATGGATTCCACACTGGTATCTCCATGCTCCCTACCACCTCCTTCTATTGTGGTACTCTTCAGTCCGCCATTAAGGAACCCATTGTCATTTGGCTACTGCTACAGAAGGAACTTCAAAAAGTCTTCATTCCAGGGCCTTTTACATGCCTGCCATTTCCTACCTATCACATAAATCCTGTGGGCATCACAGACAGAAAATGTTTTGGTAAGAAGCGGCTCTTTGTTGATCTTTTCACTCCTCGATACTGCTCCATGCCTAGTATTAATTCCCTGATTCCTGCCGATGAATATTCTCCATCATATGCATGTATCAATGATGCTATCACAATCATAAAATGTTTAGGCACTGGTTCCTGGCTCTCAAAGGCCAATATAACTGATGCCTTTGAACTACTGCCCAATCATCCATCCATCCCTCTGGCACCTGTATGGCATGTTTTGGCACAACCGTTATTACTTTGCTGTCCATCTTAAATTTGACTGCTGTAGCAGTCCCAAACTCTTTGACATGTTTGCTGAAGTACTTTGTTGGGTGTTACTTAACATCTGTCACCAACCAGCAGTTGTCCATTTACTCAATGACTTTCTCCTGATTGATCCACCTAATTCCCCTCCAGCAGCTGGTATTTCCACTCTTGTCCAGCTCTTCCACAAGCTGTCAGTTCCTTTGGCTGCAGAGAAAACAGTAGGGCCGGGAACATCCCTAGAATTCCTGGGCATAATCTTTGACACTGACTGCATGAAAGCCCATTTACCTCTCAACAAACTGTCTAAGAGTCAAGCATTAGTGAAGTCCTTTTTGACTAGATCCTTCTGTACAAAGTGTGAACTTCTTTATCTCCTGGGATACCTCAATTTCACCATAAGAATAATTTCACAAGGTTGACCCTTGATTTCATACCTCTTGACCCATGCTTCATCAGTTTATGAACTGCATCACCATGTCCAACTCACAACCACAGCAATATCTAACCTAGCCATGTGGTCCCTATTTCTAGCCAGATGGAATGGCTGTTCAATATTCCACAAGGACCCCTCTCCAGACTTGTATCCCAAAAAATACACTGATGCTTCCCCTACTCATGGCCATGCTGCCATATTTCAGTAATCCTGGATTGCTGCTCCATGGCCTCTGGATATTTCTTTGCTCTGTGACTTTTCCTCTGGATCTCCTCTATTTGAGATATACCCGATAGTAGCAGCCGCATTCTTCTGGGGTTGCCATTGGTCCCTTCAGTCAGTATCCATTTTTTCCAATGACTAAACAACTGTGGCTGTCATCAACAAAGGATGATCCTCTTCCCATTCCATCATGCCGTTCATGGCTAACCTGGCTATCACTTATTCATAATTTTACATTTATCTGTTTTCACATTCCGGGCTTTGCAAATGAAGCAGCTGATGCCCTATCTTGATTTAAGTTTCAGACATTTCATCACCTCCAACCCTCGGCAGATCCAATAATGACTCCTCCACCTTCATTCAGTGACCTACTAATGATAAAGAGTATTATCAACAGCAGGCTGCCTCCATCATGTGGGCTACTCTAGCTCCATCCACTAAAGCTACTTATACAAGGGCTTGGAAAAAGTACACTTCCTTTTCTGCTTTGCAATCCTCCCATTCCAATTCCATCTCTGTGGATATTGTTTTAGAATTTCTGACAAATTGCCATCAAGACTTGTGCTTATCCTATGGAACTATTAAGCAATACCTATCTGGGATTCAGTTCTTTTCCTCACAATCTGCTACATCCTTGCCCTATTTTCCAACCCATCAGTCAAACTTCTTTTACTGGGTTTTTAAAGAATGTCCACTGCACGTGCACCCTGTTGTCTTCCCATAGATTGATCCATAATGAGACACATGTTAGATTTATTGGACTCTGAGCCATTCAATTATACCTCCAGTATCATGGTTGCATCTGCTATTGGTTTAGCTTTATAAGGATTCTTCTGTCCAGGAGAATTCATTGTGCCATCATCCTGCTCTACCAACTTTCTTAAGATTAACGATCTGCAGAAAAGAGCTGACCATTATATTCTGGCATTACCTTCATCAAAAACCGACAGATCGCATACAGGAGTCCTCATAACATATTACCCTTCATTGAATGCTTGGTGCCCAGTAGCTCGACTAGAAAAGCTTATGCTGTTCCACGCAAATTAGAATCCATCATCTCCCTTGTTAACGTTGGACAATCAATCACCCATGACTACAAAATGGTTCGTAGATCATGCAAGAACTCTCTCCAAAGGCTCAGAGTCAATCCATATTCATACTCAGGCCACTCATTCCAGATTGGAGCAGCTACTTCAGCATTGAGAAATAATATCCCAGTTCATGTCATCAAGAGACTCGGGAGATGGAAATCATCAGCCTTCGAATCCTACATCCCAAACCCAGACTTAGCACTTAAGACAAGCATTTTCAATTATCTCTCTAAGTTTGCCCAGAGGACAGGCAGATCAGTAGCCATGGGTCCTCAGAGGTCCCCCCCCAAGGTTTTTTTCCTCTCTTGAGTGCTTCTGATCATACAGTCCATGGGTTGGAGGAGGTAATCTTTTTGGGCCCTGTATTCCCTACAGTTGTCTAACTTAAAAATCTACCAAGGGTGGTAATAGAGAAAGGCTAAAAGTTCATAGGTTTGCATAAGTACTACAAATTCACCAAACACTGAATGGGAGGGCTTAAGCCTGAGGTTCAATGTGGGGGAATAGCTCCTCCCACATCCCATTCAAAAGTCAGCCTCATTCAGCAGTCAAAACATCCACTATCCTCCTCCTCTCTGGCATTCTGCTCACCCTTGATGCTGGGCCTTCTATTTCCTACAGTTACCTAGCTTAAGAATCTACCAAGGGTGGGAATATGGAAAGGCCAAAAGTTCATAAGTTTACATAAGCACTACATATTCACCAAATGTTAACGTATATGTATCACTCTCATTTGCATGATGTATTTTCTAGACATGATTATTTTTTCATGGGGAAGCAGGAGTGCTGTCGCATCACCTCTTCATCCATTGGCCTATAGCACTCTTAGATCACACCTCTGATTTTGCATGTGGTGTTGGAAATCCACCTGAAGGCTCCCTTATGGCACTTCAGTCTTCTTCTCTGATGAAACCCTGACTTAAAAAACTGTAACTGTAACAAACTATCCAAGCTTTGGTAAATTGAAGAAAGGTTTGAAACATAATTTGCAGGGCAACAGTTCTTTCCTAAGTTGTACTGTCTTACAAACAAATGTGTATTTATTGTTTATTATAATTGGCAAGGTACATTTTTACTGTTATTGTTGTATGTCTTGTTCTCTGACCGAGTATGAGTCAGTAAAAAGTTTATTGTTCAACCTTTGTAATACATTAGTAATTTCAATCCATACACATTCCCAGGACAAAGACATATACATGTAGAAAAACCCTATAGGTTATAAAATTCACATTTCAGATACTATACATATTAACGTGTCTGGTTCTTGAATGTGATCAAACCTGCCTATCTTGTGTTTGCTGGCTTTGACTTAATGAACGGAGAGAGTAATGAAAGACATTAGCTGATGCCCCTTATCTTTCTGGGCATTTAAATCTTAGCCTCAGTGGGAGGCTGCTTGGAACCATTTCCTCCCTCTTCTGTTAGGCAAAATAGTCCCTATACTAAAAAAAAAAGCTATATAAGTCATAAAATGTGGTTTCATTAATCACCCCGATATCGCTTTTGATATCAGCTTCTTTCTTTTCTTTATCAAGGCATATTTTGCAATGATTTCCACATCGAAACTGTTCTAGGATGTAAAAAAATAAACATGATGTCATGTAAATTATCAGCATAGGTTATTAATTGGATACCAATATAACAATTTCTCTATCCATTGTATAGGCTACACTGACTAGTTACATGAAACAGAGATTCTTCGAAACCCATATTGCAGGGCAATGATACTATACCTCTGGGAGGTGAACATGATGATTGTTTCTGAATTCTAAGAATTTAGAAGGAAGAAGTTGAAGTTTTGCTAGCGTAATAATAGCACATCTGCTTTTTGAAGACTGGGCAGGAAACAATATTAATTGAGACCATGAGATAATTTATTATCTTTAAACAAAGCTGCATATTTTAACTGTCTTTCTTCCTGTAAGTCTGCTAGGATACCTAGTAAAATGGGCACATGTGCATAGGCTTTCTTGTTTCAATAAACATGAACTTGACTTTGACTATATGGCTCAGGAACAGATTCTGTCAGAGAACAGGGTTGGTTCTCCAACTCCTACTCTTCTCTGGTAGGCTGCAAGGCATTGAAGGTGGTCTTGTGAGGGGATTTGATCTCTTGTGCTACCCTTCAGAAGCAAGAATGTCTTAGAAACACAAAGACAACAAAGAACAATTGACTGGATTGCAGAGTTTTCCCCAGCATGGGGCAATTGATTTAAAACCACATGTAAAAGAGGGTCCAACAACAACTTCAGGAACTGTGTATCTTTTAGTTGGAGTTAGCTTTATGCCATCTTGAACAGCAAAATTATTATGAAGGTGGGGCCAGAGCATTCAAAAATGTTGAACCGGTTATGGGGGGGGGGGGGCTACCAGGGCGATAATTGAACATCTGAAATAAAGGTTCAGATGCCTTTTTTACTTCTTGCAAGGGTATATCTCAGCCCTTCGTGAGGTGTTATTCTTTATTTTCAACTGCTCAACCAGCGGATTTGGAATATAACTCATTTTTGTCATCTATTTCAATTTCCCTCTCTAATACCAACCCAGGGAGCAAGAGAGAGAATTTAGAGTCCCTATTTCAGTTCTGGTATTATCTTGAGCCTTGCAAAGCATTAAGTCAAACAAGTTCCTGGGTCACATGCTTTCTTAGCTGAATTTTTGTTCAAAACATTTAAAGGAGAACTGCATTGAATCTATAAGTTAGCTTTCCCAGTAGAAGCTATATTTTAAATACTGGTTAAAATTACTGTATATTATTGATCTAGCTTTCCAGACTTTTCAGTTACCTTAGTGGGTGTTCCCGATTTACATGCTGCTGGTAAGGACCATTTTAGAACTGTATGATGTTGTTTATGTCCATGTTCTACACTTCTGTTGTTGGGACAATGCAGTTATGTTCTGCTATAGAACTCTGAGGTTGTTTGGGACATAAACTACGTCATACAGTTCTAAAATGGTACTTACCACCAGACTGTAAACCACAAACACCCACTGAGGTTACTGAAAGGTCTGTATGGATGGAACAATAATAGAATTTGAACCAGTACTTAGAAAACAGCTTCTGTTGGGAAAAATGGCTTGCATTTGTGCAGGTTCAGCACAGTTCTCCTTTAAGGACCTCCTGTCTCCTCCCATACTTTTCTCACTATAGAGCAATCTCAGATACCCTAACTTCAATGTCAGTTATGCTGGGTGCCATTCATGTTTATTGCCAATGGTTACCTGTCAGTTTTAAACACTGTCTCTCTCACAAGGTGCACCTCTCCATAGCTCAAGGTGTGCTGCTACCAAGCCTCAGTTATGGCCTTCTGGCCTACCTTAGCACTGCTAAATCTAACCTAACCAAGTGGGATGTGACTTACAACAACATCTGTTGTTTCGCCCTTGCCACCCTCTGACTCATCCACCGCTGTCTACTATCTACCTCCTCAGCTGTTTCATTGACAAACTGCTCAGATCTAGATCTACTGAATCACCAGTTGTACTAGAGTGCAGATGTGCCACTTACCTTGGCCGACTTGCCTTTGCCCATTATGCTGCTAGGACCTGGAACTCCCTCTCCACTTCTGTGCAGAACTGTATTAGTCAACTATAATTTCACAAATCACTGAAAGAGTACTTACTGCTGTCAAGTTCATGCTCCTGCATGTGACCTAGTGCTCCCTATGCTTATGTCAGTCCATCTGCCCAACCAATCCATTGGCCAGAACAGCTGTTTGATACTAATAGTTCTTTGCACTACGTGTTCTGCAGCTGATCCAACGATGCATTGCCATATATGGACCATTTGATTGGTTCTATTTTCTCTTGCACTGTTTTAAATTGTAATTCCCTTGTAACTGTTTAATGTGCCCTGTTTAACTTGTAATACCTGATTGTTGTTATGTGTGGTCTTCTCTATTTTCTTACCTATGGCCTCTCATAATCATCTGTCTCTAATGTTTATTCACTGTGTATTGCTCTGTAACTGTTCCAGGTCATACCTGAAAATAGGCATCTGTTTGCTTAGTGCCCTCACCAGGTAAACAAAAACAAATAAATACATTTGCCATTATTTTGGTGAGTCCTAAACCTGGTAAGGGCCCTTAGTACTGTGAATCTTATGGACCCATCTCTGTTCTTAATTTAGGTTACAAATTATTTGCCTCTGTTCTGTTCCCCTAGCTTATTTATTTTGACCCAATAAGTTTTGTCAGATCTCGGCAGACTCAAGACAATATAAAGAGAACCATGCACCTACTGCATCATCCCACTATTGCTGATGTCTCTAGCTGCATTATTGGTGCTGATGCAGAAGAAAGCCTTCGAACAGGCATCTTGGCAATTTCTGATTTATACACTCTTTTATTGTGCATTTGGCTCTTTCTTGTGTTACAGTAGTTGCTCTGGGCTTTTTACAGCTCCCTCAAGCTTATTGTAAGATAAATGGCCATATGGCTGGTTGGGGGGTAAGGCTGGGGATCATTTAGGGTCTATGGTAGCACAGTAGGTAGGGACTTTAGGGCAGACTAGATGGACCAAGAGGTCCTTTTCTGCCGACAGCTTCTATGTTTCTATATATACTCCTCTTTTCACCTTGCTGTGAAAGTTGGCTGGGCTGCCCCTTATCCCCATTTCTTTCCACCCTTTATATTAAATGACTAGCAAGAAAGATCCACCAGCCTTCTGAAATCAAGGCATAGACATGGATGGCACCCAACATATGACTGCCCTTTCTGTGGAAATGTTAAATATATCTTACATGTCCAACGGTGCTTAGTCCATCATCGATCAAAATGTTTACCTTTTTGGCAATGTGGTAGGCTATAAATTGCATTATGTAAAAACAGGAGTTTAGCTGGAGTAGGTAGCTGTGGAGGAGCTGCCCATGTCAATACCTTTCCACTGAGATTCTGTATTGCTTAAATACTTGGGTGTGCCTATGCCTAGTGATCGAACTCACTTGTACCCTCTTAATTATCCACCATTAGAATCTATAATGGCCTTAGACTTGGCCAAATGGGACTTGCTTCCTTATAACACTACAGTCCTACAACAATGCGCGTGCATGAACATCCTGTCCTGTTTTCTGTATCCTTTTTAAATCCTTAACTGTTCCAGACATTCCCTTACTTTTTGCAAATGGAACAGAATGATGTTTTGCTTTGTTTGGTATAATACTAAGGCTCGTACCTGCTGCTCTATCCTACAGTTTCTCCAAAGGGATAAAGGTCTGGCACTTCCCAATCTTTCAAAAAACCGGAGGGGTTCTTGTGAATTCTCCAGTGCCCTATAAGGGCCAAAAGACACCAGGCTTACTCTTCTGGGACTAGTAATCACAGGAAATGAAGTGGAGAAAGACACCTACAGCAACAGTTAGTTTACTCTGAAAATCTTCAATTTATTTTCATGCTCACACAGCAATCTTCTGAAGTTCTAATCGGCCGCAAAATGCATAGCCCCAAGACATCACTCTCGGCTGAGAGCTTTTTCAAGGGATTTGGTCCTAAAAGTAAATTAAATAACACCACTTATTATGCAGTCTAGCAATATGACTCTTACACCCAGTGAAATATATCACAAGATGATGCAAAAAACTGTCACCAGCTTCGGTTATGACATTCACATAGATATCAATTAATTGAACTCACCAAAACTTTATAAAAGGTTAGTTGTCACTCACCAGTTTGGCAGGCCATGTGTGCAGTGCAGTCACCCACAAATGCTGGATTTCAGTCGACTGTGCCATTAGGAAACCTTCTTCATCATATACTCTGCAGCAGAGCATCAACGTGATGTCAGGTACCATTCCAAGTCATGAGATTATGCACTTAAATGTGCTACATTCAGCGCTTTGCTTCTGATGTTATGAGAGGCTGAAACAGAAACTGCATTTAACTATATATGAGGAAGAGGCACTTCAACATCAGAAGGAAAGAGGTGACACTGTCCCTGTACAACACCATAGTGAGGCTTCATTTGGAGTACTGTGCCCAGTTCTGGAATCCACAACTCAGAAGGTCAGGAGCAAGTTAGAGAGAGTGCAGTGGAGGGCAACCAGGGTGATCCAGGATGGAACAAAAAGGGTGGAGTCTGAGGAAAGGCTTAAAGACCTTAACATTACTCAGTGGAGGCTGGAAGGGAGAAGGGTGATATGAATCAGGCGTACAAGTTTCTAAGGGATATCAACAGAGCAGATAACAAGATCTGTTTCATAGGAACAAACATGCTGTCATTAGGGGACATGAATGGAGACTAATGGGTGGTAGATTTAAGAAGGATGTTAGGAAGTGCTTCTTTGCAGAGAAAGTGATAGATCTATGGAATGAGGTGGTGGAGGCAGTACAGGTCACAGGATTTAAGATAAGGTCTGGCAGAGTCAAGAGTCTGGTGATTGCAACAAAGAATGTGGAAAGGGTTGATAAATTTACCCTATTAGGTGGCAGGCCTACTGGGTAATATGTAGTAACTTATGCAGACTGGATGGACTTCGAGTCTTTTTCTGCCAGCACCATCTATGTTTCTATATGCCCAGACAACAACTACAAACAAATAAACAACGGCTTTATTAGGGATCAGGATCAGATCCTATGGGGAAAAGAGAGAGTTAAGCAATGAGGTAGCTGTACATACCATCTGGTCTTCTGGTGCCCTGCTAGGTCCAGTCAAACTTAAATGCAATACACTGGCTTTACACTGTCCTCTAAGGCACAGCCAAATATGTAATATCCATCCCCAAACCACACACTTCAATCCTGCATGCCTGACTGTACTGTCAGGGTTAGCTACCCACACTGGTACCAGTATATACCACCCCTTGCAACTACACCATCACTGATTACCCAGCCATAGAATCAGTGCAAGCATGTTGTCTGTGATCAACCGGAACTTGCAGTGATGCACTAAAATTAACATTACTTTACTTGATTGCATACAAAACCAGAGAGCCATGTTAGTCCAGTCAACAATGTAGAGAAAAAAATACAACAAATATGTTGCAGGTGATACCCTGAGAAGAGAGTTTCACCTCTCGAAAGCTAGTCTTAAAAATAATTTTGTTAGTCCAATAAAAGGTATCACCTGCAACATATTTGTTGTATTTTTTTCTCTACATACAAAACCACAAATCAAGCTTAAACCCAAATATGTATATGTATTCCTGGCCGGATAGTGATGGCACTGCAGGGACAAGGCCCTAAATTACTCACGGTTTAGCCAGTCCAGCGGGATCTCCCTCAGTGCTCAGGGTGAAGTGGCACAGCTGCACATTTCTTCTCTGGTGGGTTCTGATATCCCTCGGTGCCAGGCCTCTGTGTTGGTGAGAAAACATCCTTCTTCAGTTTTCTACTCTCTGCACGTAGCAGACAATAGAAACATAGAAGTTGATGGCAGATAAGGACCGCAAGGCCCATCCAGTCTGCCCATTTCTTTTTCTACCTTATAAATGTGCCATTGGCCTTTGCTCTGTCAATGGTCTATCTATTCATACTCATCTGTATTGCTCCCTTATGCCTATCCCATGCATGTTTGAAGCCCTGCACTGTATTCATATCCACCACTTCCTGAGGTAGGCCGTTCCATGCATCCACCACCCTTTCTGTGAAAAAGAACTTCCTCACATTACCCCTTAATCAGCCTCCCTCTAATCTCATGCTGTGTCCTCTTGTCCTGCTATTTTTCTTACATAGAAATACGTTAGACTCTTTCACCTTGTTAATGCCCTTAAGGTATTTGAATGTTTCAATCATATCACCTCACTCCCTCCTCTGCTCTAGGGTATACATATTGATCTCCGTTAATCTGTCATCATATATTTTCTGATGCAGTCCCTGCACCATTTTGGTTGCCCTTCTCTGGACTGCCTCAGTTTGGTTAATGTTCTTGTGAAGGTGTGGCCTCCAGTACTGCACGCAGTACTCCAGATGGGGCCTAACCTGTGTCTTGTAAAGAGGGATTATTTCCTCCCTCTTCTGACTTGTGGTACCCCTACTAATATACCCCAACATCCCCCTAGCCTTACCTACTGCTTTAGTGGTCTGCTTGGATAATTTCAGGTCATCGGTGATGATGATGATGCCCAAGTCTCTTTCTTCCCTTGAGACTGCCAACAACTCCCCTCCCAGCCTATAGGTGGCTTCAGGGTTTCTCTTCCCTATGTGCATGATCTTGCACATCTTTGCATTAAACCCCAGTTGCCACTCTTCTGACTATTTTGCTAGTTTATCCAGATCTCTTATTCTGCCCACCGCATCTGGATCATCTACTCTGCTGTAGATCTTGGTGTCATCTGCAAACAGACAAACCCTACCCTCCAGTCCATCTGCAATGTCACTGATGAAGATATTGAAGAGGACTGATCCCTGAGGTACCCCACTTGTGACTTGCATCTCCTCTGACTTTATACCGTTTACCACCACTCTCTGTTTTCTGCCCACCAATCAGTTTGCCACCCAATTGACCAACTTCTGACCCACCATGAGTCTATCCAGCTTATTAATCAATCTTCTACGTGGAACAGTATCAGAAGCTTTGCTGAAGCCAAGGTAGGCGACATCAACTGCTCCCCTCTGATCCACCATTCTGGTTACCCAGTCAAAGAAATCTATGAGATTAGTTTGACAGGACCTTCCTTTTGTAAACCCATGCTGTCTTGGCTCCTGTGCTCCTACAGATTCCAGGTGTTACACTATCCTTTCCTTAAGAAGTGCCTCCATAATCTTGCCAACTTCTGAGGTAAGACTGTCTGGTCTGTAGCTCCCTGCCTCCTCCCTGCTACCACTCTTGTGGAGTGGGATCACATGAGCCCTTCTCCAGTCTTCTGGGACCTCTCCTGTGTTCAAAGACTCACTAAACAGTTCTGATAATGGCTCTGCTAGTTCCACCCTTAGCTCTTTTAGTACCCTGGGATGCATGCCATCAGGTCCCATTGCCTTGTCCACCCTGAGCTCTTGTAGGACCCTTTCTTTTGTGAAGGGACTAGTGCTCACCTCCCTCCCCCCACCGTGTCCATGGTACTGAGCTGTGGGCCCTGCCTACCTTCTCTTCAGTAAATACTGAACAGAAGTATCTATTTAAGATAGATGCTTTTACATGGTCCTCCTCCTCCTCACATGCCCCCTTATCTCCTTTGATCTTAGCAATACCCCCTCTGGACTTTCTCCTTTCACCAATGTAGCTATAGAAAGTCTTGTCACCTTCTTTTACTGTTCGTGCTAGTGTTTCCTCAGTTTGGGCCTTTGCCTGCCTTACTGCCTTCCCTACTTCCCTTAGGGAAGTTTGGTATGCCTCCCTATCTTCATCACACTGTGTTCCCTTATATTTCCTGAAGGCCAGCCTTTTGGCTCTGACCTTTTCTGCTACTGTTTTTGAGAGCGAAAATGGTTTCCTTCTTCTTTGCACTTCCTTTTCTCACTAACACAATGGGATGTTGCTTCAAGTATTGCATCCCTAATGCATGCACACTTTGCCTGTACCCCCTCACCTGTATTTCTTTTTGCCAGGGCTAGCTTAACTCTGTTGGCCATCTTATCAAAGTCAGCTCCTCTGAAGTCCCATATTTTTGCCTTGGAATGGGATGATTTAGTTGTAGTGGCCAAACTGAACCGTACCATATGATGGTCCCTGACCCCCAGGTGACCTTGTATCTGGAGATTTGTGATCCTTTCCCTGTTAGTCAGTACTAGAGCTAGGATAGCCCTGTCTTGTGTGGGTTGTTGTACTAGTTGTTTGAGGCCTTTCCCCTGCAGGGAATCCACCATGTGTCTAGTTCTGGCTGGTGTTTCTGCTGGTGTTGACCAATCTGTATCTGGTATGTTGAAGTCTCCCATTATCAGAACCTCCCCTTTAGCTGTCATATTTTGTATATCTTCTAACAGTAATGGTCTGTGTCCTCCCCCTGGTCTAGACAACCCCAGTTCGTATAGCCGTCCCATTTCCTGTTTCCAGGGTGACCCACAGTTCTTCTGGCTCCTTATGTGTATTCTGAATTTCTGTAGCTTTGATATTTTCACTGACATACAGGGCCACTCCACCCCCACTTTGTGCACCTTGGTGTCCTCTGAACAGTACATAGCCAGGTACTGAAGTCTCCCAAGTGTGGTTACTGGTAAACCACATCTTGCTAATTGCTACTATGTCCAGTTTAGCCTCTGTCATTTTTGCCTGCAGGTCTGGGATCTTGTTTCCCAGACTGCGTGCATTTGTGTATGATTTTCCATTGGCCAGATTTTGGTGTGTTAGTTGTTGGGTGAGGTCTGGCATTTCCCCTGTGCATCGTACGGGGAGCCAGACCTTTTTCCTTACCTGGTGATGCAGATGAACTGCAAACATGCTGAACTCCTGTTTGACCACAGAGGCTGCTTCATCTTGTGAAGCCTCACCATGTCAGACCAGCACACCACACGCTGTCACCGAGTCCACAGCGTGCTGTGACAACCAGTCCCTAACTGTGGTGCCAGCTGGGTGGTGAGACAGACACAGAGCTGTTCTGTGTTAGTTTAGTTTAGTTTAGTTTTAACCTGATACATCAACTGCAGTAGAAGATTCCATTTTCAGAGATGAACTGGAATTCATAGTGAAGTACATAATAAATATATAGTGCACAATATCATACAGTAGAGCCCATCTGGCTGCAGTGCAGAATACTGTCAAATACTGCAGGAAACAGTACAGTTTCAGTGGCAGTTAATTCCTATTTTCATGCTGGAATCTGTGGCACTGTATTACATCCTGGTGGGCTTCACTGTACATACAGATGAGTCAGGTGCTGAGACTCAGCAAAGTCTTTTGCGCCAAGAGGGTATTCGTAGGATGGCCCCCATGCTAATAATTCTCTCACTTGTAGTCTCTCATACCATGCTGTACAAGTACATGGTTACTTCCGCTATTGGTTTGCAGGAGAACTGCTTACTCTGGCAGACACGTGATCTGACTCCTTCAGCTATAAGCTGCAGTTCCCCCAAGTCCGACTCCTTCAGAAGCTTCATCCAGGCTGACAAATACTGACAAAGTTCTGGAAAAGCCACTGCTGTTGCCTGGGAAAATACAGCTCTCAGACAGCCCCTGCAGCTATCAGTCACTTGCAGCAAGGCTGGTGGTCCATTAATTGACAGATGATTGGCTAAGGCTAGGGTGCCAGAATGGATGAGGTCCTTCTTAAGTCCATGATCCTGTGTGGGCTCCTTTAGCAGGCTTTGGAGCATGACTAACTATTGTGCTGCCCCCCTTCCTTCAGTCACTGGACACATTCCAACCCTAGCACCACTTACCTGAGACTCTTCCTCCCAGAGATTGCCCTCCCAACTCATTGCAGGGCCTTTGATGGCAGAGGTTCCCCCTCTGGAGACACTACTTACAGTACCAAGGCATAATTCTAGGCCTTGTGTGTTTTTCCACACACACCCCATCCCTGGTTGTTGATGGCTAGGGCTGCAGGATGCTCACATGTGGAGTATGCAGGTGCCCAGCCAATCCATGTAATGATGCTCCAACTTACACTGTCATCGGTGGTCACCCAGGGGGTGGTAGCAGAGTGGGGCCAGACAACCTTCCCCCCAGAGAGCATCCTCTGGGATATTCCGTTCTACCCCCCCTGCCATCCCTCTCACACACCTGGCTTAGTCACCAGTGTCGCATGCAGTAGCGCTGCCACTGTACAGGCAGGCTGATCCACTTTGTTTTAAAGTACAGTTTGAGTCTTTTGTCACTAATGGAGTTCCTTTAATGCGTGCTGAGCTTAACTATTCAATTCAAGTTGAATCCATAGGGAAAAGACGCCAGAATGACTGTAAAGTCCGCCTATTACTTGGGAATCTAACATTAGACTGTGGTCCCCTGTATATTAAAAAAAAAAAGGGGGCTTATGGGTTGGCTGGTGCTCACTTACAAGCAGTTGATTAGTCTATAGGGCAGTCAATCAAAGTAAAGTATCTGGAGGAAGACTACATGTCTATGAAAAGTCTGGAGTGAGAATAACATTAATTATTTTTACTTCGGGCACACTGAAAATAAAAATTACAGAAGTTATCTTGCAAGATTTGTTACTATTGGTATCCTATACATGTTAATACAATGTGGATGAGAGTTAAACCTTCCAGATACAGTAAATGATTCATTTTAGTCACTGAAGCATTCTAAGTAAGCAATAATACCCTCCAGGGTGGGCAGTATTGGGCAATACTGGATCACCCAGGGTAGTAATGAGGCACAACGCCACAGGCCATTGTTACCAAGGGTCAAGGGCCAGGTTGCAGGCGCCCTCCCCACCCCTCGAGACCGCCATCCAGATAAAGGATCCAAGCAAGGGTCGTGAGGGCCAGGTTACCAGCGCCCTCCCCACCCCGAGACCACCATCCAGATAAAGGATCCAAGTAAGGGTCATGAGGCCAGGTTGCAGGTGCCCTCCCCACCCCGAGACTACCATCCAGATAAAGGATCCAAGCAAAGAGCAGGGCCAGGTTGCAGGTGCCCTCCCCACCCCGAGACCACCATCCAGATAAAGAATCCAAGCAAGGGTCGCGAGGGCCAGGTTGCAGGTGCCCTCCCCCACCCCGAGACCACCATCCAGATAAAGGATCCAAGCAAGGGTCACGAGGGCCAGGTTGCAGGTGCCCTCCCCCACCCCGAGACCACCATCCAGATAAAGGATCCAAGCAAGGGTCCGAGGGCCAGGTTGCAGGAGCCCTCCCCCACCCCTGAGACTACCATCCAGATAAAGGATCCAAGCAAGGGTCGCGAGGGCCAGGTTGCAGGTGCCTTCCCCCACCCTGAGACCACCATCCAGATAAAGGATCCAAGCAAGGGTCACGAGGCCAGGTTGCAGGTGCCTCCCCACCCCTGAGACCACCGTCCAGATAAAGGATCCAAGCAAGGGTCACGAGGGCCAGGTTGCAGGTGCCCTCCCCCACCCCCGGAGACTACCATCCAGATAAAGGATCCAAGCAAGGGTCACGAGGGCCAGGTTGCAGGTGCCCTCCCCCACCCCTGGAGACCACCGTCCAGATAAAGGATCCAAGCAAGAGTCACGAGGGCCCAGTTGCAGGCGCCCTCTCCCACCCCCCCGAGACCACCATCCAGGTACAAAATGGAGCGCGGAGTTGCAGTGAAGCCGCAGGATTGTAGCACACTCAAGACTTTGTGTGTTTTGATGCCTTTTTTTCCTTTAAATTATTTCTGTTGGCCCAGCAATGAAGATAGTTTTTAATCTTGAATTTATACTAGCACTAGCCTATGCCTGCTCAAATTGGAAAGTGCTTTTTGTCCTTTTACTAGCCTGCCTTAAAGAACTTGAAGCTGTTTTTGCAAAAATACTAGTCTCTCACTACTAAGGCATTACCTAATACAAACATAGACAATTAATGTAACCTTTTGCATCGGGGGCTAATCGGAGACTGTAAAATATAAAGTGTTGCATTGGGGGCTAATCAGAGATTTTCTTACAGAAGCTAAATATCTGATAGGTGTAGCTTTATAAAAATTTATTCTGAACTCCTCCCCTCCAGCTCTGTGTATATAAATAAGATTACCTGCTTCTCCACAGATAAAGGATCCAAGCAAGGGTCACAAGTGCCAGGTTGCAGGCGCCACCCCCCCCCGAGACCACCATCCAGGTACAGAACGGAGTGCGGAGTCGCAGTGAAGCCACAGGATTGTAGAGCACTCAAGACTTTGTGTGTGCCCCGCCGACACTCTGCGTCGGCTCCCCACTGCCCCCACCACCAGCCTTGGTTAACACCCGCTTATATAGGGCTGAGGGCACTGTGGTGGAACCAATAGGGCTGAGGGTGAGACTGAACCAATCAGCTCACTTTGCCATTTGCAGCCTATAACATCTCACCACTTGAGGCAGCACCATCCTGCAGCCCCACCTACTGATTCCCCCTGCTTTAACTTTTATTTTAGCTCCTATGATTAATGCTTCCCTAACATTCTCTCCTAACAGCCCCTCCCTCTGCCTCTCCACCCCTGGCATCTCCCCTATCAGCAGTGCACCAGCATTAGAATGATTACCTTACTTCTCATCTCTGTCATCCTTCTTCAGGGAAACCCGTCACTGGTGGCCCAACCCGCTGGAAATCTCCCAACACAACACCAGCTCCCACCTACTCTCCCTTTTGGCGTAACTCTACTGCCCTCCGCCTACTCACCACCCTGCTATCTCCTCTCAACACCACCCGCCATGTCCCGTTGTGTTCCTCTCCTTCCCCACCTTTATTTCTCTGGCTATCCCCTGCACAGGTGGCACCTCTGCTAGAAAGCATTGTGCCAACACCAACAAACAGAGAGTTCTGGCCCTACTCAGAATCTTTGCTCTACTACTCTTTATGTCAGGCAATGTTCACCCCAACCCAGGCCCCATCTCACCCAGTCCTAGCGCCTCACGCCACAGGCTTAGTATGGCTGCGATGAATATCTGCAGCTTACCCAAAAAACTAGCACCTCTACAATGCTGGATGAAGCAGCATCAACCAGATGTACTTGCCCTCACTGAAACATGGCTATCAAAGAAGGTCCCTTGGGAGGGCGCTGTGGAGCCCGAGCTGTGCGGCAACAAATTTGTTCAGCTCCATAATAGAGTCTTAAGATTAATAAAAACTGCTATTATGGGGTCGAGATTCAGCAAAATAAATATTGTAGCTCGACTGGGGAAGCAGAGAAACCTAACATGGGCAACCCACGAAAAGATAAAGGTGGGGGATCTGGCAGTAAAACATGGGGGATTCCTCAGACAAGCGGCCTGGTCTGGAAGAGCAACCTACAACACCTCAGGCATCCGAGGAGACCATGACCTCAATTGGTCTTAAACTACAAAGGCTGATTACCTCTGTAGTGGACTTAAGTAATAAAATGGATGCGTTTGCTACTCGAGTAACGACAGATGAGAGGACTGTGGAGGAGATGCAAATGGAATTTGTCGATGTTAAAAGACAGAGTGAAACTTCAGCGGCAGCAACCTCCATGCTTATTAAAGAAAACACGCACATGAGCCAGGCTAAAGCGGCGAGAGCAAGCCCGTTAGTCGCACATCAGGATTTTGAGCTTGCCAGAAGGAATCGAGAGACCACCGGTTATGTTCATGAGAGACTGGCTCGAATCTAAACTGTTACCAGAAGAAGGGCAAAGTCTGAGTTTTAACTTGCAGAAGGCCTATCGAATTACCCCCATTGGCCACAGAGAAGACCCAGAGAATCCCGAACTTTACTGTTAATTCTGGACGGAGTCGGTACAGGGACAGGATCCTGCAGTTGGCAAGACAAGCAGCACCATTGATGCAGGATGACCAGCTGTTTACCCCTTCCTGATCTCAGCTAGCATACGCTTCGGCTGCGGCGGAAAAAGTTCAGCGAAGTTCGAAAACGGCTGAAGGAGGCAGCAGTGATTAACTCAATCATTTTCCCAGCTAGGCTGAGAGTAGTTCATGGTGGGAAGATCTGGCTCTTTTCGGACCCAATGGAGGCAGGAAAATGGGCTTCCCGATTTGCGAGCAGTCATCAGTCCAAACGAAGAGAAGCAAGAGAAGTGGCTTCGGATATAGAGGAGGAGGGAGAAGATTGAACTTGCTACTAAGTACTTTTTCTGCTTCTACTATTGTAGTAATACTTATATAATTTTGAAGATCCAGGGGACTAACGTTTAAAAGTTCCCATTCCTGGACAGCCCTTTCTTTATAGTTGCCTTAAGGCTAAGACTTTAACATACTGGGACCTTAATCGATCTGGAGAGTCATCTAAAATAACCTTATGTTGTGCTTTCATTGACTTCATGTGGGTCATAAATATAAGATCCTATAGGTTTAATGATTACTTTAAGTAGAAATATAATATAAATTAATGCATTTAGTTTTTCTGCATACAGAACACTTGCTGCCTCAAAGTTTTATGGGAATCTTAATTTTTCTTTAGGCAGATAGTATGACGCCTGTTGCTCCCTTGGGGCGAGGTTCTTTTGGCATAACTACTGTTTTGTATTAATTTAATTAGTCATACTGTTCTTGGGTTCAGTAGTAACACAGCAATTTTTGATAGATACCTTTTCCGAGAGACAGTTTTTGTAAACCCACCCAATGTGGTATCAATATGCCTAGGATGCATTCCTCCTTAGATTAAGGAGATCACCTCCAAATGGTTATATATTGTCTAGCATGATCTGTCTTAGACATGGAACTTGTACTTGTATGTTTACAATATTAAATATAAAAATAAAGCATAAAAAAAAAAAAAAAGAAGGTCCCTTACTCCTCTATAGCACTCCCTGGCCTCACCCACTATCAAGCCGACAGAATTGGCAAATAGGGAGGGGGGTGCCTTCTACATCCAAGACTCACTGCAATGCCAAAACCTACCGACACCCTCCCTGAATCACGGGGCACAAGCTCTGACAATAAAACTCACACCAGACTCTACCAGAGCCCCAGTTACCATTACCATGGCTTACATGCCACCACGTAACCAAGCCTCAGCTTTTCAATCTCTGGCCAATTATATCTCCAGCTTCCCACCTAAAACAGACCACATTATTTTGGGGGGACTTTAATGTGAACCAGTTATCAAGCTTGGCCTCCCCCTTTAAAAGACACCCTTGCAGCACTAGATCTAGCCTAATTAGTTAACCAACCAACCAGGGTAAATCCCAGAAATGGTAGTAGCACTCTGATCGATTCCCACTCACCAATCTCCCAAACAGAATTTCAAACCTATATGTACTCCCAGACGCTATAAGTGATCACTCCCCCATCCTCTTCACCTGATCATGTCAATGGCAGCAATCTGAACCAAGCAGTTTTACCCAGTGCTATCTTCAACCTGGAGGCCTCTCTAAACTAAGGAGACATCTTGCACAGCGTGACTGGTCACCCATCACGTGTGCCCCTTCCATAGATGTAGCCCTTGACTGCTTCACAGATACATTCAACAATGCTTGTGACACATTTGCCCCACTCACTAAGGTACAATCCAAAAAAAACAAAATGCCACCTGGGTCACACCAGCATTGCTCCAGCAACTAAAGAACCTCGACAACCTCTGGTACAAAGCAGTTGCCTCTGGTGTGCAGGCGGACAGGCTGGCCTATAAAATGGCTCGCAACAAATCTACATGGGCTATTAGAATGGCCAAGTCGAGCTATTACAAATCCACCCTGGCTTCCTACTGGGGGAATGCTAGATTGTTCTGGGACAACCTAAAGGAACTGAAAGGAAAATTCAGGATGCCTCCCCCCTCCCAGCTACCGGTCAACAATAACATTACCTCAGACCCGATCACCATAGCCACTGGCCTAAATGCAGCCTTTTCTGATCTAAGCACAGTTCTGCCAAGCAACTTCTTTGACCCCACCCCTGTGACCCCAGAACCAAACAACACCTACCCCTCTTTCTACCTCAGGGTTATTACTATGAAAGAGGCAAGATCATACCTTAAAAAAAAGCCATGGGGGGATCAAACAACTGCAAAGACTCCTTCAACATGAAAATCCTTAACCTGGTACTGGACTTGGTGTTTGCCCCCCTGACCAATCTCCTTAACCTCTCCCTATGCCTAGGGCGGTTCTCAACTGACTGGAAAGTGGTCACCATCACACCAATACTAACAAGTGGGGACCCCACCTTACCCAATAATTATCGGCACATATCCATTCTCCCTTCCCTCTCTAAAGCATTAGAAAAAATCATCGCCACCCAACTCACAGACTACCTGCTTGTGCATGACATCCTATGTAGGGAACAACATGGTTTTAGGGCTGGACACAACACAACTACTGCCCTCATAGAGTTCTCCAACTCACTACACAATGCCCTAGATAAGAATCAGCTAGCAGGAGCGGTATTCATTGACCTGTCGAAAGCGTTTGACACAGTCTCACATGCTGAGCTCCTAAATACTCTTCACCGCACCGGCCTGTCCTCTGGACCCATCGCTTGGTTCACAAGTTACCTCTCTAATAGGTCCCAATGTGTGAAGATAAACAGCACCCTCTCACCCACGCTACCAGTCTGCTCAGGGGTCCCACAGGGCTCCATCCTTGGTCTGTTACTATTCAACATGTTCCTGAATAACCTACCAAAATCTTGTCCAAGTGACCTTCTGCTCTACACAGATGTTGCGGTAATGTATACCTCCCACTCTGATCCCACAATCCTTCAGTCCTCCATACAAACCACCTTCAACTGCGTTGAAAACTGGTTTACTGACCACAGGCTCGTGGTCAATGTAAAAAAGACCAAATTGATGCTCTTTGCCCACCGCCAGAGCAAGGAGTATAATGCTCAGCTAACAGTCCTTTCCAAAACCCTCCTCCCACTGGAACACGCCCACACCAATAAATATCTGGGCCTTACATTCGATCCTAACCTCTCTTTCCACCCACATATCAGTAATCACTCCGCTGCCATAAATATACACACAGGACTTCTGTATCAGCACAAAAATTGCTTAACGCCAGAGGCCCTAAACATTGCTGTTACATCCTCTGTTCTCTCCCTTGTAGACTATGGCCTAACCATCTACTCAGCCGCGGACCGCACTGCACTAAATAAAATCCACATAGCCATCAACAAAGCCTGTAGGCTCCTAGCTGGAGTAGCTAAGTGTACTCAGAGCTGCACCCTGTATGCACTAACAAATATCCTCACCCTAGACGAAAGAGTACGTTATCAAATGTGTCTCCTTACTAAGAAAATCCACCTAGGCCTTACCCCCAATGGAGTCTCTGCCACCCTCCGCATTGTTCAAAGTCATACCCCAACAAACACCCGTATGGCAAACAAATTAATGTGGGCTGTTCCCAGGGTCACAACCACCCTTGATCAAAGGTCTTTCTCCTACAGAGCACCATCCTGGTACAATGAGCTCCCTCTGGCCATTACCTCTGTTACAAGACTAGGATCCTTTAAAATAGCCCTCAAAGACAACATAATCTCCGTCCGTCACTGCCAATGCTTAGATTAAGAATGGGAAGCTGTCGATGCACAGCAAGAATTTGGGTGAACGTTTTTTTATTGTTATAACTGTGTGTTCTGACAATGTCGGTATCCTGACTGCTCACATAACTTGCTAGCATACAGGCCTCACCATCGTGCTGATTTTACTGTCACACTGATTTGTTTTGCTCATACGCTGTTATCTTTTTCTTCTGACCCTCACTGTAATATATGTATTCTGCCTGGTTATTTATATGTATTGTACCCTGACGAGGAGCCTTTGTAAATGAGTCCTCGACTCAGAGGTTGTTATTCGATACGCTCAATAAAAAATTACCCCCCCCCCACATGCACACACGTTGAAATAATTTTGTTTTATTGCTTTATTCATTATGTATTTCTTCCTTCAGTCAACGTTTTTTCCACCAGAAGTTTTTTTTGTCCCCTGAGTGTGAATGCTAGCTCAATGGCAGAGTCAGGAGAGTGGCATGCGCTTTTTTATTTTAAATGCATTATGGAGCGCTGCAGTAAAGTACTGTTATTTTTATTTTATTTTTTATTTGTTGAAGGGATAAGGAGTCACTGGCTTGGTTCTGAAATCAGCTTGGCTGTAAAATTCTAAAATGAGTAAACGAGACAGAAACAGCACTAGCTCTTGTAGCGGCACTGTATGTAACAGGAGCAGTAGTTTCTTCTTTTTCCATACCCCAGATGGACATCAATCCACGGTATGGAAAAAGAAGAAAATATTGCTGCTGTCAGACAAAGTAGCGCTGCATGCCAGAGCTAGTGCTCTCTCAAGCTCAGTTTGGGATTTTACAGCACAGCTTCATTTTCTTCACAACTCCGCTGATTTAAGTGTGAATCTTGCAAGGGGGAACTAGTGGGAGGTCGGACACTAGTTTACGGCTCACTTAGCGAGCGCACAAAAATGGCATCTGGCCAGATTGAAAATTAGGGGTGGCCGAAGGATACCCCAAGTAATTGGTCACCCTGAATTGACACTTGTTATTTGCTGGGCTCCACTGAAAAATAAATGCATGCCTGGCATGGTTTTTCAATCAATCAGCATGCTTTATTTTTCAAGCCCATTTTCTAAATAAAAATAAATCATCTACTTCAATGTTAGGTGGGTCACCAGCATTTATTTCCACTTTAGGCTGGCCACAAAGGAGCTCTTAACCAATGGGAGAGCAGCTAACACAATGCCTAATGACATCACAGTGGCCTCTACTGCACTTAAAACAGATCAGTGAAATCAAAAAGTTAAATCTTCATTAAAAGAATGAATCTGAAAGTTCTACCATTTCAAATACAGTACATTGAATAAATTGGACACACAATGGCCCCACTCAGAATATATTTATCATCACTTGTGAGGGGGCAGGATTTCATATCTCACCCATGGCTCTCCCACTCATGAGTTATGATCCAGCCCCCTCACTCATGAAAATAAAGGTGTATTCTAAGTTAGGCCATTGTGTATCCTATATTTACACAATTTAGTTTAAACCTTTCAGTTAAATAATTTATTTTACCCATTGACAAATTCTATTTGATGTATACAATGTTATGGGTTTGTTTGCGGTAAAACTGATCAATGAGATGCGGTCTCTAGAAAGTTACAGTTCAAGTTCTTTATAGAACTTTTAGTTCAGTCGAGCCCCAGAATGAAATGAAATTGGACTTCTATTCTGGAGGACCTACAGTAACAGTATTTTCTTTGGCATCCACTTAGAGTGAGAATTTAGTGAATAAATAATGGAGTACGGTAGAATAACACATTTATTTCCACTAGTGGGTGGTAAAACCCATAACTTAAGAGTGGAGAAGCAGCAAGTTACTTATGAAGGTCTCGTGTGAAGATAGTGTTCTCCACTGCAACCCATTACGTATTTAATATATATGACACCTTATTTTCAATATTAGTGTTTTACCGTGTTTTAACTTAAAACTACCTTACTTTCCATTATAATGTCTGTATTTTGACCCTTGTTCTCAAAATAACATGTCCTAAATGGAAATAACATGTTCTAAGTGAAAATAACATGTTCTAAGTGAAAATAACATGTTCTATGTGAAAGTAACATGCTCTACATGTATGTGAACATGATTATTTATCCCAAAACAAAATTATTCATTTTACCAATTTATTTACCACTGGCAAATCGTGTTCACCATATAAAGGTGGGCTAAGACGCACATCCAGTAGTTTTTTAAGCTTTCTTATTATTATAGCATTTAAAATTGTATAACAATTGTAACATTCCCATCTCAAGGAATATTAAAATAATATCATGCAATGTTACAGGGAATTTGGATTAAGTGAGGCATAATTCATAAATACCCCTCTCACCTAGATATACAAACATAAAATATGAAAATAGAAACTGGGCCCACGCCCTAGTGGGAGCGCTGGAAAAGTGGTTGGGTAAGCCCCTCAGATTAATATATTCATTACTGAAATAGCTTAACCTTAGCATGCCTTTACAACCATGTACCACTATTCCAAACCTTTGGAAAGGTAACCATAAAAGGTTAGAGAAGTTTTAAAAGTAGGCTAAAAACTAAGTAAAGGTAATAGGCACTGTATAAAGAGTTGGTTGCTGTAAGCAGATAGGAAATAGACGCTTCCACATTTAGATGTGAGATATTTAATATAAACACTTTAATTTACTGGATCCCGGGTATTAGGATATCAACATACTTTGCCCCCACCCTTTTGCAGAAAATTTCAAGATTCAATCAGCCATATACCCACAAAAAAAATAAAAAAAATAAAACACCACGAGTATCCATCCCATAAAGGAACCTTTAACAAAACTGTCAAAGCACCACATTAGTCCACTGAAGCATGAATGTCCAAGCCTTCTTATGAATGTCCAAGCCTTCTTGAAAGTCCAGAAATCATGAGGCTCAAACACCAAGAAGACAAAATAGAGATTAATTGTAACAAATACTAAAGTCAAGTAAGCCCAGAGGGTCATCGAGATCCTTTGCATCCTCAGCCTATTATGTTGGCAAAGCATCCAGAAATCCATCCACAACCTCAGTCAAAGAAAGTGGAAGTTTATCTTTATATGTGAGGTGTAGTCTGTCTGGAAAGAATAAGGTCATTGAAATAGCTCTCTACACAATCCTCCGCTGACATCTGAGGAGCTCCTTTCTTCTAGTCTGTGTATGAGAGGCCACATCAAGAAATGAAGCTGTTTTGGACATCTGATACTGCAGACCCTCTCTTGTCCCTGAATGCTGCCAAGACTGCCAACCATTCCTCTGCCAAGTCCAAAACCACCAGCATGGTGAAAATGTTCTGCTGTCCCTCCTGCTTCTTCTGTCTGTCTGGCAACTGAAAGATCAGTTTAATAAGGATCCTCTCCAGTCCCAAGCTTAACCAATCCTTAAAAAAGGATTTAGATATTTGTAGCAGTTCATTGGGCAGAATCGTATGCTGCAATTCCACCACCCGAATGTTAGCTGATTGGAGCTGATTCTCCAGGGTTTCAATTTTATTTGTTAAATATTTGGAGTCCTTATCCTGTAGTATATTGTAATGTTCCTGCCGAGCTGCTTGATCTACCACCACCATCATTGTAGCACTGTCCTCAGACACTGCTTCTAACTTCACAACCTGCTGATCCACCGGTACCAAGGAATCATTTGTCTGGGTTACTGTTTCTCCAGTTTTTTGAAGAATAAAAAATATTCTTTCTATTGAAGGGGCCTTTCAGTGGTATCATCACAGCCTCCACCATGTGAGGCAGTGGAAGAAAGAAGTCCTCCATCATCTTGCTTTGGGAGTCTAAAGACTTTTCTTTGTCTTTTTTATGTTCCATCATCATTCGTTCACAACAGCAGACCTGCTACGCTGAGATAAATCTGAAAAACATTTATCAAAGTTCCTGGTAGAAAACCTCCAGTAGAGACAGAGATCACTGGAACCCCTGCTACAAGCAACTGCTCCAGCTGCTGAGCTGGCTCCACCCCCCATGTGCCCTGTTTTCAGCAACAACCCATGACAAGAGAGGAATAGCAACATCAGTAGCAATTATGATACAAAACATATTACAAAAAAAATAGCAGTCCAGTCAAAATACATTGCACATTATACAATAGATAATCACTGAAATCTACAATGAAGATATGTCATTAAGGAAACATTTGGACATAATCTAACCTCACAACATTGATTTGAAAATAGTGCAATAACATTTAGACTTCTCAAACATTTTTGAGTTCCAAGACTATAATTGATCTTACTTGTGAGAAGAAATTATTCCATATATAAGAAATAAAATTAGAAAAATATCCTTTACCCTTGCTTGTTTTGACACCTGCCCATAGCATGAAAGGACGACTTTGCCATGAACCTCTTCATGGATAATAAGTTGCTGTAATCTACATTGAAACTGAATTGGTTTTACACCAGAATATTCTTATTTTCAAAATGGGCATTACCTTTTTCGGTGATTAACTTTTCTTGAATTTCGGTCAGCATGGATAACATATAGGATAGTGCATGGGGAACAGTTGACAATAGGGCTATTCTTTCACCGAGTTGGCACTATGACGACGGATTACCTCGAGTGCAGCTCGAGGTAATCCGTCATCGTGAGCTGACCCAGGAAAGATGCCCTGTTGGTCAACTGTTCCCCATGCACTTTCTTATAGTGTATGGTGGAACGCTATTTTTTGGGGAAAAAATCACTACAGCATGTTTCTGCTTCAAAACATTTTTACTGGGTTACTAGGAGGATAAAAAGAACTTTACATTTTGAATGTTTTAATGCTAAACATTAGTACTGCCGCCGGCATTGCTGCTTTCCCTATGTGTCCTGTCTATGGAGTGAGCCCTAACTGTCAAATGCTGCTCGAGGACACAGTGTGTGACGTTCGCAGTGCAGTAGAAAAAATCGTTCTGCTGCACTGCGAATGTCACTAGTGTGTGACTACAAGGTTTCAACAACGATGGATTTCGGTGGAGAATGACGTTCCACCATACACTATAAAGGAATTGATCTATAGTGACCTTGCCTGTGTTTGACCTGTTTTTATGTATTGTGGAGACAATGACCAATTTCTCTATAGCTGGAACACCACCAGTTGCTATTGAAAGATTTTATAAATTATGACATCAGTGTTGTCCAATCACGATTGTTTATTTCCAATCATTCCAGTATTCTTATAACCACAAGAGGGTTTCTCATGCTAATATCACTAACATTCTGAAGTTCTAAATTTAGTTGGCATAATACATTCCATACACAGGTTTCTCTAATTTTCAGCAAAGTAAACATTCTGATTTTGAATTCAACTTCATTTTTTTCAAAACAGAAAGAGTTATCATGATTTATGATAATGTTTATATGTACAGTTCCTGTATCTCTTATGATTATACACATTTCTTCTCAAGTCCTTTGTTGTCAGAAATGCTCAGCTTCCCTTTGTAACTCTCTCACCCAAAGAACTCGAGAAAGCACTCATAGCAATTAGGGACACAGTACGTGTACATATTTAATTAACGTTCATTTATTAGGAGAACCAGTGGACACAGCCTGCTTCCACTGGTGTCCAACATATCAACATGTAGTAGGTGCAAGTAACTGGCATCACAATTTCATGAGCAGAGATTTAAAAAATGCCTGGGGTCAAGGTTAGTGGCTGCAGGTTTCTTTTAACACATGAATCCCTAGGGGCTGTTCAAAATCATCCTCATGGGACTAGAACTCAGACACAAAGCACTGCCCAATATAATTCTGTGAGAACACTCTAGGCAAACCAAAATTTGATGAGTCAGAACTAACATCAGTTTCACATTTTAGTGAGGGAATGAAAATATCACAATGTTTCAGGTTAGCAAAAAATTCTTTGAAAGTGGAAGCGGTATCAAATGGCTAATCCAAAACAGAATAATTTTTGATTAATATTGTAATGTTTTCATGTCTGACTGTTTTTAAGTTATACCATTTACTGAATTCCAAAACGTTTTAGTTTTTTTTTTTGCCTTATTGAACTGTTGCTGTTTGTAAAACTTTGTTTTGCCCATTTGACCAATCTTTTCCAACTTGTTTCATTGACTCCTATAAGCCTGCCGATGGGATCCTGATCCATTGATGCTATGTGAAGTCTCTTTCTTCAAAGGCTTACAGAATTGAAGGAAGAAGCCAGTCAACTGCAATGCCTTTTATCAAAGCTTCAACAGTAGACGTGATATTATCCTTGAATAGGTCACTAGTGAGGCCCCATCTAGACTATTGCACCCAGTTCTGGAGTCCACGCTTGAAAAATGACAAAACTAGACTGGAATTGGTGCAGTTAAGGGTCACCAAGATGACTGGGGCCAGCAGGGCAGATCCTTTGAGAAGAGGCTGGATTCTCTGAACATGTCCTTACTGGAGGCCAAAAGGGAAAGGGGCAACATGATAGACACCTACACGTTCCTAAGAGGAATGAATAGAGTGAACTGTGACAGGACCTGTTCAACAGGAATAGGGGGACAGTAACTAGGGGGCATGAATGGAAGCTAGTAGGGGGAAGTTCAGGAGGGATGCAAGGAAGTTCTACTCCACTGGGAGGGTGGTTGAGCCATGGAACAGTCTACTGGCAGAGGTCTTGGGATCAGGGACTATAAATGGGTTAGACAGGGTTAAGGGACTAATAGTTCCTCCTAGGGGAGCTAGGAAGGGGAGAGATTCAAGGGGAGTGACAGGGGCAGAAGACCTACCAGAGGACTCTAGGTCGAGGGTGAGGTAGGAATACCTATTCAGGCAAACTGGATGGACCTTTGGTCTTTTTTTACTGGCAGCGTCTATGTTTCTTATACAACAGGAGTTGAGGGGGATGAAAAAATAAAAGAGATTCATAGAGTGATGACTACGCTAACAGCAACACAATAAAAATATGTTGCTGTAAGTGCTGTCATAAATGATGTCTTAAAGGTTAGTATCATCACAGTGGAGTACTGCATCAGTCAGAGGGCAGCTTTTGTAGTACAGGTGACATCACAAAAGCCCTGTACAGTACTGAAATCAGCAGCTGAACTATAGAAGTACCAGTTAAATCTTTAAACAAACAGTGCCTTTAAAATCTTTTAACTACCAAACTGATGTTGTGTAAATCAAATATGCAGTGGTCTAACTACAAATATGCAGTTTATCATCACTTGTGAAGAGGCAGGACTTCCATAAGTCACTTGTGACTCTGCTGCTGTTGAGTTGTGGTCCTACCCCCTCACACTTGAAGATAAAGGCCCCCATATTCAAAAGCCCCTGCAAAATCACGCAAGTGCCTGCGCCGCGCATCTGAGATGCACCGGCCCAAAATAATGAGATATTCAGAAGATGTGCGGGGAGATGCGATCGCACATGTCATGCTGAATATCCCAAACATGTGCAATCTTGCAGTGGGAGATGCGAAGCGCAGCAGGTGACCTGAGCCCTATGCAGAACATGGGGAAATGCGCGATGCAAAGCCACTTCCACAATGTGCAAAATTGAAGTATTCAGCCAGGATATGCAAAATGACCTTATTGCACATTCCAAGCCCATTTCCCACATGCAGAGCTCATTACTGGAATGTATTCAGGTCATTAGCATACCCTGGGCATGCTCAGTTCCAGCTTTGCAGGGCTGCCCCACCACCCCACAAAGGTGAACAGGAAGAACTGCAGCCTAGCAGGCGGTGTTCAGGGATGTTAGTGTGTGGGTTGGTGGAATGCATTGGCCTGGGTACAGTGCTACACCCCATAGTCATGTACAGGGTCAGACAGGGGTACAGGGGGCTCAACTAGACAGTGGCCACAGGGGTCACCTGGACATGCAACAGCGGCAGGCACAGGCTGACACAGGCTGCTCGGGCTACCACATGCATGTGATACACCAGCTCCATAGTCGACATACAATCACCTGCAGGGCCCCACACACGCAAGTATGGGAGATATCTGGTGGGCACTGAAAGGATGGCAGTGCACAGACAGTGGCTAGATACCCAGGTGGGAGGGTCCCACCTGTGTGCACCCATGGTGTACCATCATGGGTGTGTGCCACTGGTCAGTCCCTGGCCTGTGCCTTGCAGTCACTAGTACCTCCAGGCAACATGGGCACCATTGCCACAGACGCCACCCTTGGTGTATGACACCACCGGGTGGCACCCCGCAGGTCACATGGATACTGGTCATGTCCCCTGGTATGTGTGCTGCAGTGTGGCTGTCCACCCTGCTGATGTGCCTGGGGGACACACAACAGTACTGGCATGTTGCTGCTGGCTGTCTGCATCCAGAGAGTGGTGTGGAGTGTTGCTCCCTAAATGGTGCTGGTGGTGAAACGGCACCTGTGGCTAAGGGTTCCTCCATCCTGGCATGGCTGCTGTGCGTGAGTGCCTGGCTCATGTCTTGTGCTCCTCCAAGGGCTGTCTCTGGATGGCCTGCCTACAATACTGCAGTCTGCCTGTGTGTGGCTGGCCGATTTAGACATGCCTTTTCCATGCCTAACTTTGGACAGTGCATTTCCAAGATGCGTAGCAGATGCGCCACACATTTTGGCTGAATAGGGATGTTCATGGGAATTACCCAATTATTATTGCGCTGCACACATTATCTCTGCGTGATGGCGCACCTGTAGATATGCAACGCATCTCCCCCCTTTTGAATATCACACTTCAGCGCATTATTTGAGATGGGTGGTGCATCTCTACTTTGCGCCGCTAATCTCCTTCGAAAATGTCTGCCAAAGCATGCAGTTTGAGTCAGACCACTGCGTATCCCCTACAGAGCACAGACTGTAAATCTTGTGACTCTATCTGCTTACCAATGCCATAAACAGTTATTATATTTTCAGTGTAAAGCCTCAAAGCACTTAAAGACAGAGGAGTAAAACAAGGGACTATATAAGAAAAAGGATGTGCCTTCCTTTCACTTTTAAAAATGCAGTGAAGGAGGAGCAGTCATTTCACTGAGTGTGTGTAACTGTGAACTGATGACTGCAGAGGGTGTCTCTTATACTGACCTGGAAGGGGGCCTCAAACATTATTTTCCCCCCTTTTTATTTGTGTTTAAATAGTTAGTTTCCTGGAAAAACTTAAAGTGCTTTGCAAACCCAAATCAACAATAATATAACTTGAATGAGTAGGGGGTGTGGCCAAGCCAAGGGGAAGAATGGTTGTCTGAATATAGAGCTCCGGGTCCATCCACCAGATATCGGTGCCATCTACAGATATAAAGCACCAAAACACCTAAATCATCGACAAGTACTGCTGATTCTATATGGCTACTATTAAAAAAATCAAAAACGAAGTAGGCACATCTGAACTTTTAGCCTGCTAACGCCAACAAGGGAAAAGGCCCAGAATCGCCTCCGGTACAGGCGGCCTCTCGAAGAGCTCAAGCTGAGATGCAGAACAGTGCATCTGCAATGGATTCATTACAGATGGCCCCGGGCTCCATTTAACAGCTAATTCAAGCTTTAAAATTTGATTTGACCCACCAGATGTGGACAGGATTCGAGAACATAGGAACCCAGCTCACTCACCTGCAACAAAGAGTCAACACACTGGGGGATACAGTATAAAACCACTCTGGCAGGCTGGACGAATTAGAGAACTGGACCAGTGTATAAGAAGTCTGCCAAGTGAGAACTGAATCCTCCTTCCAGGCTGCCCTTAAAGAAATTGAATTCCTGAAAGCCACGCTGGATGATCACGAAAACTGCAAAACACAATGTAATGTTTGGGTAGTGGGCCTTCCCGAGGGCTTACCAGGGTGGGGTTGCAGCACTAGACTCCCCTAATGCCGCAAACAATGGCATAGGTCGGAGGGCCGGCCTGGAGGCTAACTGCAGCCATGGGTTCATCTAGGGTGGCCAGCAGCTGCTCTTTTTCCTGTTTTTTTTCTGAGGTGTGGGGACGCGCATTGACGTCCTGCATCCGCCCCACCTCCTGAGGATTCTTGCTCTGGTTGCTGCACTACCCCCGGCCTCCGCCAGGGATCTGTTGAGTGCTGGACACACTCCCCACCCTCTCCCAGGAGAAGGATAGCAGTCCTTGGATGCTCCGTCCTTCTCCCCCTGTCACCCTCTAGTATCCCCTGTCTGTTCCCGGTGCCTGGGCCTGGCGTCACAGTGGAATTCCAACTGCTGGCAACAGGCGGCTGGCCCAGGGGTGAAGTTTAACGAGGGGAGTTCTACAAGTTATCATAGATTAGTGGTTCAGGTTTCCGAAGTTTGTTGTTTAATGTTTAGCAGGTTGGTTAAAACAAAAGAAAGTAGCAGACAGCAGGCAAGGTCACTTTTCAATCCAGGATCCTAGTTGCTAACATACATCTAAATGTCTCAAAATGGGTTTGTTAAAATGTATAACCTACAGTGTTAGTGGCCTGAAAACAGTGGTCAAAAGAAAAAGAGTCTGGAGCTACTTAAAGAAACAGAAAGGTGACATTAATTTCCTACAAGAAATTCACTTAACAAAGGAAGAGGCAAGCAGACTGTCGAGCTCCTGGGGGGTACACTCTTGGTGTCACCCTTCATGTCCAGAGTGAGGGGGTGGCTATTTGGCTGAGACTTTGGCTAAGGGCAGAAGTGCATGGCATAGTTTCTGCCCCCCAAGGTAGACACTTAATTGGGGTTATTACTATCGAAGGGAATAGATTAACACTGGTTTCAGTGTATGGCCCAAATGTAGATGAGCCAGAATTCTTTCATCACCTGGCAGTGGTAATAGCGCCCTTTTAGGACAACATCATTATGGGAGGTGATTTCAACACATACTGGGACCAAAGTCTGGACCACTGCGGGGGGGGGAGGGGCCCCCTCTGAGGAGCTCAGCGGCACTCCGGGACATGGCTGGTGAGAGGGCACTGTAAGAGATTTGGAAGCACACCCACCCACATCGGAAGGAATACTCCTATTACTCAGATATGCACAAAGTATACACCAGATTACTTCTTAGTTTCCCCAAATATACTTAGATATCTAGCATCAGCTGAGTATAGTCTGATATGCATATCAGACCATGCCCCACTAGAATTTTCACTAAACAGAAGCCAGTCACTCCCTCTGAGCAGACAGTGGAGGATGGATCCCACCCTGTTGACTCTCAGGCCTACAAGGTATATATCTCTGAAAATATACAAGAATTCTTGGCACACAATAGGGTGGGGGGCACCATAGCTTCCACCACTTGGGAAGCGCTAAAGACATACCTTAGAGGGGCCACAATAGCATTCACCTCTCATCTGCACAGGGAGACACTGTGAGAGGAAGAGGCTCTAGTGGAGCAAATCCAGGCCTTGGAAAGGGACAGGATGATGGGCAGAGAGAAGGACAAGGAGGGATTGCCGAAGACCTTGAAAGGGAAGCTGGCCCAGTTATTGGACCATCGTATTGAAAGGGATATCATAAAAGCAGGTTCAGAAAATTATTTTGAAGGGGACCGGGCAGGTAAATTTTTAGTATGGAAGGTGAAAAAACAGGTGGCGGAAAGAGTGATTCTGATCATAGAGAATGGCCAGGGTGTGCAGACCTCGGACCCGAACAAAATTAATGAGATATTTAAGACCTTCTATAAGTATTTACACACTTCTGAAGCCCCTAGGGATGCAGATCCAGATATCTTCCTTAAAGGTGTTTCTCTGATGCCACTGGACCCTGATAAGAGTGAGGAGCTTGATAGCCCCATTACTTTATCAGAACTAAAACAGGCTATATGGTCCTCCAACATGGGCAGGGCCCCAGGGCCAGATGGTAAACCCGTGGAATTCTACAAAATATTTTGGGACGACATCAATAATATCCTTATGCTAATGGTGCAGGAGACACTGGAGGGGGGAGTGCTCCCTCAGTCCCTGCAACTTGCTACCATCATGGTCCTCCCGAAGCCTGGCAAGGGTCCTTCAAAGTGTGGCTCTTATCACCCTATTTCCCTCCTAAATGCGTATTACAAAATAGCAGCTAGACTGGAGGGTATACTATCAACACTGATCCATCAGGATCAGTGTGGTTTTGTCAAGGGCAGACAAGCAAAGCACAATATCCGCAGGACACTGAATATTATGCATGGGTGGTCAGGTAGGCGAGAGGATAGCAGCTGGGGCCTCCTGGTGCCGTACTGGGTCATAATGTCGTACACTTAATAGCATATGGTATTATGGTGAAACCCGGACCTGTGCGCTGTCCGAGATGGACCCCCTGGAGTTAGAATCTTTAGTGGGGGGATCTGGGGGGGCGCAGCCCCCTGTAATGGGGGGATGGGGGAGAAGCCCCCCACAGAACATAAAATAACAAGAAATCATGCAATGCGATTGTGCCGCACAGCAGTCTGCCGTGCAACATATTGACCCCGTGCCTCCTGGTGCTTAATGCGGAGAAGGCCTTTGATAGGGTGGAATGGGCCTTTATGTTTGTCACCCTAAGGCAATTCAGCCTGGGACCTAGGCTATGCTCATGGATTTGGACACTCTATACATCCTCCCAGGTGCAAATTCTTATGAATGAGAACCTGTCTGCCCCCTTTCCTCTTACTAGGGGACAAGACAGGGTTGCCCCCTGTTACCCTTGCTGTATGTTCTAACGATGGAGGTGTTGGCCTCGGCCATACGTAACCATCCGCAGATACAAGGCTATACTAAAGGGGGTCAGAACCAGGTGATCTCCCTATTTGCAGATGATATTTTGTTGTTTCTGAAAGAACTGGGGATATCTATTCCAGCCCACACAGCTTTATTTGAGGAGTATGGTCCCTTATCCAGGCATAAAATTAACTAGTTGAAGTGTGAGTGGCTGCCCTTGGATGAGACTGAATCCTCCCTCACCATTCAGAACTTCACTCTTATCCCGGTGGCATCTCTCAAATATCTGGGAATACACCTTTCTAGGAAACTCACCAGCATATGTGAGATAAATTACAAACCACTGCTGAAGTTAACACAAAAGGAGTATGACAGGTGGAGAGGTTTGCCTCTTATCCTAATAGGGTGAGTCAGTATGGTAAAAATGTACATGTTGCTGCAATGCCTATATCTGTTCCAAACTCTTCTGGTTTGGGTCCCCAAATATTACTTTAAGTCACTGAGGTGGGGCTATAACTAGCTTGCTCGGGGGGGGGGACCCCGAATTAGACAGAAAACTATGGAGGCCGATGACTGAGAGGGGGTTGGACCTTCCAAATGTATACCTGTATTATCTAGCAGCCCAGAAATTAATCAAGTAGTTTCGGTAAAGTATTTTAAAAAGTTGTTAAAACTGTATAATATGAACAAGCAGTGTATTGCAGGTATGTTTTTCTTGCACTGTTTGTCTAGGATAGCCCCACTGACACACCCCATCTCGTTTTAAGTGTGGGCTCTCCTGTTCCGATTTCATTATTCGTTCAAGTTATTTATTTTTTTTAACTTTATTTTGAGGGTCAGCAGACAGACACATACAGACACTGTTATGCAAGTAACACAAAGTTAAAGATTCATACATATCTGGGCAACACAGATGCTGTGTGCTGTAGTACTGGTATGAATAAAAAGCGGTCTCAGAAAGGCAGTAGCATTGTAGTACAAATACTGTAACATTAAATTTATATATCAGGTGATACATTAGAAATACTAGTTGTCAATGAGCTACTCCTTTACAGTTAATAACCTTCTCTCTTCCCTAGAAAAATCTATCCTTCACCCCACAGGGAGGGTCACATTCTCTATCAGTGCGAGACAAGTTTGTCACTCTGTGGAAAGGCCATAGTGCCTCCCCAGATCCACCTTTGCCTAAAAGCTGCTAGGGGCTACCTTAGTGTGTGTATTGCACCTCCCTTTCCTGTTGTTGCACTATATGCTCGGGAACCAGGTCTCTGATAGTGCCTGCTCTAGTGGTCCCCATACCTTTAGAAACTTACCCTCTCTGTTACTTGCCTTATATTGAGTATGTTCTAATTTCATACAGTGCAACAGCTTGTTTCCCCTTTCGGAGGTTGTAGGTACCGATTCTGCTCCCCAGTGGCTGGCCAGGGCTTGTTTCCCCACCACCATTGCGAGAGACCACAGAGGGTGGTCTAGACCTCTACCCCCTCCGGACCTCCCCAGCAACCCTAGCAGCACTTCAATGCCAATTTCCTGATCATCATCCAAGACTCTCTGCATTAGGCCAGTGGTACTGCGCCAGAATGCCATGGTTCTTGGGCAGCTCCATACCATATGTGAGAAAGTACCCGAAGACAATTTACTCTGCTGACAAAGGTCCGAAGAAGAGGGATCTAGCCTATCGGCCAGTACTGGGATAAAATACGTTCTATGTAGTATGTTATAATGTATTACCCTTAACCTGTTTTTTACTGAACATGCCATACCCCTATGGAGGATCATTCTCCAGTCCCCCACTGTCAAGGCCCCTTCCCCCATATCCCTTTCCCATTTGTCCTTAAGTTTATCTAGGGTCGGGGGTAGATCGCCCAGCAAGGTTTCATAACATTCAGTGAGTGGTTTAGGATTCCCCTCACCTCGTGTGCACTGCACCACTACCTCCAGCGGGGATCTACGCAGTGGAGGTGGGGTCAGTTGCCCCCCTCCGGCTTGGATCTGACAGCAAACGATGTCTAACCTAGAGGTATGCAAAGAAATGGGATGAGTGCAGGCCATATCTTCTGGATGAGGATTGTTAAGAGTGGATATTGCCAGGGTCAACTAGCTGGGAGATACAATGAAGTCCCACCTTTTCCCATTTTTGTAGTGCCCGAGCCACTGGTCCAGGGGCCCTCTCCTCCTCCCACAGTACTTGTGCTATGGATGCGTGAGGGGAATAGTGGCGGGATAGAGTTCCCCAGGTCTCCCCCCACCCCCATTTCCACCAATGATTTTCTAGCATCACTACCATGTATATTAATACATTTTGTAATACTTTGGGGACATTTATATTATAGGATTTTGGAGGTACTGATGGACAATTACCAGTAAGTTGTCCACCCAAATTTTTTAAAGCTCTTATATATTTTATACACTCTAAAGGGCATTGCCCACCTGATCTTAAATTCCTACCTAGAGTATAGCCAGTAATCGACTCAGACACGTTTTATTTTCATTTGTTTAATTAGAATTTATTTAACTAGGAAAGACATTCTGAGCAGCAATCACAGGCTTGCAGGTGCATTGGGGGGATACAAGAACCTTTATTTTGACAGGGAAATGTTGACCAGGACATTAGGGAAAGTCTCCCATTCTTACGTTAAGTGCCATGGGATCTTTAACTTCCCTCTGGACAACCACTAGTGATGGGCAGAAGGGACCTCAGTTTAACATCTCATCCAAAGGACAGTAGTTCAGCAGTGCAACCTTGCCCACCCCCACCCTAGTAGTTCACTACAGTGTCAGTAATGGGTATTTACCAGAGTTCCCAGTGTGGGATTGGAAAGGCTCCTTTTTTACCAGTAACAATAGACCTTTGATAGAATCTCCTCCTTAGGTGTCAGCGTGGCTCAGTTGGTAGCACATCCACCTCTGAACCAGAAGGTCGTAGGTTCTTGTCCCACACCGGCATTGGACTTGCACCTAAAAAATCACTGACATCCAAGTGCAGTATTAGGGGGATGCTGTACTGCTGGGGTGTGCTGTCCTTCGGATGAGATGTTAAACCGAGGCCCCTTCTACCCATCCTGGTGTTGTCCAGGTGAAAGTAAAAGAACCCAGGGCACTCTTTGCAAAGAGTAGGGGGCATTCCCAGTGTCCTGGCCAACATTCCCCTTCCCATAAACTGATTCATGCAATTATCCAGACTGTGTGTGGGTGACGATGTGCGATATGGCTGCTGCTACTACACATTCAGTCACTTCACTACCAGTCTAGCATTGCTTGTAAAGCACTTTGGAATACACTGTGTAGGAAAAACCCTATATAAATGCTGATTCTTCTTCTTCTTCTTAGAGCCACATACACTGGACTGTAAGCCAGCAACTCCTGGATGTCATGGTAAACTTTTCACAGCTGAGGCCATCCACAGGTACTTCCTCACAATTGATGTCGGAAGCTTCTGTGTTGCTTATAGAATGTGGGCAGCCCCCATACACGTCAGTTCTCACCACTGATAAATGGAGTTACAACATGTAACGATCGCCATGAGCAAGGACTCCATCCCCAGCCAAACACAAAGAAGGTGCTGGGAAAGTAGATCACCAGAGTCCACCCAATAATAGAACTGGCAAATTAAAAAGCAGACTGTGCCGTAACCTATAAGAAACAGAAATCCTCCTTATCAGAGGACGGAAGGAGGAAGTTTTGTGGCTCGATGGAAGAGATTCTCTCGAATATCTACTGTTACTGGTAAGTATCTCCTCTATAGAGCCCCATTTAGTGGACAAATACCTAGCAGTACCACACCCCCACATGTAAAGCAAGGAACAAAGGAGGCTTATGCCCCCTAAGACAGCAGACCTTGCAGTACAGCCAGGACAAATTCAGCTCTCCTACATGAAACCAGATCCAGACTGCAGTGTTTCATAAAAATATTTCACAAACATGTGAATACAAGAACACAGGTGATTGATGGACTGATTTAAAGTAAATTTAGATGCCACCTTAAAAGGACACTGTCAACCCCCTTAGGTCTCAAAGTGTCCTTAGTTTACAAAACACATTTTATGATTGTTATTATTCTATAGAGACTGCTGATGTAGCTGGTTGTTTGCTTCAGGCTCCTTTTTCCTTTTAACAAAATGAAAAACTGAGTGCCCACCATACTGGTGTTACCACACCAAAACATGTTTGTTTACATTTCTTGACCAACTACAACTGCATCTTTCCTGGAGTCAGGAACACCCACAAACTATCTAGCTACTCATTATGCAGTGGGAGTAGAGGAGACTATTGTGTCCTGAGTGACTGCACTGTTAGAGGGTGTTTCTTACATTCAGGAAGTATGCAGTAAGCTTAGTTAAACGATTTGAAGCAAACAAGGCTGGGTATAACTATACATTCCCTTGCATTTCAGTTCTAATAAGCAAGGGGGCAGATTGAACAACCAGTAACATCAATGAATTTTAGAGAACATAAGCAATCATAAAATGTGGGGTTTTACTTAGAAATAATATGATGCAACAAAGGTTGACAGTGTCCCTTTAAATAGAAGTATAGAATGAGACATATCTGAATGGAAGGTCAAATGCCAGAGCCTAAGCTGAGACACCTGGTGTGATGAGATCATAGCCACCAGAAGCAGGGATTTCCACGAGAGAAACCTAGGTTGCAGGAAGCAACAAGTTTGAATGGCACTCTGTCAGAAAATCCTGAACAAGGTTGGGGCCCCAAGATGAAACAGGCTTACAGACCGGGCATTTCACATGGAGAATACCCCCCATAAATCTGTAGAAAACTTCCAGTTGAGCCATAGATTTTCCATCAGTGAGTGCATGATAGGCCAGGATGGCCTAACAGGAGAGTACCAAAGCCTTGAATGGGACAAAAGGAACTGACACTCAAATACCCTCTGGATAGGACAGGTGGATGGATTTAAAGTCTAAGATTGACACTAGATGCTAACACATTTCAACTTTAGCAAATAATTGTGTCTAGTAGACAGTTTCCTAGCAAATAGCAGGACTGCCAAAAACTCCAGAGACATGCCAAAACCATGCCAGCTCTGTGTCCTCAAGAGCAAGACATGTGGCGACAGGATAGGAAGTCCAGGTGCAGCAACTGGTCTTGGACTTGAGATAACAGGCCTGAGCTGTGTGGCAGCTGGAATGGAGGTTCCACCACCATGACCCACAGCACCGGGAACCAGATCTATCTCTCTGACAATATCATGGTAGCAAGCTTGTTCCAGAACATGGCTAGGACCTGCTGAATCAGCATACTCAGAGGAAAAGGCATAGAGAGAAGCTTCCCCTCCAGCAAAGGGACAATGCTTCTCAACAGACAACTCCAGGCTTTGTATTAAGCAAGCAAAAATGCAGCCATTTGGCGTTGTGTGGGGATACAAAAGAGTCCTCCTCTGGACACCCCAACCACCTGAATAGAAGTTTTACCACATCCCTGTGCAGGTTCCATTTATGGCTGAAAGCATCTGCTAGCAGATTTTGTGTGACTGCAAGATAGACTGCAACAATGTGCACTTTGCTCTCCACTGTCCATTCCCACACCCACATATCTTCACGACAAAGGGTAGAAGTATGCTCCTCTCTGTTTAGTAAGCTAGAACATGACACACTGGTTGTATGTCTGAACCAGTAACTAATGTCCTTGCACCTGCTGGGCCAATGCCTGGAGCCCATGCTGAATTACTGTCACTCCTGAATATTGATATAGAGAGTGCAGTCTACTGTGGAACAGATCTCTGAGTCCGGAAGGAGCCGAGGTTGGCACCTTACCCTTGGTTGATGCATTTGGACTCACAGTGACCTGAGGAGCATCTCTAACAAAGGAAGTCCCCACCAGCAGATGACGTCTGTCCTGTCACCACTGCAGTGCCCTCTGCAGAGGGACATAGACACTGTTTGGGTTGCGGATTGCAAAGAAACTAGTGTACTTGAGAGCACTGAGCATGTAGGAGCCACTGAGGAACCCATGTACAGTATGCATGTTGGCCACGTGAACCATGAAAATGGATGCAACCAGGCCACGGCTCTATCTGAGACCATGCCGCTTCCAGTTACTGATTCTACCTGAGCCAACAAGGCAAAAATATGGATACATGCCATATTACCTGATAGACTTTTTGACTCTTGTTGTACTTTTTTTTTTTATTGAATCACCAAAACCGAAGACACCAGAATGATATTGGTTCAGAGTTATGCACACTGTTGATGTCATGTATTGTATACTTCGGAGGCAACCCTGTTTCTTCTCTGTACTGGTTGTGCCCCCAAATGGTTGGAATATAATGTTGCATTTACCATCTGTATGAAAAAAAAAACAAAAATGTACCTGGCTGTCACAGCACTACCTCTATGTCATGTGTTCAGATATGACTGGGGGCCTGGGTGGGTCATTAAAACCCTGTTGGTGGTTGAGATCCAAAGTTGAAAATAAGTAAGACCACAGGAAGCATGGAATCATGGGGTTAGGGGGTTGGGGAGGTCACACCTGACTGGGTGACCAGGGAGATAGAGCAGGGGAGGATAGTGGATATGGCCTACCTGAACTTTAGCAAGGCCTTCGACACTGTGTCACACAGGAGACAGATAAAGAAACTGAGGAAGCAAATTCAGTGTAGTGCACACCATACATTCTCAAAGGTGCTGCAGCTCAGCAGACAGTACAAAAACAAATAAAAGGAAGCTGCACACACACCAAGTCAGCTGTGCTAAATTAAAATTATACTGTGCAAAGTAAAGCATGTCAATGCCTGGCTCATACTCCTACGTATTGTCGCCAAACGTGAGGCTGCCCCAGGGGACAGGCCACATTTGCACAATTAGAATTTAATTTAGCAAACTTGGACCTGGTGTGTGCACAGCTTCCTTTTATTGTTTTTGATAATTTTGTCAGCAGTTGCCCTCTTGTAATGCTTCATGTCCTGCTTTGTGTTTAAACTATTAACATTGCTCATCTGATAACCCCATGTTTACCTTCTTTGAACAAAAACAGTACAGGAGAGCCTTAAGGTCACAAGATTCGATCACTCTAACACCACCAATGTGTAAAACTACAAAAAAAAAGCATTTAGATAAACTACTATTAAAACTTGCCAGACTACACGCATAATTTGCAAAATTAGCATCACTTTAAGCAGTCACTTAAGAAAGAGACACAGTGTAAATGTACTTAAATCTTACTGAAGTTCGCATCCTTGCTTTACGTACCATTTTAGATTAATTGTTTCTGATATATTGTAGTTGTGCTTATTTGTATCTTGTATAGATAGGGACCTTATTAATGTGATAGAAATTTGCTTTTGTAATAGTCTGTTAATACTGGTTGTCGAGTGTGTTCTTGTGAGTTATGTATATTAAATTTTATTGTATTTAATTGTTCTTACTTTTGTACTCACCTGGGTCAAGCCTGTAAAAGGGCCTTGTGGCCCAGTGCCTTCTTACCCGGTTAACAACTTTTAAATTAAATAAAATTGTCTTTTTCCCCCCATCTCCTTGGTGTAAGGAGTATGGGGTAATGCTTACTGTTTGTGATAATGGTTTTATGGAGTTTTCCTGTACCACTCCGATATCCCATATGACTGTTCAGTTTATCTGTTGATTCAGTTGAAATCAATAAAAATGAAATAAAAAAGAAAAGAAAAGAAACTGATCAGCCTAGGGGTTGGATCCAAAGTGGTGAATTGGGTTAGAAACTGGTTACTGGATAGGAAACAGAGGGTGGTAGTAAATGGCACTCACTCTAATGATGGGAGAGTGACCAGCGGTGTATCACAGGGCTCAGTGCTGGGACTAGACCTCTTCAATGTCTTCATTAGTGACACTGCAGAAGAACTGGAAGGGAAGTAATGCATTTTTGCAGATGATACCAAAACTGCTATTGGGTGGACACTCAGGAGGAGGTGGAGAGAATGTACAGGGAGTTTGGGAAACTTGAGAAGTGGTCAAGAGCGTGGCAGTTGAGATTCAATGCCAAAAAGTTCAAAATCATGCACCTAAAGCATAGGAAACCAGAAGCTGAGTACAGGATGGGAGAAGGTATTAATATTCACTAAACAGAAAGGGGATCTTGGGGTTATCATGTCTATTGACCTCAAAGTGGCAGAACAATGTGAAAAAGCTGTGGGATGGGTAGCTCTGGGCTAGTGGGATGCTGGGATGCATAAGGAGGAGTATCTTCAGCAGAAGAGTGAAGTAGTGTTGCCACCATATCCCTTGCTGGTGAAACCCCACCTGGAGTACTGTGCCTAGTTTTGCAGGCAGCACCCCAGAAAGAATATAGACAGGGTGGAGGCAATCCAGAGGAAGGCAGTTAAAATAGTGCAGGGGTTGCACGAGAAGCCCTACGAGGAGAGACTGAGGGATCTCAACATGTACATCCTGGAATAGAGGATGAGAGGTGACCTGATAGAGACATATAAGTACCTCACAGGGGTAAACAGGATGCAGGAGGGGAGTCTCTTTCAAATGATGAAAAAGCACCAGGTCCAAGGGGCATATGATGAAACTGGAGGAGGGTGGCGTCTAAGATGTAAGGAAATATTTCTTCACTGAAAGCGTAGTAAACTTTTGGAACAGATTGCCAACAGACATAGTGGGGCGGAAGCAGTGGGGGCTTTAAGCATGCATAGAATAGACATAGGGGTATATTACAAAATAGTCAGGGAGGAGGGAGGGAGGGTCGACGGAGACCATTTAAAGTCTGCAGAGACAGATTAGGCAGGGAACATCTGGACAAACTGGGTGGGCCAAGTGGTCTTTTTCTGCTGAGAAAATCTATGTTTTTATGTTTCTAAATTGTCCAGTGCCTCCACCCAGAGAAAGTTAAGTGGGCTAGGTGGCAAGTGTAGTATCTTCCTCAAGCAAACAACAATATCCCACTGTAGACCCACAGGTTCACCCCATCCAGTGCACACATAGTGTAGTACAGTATGATCCCAAATGCAGTTCTGACGTATGATATAAATGCATTGGACACAGTATTAAAATGCAAAACACAGTAAGGGATTTTTATTGAGGAACACAATTCCAGGATCTAGAGGATGAATGGGTTAAATCTGGCAATGTAAATATTTACATGCAGTAATCACATAATAATAATCAATGAAATAACTTTATATCAAAATTCACCCCACCCTTCACCTTGTCACACTTCCTGCACAGTACATATCTCAAGGCCCCAAGCCTTACTGGCACCTGTACTTAAACCTTAGTCCACTACAGGGCTCCTGGTGCTTTACTGGGCACCCAGCTGGTGTAACATTGCAGGCCTCTCGACAGTCTCATTGTATGCATTATAGCAGGTGAAGAACCATAAAACCCAAATTATTTGCATCCAAGGCCAGTTGATCAGAAAATTAGACCAAGATGGGTGCTTAAAGCATTAAGACAATTAGTCCAGATCCCAAGTAAGCAATAAGACATGACAGGGTGTGGGTAGTAGTGTGATCACCGCATGCCCAGGAACATAATGAGGCATGAGGCCCCATCTCTGCACCCAGCCTGTAGCAGTTGAGCACTTGGTAAGGCAAGTGTCTTATTACCCCTGGATATGCAGTGATCACACTACAATACTACCCACACCCTGAAGTGTCTTACTATACTTATAAAATGGGCTTTCATTTTTAAAATAGGTTTAAATATCAAAATACACATTTTTTTATTGGTTAACACTTGCAAATAATGTTTTATTTTAAACTAAAGTAGTCCTTCCACCTACTGGGACTAGAATTAATTTAGTTCTTTTCTTCAGATGTTTTGGCCCAATGTTGATTCCCTAATTGTGGTAATGTGGTTTATTTACTTTTAGTTTGGTAGTTTTATTCTGTTTGTCCCTTCCTGTCCACTTAAGCAATAAGTAAAATAGAGGACTAATAGAAAAACAAAGAATAGTAAAAGAAGATTGCGACAGCAGAAACTGCAAGGTCATCCGATCAGATCGAAAAGCTCCAACCCCCACCCACCCACTCGCTCACTTACTACAGCCTCACTCATTTCAGCACTAGAACGCTATGTGTGTTGTTGTGTCCCTGTTTTAATATTGTTTCAAATTTTAGGTTTAAAATCAGAATCGGCGTAGGAGCGAGATGCCAGTCTGCAATGCTGAGCTGCTCTGAGAGAAAGAGCAAGGAAAGAAACCAGCAAGACATGTTCAGATTGAAGCCTCCTCCCCTGCTTGCTCACGTACCTGCCACATCTTATAAATTGCTCACTCATTTAAGTAATAGAGGGCTAAGTTTGTTGAGTGTACCTGTTTTTCAAAAACTTCAGTGACTGGAACTCTGGAGCAGTGGACTGGTATGAACGTGTTGTTGGGAGTACATGGCGTGTGTCTTTTTCCCTTTCTTTGTGATCTGCAGATGCTGGACTGTGACAGTTGCAAGGGGAACTGAAATTGTGAGCATTTCTGCTTAAACATAATCCAGGCACCAACAACTAGGGTGACATTATACAAACTAAACTTGTTTCAAAACTGACTAATTAATGGACAAGGGACGAGGAGCGGGAGAGGGGGAGTACAACCACAATCGCAAATTGAACTGAAAAGAAATTATAACAACCAAAAATGTGCACTGAAGAGCTGTAAACCACTCATTTAAAATGTGGATAAGTAATTAATGCAATATATATGATGTCTTTTGGAAAAAAGTTGTGGTAGTGGGGACTCTGTGACTTGATCATTTCTGTGCTTTGCTGTGACTGTGTATGTGTGTTTTAGCGAAGGTTAAACATAGCTGACAATTATGTTTAACATTCTATTGCAGTGTATTAATTTGTGATGTGGCTGAATACAGGATGACTGTGGGTTCTACTGCATCATTGTATGGTCAGGTGACTGATTCTATCCAATTAGGTTTTTAGAATTTTAGTGCCCAAACTGCCCATTTTATAAATATAGTTCTTAAACCCCTAACTAAGTAACTACAATGAAAGGTTGTTGCACAACCAAGGCTCTGTTTAATTACTCAGGGTCCCAGGCAATTCAGGCCTCACTGGATAAACCAGCTCTTGGCTGCAGTCTCTGTTTCAACTTCTCTCTGGTTTGACTCTTGGTGACAATTCCAGGATGAGCTTGCGCTCTGTGATGCAGGAGCCACAGTGCTACCATGGGGTAAGCAGCTCCAGAAAAGTCAATCCAGGTTAGGTAAGGTGCACTCAGTCAGAATTAGGGTCCTGAAATAAACACACTGAAATGGAATATGCTGTTGAGCAGTGATACATTTATTTGAATACTATAAATACATAAAACAGATTACACTCCACCAACTACATGCCCCGGCACTTTGCTTGCTAGAGCTTTGTCAGAGGCGGATTCCTAAACTGGCTCCACCCCTTAAAGCAACAGTCCAACAAAATGGGGCAAAATATTTAACCAAACTTTTTTTCACTGTAAAAGGTTTCAGGCAGCTACCAGTTTTATTTGGTGGTACAGTTTTCCAATTCCAACAAAATTTGAACAGATCCAGAAGCAAATGGTTTGTTACCTTTTATTGGACCAACAGAGGTGTTACAAAAAGAAAACAGATTCTAAGCTTTCAGACCAACCAGGTCCTTCCTCGGAGACTTATGCCAGTTGTGGTAACAACTGGTATAAGTATCCGAGGAAGGACCTGGTTGGTCCAAAAGCTAAGACACGGTTTTCCTTTTGTAACATCTCTGTTGGTCCAATAAAAGGTATCAAACCATTTGCTTCTGGATCTGTTCTTACAAGGACCAATACGGCAACTAAACTAATTCTGTATGTCACCAAAATCTGAGTATTTTATAAATGCTTTAGTAGATTTTTTTCTCAAGAAAAAAAGATGGCCACCACATTTTGCATAGAAATAGCATTGTAGACCAGGCAAGGGTTAGGATCAAAAAAATTAAAAGAGACTTATGGGGCACAGCATAGGAGGTGCATAGACATAGAAACATAGAATTTGATGGCAGATAAGGACTGCTTGGCCCACCTAGTCTGCCCATTTCCCTACCTAATGCATAGGCTGTAGATTCTAGTTAACCAACAGCCTACTTCCTCCTACCCCCCACTAGAATTGCCTTATGTCTGTTCCATGCATTCTTGAATTCCTCCACTGTTTTTGAGTCCACTACTTCCTCAGGAAGGCTGTTCCATGTATCCACAACCCTCTCCGTGAAAAAATACTTCCTCACGTTATCTTTGAGCCATCCCCCCTCTATCTTCAAATTGTGCCCCCTTGTTCTTGCACATCTCTTTTTCTGAAAGATGCTACCATCTTGGACTCCGTTGATTCCCTTGATGTACTTGAAAATTTCTATCATGTCCTCCCTCTCCCTCCTCTCCTCAAGTGTATACATATTAAGCTTCTTTAATTTCTCTCTTCGTATGTCTTCTGGTGCAGACTCTGCATCATTTTAGTTGCCCTCCTCTGGACAGCCTCCATCCTGTCTATGTCCTCGAGGAGATGGGGTCTCCAGAACTGGATGCAGAACTCCAGATGGGGGTCTCACCAACTGTCTGTACAGAGGGATAACAACTCCCTGTTTTCTACTGGTGATGCCTCTCTCTATGCATCCCAGTATCCCACCAGCCCTCTTTACTGCATTCTCACATTGCTTGCCCACCTTGAGGTCATCTGATATGACTACCCCCAGGTCCCTTTTCATTTCTGTTGTTGTTATCTCACCCTCCCACTGTGTACTCTTCCCCTGGATTTTTGTTTCACAGGTGCATTACTTTGCACTTCTTTGCATTGAATCTATGCTGCCATACATTTGACCATTCCTCCAACCTTCCAAGTCCCTTTTCATTCTCTCCACCCCACCTTCTCTATCAACAATTAGATTTGACAAGTATTCTAATATTTTTGTTAATTGTAGCTGAAACTAGATTTTTGGAAGAACTTTTTTCATTGCAATGCTGCTTTAAGTACTCCCAGAATCAGAGCAACTGCAGACCCTAATCATTGGATTACTTAATTACAGCTTTCAAATAGTTTAAATTGCAGGTGGCAATGGGGGGATTAGAACTCAACACCTTAAGTGATACATAGTTACATCATATTATACATAAACATATAAACCTATTTAATACCAATTACAAGACGACTTCAAGTTTGTAACAAGAATGAGAAATACTGTAGATCTGCCATACAAAAAGTTAGAAAAAAGGAGGAACTATAAACTGTAAATGTATAAATCATTGATTTAGAGAAATCCTACGAAGGGTGTTGCAAGCTTCAGGTAGATAATCCTGTAGTCCAGTAGTCTCCCTGAGGAAGCTTTAGTGAGTGAAGGCAAGACAGCATAGTGTGATGGGCTTTATGCATTTGTAGCATTCAAAGAAATGCATCACTGCTAAACAGTGTATTTTTTTTCAGGCTGTTTATTTCATGGCAACGTACTTCCCATTGAGTGCATCTTTCCTGGCCTGGTTTGACTCTTGGCAACTTTGATGAATCAGCATGGTTCTGGCTGTTTCCATTGATCATACTTTCAGTGTCTGGTGCAGCACTGCACAAAGGAGAAACTACCCCTTTGACCAGTGCTACGCAAGCCAACTCCCAGCACTGTGGGCCAGTCACCAGTTACTGTGGCTGTCACTCAGTCTCCTCAGGCAAGCCACAGCAGTTCTACGGGTTGCAGACCCTCAGGTTTATGTCCACAACTGCCTCAGATACCTCTGGGGAGCACAACTGCAGGGTGGCTAATCCTAACAGACTGTCTCTTTCCAGCTGTTGGAATTATTCTCTCATTGTCTTGCTGCATTCAGCAATCTCTTTCTTTTTTTCTCAGCTGTGAAAGCACAAGTATGCCTCCAAAGATGTATCTGCAGATGCTGCAGGTAATGCTGGTGTGGGACTGCCTGTCTACTGTCTCTCTCATGTACACTTCTTGTGCTCCTGACACAGGATGGTGCAAGCTAACTGCTGCTGCAGAAATCTCTTTCTTTCCACTCAAGAACCTGACCTTTGCTGATCAACCCTTCTATCAATCTCCAAAAGAGAGGCTATCTGACTTCACTCAATATGTGATTGATCACAATCTTGCAGGCAAAACTAATTCAGTGTTCCAGTGCCCCATGAGCACTCCTAGAGCTGTAGCAGGCTTCAAAGAACCTGATTGCTTGCTGCTGCAGACCTTGGACCTGTTGCCATTTCCCATGAGTTAAAGGCAAAGAAGATGGTGGCCAAGTTTGTTTACTAGTCATAACCCACAAAGTTGTATTTAAACCATGCTCCTACATTGAACCAACATGTTGTGCTTCTGAGATGATCTTAAGTGCTGTCGTGATAGAGTCTGGTTTGGTTGGGACAGCTATTGAGGAAAGTCCTTGGTTTTGTGCTGGTGCAGTCATGCTCCTCATCATCAGCAGTGAATAGTGGTGTGGCAGTGGAGCCATAATCCTCTTGGTTTTTATCCTCCTGGGCTGATCAGGCAGCTGTTTAACCCTATCCCTGGGTGCCATTGGCCGGCCTGCTGCCTCTCTCCATCTGGGGGAGTTACATCCCTCCGAGACTCTCCTTCAGCTTTCCCCCCCTTGCAAACTGAAGTGGCATCACAGGCCATGGCACCTCAGGCAGGGCTTCTTGTAGCCCAGTCCCCTTTCCATTTTCTTCCACAGGTTTTCTCCCTTCCCTAGAGTATGGCAAACATGGAGGACACATGCACATCGAGGCATGCATGCGCTCTGGGACCTCCAACCCCTTCCACCCACCCAACTTTCACCAGCCTCCCGAGCATCAACACTACCACCAGGCCTCCACCTGGTGGCAGCCAAGAGCCAGGGCGGCTCATCACTCCAGTCTGAGTGGGAGAGGAGAGCTTCAAAGTGGCCGCTTGATCCTCTCCCAGCCCTCCACCCCCAATGATGCCTGGCAACTCAAGCTCATTCCCAGACTTGGGTTGCCAGTGTGGTGAGAGGTGAGACACTGCCAGCATCTCGGCTCTCTGCACTACTGGGCCAGCGGCAGTAGAGTTTTTAATTGAAAAGGGCACTACGAGTACTAAAGACACTGGGCACTCCTCTCCTTGCTTCCACCTCCAGTCCCCACTGTAGTCCAGATCCTTTGGAACCTGAGGGGAGCAACATTATGATGGCAGCAGGAGGTGGAATTCAAGGAGCCAAATGTAAGCCCTACCACTGGGGGGGGGGTATTATAGTCATGTGTACTAAACATTTGCTTAGCAACGAACAGGTACCTATCAAAACTGCTCATAAATTCATACTAATAAAACAGGATGCAGCATCTTCAGCCTTCAAGCTAACTCCCACCTTGTGGCAAAGCAAAGATGTCAGAATCTGCAGCCACCCTGCCAACGATCCCTGCTTCTCTGTTATTGTGACAGTTCCAGCCACGGTCAATATCAAGCCCTGGTGAGAAAGTTGTCCTCTCAATGGAACCATGGCATTAATATAATTGACAATTGAAATGTTCCTTTCTGCAAGAGTGGAAAATGCAGCGTGGGGATTTCCTATTGATCATGGGGTCAATAATCTTCCGTACATTTAATTTAGTTGAGGCATTGACTCTTAGCATAGCCCTACTGAAATGCAACATCTTGTTTCCAAGGGGAGTCCCAGGGCACCAGGCACATCACATCATATAAACACTTTATAATCACTCACATCATCACATGATAAATCAGATGTTTGCCTGCAGTAGTTCTATTAGATATTAGCCAGTACCCGGATGTGATAGAGTAAATAAACCTTTTCAGCAGCTGCAACTGTTTTGTAGCCTGCAGTCTAGTGATAACAATAAAGTGCAGGGATTGTCAGAAAGAATTAGATGATTCTGAAGCATTTTCTTGATATATTCTCTTTAGTTGGAGTCATTATTTAGGTACACAGGTGTATAGCAAGAGAGTATGCAAGCTTAGCTTAAAAGGGCCAAGCTTTTGTGATGGTTTCAAATAATTTCATTGCATATTACAGAAATGGGCGCACAGTAGAATGCTTTAAATCCATCAGATCTCCTGGCAACAAGAACCTGAAAGTTGTTGCTCTCCTCTGTGAACTGGGGGCTATAAACACTATCAGCTGTTTTTCAGAGTATTCTCTAGATATCCTAGTAACCCTCCCATGTATATAATTATGTATCAGTAACAGCCAGAAGAACATCCCTCCTGCTCTCCTGTTACGGAAAAACTTATTCCCTACGGTGTTACCAGTGCTAGTAGAAAAATGAAAATGCACAACAGCAGATCTGCCCATGTCTGTATTGGGAAATAGCACTCTCAGCTTAATGTACTGTGACTCCATATTCTAATGTAGTGAGTGTCATGTCAAGGCTAGTGGGTTTATGAAGCAACAAGCCATAGTCAGAAGGCTGTGGGTTCTATCCCCACACCAGACATTTAATATCCCAGTACTGACATTGCAGTGAAGCATGAGGGGGGGTGCTGCACTCCTGAGGTGCCGTCTTTCAGTTGAGACGTTAAACTGAGGTCTCATCTGCCTGTTCTGGTGGTAGCTCAGGTGGATGTTAAAGATCCCATGGCACTTCTCGAAAAGAATAGGGGAATTTCCCCGGTACCCTGGCCAAATTTCCCCCATTCACTAAAAATACCACCAACAGCTTAATCTGGTTCAAGGTCAGTTGGCATTCATCTGTATCCCCCTCCTCCCCCGGGTCGTGCCTGAAAATAGGCAAGAATTTGTTTAATGCACTTACCCAGCCAATGAAAACAAAATAAATAATCAACAATGCTTAACTTTTACAGAGGTCAACAGACACTGCTATAATGAGAATAGCCTTACCAAGGAGGCAGCCATGACCAGGATGAACACACATATCTGTGAATATATATTTTTTTTTAACCAAGTTTTGTCTGTGGCCCCAGTTCACTCTTCCTCCTAATAGCACCACCTACCACCCCCTTAACTACCTTATACATAGAAACATAGACTCTGATAGCAGATAAGGACTGCTTGGCCCACCTAGTCTGCCCACTTACTCTGCCTGTTTCATATACCGCAGATCCGCAGTGATCTACGGCTTACCCCCTCTTTCCTACCACTAGGGTTCCCTTATGTAAGCCAATGCACTTTTGAATTCTTCTGCCATTGTTGCTGCCACAACCTCTGCAGGGAAGGAGTTTCATGCATCCACCACCCTTTCCATGAAAAAATACTTCCTCACATTACTCCTGAGTCTACCTCCCTCTATTCTCATATCATGGCCCCCTGTTCTAGAACACCTTATTTTCTGAAAGATGCTACCCTCTTGCACCTTATTTATACCCTTAAGGTATTTGAAAGTCTCTATCATATCCCCCCTCCTCTCTCTCCTCTCTTCCAGAGAATACATATTACTTGGTATGAAAGAACAGAAGAAGTCCAGGGCCCATCGAAACTGTTCCCCACACTATGTGGGACATTATTTATCTATTGTCCCTCAACCAAACATCTAATTTGTTTTTAAAGACAGTGGCACTAGTTGCCTCTACCAATTCTTGTGGCAAGGTGTTCCATACAATGGTTGCTCTTATTGGAAAAAAGTGTCCCCTTTTGCTGGTTTTATAAGTTTTTACTTCAAGCTGTTTATTATGCAGTCTTGGAACATGTCTCCTTTTGGAGAGTGTTAGACCACAATTTTCCATTAGATCTGATGAATTTATTAAATTAAAAACCATAAACATATCACCTCTTAATCTTCTAGTCTGAAGAGAGAAGAGACCAGTAGCTTTTAATCTGTTCTGATAATCCAAGTTTGTTAATCTTGGAATCATTCTAGTTACTCTCCTTTGAACCTGTTCAAGAATTGCTATTTCTTTTTTTTGGTTTGGATTCCAGAAAGGGGAGCCATAGTCTAGATATAGTCTAATGTATGCCCTATACAATGGAATAAGGCATTGTTCAGTGTGATTAACAAACGTGCGTTTTATTTGCCTCAAAAGTCTGTTGGTCATGCAAGCAGTTCTAACACAGTGATCATTTGATGTAAGTTTATTATTAACATATATCCCTAAATGTTATTCACAATTTGATGAGTGAAGTGGTAGTCCGTTTATATGATATATAGTTTCTGGATTATTTACACCAAAATGCACTACTAAACATTTGTCTTGATTAAACTGCATATGATTTTCATTTGCCCAAATTGTTAATTTTTCCAAATCCTTCTTTAATGCAGAAATATTTTCTTGCTTATTAACCTTGCCCCCCAATTTAGTATGGTCTGCAAATTTAACTATGAAGTTATTTGGCCCTGTTTGTAAATCACTGATAAAGAGGTTAAACAATGTTGGTCCCAAGACCGACCCCTGTGGTACACCACTTGTCACACTACCCGAATCAGACAAGATATCATTAATTCTGACTCTCTGAGAATGATTTGTCAACCAGTTTAAAGTCTAGTTGACAATATCAGGTGACAAACCTAGATTGTGCATTTTAGTAATGAGTTTTTCACGTGAGACTTTATCGAAAGCTCTACTAAAGTCCAGAAGAATTACATCAGTAGGGATACCCACATCTAGTAGAGTACTTGTATTATTGTAAAAAGATATCAGATTGGTGGTGCAGGAATACTTGGGAGTAAACCCATGCTGATTTGAATAATAAATTCCTATTTTTTAACAATCTTGATCTATTAGAGACTTCATTACTCGTTCCATTAATTTACCAGCCACTGAGGTCAGGCTAACTGGATGATAATTCTGCACAGAACCTCTATTGCCTTTTTTAAATATGGGAGTAACTATTGCTGAACACCAGTTATTTGGTACAATGCTTTCTTGTAAGGATTTATTGAAAATAATTGACAAAGTTATAGAAATATTTATAGAGGTTTCGATCAGAAACCATGGATGAATACCGTCTGGGCCCAGACTAGTATTTTTTTTTTCGTTTTTTGACAGCCTGTATAATGTCAGTTGGATAGAACTTATGATAATCTATGTGGTGAACTTTAAATGTACTAATAGGTGATTTTTGAGAGAAGACAGAACAAAAGTACTTATTAAAGAGATTTGAGGTTTCTATATCAGATAGAGAAGAGTCATTTGTTATAGTGGGACCAATGGTCCTTGATACACCTTTTTTACTATTTATATAGGAGAAAAGATATTTGTGACAGTCTTTTGTGTGAGCTAGTTTAAATTCTAGCTTATTTTTTGCCAATTCAATAGAATTTTTTAAGGTTTTCACAGATAGTCTGTATTTATGTAATAGAGTAGTTTTAAATGGAACAGAACTATTCTTGTTTCCTAAAAAGTTTAATTTTTATTTTAATCTGATTTTTAATTGTTTTATTGAACCAAGGGGGACTTTTTCCTTTATTATTAAATTTCCTCTTAGATGGAATAAAGGCATTTTCCAAATAATGTACAATGTTTTTAAAAAAGTCCCAAGCTTGTTGTATTGTACAGTTAAGAAGATTAGATTCCCAGTTTATGTTTTGTAAGTATTCATTGATTTTAGAAAAATTAGTTTTGTTATAATTTTTTGTATAGTATAACTTCCTTTGTGTAGTTTTAAACTGTTGAATTTCAAAAAGAATAGATGAATGATCACTGGTCTCAAGTGGATCCCAAATTTGTAAATTTCCAATTTGTTGCTCTATGTTAGTAAATAATAGATCCAAAATATTAGGACCTCGAGTGGGTTCAGTAACAAGTTGTTGTAATCCAGTATTAACTACCACATCTATTAGTCCTTTCTTGGCATAGGACTGTCCTGAGAATGAGTCCCAGTTAATATGAGGGAGGTTAATGTCACCAAATATTACAGTATCTTGAGATTCTGAAAAATGTAATTTCTTTAAACATATCAGTTGTTTAATCTGAATTTGCAGATGGAGGTCGATAGATGTTACCAATAGTTATATAGGACTGCTCCTTCAATAAGATTTTAACCCATATACTTTCCAAAAGAAAGGGAGAACACACTTCAAAAGAAGGAATATCATTTTGTATGTACATACAAACTCCACCATGTAGTTATCTAATCTGTTTTATGATATAACTTATAACCGAATTCCTCTGGACCAAATTGAGTCATACCCACAGTTTCAGTTACTCCCACCACACCTATATTTAAAGTTTTACATTTGGCTTTGAGTTCTGCTAATTTGAGTTGGTTTAAAGATCTTACATTCAAAGCTAGGAATTTACATTTAGTTGTAATAATATTTTGGTAAGTATTCAGAGACTTGGGAATAGACCCATTCTCCCCCATGATTTTTAGTTTTAACAATGATTTATGATTTTAGTAATACTTTTCCCCATAAGTGTACTACCCCTGTGACTAAGATGTAAACCGTCCCAGCAAAACAAGGAAGAACGATCTGAAAATGATTCCCAGTGGGCAATACAGGGTGTATCCTGCTTAAAACACCACTTTCTCAGCCATTCATTTAGGGCTTTGATTTTCTGCATCATGGTAGATGTTGCTTTCGGGACAGGTAGAATTTCAGATATACATACACAGCATCCCCTATCAAGTAACAGGTTACATAACGCCACATAGTCCTGTTGTAACTGATGTTGAGGTCCCCTAGACTCCCTTCATAAGATTTCTGGTGCAGCCCCTGCACCATTTTTATTGCCCTTATTTTAAAGCTACCAACTTTCTGAGGCCTAAAACTGGGACGGTCCACCATGACCATGCCCCCCAGTGTCACTCCACAGGCATCGCATGAGACAACGCTGCACACAATTAAGTTTTGCTGCTTGCTCTGACCATGCCAACCCACAGTAACACCAGTGGCAAACATCCAGATTAAAACAATACATAATTCTGCTGCAGCAAGTTCCAAATCATGATGTACAGAAAGTTCATTAGAAACAAATCTGCACTAAATTGTGATCAGACATTCGAGCTGCATGTGTTGCTCCTCCTGACAGTCCCATCCAGTCCACTTACACTCACCTTATTTGCTGAGCAAATTTCACTTTAGTGACTTCCACCCCACATCAGATTGTTTTCACACACCTCCCTGCAGCTGATCAGGTTTGGGTACCTTAGTTCACTGCTGCTGGTCTCTTCTCTGTCTGTCTGGAGTCCCTCTCAGCTGCTGGCAGGCAGACGTCTACATGTGCCTGTTTGCACTGCTACCCGGTCTAATCTAACAGGAAGGAACGTGCTTTACTGTGCTCCCACTGACATGCCTGTGGTGCAACACAGGTGCAGGGGTTGAAGTTGCAAACTGCTGTCCAGCCTGAGGTGTGCCACAGTGGTGCTGAAATAACTGTCACTCATGGATTAGCAGTCAACAAAAAAAAGGGGCAAAAACTGGGACAAGTAAGCAAAAACCAGAACAAAAGTGACATTTTGCAAAACTTGTGGGGACATGCTGCCTAAAATAGGGACTGTCCTGGGAAAATAGGGACTGTTGGTAGCTTTACCTTTTTTGAACTACTTCTGCTCTGTCTATGTCCTTCCAGAGATGCGGCCTCCAGAACTGGGCATGGTACTTGAGATGAGGTCTCACCAATGTTCTGTACAGTGGCATCACCACCTCCTTCCTTCTGCTAGAGACACATCTCCATATGCACCCCAGCATTCCACTGGCTCCCCTCATTGCCTTTTCACATTGTTTGGTAACATTTAGGTCATCAGATATGATAACTCAGAGGTCCCTTTCCTGTTCGGTGGTCTCAAGTACCTCCCCCTCATTATGTACTCCTCCTCTGCATTTCTGTGCCCCAAGTGCTTGCAGTTCTTTGCACTGAATCTTAGCTGTCACGCCCTTGACCACTCCTCTAGCTTGCTTAGGTCCCTTCTAATTTTCTCCACTCCTCCCAGAGTGTCAACCCTGTTGCAGATATATCTGTCATCTGCAAAGATACATACTTTCCCTTCCGGCCCATCTGCAATGTCGCTTATGAAGACATTAAAGAGGACTGGTTCCATCACTGATCCCTGTGGGACCCCGCTGGTCACCCCTCTCTCTTCAGATTGAACTCTGTTCATCACCACCCTCTGTGTCCTATCGCTCAGCTAATTTCTGACCCAGTTTTCCTCCTTGGGACCCACTCCCAGGCTACCCAGCTTGTTTACAAGCCTCCTTTGTGGGATGGTGTCGAAGGCCTTGCTGAAATCCAGGTAGGCCATGCCCACTGCCCCTCCTAGATCAACTTCCCTAGTCACCCAGTCAAAGAAATCTATCAGATTTGTCTGTCAAGATCTTCTTGCTGTGAATCCATGCTGCCTCAGATCCTGTGCTCCGCTGGATTCAAGATATAGCACAGACCTTTCTTTTAGTAGCTATTTCATTAGTTTCCCCACCACCAAGGCCAGGCTGGCTGGCCTGTAGTTGCCTGACTCCTCCCTGCTCCCACTTTTGTGGAGAGGGACTACATCTGCCCTCCTCCAGTCCTTTGGTACCTCACCTGTTTCCAGAAATCTGCTGAACAGGGCTGTCAGTGGTGCCACCAGCACCTTCTTGAGTTATTTTAATACTCTGGGATGTATCCCATCCAGTCCCATTGCCTTGTTCACTTTCACATTTGTGAGTTCCTTTAGGACTCTTTCCTGCGTAAATGAACTGGTGTCCACCTCCCTTCCAGTGGTGCTTGTGACTCCTAACTACAGTCCCTCCACGTCCCCTTTTTCTGTGAATACCGAACAAAAATATTTGTTCAGAATGTCTGCTTTTTCTTGGCCCCCCTCTGCACACTCCCCTCCTTCCCTTTTTAGTCTAACAAGCCCACACTTAGTGTTTTTTCTTTCACTAACTTACCTAAAAGGTTCTTATCCCCTTTTGTTATTGCCTGGGCTATTTTGTCTTCTGTTTGTGCCTTTGTGCTCCTGACTGCTTTCCCCACCTCTCTCTGCTTTCCCAGATACAGTTCGCTGTCTTCCACTCTCTATGTTTCCTTGTACTTCCTATATGCCACCATTTTCGCCCTTACTTTCTTGGCCACTTCCTTTGAGAACTACAGTGGGTTTTTTTTTCTTTCTCTTTGTTTTGCTTACTTGCTTAATGCAAAGGCTTGTTGCCTTCATTGTGTCCCCTTTAAGATGTGCCCATTGTTCCTCTACCCCCCCCGTTCTCCTTCCGTGCAAGTGATTGCTTAAGACATTCCCCATGTTTGCAAAGTCTGCCCACTTGAAATCCAGGATCCTTGCTTTTGCATGGGTCAACTCCTCTGCTGTTCTCACATTGAACCATACCATATTGTAATTGCTTGATCCCAGGTGGTTACCACCTTTACATCTGAAATTCTGTCCCCGTTGGTGAGTACCAGGTCTAAGGTTGCTCCCTCTCAGGTGGGCTCTACCGCTAGCTGTCTGAGATATGCCCACTGCAGGGTGTCCAAGATGTCTCTGCTCCTGGCTGTGGCTGCAGTGTGGCTGCGCCAATCAGCATCTGGCAGATTGAAGTCTCACACCAGCAGCACTTCCCCTTTAGCTGTCATTTCTGTGGATGGCTTCTACAAGTACCCTGTCCAGCTCTTCCCCTTGTGTGGGAGGTCTGTAGATCATGTCATTATGGAGTCAAATATTGAAAGAACATTTTGAGGCATACAGCTTAGCTGCCACTTGCCTCAGACTGTGTGGTTGGTTGGACACCATGTTGGAAGTGTGCGGATCTGAAAGGGGTGCTGGCATTGTCTTCAGTGGAGCAAGGCTCTTTTCCATTTTTTTGAGTTACTGATGTGTACTGATGTGCACATATGCACATGACAGCTGCCCAACCCTCACTGTTGTGCACCAAGTGCACTGTCACTCAGACTCCACTAGGTGGCAATGGGTAGCAGGATTCTGTGTCCCCCCCTTCCCGCCAAGGAAGGAGATACATTGAAGGGATGCTCAAGACTCCCTCCCCCGGCCAGCCTCTGAGTGTTATGAATCGGTTCCCAAGCCCAGGTCACTAGCGTATGATGCAGTAGAGCTACTGCTGGGCTAAACTGGGTTATCTGTGGGTATCTGGATCATAAATCAGCAGGAGATTTTGTTTAAACTCTGCGCGAAGAGCATGTGAGCATTTTGTAATGGTATTTATTTGTTAAAGCAACACAAATGATGGCTACTGCTATTCTGTCTTTTGTATCCGTGTCTGCAGGCGTTAGTTCTATAGATGTACTCTATGCTTTCCCCAATTCATACATTTCTTTCTGGTGTCTATGCATTGTGTATGTATATTTGTTTTAATGTGAGGATGTGGAAGGGGGGTGGCAGGGGTTCAAGGACCTACTGGGAACCAACAGGACAAATTACTTGTGGGAAGGTGCCTGTCCACAAAAGGTATTGCGTTATAAAGGAAAACATGGCTGCACAACCACACCCTCACCCCAAATGTTCTTTAAGTATTTGACACTGTACTTTTACACGTTGTCTGGCAACGAAAAGAGAGCCCATCATTTGTAGGAATATACCACTTTTTCAGACTGGTTGTCCATATTGTAATCTTTCAACTCTGAACATTTGAATGTTTCACATCTTTTTTTTTTTTTTTTTATTATTTATTTTACACCATTTCATATGGAATTGGTGACAAGAATGCTCTGGACAGGCTCACTTTGTTATATTTCTGTTCTGTGTTCCTTCCAGGTTTACTGTACTTCTCTTTGCAAAGAGGACTGCACTCTGGTGTCAGCCATGTGTGAATCTAAACATATAACATTTTAGTGTGGCTCTGCTGTCCCTCTGGGAAAGCTCAGGAAAATAAGAATCTACATCTCCTGAGGCTATCAAAGTGAACAACAGTGTCAGCTATATTAATAAATAAAATAGAGCAAGGCTTAATTAACATTTGTTTGACCGTAAAATTAGGAGAAGCACAATGTTCAAATGTATGTCATGTAGCAAGTGTGAGTAGAAAGGAGAACTCCGTAATTATAACAATTCATGCAATGTTCAAAAGAAACCTTCCCTAACACTCACAGGAATGCTTTGAAGCTAGCAGCCCATTATGGCAACGTGAGGGTATTAAAGCAGCTGTACATCTTATACCCAATTGAAAGGTGCGCTCTTCTTTTTGAAAGGTCTGTCCTTTGTAAGGGATGCAGTAGCCGTATACTTTTTTTCCAGTTTGACATCACTTTAGAGTATTGTTATTAATCAGTGCTTACTACTTAGTGTTTCTATTAGTAAATCTAATTGACCCTCCTGAACACTACCTGAGCCTATTTCTTTCTCTCTCCATTTAGCACTTTGCCACCTCCTATTCCCCCCAGTAAGCACTTCTCCGTGTTATGTCTTTGACAATGCCTCAGGCTGCTCTGACTCCTCTGTTGCTCCCCCCTCTCACTCTCTCTTTTTTCCTTCTTTCCTTGTCCCCTTACCTCGCTCCTCCTCTTTCGCTTTTCCCCGTGACCTACTGTCTAAAACTGTTTGTTTAATATTCTTTGAAACTACATGTGTTCTGTTTACTGTTCCAGCTTTAGCTTATACTGTTGTCTTTTTGTCTTCCTATACTGAATTGTAACTGACGTGGAACCTTTGTAAAAGAGCCTTGACTCAAAGGTATTTGAAATCCTAGAACTAATAAATAAAAATCATTAGTCATTTTATTAAAACTGGGTAGTAACCTAAACGAGACTATACTCTCACAGAAACCACTCAAGAAGTAATTTAAAAATAATGCACTTTATAATAAGGTGCTGGCATGTTTGGCACACATCTACTGCAGTAAAGGTCAGTAGCAGTTGATGCAGTTCATAGGCTTCAGTTAAAATTGGCCTTAACTGCATCAGGGGTGGGCCCTAAAATCTGGCATCAGATTAGAAAGTGAAAAGTGAACTGCATAAGAACATAAGGATTTAACCAGCAGAAGAAAGCCTGAAGTCTGCCCGATGTGGAGCCCATGAATCCTTCTTTACCTGTCACTCTGCCTTCCCCTAGGACAATCTTACCCTGCCTTTAACTTTATCCCACTCTCCCCTTGAAGCCATCAACCGTTTTCTTGCTTACCAATGTAACGACTGCACAATGGCTTAGTAGTAGTAGTGCATCACGCTACCATTCTGGTGACCAGAGTTGGGAGGGAACCCACAAAGCATGCAAGAGGCCAGCCAGAGATCAAGAAGTAATGTCTGTGACAGGGTGTCCTTAATCAGGTGGGTGGGTTGGTGCCATGCTAGGGTACTCCTCACCAGGGAATTCAATGAATGGTTGAAAAACTGGTGTGGAGCTCAGGGTTTTGGCTTCATTGGGGACTGGAGAGCCACCTGGAGGAATGCAGATCTATACTGGCGCAATGGTTTGCATCTGTCCAGGGGGGAACCAGGATTGTAGGTGAGAGGTTTAAATAGTTCATTGGCAAGCATTTAAACTAGCCAAGGGGGGAGGCACTGAAAATGAGCAGGGAAATCCCAGGCTCCCCCCACAAAACACGGTAATTAGTGAGGTAAACACCAAGGTAGAGAAGGAATTTTGGGAGCAGGACAGAGGTAAATGTAAAAAAAGGCAAAGGCAGTAAGGACAGGAATGGGGCTAAAAGGGGTAAGGCCATCAAAAAGTGGAGGGTGATGAGTACCAATGCCTGTAGTCTGTGTAACAAGCTCCCTGAACTAGTGGCCTTGATGTAAGAGGGGTGCTTGGATATTGTGGCAGTCACAGAAACGTGGTACACAGAGAACCATGACTGGGATGTCAACATACCAGGATACACAATCTACAGGAGGGACAGGGAGGGTAAAAGAGGAGGAGGAGTAGCTGTCTATGTAAAGGAAGGGATCAAAGCAACAGAACAAAGAGTAAACAGTGAGCAGATGAGGCACACTGGGTCACCCTGGAGACAGGAAATGGCACCACAATCCGCACAGGGGTTGTATACAGACCGCCATCTCAGGGGGAGGGCATGGACAAGGAAATTATAGAAAGCATCCTTAGAATGGCAGAAAAAGGGGAGATATTGTTGATGGGGGACCTGAATATGCCAGATGTTAACTGGAGCACCTTTGCTGCAGGCACATCCAAGAGCAGGGTCATTCTTGATGCCCTACAAGGGGCACGCCTCAGACAGCTAGTATTGGAACCCACTTGGGAGGGAGCAATCTTAGACCTGGTACTCTCAAATGGGGACGGAGAAAGAATCTCAGATTTAGAAGTGGGTAGCCATCTGGGAACAAGCGACCACCAAACAGTGTGGTTCACGATAAACATAGCCATACAATCAAGCCATACAAAAGCAAGAATATTGGACTTTAGGAGGGCTGACTTTGGGAAAATGAGAGAGTGCCTCAGAAAAGCACTAGCAAACAGGCAAGAAGAAGAGGTGGAGGAACAATGGGGAGTAATCAAAACAGCCATCACAGAGGCAACAAGCCTTTGTGTAAAGCAAATCAACAAAACACAGCAAAGGAAAAAACCACTATGGTTCTCAAAAGAGGTGGCAGGGAAGGTTTAGGAGAAAAGGATAGCATTCAGGAAATATAAGGAAACACAGAAGGAGCAGGACAGAGAACTTTATTAGTTAAAGCAGAAAGAGGCTGGGAAGGCAGTCAGAATAGCAAAGGCCCAAACTGAGGAAAGGATAGCCAACTCTGTTAAGAAGGGGGATAAGACCTTTTATAGGTACATTAGGGAGCGAAGAAAGACCAAAGGAGGGATACTGAGGCTTAATAAAGGGGAGGGAATGTCAGTAGAGGGTGACAGTGAAAGAGCAGGAACACTGAATGAATATTTCTGCTCAGTATTCACAAAGGAAGAGGAAGGGGAGGTACCTAAACCAAACAAGAGAAACTCTCTGAAGATGAGGGTCAATACCAATCCATTTACAGAAGAAAGGGTTCTGAAAGAACTAATAAAATTGAAGGTGGACAAAGCAATGGAGCCTGATGAGATTCACTCAAGAATTCTAAAAGAACTGAGGGTAGAACTAGCGACACCGCTGACTACTCTCTTTAACAAATCATGGGAGGATGGGGTGGTACCAGAGGACTGAAGGAGGGCGGATATGATTCCTCTTCACAAAAGTGGGAGCAGGACAGAGGCAGGAAACTACAGACCAGTTAGTTTGACCTCAGTGGTAGGGAAAATGATGGAATCACTTCTGAAGGAAAGGACTGTTGAGTACCTAGAGGCCAGTGGGGCACAGGACCCAAGGCAGCATGGATTCATAATGGGAAGGTCATGTCAGACGAATCTAATAGATTTCTTTGACTGGCTGACCAAAGTAGTAGACCAAGGAGGGGCTATGGACATGGCCTACCTAGATTTTAGCAAGGCATTTGATACAGTCCCACACAAAAGATTAATACACAAGTTAGACAGCCTTGGAGTGGGTCCCAAGGTGGTAGCCTGGATAAAAAATTGGCTAGACAACAGGACGCAAAGGGCAGTAGTAAATGGAGTCCACAGTGAAGAAAGGAGGGTTACTAGCAGGGTACCGCAGGGTTCAGTACTGGGACCGGTCCTTTTTAATGTCTTTTGAAGTGACATTGCAGAGGAACTGGAAGGAAAAGTATGTCTCATTGCAGACGACACAAAGATCTGCAACAGGGTTGATACACAAGATGGAGTGAAAAGGATGAGAAGGGACTAGGCAAGGTTGGAGGAATGGTCAAATGTATGGCATCTCAGATTCAATGCAAGGAAGTGCAAGGTAATACACCTGGGAAGCAAAAACCCAGGGGAAGAATACATAATGGGGGGTGAGATTCTGACAACAGTAAAAATGAAAAGAGATCTGGGGGTAATTAGATCAGATAACCTAAAGGTGGGCAAGCAATGTGAGAAGGCAGTAAGGAAGGCTGGGGGGATACTGGGATGCATAGGAAGAGGCATCAATAGTAGAAACAGGAAGTTGTTATCCCTCTCTGCAGACAGTTGGTGAGACCCCATCTGGAGTACTGTGTGCAGTTCTGGAGACTCCATCTCCGCAAAGACATAGACAGAGTGGAGGCAGTCCAGAGGAGGGCAACCAAAATCGTGCAGGGTCTGCACCAGGAGACATACGAAGAAAGACTAAGGAGCTTAATATGTATGCCCTTGAGGAAAGAAGGGAGAGAGGGGACATGATAGAAACTTTCAAGTACCTCAAGGGAATCAACAAAGTCCAAGAGGGTAGCATCTTTCAGAAAAAGAGATGTGCAAGAACAAAGGGGCACAATTTGAAGATAGAGGGGGGATGGCTCAAAGGTAATGTGAGGAAGTATTTTTTCACAGAGAGGGTTGTGGATGCATGGAACAGCCTCCCTGAGGAGGTTGTGGAGTCAAGAACAGTGGGGGAATTCAAGAATGCATGGGACAGACATAAGGCAGTCCTTGGTTAACTAGGATCTGCAGCTTATCTGTTAGGTAGGAAAATGGGCAGACTAGGTAGGCCAAGTGGTCCTTATCAGCCATCAAATTCTGTGTTTCTGTGTTTCTTCCACAGCATCATTGACCCCAGTGGTTGAGCTCTGGAAGGTTCACCTTCCAGTCACAGGGGAAGGTGCATGTCCGTGAGGCACCCAGCAGCTAGCTGTTTGCTAGGGGGTGGAGGAAGGTGAACCTGCATGGACAAAAATCCCAACTTCCATCAGAGTGATTTATGCTGGAACATTGGTGCCTCATACCATGCAGCTGGCTGCCTGTCACCAGATCTTGTATACATGTGTGTGTATTGGGTGGTGAGGGGATGACCAGCCCTCCACTGGAGTCCCTCCCATGAAGGGAAGAACTGTGGAGGTACACACTGCTGCATTCTGGCTAGTGGATGATAGGACTGAATGGTCACTATAAGAAGTCCTGAAGGGGTGGGAAGGAGAGGCCTCAGGTGGCATAACAAGGAGACTGGTTCATTTATTTTATCGCACTACCACCATCCTAGTTACAACTCTGTCAAGGCTGTTCTTTTTGCATCCAACCACAGGCCCTGCTCACACAGCATAAAGTCAGGCTCTTGCTAATACAGTACAATGCAACTTGGACATAGGAACCTCCCTAGTCACTCCAGGTAACCTCATCCCCCCCTGTATTAGACACAGGTTTTACTTTTTAAGTTTGGTAGTGTCTTCTCTGGAAGTGCATCAAGAACATGCTGAATAAAAAATGGATTGCCTGTGCTTATTAAAACGCAGCAGTCATAGATATTGACTATAAAATATTTAATATTTACACTAAATTTACAAAACAGACAACAAACTAGAGGAACTACAGCAACACTAGGAAATTTCACAAATAAACTATTTAAACAAAAAGAATTACAAATTGGAAAACCTCACTAACACTGAAGTCTGGATTTCTTACCCACTGGTCCTTCCATGAAATAACAGGCTCCTTGCCACACAGACCAGAGATTTAAGGGATCAGTATTTCCTTTTTTGCTTGGTGGGCGTCAGGTATTATATCTAGTTCCAGATTTGACTGCTATAGGTAAGATATACATGGATATGCTCGTTAGGGCAGCCAACCTCACCAGAATTTGTCTAGTGCACTGATCCGGTCAACAAAAAATAGATAAATAAAATAAATTGTAACATGGCATAAAGATACAGAAAGTAAGAAAAATAATTGGATTAAAAGTACCACATGACTTTTTTCCAACCGCGCATTCATTCCTTAGATATGCATGGTTGAGCAGTACCAAAAACAGCCACAAAACGTAGTTCAGTAGTACAACAATAGTAGTAGCCACATACCCAAGCAGTGGAGAGCTGACTGGCAAAAGAGGACAGAAATTGTCAGGGGCAATAGAGCAGCAACATAAATAGTGACAGAAACAAGCAGCAGTAAAGAAATAATGAGAAAACAATATAGCAACAGCATGCATCATAACATACGTCTACAGTGATATCAACGAGTAGCACGAAGAGTAATATAATGTAGGAGATACCTCTAGACACATATTGGCATAAAGCAACAAGTAGTGTGAACAGCACCATGGTCGAGGAGCCGCAGTGTGCCACAAGACCGGCAGCCTTTAACAGTATGAAACCAACAGCTGCACATTGCAACTGAGCCGGAGAAAAAGTAAGAAATCCATACAGAGTAACGGGTGAGAAAATCTTCAGCTAAGCAGACACAGTACATAAACACATAGTATGAGCAGCACAGATAGTTCACCAAGCAATGGAGGATGTGACATGTGTTGAAATAGCCAGTTTGAGATCTGTAGATGTACGATGAACGGTGCCGTGAACTTCGAGTGTCATGCATCTATGGGGAAATAACGTGCAGTGCAGAAACGGTGGTTTGAGCAGCTCATAGCACAAACAACAAGGACAGCGATATAACAGGAGAAGACATAGCAACAATGAAAATGATAGTAATATAGTAGTAATGTAGTACTTAACAACTGTAACAGTGATGTAACTGTTTAGTAGACCATAATCTATAGTCCTACACAGTAAATTGTCATTGCGGTCTATGCAAATTAGCAAGAGATCCCACAATGCACACTATAAGTGCATCGTTACAGATGTTAAAACGAGTGTAAAAAAATGTTGTACCACTTACAAAGAGACAAATAATGAATGAAAGGTTATAAAAAGGTACACACATGAAACCACAGTATGAAAAAAAACCTGACATTTAGTAGTAACTATGTAAAACAGTATTGGTCAACAAACATTTGGTATGCTGTAAAACAGACATTTTCATATAAACACAGAGTAAAACTTTCACAGTTGTCTCCTTCTGTTTATATCATAGCTGTTACACAATTAGTAGCATTGTCACCTATCTAGAAAGCCATGTTACAACAGCATTAATCCCCTCGACAGGAGGTATTTCCCAGGGAATTAATGCATGGTTGGGTGGTGGAAGCCCCCAACCATGCATTACCCTGGGAAAATGCCTCTGTCTCGGTGATTAATGCTTACTAATATCACTTGAAAGCCAAGGTTCCGTCCCCCTCCTACCAGAAAATTCTACAAAGTTGTACATAGCGAGTTACCATATCCTAACTGGTTTAGACTAGTTTGACTCCAGCAGCAGCCGTGTTAATTAGGGGATCTCTCTTTTTAACAAATCCTCACAATTACCTTAACTACCTGTCATTGTCTAGGCCATTACATTCAAAGTTAGAGTCTATTGTGAACTGGCTTCCTGCAGTCAACTTGACTTTGTGGTAGTCACATTATAAGTTGGTACTTCAGGGCCATTAACTACACTAAACAATGCCTGCTTGCCCAAGGTGACTTTCAATCAGGCATACATAGCAGACACTTAAAAAAGGACAATAAACTATTTTCTTGTACAGTCTGTATAATCTGTTATTAAACTTATAAAAGAGAGATAATTTCTAATTGCAATGAATGGACTGTTCTGAAAAGATGACGACCACCTGTCAATCAGGTGTGCTCACATCTCCCCCACCCTAATGTGAACTGCTTTTTAATACCTTTGTTAGTACCTATTGTTTAGTCTGTGGCAGCACTTACTTTTTGAAAGTAACTCTGTATAGATGTACACTGGGGTAGGCCATCTTTGCAAAGGAGAGGACTAGAAATGAAACTTTTTAAGATGAAAATTTGACTTTTCTAGAACAGAGCTAAATTCTCGCAAAGAACTCACACTTATTTAATCCAATTAAATCATTCTGAGATAAGTATGCTAATCTCATTAACAGTTACAGCCAGGTTGTGGGATTTAGGGAATGTACACGTGAAAAACATATTACAACATTAATGAACAGCTTAATTATGCACAGTAGATCATACAGGTATCAAAATCCCTAGGAAACAGATTTTCCAAGTCTGGGTTTTTTGATTCCCATGATCATGATCGAACTGCTGTTGTGTTAAAGGTATATGTGTAAAATCTGATTGGAAATCTGCTAATATGTTCTTACTGCTAACATATGAACTTGTGTACATCAATGAGTTTAGATAAATATTGCAACATTTTCTGGAATGTAAAGTCCAAATCAATTAACTACCACTGAACTGAATTACTATGGCCTTTTGCTCAAAATGTATGATTTGCATTCAGAAAAACAACAAGCAAGTAAGCAAAACTGCATGATCAATTACTGGTATACACATGTTGATTAAAAAACAACAGGCTAGCTCTGGAATGGTTCTGTACTATAGACGTGCAACATAAAAGATGAACCCATTTTATACATAGAAAGAAATCTGGTTACAGGAGCCAGTAGTTTTGCTTTCATGTTTACCATATGCCTTTTCTGAATGCAAAGGGCTTAGTTTAAACATAATTCTGTTGGCCAGAGAAGATTAGGCATTTTTGTTATCACTTTCCTGTGGACGCTCCCATATCGTAACTCATTCACACCACAAGAGCTCTTACAGACTTCCACCACTCGTGTCCTGTACACTCTTAGCAATGCATCCTGGGCCATTCTAAGCAAAATCAAGCCATAATCAGCATGCCACAACAAATGTGAATACCTCTTGAACTGTGAGTGCTATACACAAAGTACGAGTGGCAAAGTTGTTCAGCACAACGTTACCTTTCCAATGGTGCTATACAATCAGTTGCAATCAATTCAGTTTTTATTTTATACTAGCTGAAATACCAGAAAACTGTGGATTTTTTTCGGATTTATTCAAGATGCTTAGGTAAGGCTTGAGAGACAAATGTCAGCCATGCATACCATACCATAAACAAATGTAAATAACTTGTAAAGTATACGTAATAGACACAAAGTATCAGCGGCAAAGTTTTTTCAGCACAAATTTACCTTTCTAACGGTGCTATGTAATCAACTGCAATCTATTTGGTTTTTATTTTATACTAGCTGAAATACCAAAAAACTGTGGGGGGGTTTCGGGTTTAGTCAAGCTGCTTAGGTGAGGCTTGAGAGACAAATGTCAGCCATGCACACCATACCTTACACAAATGCGAATAACTCCTAAACTATACATGATAGACATAAAGTATCAGTGCCAAAATTGTTCAGCACAAAATTACCTTTCTATCAGTGCTATGCAATCAATTCTAAGCAATTTGGTTTGTTTAATATTTAGGTAAAAACTGCTGACTTCCTCAGACATTTCCAGGCCTGAGTGAAAGTCAACTAAGTATGTCTACAGTCATTATTGGCCTGAGTGGCTATGCTTTCAGATGCCACCTACAGGCATATTCTGGCCTGAGTGAGTTCATACAGTGGTTCTCAAGCTAGAAGACCCCATGATCGCAGTGTGCAGGAACCAAAAACTGTCTTGGGGCTACCCAGGTCCCCTCCACCCACTATTAAAAGAGTTTTTTCTGCCTCCTACATTCTTTTTTCCTACTGCCCCTTACTTTGATATGTATCTCCTGGGCAGGTCTAGAGATTCCCAACTGCCTTTTTGTTGACATTTTTAGTTGGGGCTATAAAGGTCTGTGTGCTCAGCACAGGATCCAGGTTGTATGGCTGCATCTGAAAATCCGTGTTTTGATTGTTGTACATGTGACAACACAGGGCATGTATGAATGGGGCAGTAGTTGTTTACACTCTGAGGGTCCCCTACCTTGAAGAGACACGTCACCAACATAGTCTCAAGAAACACTTCCAAAGGGAGGCCAGCAGAATCTCAGTATCACTAGTGGCACATGTTACCAGCTGCCTTGACTGCCTATTCTTTCTCAACAATTGTTTTAGTAGACAAAGGGGGCCCCTGGCCTCAGACTGCTCTGCAGCTTGTGCTAGGGGTGTGCAACATATGAATATTTATCCCTGAATGCTAGCAACAACAATACTCAGTAGGCACTTAAGACCAAATATATAGTATTTTCCACTATTCAAAGAATAAAATTAACCAAAATGGAATGTTTAAAGGAATTTAAAAAAAAAACTCTGACCCCCACCCTGTGGCAAGGACTAGTCACATAATCATCTGAAGCCCTAAGTCATCTCCCATCCTCATACCCTTCTCTTAGGGCAAACACAAATAAAAAATAAACTCTCAGGTATCCTGCCAGACCTTCCACCTGCCTGACACCTCTTTCCCCTCCCACCTACCTCCCCAATCCAATCCCTGGGTCTTTTATAGGCACAGACTAATATCGGTCACCTTTATAGGCCTAACTAAAAATGTCAACAAAAAGGCATTTGGGAATCTTCCTGATGGTTGGGGCAGTACAGTAAAATCCAAGTGTGCAGTCAGGCCTTCCTCCCCAAGTCAACATATATTTTGATACATACAGTACTCACGTACCCCTCCCTAACCTGGCTCTCCCTAAGTCCCTTCTGGGCACAAGTGTTTATGTTGTTGTGTCTCCATTTAACCCAACATTTAACATTTGAGTAGGGACAATAGGTGCAGTTCCTGACTGCTGAATCAGTCCCTCCACCACAGTGCCCTCCTGGTAGCTGATTTAGTGCTTATTTAATCAACTGATCTCAAACACCCAGGAGGAGGGCATGTTCTGCCCAGTATCACTGAAGGAAGCTAGGCAGACTATCATAGAGGTGTGCACAAGAACTCATTCATGTTTAACATCTACGCTTTGGATCTGACAATGCCCCACTGCCCACTGGACACACTTGACTGGCCTCTGAGGTCCATCTTCCAGTAGCCTCCATCGAGAAATGTCCAGTGTATCCCCCCCCCATGGCCTTCCGGACAGCAAGTGGTATCCAGGTCTCTGACTGTGTCTGAGAGGCAGACCCAGAGCATCAGCAATGTGTGTCTGTGCGTACTCTGTTCTTCCTTAAGTCCTGTCCACCTCAGCTGATTGCGACTTCCTGCTAGCACCACATCCTGTGGATGGGGCTTGGTCAACCATGACATTGATGCCAGGCCAGTCGCAGTAGGAGTCACTTGCTGCAGGACACCATTTCCCTGCCCCCACCCCAGTGTCTGGCTGTACTGCCATCACAGCATCACCAGGAGTCCACTGACCTGTTGAAGGAGTCAGATCAAGCTGGAAACTTGGGTCTCCTTCATGGTAGTGCAATATACCACTGAAAAAATCATTAGGCCAGACTTTTTACATTTTTTTAATGATTTGTTGATCCCAGATAGCCCAAGTGAGCTGTAACGTCATACGTTCAGTTTGGTCCAGTTTCTACCTAATTTTACAGCTGGCTGAACTAAAGCATTCAGGTGTGAGGGGGTTAGTGACTGTCTTAAGGTGACACACTAAGTCAGCAGCTGTAGGGGGATTAGAGCCTGTGACCTCCTGGTTCACACTCTGTGCTCTGTGTCTATTACTTTCATCATTTCCCAATATGAAATATCAGATCCCCCCCACCCCAGACGTGTCTGCATGTGCACGTACACCCACATATATATTCACACACACACACACACACACACGCACGCACACAAACCAACTGCTAATTAGTAAGCAGAAGTTCTCTCAAATAGAGGCTAAGGTCTGTTTATGAGGCAGCTTCAGGGGGAAGGAGTTTAACAACGCATACCAGACTGGAGAGTGAAATCATCACTCAGTGGTGTATATCCTTTTGCTGGGCTAAGGAGCAACAGAGACCCATGAACACCATACCTCTCAAATGTCCCTGCTTTTCAGGGTCATCCCTGATTTTGCCTCAAAATGTTACTTTGTCCCTCCTAAAAATTGTGTTTCCATGACCAGACAGTGTGGATTGTAATTTTTATTTATTTATTTATTGAAATAGTTTCAGCAGGAAAGGCACACTGAGCAACAAGATGCTCATCTCCTGGAGCGACCTGGGGAGAGGGGGTACAAGGGGGTTGGATAACACGCAGGTTATCAACTGAGCAAATAACAGAGGTAAATAGCAGCATATGGATACAGTTGCATTAAACTACAAGCGACAACACATGGAATACGTTGGATATTGTATGGAGCATATAACAATTACCTGACATATAGCAGCAATACAAGGGAAAATTTAGCACACAGTAATATGCAGGTATAAACACAGGAAACACAGAACACATGATGATGCAGAATGGTGTAAGCACAAAATAATGTCCAACATTAAAGTTACGGACTTGTTCTTCCTTGGAAAATGCATTTTACACTAAGCCCCTTACTCTACCAGCTTTCTGGGTGGATAGCTCTAATTTTGAAGATGTGTCCTTGATTTTGGTCATTTGTCCCTGATTTATGAGGCAAGAGGCTGAGAGGTATGATGAACACCTGCGCAGAAAATGGGCTGCCATCAAGCAAGTGGGACGGTATTTGTTGCAGTTACCATATATACTTGCCCGTAAGTCGATCTCACATATAAGTCAACCCCCTTTACCTTATCAATTTTAGCAATATTACAGACATTATTTTGCTGCCCGAAACTGGATGGTGAAATCTATTTTGTGACCAACATCAGGCATGTAATCTATGTTTGTAGCCAGAACTGGACACAAAATTAGGTAACACAGTTGCAAAAATAGTTTGTCTTTGAAAATCTTGCAGATAGTTTGATCTTGCAGATAAGTCACGTCCTCCTTCTTGAGAGCCTATTTTTAGCATACAAACTAGACTTCTACATAGTTATGTATAGTATAAAAACATTCATTTGGGTACCCGCCCCCCCCAAAAAAAAATTCTATACTGCAGTCCGAAATAAAAAAAAATGCAGAAATATATCAATGTTTTTTGATTACAAAAAAAAATGGCAGTTTAATCAACAAACAAATCATGTTTACTGATAGTTTCAGGCCTCTCCATCTTCTGGTACACCGGGGCTATAATGTATGTCACTGGGTCACTGGGCAGATATTAAGGTGTTACTGTCTCGGTTACTACCCCTGGCATGCACCCGTGGGGCAAGCAAGGCGAGGGGCCTGGGCTTGCTAAACTCCTCATGCTGGGGGTTTGGTTTGGATGGTGAATAGGGGAAATAGCACAGTGAATCTGCCCAGAAAAGGAAACAGCATTCATAATCACAAGTGGAATACTGCCCCTGGGTTGCAATACCAACCCATCTCACCAGTGACTATTAGACACCACCCAAGAACCAATCTGCACCAGCACCCACACTTCAATTTCAATTTCAAACTCTTTTTATACCAGTTAGGGTAGGTCACTAATAATATTTTCCCTACAGCAAAATTTAGAAACTAAGAAGACTTTATTAATCAGTAATACAGATCCTGTAAGCGGAATAGAGGTTATGCAAAACTATTTCTATGATGATTCTTGGTGTGTGTGTGTTGGGGGGGGGCTGTGAAGTCCGAGCTATACAGTACCAATTTGTATAGCTCCTGACTTCTCTGTGGGAAAATCAATAAACTTTTTTGTTTTAATTAATTAAGTGTTGTAAATGATACTATTCAAAAGATGATCTTCTGGAGAACATTATGGTCAATTCCTGGAAAGAACTAGAGCACTTTGTTCTTGTTGTTACATCTATGTTGGTCCATTAAAAGGTATCAAATCATTTGCTTCTGGAAAGAACTGGGGACTCTGGGAAAGGCAAGTTTGTGGCTGCAACTTGGTCCACACAGTTGGTGACTGAGATCGTGGCCACGGCTGGACAAAGCTCAGAAACGGAGACACTACAATCATTGGGAAGGAAAGTGCAGTGGGTGATTGCTTCTTTACCTGACCTGAGCCAAGAATTGGACAGCTTTAACACACAGGTAACTGTGGTGGAAACAACAGTGGATTGAAATGAAAAAGAACTGGGGGAAGTGCAGAAACAGGTGTCAGCCACCACAAGTATGACCATAATGGTTGTGAAGGAGAACCACCCTCTCAGGGCATACCTTGGAACCCTGGAGAATCGGACCTGATCAGCCAGCTTACGCACATTGGACTCCCAAAGGATATTGAAGTGGACCATCCTCTTATTTGTTTCCAGCAATGGCTACTGGTAACACTCCTGCCAGAGAGGGATAACGGAGACTTTGGCATCCAGAAGGTGTATACAACAATTACCACAAGGCAGATCCCAGGCCTGTAATGACCCCATACTATGCTGATTGTTACACCAGGAATCACGCATGGGATCATATACTAAGTCTGGCTAAGAGAATGGGTTCTATCACAAAGGATCACCAGCAAAGGATACACATCTTCCTGGATATAAGCTCTGCCATGTGACAGAGGAGAAAGAAAGTTGATGGTGTGCAGCGTATATTGAGAGATGTTGCCATCTCGCACTAATATGGTCTTCACGGTTTTAAGTGATAACGGCAATCGCCAATGGGTGATCGCCATTAGGGCGAAATCACATCGGCAAAAGTTTTTTTCCAGCGATGGACTCCCCAGTGCACAGAAACACAATGCTGGGGACTTGGATTTTATTGTTTATGTGGGGGCTGTGCCCCACTTTCTAAGGTTCTCAACTCCAGGGGGTGCATGTTGGGGGAGTGCAACTCGGGGTAAAAAAAATTCGGTCTGGGCGCAACAAAAGGCACCCATGCCCGGACCCGAACCTGGCACCATACCCACTGCAGCCACAGAGCAACTCCGATACCAAGAAGCAGCTCGGAAGCTCACCACAGCGCCACCCCCCTACAGCTCCTCCGTCCCCTCCCAGCCCATGCTCGGCATGCTCGCTTCTCCTGCCCCCACGCATGTAGACATATAGTGACATCTGGTCGCTATTTCGCCCACCCCCACCATCCAGTCACCCAGCTTCCTCAATTGCCCCATCCACAGGCACCGTGATTGAGTCGCTCTTTTGGCAGGTGCCCAATCGTGGTCATCGTCATCACAGGATACCGGTCTTCCCAGTTCGGCTACACATTGTTCACAATGGTAAAGTGTGGGCATTTTCTGACCCTAGCGAGGCTGGCAAGTAAGCTGATCATCTCCAGGCAGACAAGCAACAGAAAGAGGATACCAGAGGTGCGTTATCTGATGAAGAGTAGCCAAAACTTCTTTCTGGGGTTCACCTTCCATAAAATAATCTTGTACACATCACTGTTAATGGAATGGTAATTGTGATTGTAAAATTTAACAATGCACATACTATCTCTCTAATTTTACTTTGACAAGAGGAACAATGCCCAGGACACTTCCTTGTTATTTGTACTTTGAGATACTGAAAACTCGCTCCTAGAAGTCAGATTTGATCAGCCTATTCCTTTTTACAACTCACAAGTACCTGGAGAATTAGGTGGGAATGTGTACATGTTTCCTGTTATTCCAAACTGTTAATTGCAAACAGCAGCATAGCTCAAAGGTTGACTGAGTTATTTGTCTTTAATGAGTCTACTACTGTCTTCAGTCTTGTCTAGTTGCAGCCTTAACTTTAACCTTTGTTTTAATTCCATTCAGAGGGGATGGAGATAGCTGAATAATTAAGCTGAATTTCTTTTTTCACTTTTTTTGTGGGCTGCTAAATTCTATGCTAGTTGGTATATATGTTTATATGTATAGTTACTATGTCTGTTACCAGAGTGTATTCTTGAGGTTTTTTTGGGGTGAGAGAACTGCGAAGCAGTTCTGGCATACAAGGGGCTTGACAAGAAACTATTATAACCATAAGAGATGTAGTAACTGTACACATTATAAATCACATTAAAGATTGCTGTTTTTAAAAAATGGAACTTGAACTCTAAACAAATGTTTTATTTTGTGGAAAGTAATAGAAACCCCTGTGAGTGGAAACTGACTATGCTAATTGAGCTTAACTTCAGAATTTTAGAACTCTGTGCACAAAACACCGTCTTATTGTTTTATTTTAGTCTTTGGTAACCGGGTAAGGCCCACTAGGCACAATTGCCTGTTTTCAGGGATGACCTGGGAGCACTGGGTGGCTAAGTGACTTGCTCAAGAGTCACACAATATGCAAGTGGAGGTTGTGAGAATCAAACCCAGATCTGGTCTGCTGGATGTACCAAGCTCATTCACAGCTCGTTATTCTAACCTCAAGGCTATACTGCCAGCCCAAACAGTCGAGCCAGTTATAAGGGTACCTGGATAGATGAACAATTCTGATTGGCTAAGAATGATGTCAGGCTTCGTACTTAACTTGAGGGATGTGCATGACACAAATAGCCTCTACTGGAGATGTTCTGTTTACAGGTATGGACTGTAGGACTTTTAATTTAGATACCAGTCATCCAACTAATGGACCCCATATTTCAGCAAACAAAGTTACTTTTAGCTATCATAAGATTCATTTTGCAATCATCCCCACATGTTGTACCAATATATGCTAGATGCATATATTCTTTGATTAAGAACAGAAGTGTTGTCTGTTATGGGCTGCATATTGTATGAAAAGGATCAATTGTTTGTATTGCAGTTGTGAAATTAATAAGCTATGTGATCTCCAACGACCAGTCCTCTCCACAGACATGGTATAGTAGGCCTCCCAACACCCACAAACAAGATTTCAACTAAGGCCTACTGTACCATAGATCCTCCTAGTATCCTCAGTAGCAGATCCCCACAGTTTCAAATAATTTTCAATGCATTCACTTTAACTGCAGTTTAGTCCTAACTGTTGTGTACCTAGATAAATTAAACACTGTTGCAGGCCTGATATTGCAGTGCCTGGAATTTTGCATTTATTTATTTGTTTTTGTTAACCAGGTAGGCACACTAGACAACAAATGCCTATTTTCAGGTACGACCCGGGAGGTTACAAAACAGAAAAAAACATGGTACAGAGTCACGGTAGCATACAAGCACAATGCAGAGAACATAGTACATAGTCAAGGTTACAAAACCGCCCATAGTACAGGTGAGCCGGAGAAATATCAAATATCAGTGCATTGGTGCACTTACGAATATGCAGCCTTGCTTTTTAGTCCACCCAACTGACTTTTCAGCTAGAACGTTTTATAACAGGACAGATTTGCAATTCAACAGGGAATCTAATAAAAATTGTCATCTAACAGGGAAATTCAAACAGCAGCAAGGTTTTCTGGCTAGAAAGCCAGTACTCACTTGTCCTGTACTATTAGAAAACAGTCTCAGATGCTTCTGGATTGACAGTGTCTCAGAAGCAGACAGATGGTGTTTGTAGGTTCAGGCAAGGCCTGATCTCAGCATCGCAACTCTTTTTCCTCTTGATCAGCATGTGGCAGTGTGGCAAGTACAGAAGGGCTGAGACTGATGAGCTACCTCACCTCACTCAGTGAGTGCTCACTTGAACAAGGGTACAAGTACCCTGGAGACAAGCTCCTGAACACCTCCTCCCTCAGGCACACCAATCAGGGTAGAACGGCTTGTTTACACCTCTGATTACAGCAGTCTGCCAACAGCTTCAGCAGATTCGGTGTCTCTCACACCTATGCAGACTACACAGCACTTCTCAGTTCAGATGGAACTTCCAGTAACTCAATTCAGCTCACACCATATCCTCTGGCTCTGAGGACTAGGCTAGGTACTCAACTCTCCTCCTTAACTCCTCTCCTCTCCAACCACTCAAAAAGGATTGACCTGAACTCTTCCTAGACTGGGGGAAGGGTGCAGCTTCATCATCTCTTCTCTTACTCTCCTATTGGTTGTCCAGTTTGTCACTCACACTCTGGCTTCCTCAGGGGCTGCCTGCAAAAGGGCACCAAGCACTCTGCTGTTGTTCTTCTCAAGTGCTTGTGTCATTACTAGGACTCCTTGCATGCTGGTTGGTCAATCGAGGGGGTCAAGGGTCACAAGATAGCAATATTCATCTATTTATACTCAGTTCCATGCCTGGCTGCTGTTCCACACAGTTTTTATTAATGCTGGCTGCTACTTTAACTTTTACAACACTTAATCCAGCTGTGTTATGGTCTGGTCCACTAAGATTATGTCAGTGATCCCTTCAGCTCATCTTCAGGTGGACAGCCATTCTTTTTAGTGGAGACATACAACAAAAAACAACAGGGCAAATAACAGCTCCTCTTCTACTGGCCTCCAGCACCAGCTCCAGCCGGAGGATGCAGGCATCGTGAATAGTCCCACCTTGAGCCCTTTGGGGAGGTTACACTCTTCCCTTGCTGAAAGATTGACGTCACTGTTAATTCAGAGTTAACATGTTGATCAGCAAAGTCCAAGAGTCCACATATAAGCATATATACATTTCTATCTAGACACCTGATTCCCAACTGGCAATACATGCGTATATTTCATTATACAATGGGTCCCCTTCTAAATTCTTGATTTTAAATCAAATACTGTAGTTCATATTTCAGTATTGCAATCTACCTAGACAAATGCATGCTCTATAGCATAATTGAGATATCCACATTCCATATTTTCATACACCATTTCACCCATTAACATTACTGAACTTGATTCAGGATAAAGACCTGGGGGTGATGTATATACCTTTATGCACTACATGCATGGGTCTGTGGAGGCACCATGGACATCCTACAGTAGTTTCAGTACTGACTTTAACTGGTCTTTCTGAGCCTCTCAATTGCAAACTCATTACCTCCTCAGCACTTGGTTGCACTTCCCCATTCTTCTTGCCCAGCAAGATAAGGTCCTCAGTTGGGATAGCTTGTACTATTTCCTCAGGTGCGCTGACCTCCTCCACATGCTCTTCCATTGGTTCCTACACTGCTGCAGGCTGAACATCATCTTCAGTTTCTGATCTTGCAGCCTCAGGCACAACTACCTCAACTTCAGAGTTCACAAGGATATTACTTTTACTGGGCTTTCACATGGCAGTGACAGCCCTCAGAAGGCCAGGAATGTCCTCTGTGGAACAGTTCTGTGCAGGTTCTACTTCTTAATCAGGCAACTCTTCAGGCATTACTTGAAGGTGTACAGGTTGCTGGGTACTTGTGGATTCTTGTGGTTTATGATCATCACTAGACTGAGGTATACTGCCTTGTCTGTGAACTACAGATCGGGTTTGGTATCTTTGGCGTGGTTCAGGCACCTCCTGATTCACAGTTGTCTCTATCTGTCCAACTGTCAAGAGGTGGTTTCTGTGGATCATTCTTAATCGTTCTGACTCTCCTTCAGGCTGTATTCTTACACTGGCATGTTGTTCACTTTCTCTACAGTTACCTATAGAACATCTCCCCAAAAGCTGACAAACTTGTGTTTTCCAGGCAAACCAAGATTCCTCAGAAAGATCCTGTCTCCTGAAGACAGTCCTTGGTCTCTCACTTTCTTATCATATTCGCTTTGTTGGCTTAGTTTTTTTTCCCAGAGATTTCTGAGGCTAATTAACACAAGAATAGTACAGCACTCACCCGTAGCAAACATGTTAAATTTTTATTGCAAGCTACATGGACATCAAAAGGACATCAGAAAAAATATTTTTTTCAGATGTCTGTTTGACGTCCATGTAGCTTTGCAATAAAAATGTAATGTTTGCAACTGGTGAGTGCTGTACTATTCTTGTGTATCTCTGTATTGCTTCATCAGCAGAAACTCCATAACAGATGTCCATAGACAGTCTAGCTTCTCTTCAGAACATGAAGTAGTAGGATGAATGGCCAGTTGTATCACTTTTGGTACAGTTGTAAGCATGCACATACAGTAAATGATTACTTGTTGACTCCATATTGACTTTTTTTAGGATGTAGAGTACAAAACATATTTAACAAAGTCTTGTTAAACCATTATGGCTGAGTATCACCTTGTGGGTGATGTAGAATTATTCTTGACTTGCAAATGCCCAACAGGGACAAGAGTTATTTCACCAATTTACTTTTAAAGTCTCAGCCGTGATTTGAATGGATTATTTGAAGTGCACCCTAGTGAACAATGAACTTCTCTGTCAGGACTTTCACTACTATTGACACTCTTTGGTCTTTGGTCAGAAAGGCGTGTGTACATAATGAGAAATGATCTGTCACAACTAACACATTGGAGGCTAGCCAAATGTCAGTTCCTACAAGATTCTGTTGAATACCTGAGTTATCAGATCGATGCCCCAGGCCTAGACCCAACAGAGAGCAAAGTAGAAGCATTTGTCAATGCACCGAAGCTGACAAATGTGACTGAGTTAAGAACATTTTTGGGTCTGTTGATCTACTATGTACATTTCCTGGCAAACTTGTCCACATTGTTGCAACCACTACATAACTTGCTACAAAAAGAAGTGAAATGGAATTGGTCGCAGAAGTGTGAAGAAGCATTCCAATCTTGCAAGCAACAGCTTCTGAATAGCAAGTGGCTAGCACACTATGACCCAGCAAAACCTCTGAGACTGGCATGCAACACAGAGGATTGTGTATGAGCAGTCACACACAACAAGGCAGTTTTTGATTGAGAGGTTTCCATAGTAACAAGTGACCTCAAGAGAGCAGCTCAAGAGGTCCGTTACCACTGAAACCTCTCGATCTGCAAACTGCTTTGTCTGTGTATGATTGTTCATATACAGTGTTTTATTTATTTAGTTTTTGTTGACGGAGTAAGTGCACTAGACAAATCCTGCCTATTTTCAGGCACGACCCGGGGGAGGGGAATAGAGATAAATGCCAACTGACCGTGAACCAGATTAAGCTGTTGGTAGTACTTTCCTTGAATGTAGGAAATTTGGCCACTGCACTGGGGAAATTCCCCTGCTCTTTTCGAGAGGTGCCATGGGATCTTTAACATCCACCTGAACTACCACCAGAAGAGGCAGATGGGACCTCGGTTTAATGTCTCATCCGAAAGGCGGCACCTCAGGACTGCAGTACCCCCCTCATACTGCACTGCAGTGTCAGTATTGGGATATTAACCCAGGTGTCTGGTGTGGGGATAGAACCCACAGCCTACTATCTCTTAGCCTCAGAGGCGAGTGTGCTACCTGCTGAGCCACTGACACTGCTAACTAACTTTATAATGTATGGTCAATCATACTTTGCCTCTGTTAAAAAAAATCACCCCCAATGCTAACAGACACCTTTGAGTCTGTTTAGATCAAGCACCTCTTACTTTCGCGTTTAATTTCACAGCCACAGCCGCTTTATCCCACATGTGTGATGACGTTCGATTTTGTTGTGCTGCACTAGTATGATACTCAGTGCAGCAGCTGTAAAACAATACATAATGAGGGCAGCACAACAACGCTGTTTCAGGCATGGATTTCCATGTGGAACAGCATTCTACTATACACTATATCCCCATATGGGGTGGGTGCAATAATCTCTCATGTGTTACATTCAGAGGAAGAACACCTAATTGCATTTGTTTCAAGAACCCTGTCTCCAAGCAAAATAAATTGTGCTCAGATTGAGAAAGAAGACTTGAGCATAATCTTAAGGGTTAAGAAGGTTTTCAGGTACCCGTATGGCCTGAAATTCAATCTGCTAACAGATCACAGTCCTCTACAGACCATTCTGGGGCTGAAGGCAGCAGTGCCAACTCTTGCTGCACTGAGGATGTAGTGATGATCCCAGATTTTGTTGGCCTGTGACTATGACATTGAATACAGACATTCTCAGGGTCACACAAATGCAGATGCACTTTCAAGAGTACCATACAAAGATGCAACAGAAACAGAAGATGATCGGGCAGCACTCCAGCTTTCACATATTGAGGAGCTACCCATTGCTTTATGGGATGCAGCAGAGGAAACAAGACTGGATCCAGTTCTCTCAAAAGTCCTGGATTTCACATTAAATGGTTGGCCCATCCTTATGAGAGACCCAACTCTTCAAAATTTCCTTGATGAGAAGGACCAGCTGTCCACAGATCAAGGTTATGTTCTGTGGGGCACCTGAGTTATGATACCTCCAAAGTTCCGAAAGAGGTTACTTTCAGACTTACATTGAGAGTCATCCCAGAATCTCTCAGATGAAGGCATTGGCCAGGGGTATCTCTGTGGTCGGGACTTGATCAAGATATCCAGCATTTTTTTTTTTGCAGTTAAGTGGTTTTTGGCCGCCATGGTGCAGGCACCTCCTTCCATCGCTGCCCCCAGCCCTGTCACCTGACATCCCGAGGTACTTACCTCTAAGCCGGTGATTCCTCCATGGCTTACCCCCATGGTGGGGGGCAATGACAAGCACCCTGCTGCTGAAGAACAGATCTGGTACTCAATGTGTCCCCCATGGCTTTCCCCCAGTGGCGGGGTTGACAGAGGGCACCCGACAGCTGACAGAAACAGATCCAGAACTGGAAGAGAGCCCTGCAGCCAGTGCAGAGCCTATGAGGCAACAACATCATCACATATTGCATCTTGCTATTTTCCATGTTTCTGGTCCCCATAGGGGTGGACGTGCAATGCTGCCTGCATGTGCCCATGCACGCTATTGCATGTGAGATGTCGACAGCTGCCATCCCTCCACTCAAAGTGGTGTCCTGAGCAATCCATCACCAGACTTCTGTGAGAGGCCAGTCAAACACCGGGAGCAACAACCCTTCCTCCCCAGAGGAGAAGAGCAATCCACGGGATGCTCAGTCCTTCTCTTCTTGGCTGACCTCCCATGACCCGAGTCCGTTCTCAAACCATGGTTCCCGGCATGGAAAAAGGTAAGGCGATGATGTCACCTCAGCCCTCTTCACCACCGGCCCACATCTTTATTTTTTTAAAACTTTATTGTAGTGGTCATCCAGTGTGTGCCTTGTGCAGCTGTCCACAACCAGCCTGCAACAGCATCTCTGCATCCCTGATCCTGGGTTATCACACCTTGGGAACACATCGATGTAGTCTATGCAGAAGAGGACAAACAGCATTTATTAGGGGTAATTGACATCTTCTCCAAACTTCCCATGCAAGTGACAACTACAGAAAACACTGTAAGTCTTCTGAGACAACTCTTTGCCTCAAGTGGACTGCCACACGAACCAGTGTTGGACAACGGTCCTCAGCTTTCTTTACAAGAGTTCAAACTGTTCTTAAAGCAGCATGGGGTCCAACTTTTGCCTCCATCTTATCATCTAACATCAAACGGTGCAGCTGAATGAGCAGTGCAAACATTCAAAAAAAAGACCTGGACCAAACAAGGTTTTCAGTTAATACCTGCAATCCAAAGGCTGGCTCGTTTCTTGCTCATTTACAGAAACACTCCCTACACCACCACAGAGTGAACAGCTGCTGAACTGTTCCTCAGACTTCAGCCATCTACCTATTTGGCATTGCTCAACCCAGACTTGTCCAATACCATAGCAAAACATTAACTGCAACAGTAGAGGGGTCACAAGTTGACCAAGGCAGTTCGGATCTTCCCTCATGGGGGGGAGGGTGTTGGTTCAGAACTTCAGGTATCCCCAGTGCCTTTGGATTCCTAGGGTGGTGACTGAAGAAAATGTGGACCTTTGACCTATGGAGTCTGTGAGGGGACATTGCCTTGTTCCTGTTCATGTGGATCACCTGTTGACTTCAAGGGTTCCAGCTCATCCAGTAGAAGATGTCACTCCAGAAGAGGACATTGACACTGATGACATTGCTCCTGCACATGAAATCCCACTGGGGACTGTGACGGATAATAAATAATATCAGAAATCGTGCTTTACTAGCAGCAGTTGCTCCAGCCTAGAGATACCCTGTGCAGCAGCGAAGGGCACCAAAGACTTGACCTAGCAACGAGTTTTACCTGTGGGGCAGAATAATCCCACTAACTTATTCCTGGGTACTGAATAGTCTACTTTGGTCCATAAGTCAGGAATGTTAATGTTACATATTTTTAAACTATATTTTGTTTAAGGGGAGGTGTGTAGTGTACACACGTAGGAAGTTCTCGATGAGCCATGATGGCTGTAGTCCTTGTCTTAGTAGTTGTAGTTCTTCTGTAGTTCCTGTCATGCAAAGTGAGCACCTGGGGCACTTTGTCAAGCTCCAAGAATAAGGATGGCTGCAAGTTAATTCCTCTGCATCTGAGTCCATCTGTCCTCTAACCACCAATTTACTATACTCTGCACAACTTTCTCTAACCTCACCAGAAAATCAGAAAACTGTTCTCCTTCATACTGCCTGATCAATGATAGCATCATGAGAAGTGTTCAGGTTTTTCTACATGGCCAAACATCCATCCCAGGGTGGCTAGCTAATTCTGAGCACTGACATAGAAATATAGACTTTGATGGCAGATAAGGACCGCTTGGCCCACCTAGTCTGCCCATTTCCCTACCTATTGGACAAGCTGTAGGTCCTAGTTAACCAACAGCCTACTTCTTCCTACCCCCCACCAGAATTGTCTTATGTCTGTCCCATGCATTCTTGAATTCCCCCACTGTTTTTGACCCCAAACCTCCTCAGGAAGGCCATTCCATGCATCCACCACTGTCTCTGTGAAAAATACTTCCTCACATTGCCCCTGAGCCGCCCCCCCATCTTCAAATTGTGTATCCTTGTTCATGCACATCTCTTTTTCTGAAAGATGCTACCCTCTTGGACTTTGTTGATTCCCTTGAGGTACTTGAAAGTTTCTATCATGTCCCCCCTCTCCCTCCTTTCCTCGAGGGTATACATATTAAGCTTCTTTAGTCTCTGTCTTCCTATGACATCTGTTGCAGACCCTGTACCATTTTAGTTGCCCTCCTCTGTACTGCCTCCATTCTGTCTATGTCTTTGCAGAGATGGGGTCTCCAGAACTGCACGCATTACTCCAGATGGGGTCTCACCAACTGTCTGTACAAAGGGATAACATCTTCCTGTTTTCTACTGGTGATGTCTCTCTCACTATATATCCCAGTATCCCCCCAGCCCTCCTTACTGCCTTCTCACATTGCTTGCTTACCTTTAGGACATCTGATATGACTACCCTCAGGTCTCTTTCCATTTTTGTTGTTCTTAATACTCCCCCCCCAACTGTGTGCCCTTTTCCTGGGTTTTTGTTTCTCATGTGCATTATTTTGCACTTCTTTGCACTGAATCTAAACTGCCATACTTTTGACCATTCCCCCAACCTTGCCAAGTCCCTTCTCATTCTTTCTACCCCCCATTGTGTATCAACCTGTTGCAGATCTTTGTGTCATCTGCAAAGAGGCATACCTTTCCTTCTAGTCCCTCCACAATGTCACTTATAAAGACACTAAAAATGACCAGACCCAGTAATGAACCCTGTAGTACCCCACTAGTAACCCTCCTTTCTTTGGAGTGGACTCCATTTACTATTACCCTCTGTGTCCTGTTGTCCAGCCAATGTTTTACCCAGGCTACCACCCTGGGACCCATTCCCAGGCTGGCTAATTTGTTTATTAATCTTTTGTGTGGGACTGTGTCAAATGCCTTGCAAAAGTCTAGGTAGGCCATGTCCACAGCCCCTCCCTGGTCTACTACTTTGGTCACCCAGTCAAAGAAATCTATTAGATTCATCTGATGTGCCCTTCCCTCTGTGACTCCATGCTGCTTTGGGTCCTGTGCCCCACTGGTCTCTAAGTACTCAACTATTCTTTTTTTCAGAAGTGATTCCATCATTTTCCCTATCACTGAGGTCAAGCTAACAGGTCTGTAGCTTCCTGCCTCTGCTTTGTTCCCACTTTTGTGAAGGGGAATCACATCCACCCTCCTCCAGTTCTTAGGTGCCACACCATCCTCCCATGATTTGTTAAAAAGGGTAGTCAGTGGTGTCACTAGTTCTCCCCTTAATTCTTTTAGAATTCTTGGGTGAATCCCATCAGGCCCCATTGCTTTGCTCACCTTCAGTTCTAGGAGTTCTTTCAGAACCCGTTCTTCTGTGAAAGGACTGGTATCGACCCCTCTATCCAGAGTGCTTCTATTGATTGGATTCTATTGATTGGACTGGCAAAGCTTGAAACCTGGTCAGACACCTGGCAACTGGGCTTTAATGCCAAAAAGTGCAAGGTGATGCATTTTGGGATGAAGAACCCAAGGAGGACTTACCAGCTAGGGGGAGTGCAGCTAGCCCAGACAGAGGAGGAGAAGGATCTGGGTGTGCTCATCACAGGGTCAATGAACAACTCGGCACAGTGTAGGAAGGCAGTTGCAAAGGCCAACAAAATGCTGGGTTGTATTGCAAGGGTATATCCTCAAGGAGGGAGGAGGTGATTCTGCCACTGTATAGGTCATTAGTTAGACCACACCTGGAGTACTCGCGTGCAGTTCTGGCGATCCGTATCTGAAAAGGGACATTAAGTTACTGGAGGGAGTGCAGCGCAGGGCGACAAAGATGATCAAGGGTCTGGGGGACTTATCATATGAGAGGAGGTTGAAGGAGTTGAACATGTACTCACTGGAGGAGAGGAGAGACAGGGGGGACATGATTGAAACCTTTAAATACATGAAAGGAATAAACAAGACAGGTACAGAGGGGCTGTTCAAAGTAAGGGAGGGGAGGGCCACCAGGGGCCATGATATGAGACTGGAGCGAGGAAGGTTCAGGAGGGAGATGAGGAGACACTTTTACAGAGAGGGTGGTGGCTGGGTGGAATGCTACCTGCAGAAGTGGTATGCAGTAGAACAGTGGACTGCTTCAAACGAGGATGGGACAGGACAAGGGGGAGGGTTAATGAAGGGGAAGGGTGGAAGGGAGGGGCAGCTGCAGAATAAGGGATGCTAGCTGCACATTCGAGCAGACTTGATAGACCTCTGGCCTTTATCTGCTGGCAAATTTCGTATGTTCGTATGTTCGTAGGTACCTCCCCCTCCTCTTCTTTTGTGAATACTAAGCAGAAGTATTCGTTCAGTATCCCTGCTTTATCACTGTCACTCTCTGCCCACCCTCCCCTTTATTAAGCCTCACTGTCCCTCCCTTGGTCTTTCTTTGCTCCCTAATGTACCTATAAAAGGCTTTATCCCCTTCTTAACCAACTTGGCTATCTTTTCCTCGGTTTGGGCCTTCGCTCTTCTGACTGCCTTTCCCGCTTCCTTCTGCTTTAACTGGTACAGTACTCTGTCCTGCTCCTTCTATGTTTCCTTGTACTGCCTGAATGCTATCTTTTCTCCCTAACCTTCCCTGCCACCTCTTTTAAGAACCATAGTGTTTTTTTCTTTCATTTTGATTTGTTTATTTGCTTCACGCAAAGACTTGTTGTCTCTGTGATGGCAGTTTTGATGTTTCCCCATTGTTCCTCCACTCCTCCTTCTTGCCTGTTTGCTAGTGCATTTCTGAGGCTCTCTCCCATTTTGACAAAGTCATCCCTCCTAAAGTCCAGTACCCTCACTTTCATATAGCTTGACTCTGTGGCTGTGTTTATCGTGAACTACATTCTTTGGTGGTCACTTGTTCTCAGATGGCTTCCCACTTCTAGATCTGAGATCCTCTTTCCGTCCCTGTTTGAGAGTACCAGGTCTAAGATTGCTCCCTCCCTCCCGAGTGGGTTCCAACACTAGCTGTCTGAGGCACTCCCCCTGCTGGGCATTGAGAATGACCCTGCTCTTGGATGTGCCTGCAGCAAAGGTGCTTCAGTTTACATCTGATATATTCAGTTCCCCCATCAACAATATCTCCCCTTTTTCTGCCATCCTAAGGATGCCTTCTATTATTTCCTTGTCCATTTCCTCACCCTGAGATGGGGGTCTGTATACAACCCCCTTGCAGATTGTGGTGTCATTTCCAGTCTTCAGGGTGACCCACAGTGCATCCTCTCCTCCCTGTTTACCCTTCAGTTCTGTTGCTTTGATCCCTTCCCTTATGTAGAGAGCTACTCCTCCTCCTCTTCTACCCTCCCTGGCCCTCCTGTAGATTGTGTATCCTGGTATGTTGACATCCCAGTCATGGTTCTCTGTGTACCATGTTTCTGTGACTGCCACAGTGTCCAGGCATTTGAGTTGGTAGTTTTGAGGGCATTGATTACCTCTAAAGTAGGACCATGGAGACACTCTTCCAATTTGCACTGTTTTTTCAGTATCAGAACATTACAGATCTTGCACAATCTGGGTGTTCTGCTCAATCCAGGTATCAAAGTCATCTTCCGCAATGGGAATCAGTTTCATGCCAGAAAACAGTTGAAGACTCCTACACTCTTTCTACTGTTGTGCTGGCTGTTACACTGCTTCCATCAATCTTCTCACAGCATCCAACAAATCAGTTGCTTGAAAATTTTCCTGACTAACTGCATTCAACTAATCTTTTACACCCTTCCTGGATTTGGTTTCTTGTTGTAGAAGCTTCTTTACATTCTGCCCTCAGTTCCCTGAGGAGGGTGATCCAGGAAAACTAGCTACAGTGCTCCCATCACCATAAATCAGTCAATCTTTATTTAATCAGGAGAAGCACCATTGAGATAAACTCATTTACAAAGTGGTCCTGGGTGGACAAGGCACATAAAATTGACACTTGAAAAGAGCAAACTTAGGAAAATAATATATAATAAATAGATACAAGGAAGCCAGAATAAAATAATATAAATATACAATAAATGATATGTAACATGAGATAGTCAATAAACAATATGCACAACATATACAGCCTAGTAGTAGAAAGCAGGGAAGAAAAGAAAGTATAGGCTGCAGTTGAATAGGGAGGGGAGGGAGGGGAGGAGAGGAGAGAGGAGAGGAGGTGGATGGGAAGACACCTGCCGAAAGAGGCGCTTGGGAGGGTAACCTGTGGGGGGCGGAGGTAGGGTGAAGGGTGTGAGGAGGGTGTAAGGCTAGGTGAGGATCACTGGAAACTTGAGTCCTACCAAGAAATGTAAGAGGAGAGGGTAAGAGGAGATAAAGCTTACAAAGGACTCTAGTCTAACCTAGAAGAATAGGGAGGTGGATGAGTTTAACCAATAAGTCTGCTAGAGTTCTATGACTTGAGGAAACAGTTAAAAATGTCTTTCAATAGATGGCGAAGCAGCGTTTTGAAGGTAGACATACTAACAATTTGTGGGAGTTTTAGAGATTTTTGGATACTATGCCAGATGGAAGGAAGCGAATAACTTAAAGAAGAGATACTATGCCGAGTTCTGACTCTGGGGGTGTAAAATGAGAGACAAGAATATCGTCTAAGGGAGTAGGATCCCTTGGAGCAAACTAGAAGATTGGTAATATACTGGGCTGCTTACCAGATATGGCTCTGTAGAGCCAGGTTAACACATTTTTAGGGAATGCCAGTGTAACCCTTAGGTGGCGCTACTCCTAGAGTTATACCCCTGCCTACTATCTAGGATGTAGGTGGAGGGGGTTTGGGTTCCCAGACTTACATTAGACTGGTTCCTTTTTTATAATGTGCAGTGCCTCCACTCAGGGTATACTCTTAAGTGGGCTAGCTGTTACCTGGTACAACCCCCTGAGATGTTATACCACCCACAATTACCTTTTGCCACCCCAACACATGACCCATTGGCATTTCAACACATTTCAGACATTTGGTAATTAAAGACTCTCTCTAATATTATGCTCATGACAACCATTTGCAAAAACCATAACAATAATATTTTCTGGGGGGACATAGGAGTTAGGATGGGGAAACAGGAGGAGTAGAGGTTATGCATTGATTCTATTATTTACAAAATATACAACTGATTTGGTTTGAGCTGGTGAAGACCTTCCAGCTGGGTAAGTACCAGATTAAGTAGAAAGAAATCACATTTTACTAACACGAATGATACCCAGAGCCCTGGCTATCTAAACTGCATTAAATCAGATGGAACACATTTCATTTCCCCACCACTGGTACCAGTTCCCAGACATGCATGAAACCCCTCAATCTCATATAATACCCTGGGTACCCAGTTACCAAAGTCCTTGATGGTTGTAGGCCTGGTGGATGTTGCAGCTTTGGAGCTGGCTGGCATTAGTTGCATGAAAATTACATCTTGGAACTTGACTTTAAACAACCGATGTTTAAACTATTTACAGTCTCTGTAGAGTGTGCAAGGGTTGCCCTGCTTTTGGCAGTAGAGCAGGGATTGCCCTGCATCTGGCAGAAGAGCAAGGATTGCCCTGCATGTAGCAGACTGAACAATTCAGGAGGAGGTAACCCGCAGGTTATAAAGGTTGCAGCTTGGCTTATACAGTGTATGGGGGACCAGTTATAAAAAAAGGCACCTTTGATAACATAGAGAAACACACTAAATGTACAGGGCAAATTAAATCCTTTCCTTGGAGTGAAGACGTGAACACGGAAGTGTCAAAGTGGCCGAAAAAAAGATTTATTAAAAACAAATGAACAGAACTTGTTCTCTTACACTTTTTACAGATTCCTGTACTAATCGCATTTAAAATAGGAAAAACACTAAAAGATAAAAAAAGCACTGACTCATGTGATTTGGAAGTTAAGGCTGAATCTAGGGGTCAAACAGGTCGGCGTAATCAGTGCGTCATCCAGAAGTGCCACTGGAAAAGGTCATTCGCGGAGGAGGCGCTTTTGGAGCACTCTTCTCGAACAGCAGGTAACTGATGAGAAAAGAAAATAAGAAAAGAAGTAAGCAAGTGAGGAACCGCTGTTTTAGTTTGAATGCTGCCGAGTACTGTGAAAGGCTGCAATGCTCTGGTGCAGTGGAATGTTTATCTCGGCAGCATTCTTTTTTGTTATGCCATCAATGTGACGTACCATCGATGGGTTAACAACTTAATTATGTCACATCGATAGCATAACAACATGGCGAAAATATGAAAATAACCACATAACAACGTTCTACCATACATTATATCCTGAATATTCAGCACATTTATCTGTTGGGCATATGCAGCACATTTAAATGGTTAGCCCACTCAGTACATTTATATGCTCGACACGTTAGGTAAGGTAGAAAACTGTCATTTCCAGGTTACAAAGCACAATCCGAATTTTACTTTCAGGGTCTCAGTCCATTAACGTGGCATTGCAGCTATGGCTGGTGGCTCCATGGGACACCTTGACCGTACAACTAACGCAGTTACATTTCAGTACATTTATATGATACTTTTGGGCTCACATGGGTCCCCCAAATAGTTGAACACTGCTTGGGCTCACTTGTGTCCCCCAAGAAGTTACGATGTGTGGGCTCACTTGGATCCCCCAAATAGTTGCGAGGCTTAGGCTCACTTAGGTCCCCCCAAACAGTCATGGTCAGCAAAGATACTACTCTGTCCTGGGCTCACTATGGGTACGCTCAGAACAGGCATGATCAAGAACAGTTCCACTGAAGGGTCCACCCTCACTGGGCTAAGGTTATACGCAACAGTAGGGTGCCAATCCATAAACGATATCACCAAGAACAGTACTTGAGCAAGGCTGCCCCAATTTGGCAAGATTACTTTGTTTCTTGCACCAGGGGGTACAAGAGTACTCACTCAGGCTCCTCACGGTCGATCCCCGCCATGAAGGCTCCTGTTGATCTTCAGTTCTCTCACAACTGAGGTTGTTCAGCTCTCTCACAGCTGCTTGGTGTCATCTAGTTCCCTTCCACATCTTTCCCTGACGTGGAAGGGAGGGTTAGCACCTGGGGGACATTCTGGCAACCCCCAGGCCAACAGTTCAACATTAACTAAGTTACTTTAAACTTAAACTGCAATAAAACAAGAAAACCCCCTCCTGGATGGTGAGGCCTAGCTGGATTACCAGGCCCATTTGCTCTGCTGGGTGCCTGAGCCCTCACCCCTGTGGGAGGGCTTCCCCTCGAATCTCTCTCGATCTCCCTCTCTCGAATCTGGATAAGTGCTGGAAAACACAGTCTCTTATAGGGCTCTCCTGAGGCTCCTGATTGGCTGAAGCTTTTGGCATGGCCTTCAATTGGCTGGCAGGCCTGTCAGTCACAAAAATGAATTATGCATGAACCTTACTCGATGCACAGTGGTTTGCTGTTTTGGCGCCTAGAATTAGGTCCCTGCAATTCTCCCTGAGCACTTGGCATTTACCCATGAGCTTGGTTAATGTCCCACAAGTCCTGGCTTTGTTATCCTGGCTTTCCGATTGGCTGTGGCTGCTGTTGCAATGGCTGCTGACCCCACTGTCTCTAAAGTAGAATAGGTACAGTCTCAAGCAATGTCCTTGTGCAGCCAGAAATAATTAAATATTTGCCCCAATACCCCATAGTCCATTAGCCATGGTTGTGTACTTGCTGTTGCCGCACACAGAAAGAAATAGCTCAGTCCGTTGCCAGTCGCTGCTGCCAATATTTTAGCTCCCTGATATGCAGCAGCAGACAGGCTGTCTTTATCTGAGTACCAAATTTTATCTGCTGAGCAAAGCATTTATTTAATTTTAAACAATTTTCCCCTTTACCACTGTTTCCCCAGATACACAATGCAGCAGCATATTTATTTTCTTTAAACAGCATTTCTTTTTCTTTCTCAGCCATAGCTGATATGCACAGCTTCCCCAAGGACAGACAGACTCTCATGAATATTCAAATAGATCAGGGTTCATTAAATATTCATGAGCCCCAATCAAAACTCCCTGATGGATCTCTTTATTTTTAAAAGAAGATGGCCGCTCAGGGTCCTGTCCGTGATCACCAGGTGCAAATTAGCACATAGGAATCCTGGGACCAATGGAACACTCTCCGGATTGACCGCAAGGTCGAGCGGTCAAACTTCAAAGGCGCCACGCGCGCCTGCGCGATTCCCACTGCCCCGAAGGCATGCTTCAAGCAGGTGATCACAGACTGCGGCCTCTCGAGCCCCGGAGGGTGGTTTTTACTTTTGGGGCTGGAAAGGGGCACCAGAGACACAGAATTTGGGCCAGGACCGGGAAGACCAGAAAAAAAAAAAGCAGGCCATATACTGGAGGCACTGGAGGAGAGCAAAAGCCAGAGCTGCAAGTGGCAGGTGAGCTTCTGATGTGGCAGGGGTGTTACACGAGCCAAGCTGAGAAGAGAGGGGGCAGTGACGGGTGTTGTCTGGCATGTTAATGATGAATCCATGGGCTCTGTGGTACAGGATGTCCAGCTTGGAAAGAGAAGTGACGGGATAATGACTGTAGAGAAGATCGGAGTAGTCCAGGAGTGGAAGGAAGGTTATTTGAACTAGCCTTGTCTTTGCCTCTACAGTGAGAAGGTGTTTGATTCTGTAGAAAATTCCTAATCTTTGTTTAAGTTTTTGGCTAATTCCTCTTTATTTTATACTCATGTTTATTTAGTGTTCTTAATCAAGTCACATGCAGTAATTAAAACTGTCACAATATTTTGCATCATACAGTTCATGTAGAGTATAAAAGAGAAGGATAAACAAATACATCAAAATCATAAATAACCAACAGTACCAACATGTAACCAACATAAACAGGTTAGGCCGGGGGGTGGGGGTGGGATTTGAAAAACGAGTTAAGATCTTAACATATCTGCATAATGGTATTTGGAAGATACAAAGGCAAAGTACATTTTACAATACATCCTTCATTATTTCGATGATTACCTAGTATATCAATAAATTAACCAGAAAGGTTCTATGGTTTGTCATAAGCTGATATGCTGTCAGAGTAAGGTCTTAATTAAAAGAGTGATATTAGATTTACAGGGAAACAACCAACAGTGGTACAAGCATAGTAAATTGAATAGAGAAATATAAGTAAATAAGTCAATCTGGGGTTCCCATTAATTCTGTTATTTAGTGGTTAGGTCATTCAGGTGTATCTATTTGATAGAGTTCCCACCTAGTCCATCAGTTAAGGTACAGGGCAGTGTTTTGCTGTAAATCAAACATTAATTTTACCGTTGTTTGTATGTTATTGCTAGTTTGTTTCCAGTCTTTTATAGAGGGTGGGTCAGCCTGGAGCCACTTCCTTGTTACAGTTTTGTAAGCTGTCACTATTAAGATATACCTGAGATATAAAGCATCCCTGGCTTTAAGGGATGGGGGGGGGGGGATTTAGAAGCAACTGATCTGGTGTAAGAGGCTCTAGTGAAGTGAATAACTCTTTAAGATGATGAATCACCGAAGACCAGGAAGGAGTCAGGGTAGGGCACTGTGCAAATGTGTGAGCATGCATGCATAGCCTGCTCACCTCCACAGTTTCTCCAGTATTTGGCAGAGGAGCCCGGGGACCACTTAGCTAGGAAGGTGGGGACGAGAAAAAAATCTCACTTTTACCTTCCATGTATATTCCCTCCAAAGCGGTGAGGAAGTCGTACACCAGGTTCTTCTCCAGACCTTCAGCCACTGGTTATCTGTAAAAGTTGTACCCAGATCTCTCTCCCACTTCTCCCTGAGATAGTCCACCTGTTGAAATTTAGGTATTAATAAGGCCTGATAAATCAACGATGTGGCCTTCTCCCCTCCAGGGAAAAGCCATATTTTAATAAAAGACAGCCAGTCCTCTTGTAACTGAGGTTGCTTACTGCATAATCTGAGGTTCTTAATAATATCATCTTTCATTTGTAAGTTCCAAATACGATTTGGTTCCTTCCAACCATATATCTGCTGGACCTGTTCAAATGTGAGCATATCTGAGCCTTGCAGAAGTTGCCACGGAGCATTAAAGCCTCTGGCAGTCTGGCTATGAAACCAGGGGTCTATTCTGGCCAGGGTAAAAGAAGGGTTATGTAACTACCATTTATATTTCCATAAAAGTGGCTTTATTCTTTTGGAGAAATGTCCTCTGTGCCATCCCTCCAGTATAACCCATGTTACGGGAGAAGCGATTGTCTCAGCTTGACCTGAGAGGATGAAACAAATAATGCTACAGGCAGAGCAATAGGAGAAGGTCTAGAGAGGTCAATTTTCTTCCAGTGGGCTTCACAAATATGGTTTCCCAATTGTAATGCTAGTTTCATTTGGGCTGCAGCCCAGTAATTTGCTAGTCAGGGGAGTGCCAAACCTCCCTGGGTCTTGAGTAGTATTAAGAGCTGCTGGCATATCAGGGAATGTTTGTATTGCCATATAAAAGATAAGAAAAAAGATTGCCACTTCTTTAAATCTGATACTGGGACCACACATGGGACACATTGAAAGAGATACAGCAGTCTTGGCAGACATTCATCTTAATAGCTTGTACTCTTAATAGCTTGTACTCTCTGATATAACATTATACGGAGGAGATGCCAGTGTCTCATGTCTATTTTTAATTGGGAGATAAGGGGCAGGTAGTTTATTGCATACACTCGGGAAAACTCTACTGTTATCTTAATGCCTAAATATTTAAGGGATGTCAGGCCCCATCTCATAGGATAATCAGTGTAAAAATTGTCAGGTGGTTCAAAGTTAAATGTCAAAACCTCAGTTTTTTGGGTGTTCAAAGTATAATCAGACATTTGGGAAAATAGTAATTGATCATATAATGCTGGAAGGGGAGTGTTCGGACTCATGAGGTACACCAACACGTCATCTGCTTATAAGGATAATTTGTGTCTAAGTCTATGAAGGAAGGGAAGGCGTGTGAAAGAAAGCATAAAAGTGAAGGAGATACAGGGATTTCGGGGGTGGGCAGAGGTACTGTGGTTCACCCTGTATTCAGGGAATGGAGCCACCATTTGCACTGGCATGATCTACAGACCTCTGGCACAGGGGAAGGATTAAGATAATGTACTGTTGGAAACCGGTGGCAAAATGGCAGAAAAGGAGGAGGCCCTGCTGGTGGGGGACTTTAGTCAGCCAGATGTAGGTTGGAGCCTCCTAACTGTGGCTAGAGCTAGAAGCAGGGATATCCTGGGCTTTCTGCAGGGGGCATTCCTCAGGCAACTAGTCAGTGAGCCCACTCATGATGGCGCAATACTGGACCTGGTACTCACAAACAGGGATAGTGTTGCAGACGTCAAGGTGGCAGGCCACCTGGGGACCAGTGATCACCATACAGTGTGGTTTAAAATAAAGATGGCTGCAGAATTGAACCCACACTGGTGAGGGTCCTTGACTTCAGAAGGGCAGATTTTAAAAAGATGGGTGAATGTGTCAAGGTTGACCTAGCAGGGGTGGGTGACCTTAGTGGGGTAGAGGAACAGTGGGCAAAGATAAAAGGGAGCATAATAAAGCCAACAAACCTCTGTGTCAAACAAGTGAGCACAAACAAGAGGAAAAAAAGAGACTGCTGTGGTTCTTGATAGCAGTTGCTGAAAAGGTAAAAGCTAAAAGGGTGTCATTCAGAAGGTATAAGGAGATGCAGAGGGATGAGGACTGGGAGGTGTATCGGGGAAACAGAGGGAAGCAGGGAAAGCAGTAAGGCGCGCAAAGGCACAAACTAAAGAGCGAATAGCTCAGGAGGAAATGAAAGGGGACAATACATTTTTTAGATATGTAAGTGAAAAGAGGAAGACCAGGGATTGTAAGGTTACAAATGGAAGGGGGCAACTGTGCAGAGCGGGACCAGGAAAAAGCAGTCATCCTGAACAAATACTTTTGTTCAGTATTCACAGAGGAAGCAGAAGGCGGGGCCACAAAAAAGTAACAAAAGCTTTGGAGGGAGGGAGATGGACACTAGTCCATTTTTGGAGGAGAGAGTCCTGAAGGGATTTGCTAGTCTGAAGGTGGACAAAGCAATGGGACCAGATTGGGTCCATCCAAGGGTATTGAGGGAGCTCAGGGAAATACTGACTGCACCCCTGACAGTTTTATTTAACAGCTTACTGGTTCCAGAGGACTGGAGGAGGGCAGATGTAGTCCCACTAAACAAAACTGGTAGCAGGGAGGAGGCTGGCAATTATAGACCAGTCAGCCTGGCATAAGTGGTGGGAAAGTAAATGGAATCACTGCTGAAGGAAAGGATATCTTGAATCCAGTGGGTTACAAGACCAAAGACAGCATGGTTTCAGAAGGGGGAGATGATGTCAAACGAATCTGGCAGATGTCTTTGACTGGGTGACCGAGGAACTAGATCATGGTGGGGTGGTGGACGTGGCCTACCTAGGCTTCAGTAAGGTGTTCGACACCGTTTTACATAGGAAACTAGTAAGAAAGCTAAGTAGCTTAGGAGTGAGTCCAAAGGTGGTAAACTGGATAACAAATTTGTTAGGGAATAGACAGCATAGGGTGATGGTAAACAGAGTTCATTCCAAGGAGGGGAGGGTTACCAGTGGGGTGCCTCAGGTATCAGTGCTGAGTCCAGTCCTTTTTTTAAATGTCCTTATAATTGACATTGCAGAGGAGCTGGAAGGGAAAGCTTGCCTCTTTGTGGATGACACCAAAAATCAGCAATGGGGTGGACACTCCAAGGGAGGCGGAAAGGATGAGCAGAGACCTGAGAAAACTAGAGGAATGATCAAGAGTATGGCAGTTGGGTTCCAATATGAAAAAGTGCAAAATAATGCCCTTAGGGCACAGAAACCCAGGTGTAGAGTACAAAATGGGTGGCGTGGTATTGATGACCACCAAGCAGGAAACAGACGTGGGGGTAAGCATATTGGATGACCTAAAGGTGACCAGACAGTACAACAAAGCAGTAGGGAGGGCAAATGGGATGCTGGGGTGCATAGGGAGGGGTATCACCAGCAGAAAAAGGTCACTGGCAAGACCCCAGCTAGAATACTATGTCCAGTTATGGAGACCACATCTCCAGAAGGACACAGACAGAGTGAAGGTGGGCCAGAGGAGGGCAACTAAAATGGTGCAGGGTTTCCATCAAAAGTCCTATGATGAAGGCCAGCCCAGTGATGCTGAGGGTTTAGGCACTAGATATCACACCTTGCGCCGTGCCAGCAACCCAAGGTTGGGGGTGACCTCGGGTTGCCGGGGGTCAGCAGGGAAGGGAGAGGATCGAGCATTTGAAGGACTGCTTTCCTCTTCCAGGGAGGGGAGGGTTGTCATCATGCTTCTTGGCTGCCACCTAGTGGAGGCCAGAGATCAGCGCTGGAGGTTGAGAGACATAAAAGCGCAGTTATGTGATGTGCGCATGCCTCCACATATGCAGGTTCATGCTGCGAGGGGGAGGGAATGTACGGGGAGAAAACGGAAGCAAGAATGGAAAAAAGTAATATGGAAAAAACAAAAGTCCTATGAGGAGAGACTAAAATACCTCAATATATACATCCTGAAACAGAGGAGGGAGATGGGAAATATGATGGAGACCTTTAAATACCTCACTGGGGGTAAATAAGGTACAAAGGGGAGTATTTTTCAGAAGAAAAGGTGCTCAAGAACAAGGGGGCATGCTATGAAGCTGAAGGGGGGGTACATTCAGGTGAGATGTGAGGAAGTACATCTTCACAGAAAGAGTAGTGTGTTCCAGGAACAGCCTTCCAGTGGAGGTGGTAGGGGCAAAAACAGTGGTGGGGTTCAAAAATGCTTGGGATAAGCACAAAAGAATCATAGTGAAAAGGAAGAGAAGGAGGGAGAAAGAGCTGTAGATCGGGCATGGTCTGATGTAATAGAGCAGGTAGGGAGAAATGGATAAACTGGATGGGCCAAGTGGTTCTCATTCGTCATCAAATTCTATATTTCTATACTTCTTAGCATATCTTAAAGGTTATATGCCACCACATAAGCAGCCAGTACAGTGCACGCAAGACCGGTGTGATATGGTCTGTACGAGAGGTGCCCACAATCTGTCAGGCTGCAGTATTCTGGACTAGCTGCAGGTGTCACAACAAACTTCCAGATAACCTTAGGTATAAAGCTTTACACTAGTCATGCCTGGAGGTGACAAAGGCATGAACTATCATAGTCAGATCAGCAGAGGCAACATGTGGTTTGATGTTAGCGATGTAAGGAAGATGATAAAAGTCAGCCCAAACCACAGGGACTCCTCTTGATTGAGTGTCAGCTTGCAGTCCAAAATGATCCCAAGATTCCTAACTGCACCTACACCTCTAAGCAGCTGACCACCCAAAGAAGGAAGTTGAGTCAGCCCACTCATCACCAATGGGCCCTGCCTACCCAGCTTGACAGTCATTACCTCTGTCTTACCTGGGTTGAGACGTAGCCAATTTGAGGCCATCTAGTCATTTATTTCAGCCAAAGAGCTCTCCAGCACGGAGACTGCATCTCACCCACCACAAATGACAGAACGGTAAAGCTGAATATCATCTGCATAGCAGTGGAACTTCTTGCCATACCATCTAATGATCTCACCCAGTGGCAACATATACACTAAACACAACACACGAGTGAGGACTGAGCCTTGAGGAACACCACAGGTGAGCACCAAGGCCCTGGAGAAAAAAAAACTTCCAAAAAGCCACATGCTGCTTTCTCCTAGTTGTGTAGGACTCATACCAGCTCAGTGCAGTGTTGGTGAGTCCTGCACAGTTCCTCACCACACCATCGTCAACAGTGCCAAGGTTGACAAGAAACCTAATAGGACCAAGATTGTACAAAGCCCATGACCCCTCGCCATGAGATCATTCATAACTCTCATAAGGGCAGTCTCCATGCTGTGGCAAGACCAAAAACCCAACTGGAGTGGTTTGTAGATGTTAAACTTCTCAAGGCATTCAATAACTCACTGAACCACCACCTTCTCAATATTGTTCCCCAAAAAGGAGAGACCAGAGGCAAGTCTGTAATTTCCCATCACATCAGGATCCAAGGAAGTTTTTTTAAGAAGGGGCCTCACTACTGCCTGTTTAAGGGCAGATGGGAAAACACCCTCACTCAAGAAACACCCAGCAGTCTGGGAAATAACTGGACCCAGCTCCCGGCAATCTAACAGTAGCTGGGTAGGACCGGGATCTAGTAAACAGCTGGTAGGATGCAAACCTTTGAGCACTCTGAGCACCTCTTTCTCTAAAACTGACTGAAACTCTCCCCAAGCAGGCAGATCAGCAATACTTTCCAAGCCCAGACCATCACTAGCTCTTAACAGACCTATTGAGCAGATACCAGATCTAATGGAGGACACCATGTCAACAAAGAAATTTCCAAAGTCATTGCATTATTCAGTGTTGGAAACTTGAGTGGACTGCCGACAGGATGGCTTTAATAACCTGCCCACAGTGTGAAAGAGTTGAGCTGGATGACTGCTGCCTGCTGCAGTCATCCGTGATAGGAAGTCTGTCTTTTCAGGGTGCTCGCTCATTGATGGGCAGACTGGATGGACCGAGCGGTCCTTATCTTCTGTCAAATTCTATGTTTCTATGTTACTCACTGCAGTGAGTCTTCAACGCCAGTTTGTCATCCACAGACCGGGACCTGCGCCAAGAATGCATGACTGTTTTTTTCCTGTTAAAACATTATTGATCTAATTTCTGCAATTCACTTGTCATATCGGTCCAGCTCTGTGTTTGTTTATTACCAGTTTGATGGATTCACTTATACCCCTTGTTTTATTCCTGGGATTCCCAGATTGCAGTTTGAGTCCCACTGTAGAATTTGAGGCCTGTTTTTTTCCTACTCTCCCACATTTGCTGTTTTCTGTTTCTGACTGTGTTGTGCTGTATAGTATCACTGCAACTGCCTTTTACTATAACAGGGGGTCAGAAACTGTACTGCCAACACATACTGTACATTGTCAAAACCTACATTTCTGTTTAATTGTAAACGTTTTCAGTAAACAGCAAAGGACACAAGAAGTATACAATTAAAATGCTTCATGGTTCCTCACATTTACTTCCTGGACCCTCAGTGTTTTCTGCAGACTGTACACATCTCCCCAAAATTACATGGAAAACATAATGCCAAGCTTGGTGAGGCATTTCAGATACTTACTGTATTTGTTGTAAAGTGTTTTAGTGAGATTTGTGAACTATTCAGTATTCTACTATTTCATAAGCTGCTGCAAAATATTAGCAAGCCGGTAGGGCAACAAACCGACATGTTTCGTGGCAGTCTGAAATGAATTTTGTTCTTTTTTTTGCAACGTACAGTATTCAGTTTTGCAACTCAATACCCAGCACCCAAGTGTGCAGAAATATAATTTCTCCTTTCTTGAGAGATTTGTTAATTATTTTAAAGCAGCAGTGCATAGTAGTGAAGCAAATTTTGACCTATACTTCTTTTGTTCTATTTTAGATCGCCCATTTTCTCTTGACTTGTATGATACCCTTTTTTCTCTGTTCTGACTCTGCTTTAGTACTTTTTTCACATTTGAAATAATAAAAGAAGTGCTCCTTTTCATAGGGTTCAGACCAGGTTTTTGTCAGTATTCTCTGTTGTTTTGGAGCACCCATTGCTTAACCTCACTTCCGTTGTGACTAAAATGAACTAACACACAGCAGGCAGTGCTCCCTGACCTTATGGGCCAATAGAAATAAAAAAAAAAAAGCTGAGAATACTGATGAAAACCCAGTCCAAGCCATATTAAAAGGAGCACTCCTTTTATTATTTAGAATATAAAAAAGTACTAAGGCAGATGGGGGAGGGGGGCTTGGGTTATCACGCAAGCCAGAATATAAAGGGCACAAAACAAAATAATAAAGTATCAGTCCAAATTTTCACAGCTGTCGTGTACTGCTGCTTTAATAGTTGTGTTAGCACTAAGTCATTGCATCTGTTTGCAGCTTGTGATATCACTTAGATGTGTCATGAACACATTGCTCTGAGACGGTACAACGAGGTTATGCAGTTCCTTGCAGGAACTGGTCTAAATTGGGAAACCTAAAAGCTTGCCAACCCTGTATATATCAGTTGCCAATTTAGTCCCATAACATCCTGATAAAATGATATTTTTTTGCAAAGCACAAAGGTATATTTTCCCCATTCTTTCAATGCCCTGGTGACATTGCAGACAATTTCTTTCTTTAGTTGCTTCAGTAACTGTCACACACAGAGAAAACCACTGTTGTTAAAAGACGAACAAAGACCAGAAGACATGCTGAGGTCTGCAAGGAGATCTAGCCATGTTCTGGAAGGTATCCATTTTGAAGGGCTGGGATTTGATTTAAGAAGCTGACAGGGCAAAATGCATTGGTATTTTGTGCTGAACCCTGATCTATGCCATTGCTTCAAACTCAACATGTCTTATATCACATTTAGCATTTCCGTATGGATCAGGGTGTACCTGGGATCACAAAGATCACCTCTGAAGCATGCCCGAATGAAATAAGCCTTTTATAACTCTGAGTTTTGTGTAAATTTCAAAGCAGGTAAAACAGTTTATCTCTGTTGTGTTATAAGGAAGCATTAAGCAAACAAAAGACTGTTTTCTATGTGTGGTAGTACAGAAGCAGCTACAAATAGGAGGTGGCCTGAGCCACCAAGCACTGTAATTTAGCCACGGTAGCTAGATTCATCATACAGACAGACTCTGGGCACTCTGGTTCTAACTCGTGGGCTGTGGTGTCTGATTATAGCTGCAGTACATCTTTATAGTATGAATAGCCTTCAGATAGCTGCAAGTACCATTTTCCACCCCTTATGATGGACAGCTCCTTCAGCACATTATCCAAGGTTCAGCACCTTACATCCAGCAATGGTAACCACATGGTATACTGACTCCCAGAGCATGCAGATCAGTGTCATTAACATATATCAGTATGAAGGATTAAATTAGATTAAAGTCATTCATATAACTGTTGGCTGGACAGGAAGGAGAAGGGTGGGATGGATGCTATTAGGGTGGGTGGGTGGGTGGGTAAAGGTCATATTTTTACATACTTGTGTGACTGGGTGGGAGGAAGGTTTTTTGGAATTATTCATAGGTTAGGGAGGGGGTGATTTACTTGATTGATGGGGTGACTGGGCAGGAGGGTGGGATGGGATACTAGCAGAGCATGGAAGCAGGTGCTAATAGGCCACGTCGGGGATCTGCCGCCAGACTGGCAGAACTCCACAGGAACACAAAATTGGCAGCGTTATACCACAGAGACCTCTGAAATCTTGGTGATTTTATTGTGAGGTTGCGACAAACTTTCCCACAAGTCTTGAAAAATGTCACTTTTGTCCTGGTTTTTCCTCACTTGTCCCAGATTCCCCCCCTTTTTTTTGCTGACTGCTAATCCATGAGTGACAGTTATTTCAGCACCACAGTGGCGCTGCTTGGGCTGGACAGCAGTTTGCAACTTCAACCCCTGTGCCTATGTTGCACTGCAAGCATGTCAGTTGGAGCACAGTAAAGCATGTTCCTTCTTGTTAGATTAGACTTAGTAGTGGTGTAAATAAGCGCATGTGGTCATCTGTCTGCCTTCAACTGAGAGGGACTCCGGACAGAGAAGAGACCAGCAGCAGTGAACTAAGGTACCTGAACCTGATCAGCTGCCTATAGGAAAGTGTGTGAAAACAATCTAGTGTGGTGGTGGTGGGAGTCGCCGAAGTGAAGTTTGCTCAGTGAATGAGGTGAGTGTAAGAAGGTTGGATGGGACTGTCAGGAGAAGCAATACATGTAGCTAGAAATTTCTGATCACAATTTAATGCAGGTTTGCTTCTAGAGAACTTTCTGTACATCATGATTTGGAACTTGCTGCTGCAGAATGATGTATTGTTTTAATCTGGATGTTTGCTACTGGTGTTACTGTGGGGCAGCATGGCCAGAGCAAGCAGCAAAATGTAATTGATTGTGTGCAGCACTGTCTGCGGCGGTGCCTGTGGGTATGACACGGTGGGGGGGGGGGGTCATGATCAGGATGGACCGTCCCAGTTTTAGGCCTCAGAAGGTTGGTAGCTTTATGCAGAACATGGTATGCTTAAATTTTATAAATTGTGATAGTTTTGAGCCCTCACAGCACACTTATAGATGCAAATGGGGACAAGCATTACAACAGAGAGATTGATTGAGATTAGATGCATTAATTGCTTTCAAGCTTACAGCATTTTGACTGTAAGCTGCTAGAGGATACTGATAAATCTGCCTACACTGGTCAGTGAGCTGCACAGTGAGTTTAATGAGAGAGAGGATGAATTTCTGATGCCAAATCCCTTGATAATAAACAGAGGTGATACTCTGTTGAAAAGATACTGTCTACTTTTTAGGAGACATTGCTCTTAGACAACCTAATGGAGCTGTGTGCCAGTTGGCACAGACTGATGTGACCTGTCTATAACCATTGATCCAGTGTTAGTTTATTATCATTCCCAGATACAGTATCCGTGACCTTTCACCCCAGATCCACTATCAATGAACTTTCACCCCAGATCCAATATCAGTAAACTCTCACAACAGATTCTGTATCAGTTAACTTTTACTCAGATCCAGTATGTTTACTATCATCCCAAGAGCCAGTATCAGTTTGCTCTCACCCCAGATCCAGTGTAGGTTTATTATTACGACTGAGCAGGGATCAATTTGCTATCACTACAGATCAAGTATCAGTTTCTTTCACCAATGATCCAGGATTAGTTTACTTTTATCCCAGATTCTGGATCAGTTTACTGTCACCACTGCTCTAGGATCAGTTCTGTCATTTCCAAATCTAGTACCACTCTATTATCATACCCAGATTCAGGATTACTTTACTTCCCCCCAGATCCACTATCAGTTCATTACTGACACTGATCCAGCTCAGTTCAAAGGGGACAGGAATGTAATTGTTATACTATATGGGTTTTACAATGATGTCGTGGTAATAAAGATATTGTTTTTCACATAATTCTGCATACTGTAGTCTTCTTTGTAATTTTTTTTATTTATACAGTACACTGCCTGCTGCTACAGTCATCCATGTTTCATACAGGCGACGTGGGCAATTAGTAGATATGCAACGTCTGTAGTGACGTCGCCATTTGTGCATTCTGTATGCCGTGGAAGAGTTTTCAGTTTCAAAACCTGACTGGTATATAATGTAATGTCAGCATAACAGGCAAATGCATGTCATTGTTTTCTTTGTAGGACTTTGTAAATTCATAAGAGGGGTTTTGATATGTTCTGTAATGTCATATGCTAATACTGTCTGCTGTTACAGCTCAACTCTTACACGGCAATTCAAAATCCACAGCATTGTGAAGACCTATTGAAACGCAAACCACATAAACAAGAGATACATTGTGACTGCACAGAAGTAAAAGAGTTATTTGACAATACCATACCATGAGGTTTTGTATATAAACTAATTTTCTAGAGTTCTTTGACCTAAGTGAGAATGTCGATGTTGTGACCTTTGAAGGACACTTATCCTGATAGAATGAATAGCGAGTGTGCAGCTGCCCTTTCAGTTTTAGTTGATTCAGTTGGGGGGGGGGTGAAAATATATGAGAATAGAGCAGTGTAAATAAGATACCGGATGCCTGTTGTGATCACAGTAACATGTGCCATTGTAATACAAATAATATATGGCTTCAGATTGTAATTCCAGAGAACTGGAACAAAAAGATACATACTTCTGCAGAGTTTTGTGTACACTGTCAGATTATTTTTGCCTACCGCTCTTCCATTTCCAAGCAACTAGCACTCTATACATATTCATGTACTTTTTCAAATATTTTGCTTATGTGCCGTTTGTTAGTCCATTTTCAACAAAAGTTTTGCAAGCTTATTTTTCATATGCTAATTTAAAAAAATCAGGTACTGCTGTTTTGTTTTCACAGTCTGATTACAAACGAACCTCCGATCCACCAAGCCCCCCACACACACACACACATGCACTCACTCTGTCAGACTCATAATACAGCCCTATTATTAGATGGGACTTGGGGGGCAATGATTCTTTTATCTGTGTGGCTTGTGAGTGCAGAGCATCTGTGTGTGGTTGGGTCTGTAAGAGATCATACGTGGGATGTTGTGAGTTACACAGCATTCACTAATTACTCTAAGCCCAACACCTACACAGTGAATACAATCAAGCAAACATTATGCACTGACAAATACTTGTGTAAGTGGTATTATCTATCATATAACAGCATTAGTCTTCATAAATCAATGACATGACTCTTAGCACAGCAGTAGTAGTTCAGATGCCATGTAGAGTTAGTCATTGTCGCAAAGCAATGGGACAGACTGCAATTTCAAACCTTTACTGTCGCTTTATAAAATGCAAGAGATCCTCAAGCCAGGTCTAATATGAAGCCAGTTTAGTATTACTAATGAATCGTTAGTAATAATTATCTGACCTCACATTAGACCTGGCATGAGGCTCTCTTGCATTTTATAAAGTGACAGGAAGGGTCTGAAATTGCAGTCCATCCCATTGTTTTGTGATCAGCAATCCAGCCACTGCATGAACACAGTAAGATGCATTGCCTCATAAACATGGAGGAAAAAGAAAAGTAAAACAGTTGCTCAAACAGGATTAGAACCCAATTTCACGCAGTCATAGTAAATGTCATTAACAAGTCGAAACAGTATCATTACAGTTCAGCTCCACACTACTATCCTGCCTTTCTCCATTCTAGTACATTAGTATTGAACAATATTTAAAAATAGTCGACAGTAGTGAAAGTTAAGCAAGTGTGTATTGGTGGCCGTTAATCTCATACATGTTTGCTGCTTACTCTGTGTGTGTAATTGAAATAGCTCTCAGCATCCTGTTTGCATAAATGAGCAGACTCACATTTTTGGGTGTTCGATATAGAGTATTAGATTGAAAAATACATAAAACTAATGATCTTTGTCACAAACATAATATAATTCACACCTGTGGGTGTGTGAGAGACAGAGTTTTAATTTTGATGTTCTGCACTGCAGTTTCAAATGGCAGTGCAATTGATGTTAAGTGTAATTTGCTCGAGAGACACAAATGGCTTTATGTGACTTCAGAATTTCAGCATCAATAAAGAAATACCCGAGCCCTCCAAATACACACTCTATTCACCACAGTGGCATAATCACAACCATGCCACTCACATTTTCACAGATATGACTCGATGCCAGAACATAGTAGTTAAAACGTAACAAATAATGTAGAAATATGCTTTTATTAATCAAATTATTTTCAATTGCTAAACATAAAATGTCAGACTACAGGACATAGATATGTTCAGATTGACCATGAAGGTAGCATCAGTCCTTGAAAGACTATGTTCTACTGGATCCACAAATACTGTGCTATTGATGATAAGCCATAATAAATAACTGGCAAACATTGTTATTGGATTTTTTTTTTATTTTTAATTTTTGAAAACAAGTTCACTCACTAGACATGAACGTCACGTAAACCCGGAGCCATACTAGATGTCAAACACTTATTATTATGAGCTCACAAATAGAGAAAACACTTCCTACCTATAAAGAAAAACAAAGAATCTCACTCTTACAAATAATCCAAAGCAAATGCTGATTGAACTGCTGTATCTACCACACTGGGTGCAACTATCTAAGGTAAGTGTCTGTCAGTAAAAAGATGTGAATGAGAATGACTAGTATTGACAATCAAAAAGCCACCACTGCACAGTCCTTTACGTCACTGTAAATCTAAACCTCATTCACTTCGACCTGATAGTCTCAGGAAACTGCCACTTACAGGACCCATCTGCCACCACCATATCTGAAACATACATAGAAAAATAAATACAATTTAAAAGAATCAGCAAATTTATATTTATTAGTGTTGTTCATGAGAAACGAATGAAATAAAACCTGAAGCTCATTTCATGTCCTCTTTAAAATCATCCCCAGATTTAGGGGATCAGTTTACGATCACCCCAGATTCAGGATTAGTTTACTGTCACCACTGATCCAGAATCAGTTTACCATCACCATTAATCCTGGATCAGTTTACTGTAATTTCTTGTCCAGGATCAGTTTTCTATCATTTCTATAATCCCCAAGTCCAGTATCAATTTACTTTCATTCCTGAGTTAGGATCATATTACTACTGTCCCAGGTTCAGTATCAGATCCCTACCACCTTTGATCCAGAATCAGTTTACTAGCACAACTGAGCCAGAATCTGTTTACTATCAACTCTGATCCAGGATCAGGTTACTGTCACCTCTGATCCAGGCTCAGTTTACTATCACCACTGATTCAGATTGGTTTACTTTCACTTCTGTCCCAGGATCAGTTTACTATCACCTGTGATCCAGGACAAGTTGACTATCACCCGTGATCCAGGATTAGTTTACCATAACCCGTAATCCAGGATCAGTTTTCCTATCGCCCCTGATCCAGGATCAGTTTACTATCACCTGTGTTCCAGGATCAGTTTGCTATCAGCTGTGATCCAGGATTAGTTGACTATCACTTTTGATCCAGGATCAGTTTACTATCAATACTGATCCAGAATCAGTTTAACATCAACCCCAAATTCAGGATCAGTTGACTTTTACCCGTGATCCAGGGTCAGTTTACAGTCATCCTCAGATTCACGATCAGTTAACTATCTCTCCAGATTCAGGATTAATTTACTATCACAACTGATCCAGAATCAATTTACTATCACCATTAATCCATAATCAGTACACTCTTACCATTAATCCAGGATCCGTTTAGTATCAGTTGTGGTCCAGGATTAGTTGTCTATGATCCCCAGATCTAGTATCAGTTTACATTCATCCCTGAGTTATGACCACTTTACTATCATCCTCAATTCCAGTATCAGTTTAATACACCCCTGATCCAGGATCCGTTTACTACCACTTCTGAGCCAGGATATGTTTACTATCACCTCTGATCTAGGATCCATTTACTGTCACCTCTGATCCAGGATCAGTTTACTATCACTGCTGATCCAGGATCAGTTTACTATCACCTCTGATTCAGGATCAGTTTACTATCACTGCTGATCCAGGATCAGTTTACTATCACCTCTGATTTAGGATCAGTTTACTATCACTGCTGATCCAGGATCAGTTTACTATCACCTCTGATTTTGGATCAGTTTACTATCACTGCTGATCCAGGATCAGTTTACTATCACCTCTGATCTAGGATCCATTTACTGTCACCTCTGATCCAGGATCAGTTTACTATCACTGCTGATCCAGGATCAGTTTACTGTCACCTCTGATTTAGGATCAGTTTGCTATCACCTCTGATTCAGGATCAGTTTACTATCACCTCTGATTTAGGATCAGTTTGCTATCACCTCTGATTCAGGATCAGTTTAATATCATGTCTGATCTGGGTTCAGTTTACCATTACTTGGAAACATAGAATTTGATGGCAGAAAGGGACTGCATAGCCCATGTATTCTGCCCAGATGTTCTCTACCTATTCTGTCCTTGCAGACATTAACCGATCTCCATTGACCCTCCCACCTCCCTGCATCCTATCTAATATACCTCTCTGTCTGTTTTATTTTGTTTTATTTAGTTTTTGTTGACCGGGTAAGTGCACTAGACAAATCCTGCCTATTTTCAGGTACGACCCGGGGAAGGGGATACAGATGAATGCCAACTGAACTTAACCAGATTAAGCTGTTGTTGGTATTTTTAGTGTTTCATGTTTCATGCATGCTTGAAGCCCCCACTGTTCTAGCATCCCCCACTTCCACTAGCAATCTATTCCAGTTTCCACTACCCTTTCAGTGAATAAATATTTCATCACATCACCCTTTAAATCCCCCCTCCCAGCTTCATTGCATGCCTGTTGGTCCTGGCACTTGTTCTCATTTGAAAGAGACTCCCTACCTGTAACCTATTTACCCCTTTGAGGCATGTGTAGGTCTCTATCATATCCCTTCTCTCCTTTCTTCCAGGATATATGTGTTGAGATCTCACAATCTCTCTTTGTAGGCTTTCTCATGCAAACCGTGCATCATTTTAGTTACCCTTGTCTGAACTGCCTCTGCTCTATGTCCTTTCTGAGATGCAGTTTCCAAAATTTAGCACAGTACTCTAGATGTTGCCACACCAGTGAGCGTTATAATGACACCACCACCTCCCTCTTCTTGCTGGGGATACCCCTCCCTCTGCAACCTAGCATTCCACGAGACTTACTCACTGCCTTGTTACACTGCCCTGCTACCCGAGGTTCTGAGATAGAATAACACTGAAGTCCCTTTTCTGCTTAGTGACTGTTAGTACTCCCCCATCATATACACAGCACCGGGGTTTCTATGTCCTAGGGGCATTATTTTGCACTTTTTGGCATTGAACCCCAACTGCTATGCTTTAACCATTCCTCAAGTTTCCCAAGATCCCTGCACATTTACCACCCAATCCTGAGTGTCCACCCTACTGCATATTTTTGTATCATATGCAAAAAAGCCTATCTTCCTTTCTGGCCCTTCTGCAATGTCCACTGTAAAGATATTGAGGACTGGTCCCATTACCAAGCCCTGTGGTACCCCTCTTGTCACACTACTCTCATTAGAATTAGTGCCAATAACCATCACCTTCTGTCTCCTATCCTTTTACCAGTTCCTAACCCAGTTTACCACTGTGGCTCCCACTCCTAGATTGGTCAACTTCCTAATCAGCCTTCTGTACAGCAACATGTCAAAGCCCTTGCTAAAGTCTAAATGGGCCACATCCACGGCTCTCTCCTGATCAATTTCCCTAGTCAGCCAGTCAAATAAATCTATTAGACTAGTTTGTCATGACCTCACTGTCCCCCCATGAATCTGGGTTGTCTGTCGTCTTGCAGCCCACTAGATTCAAGACACTCTATCATCCTTTCTTTCAATAGTGTTTCCATCAATTTCCCCACCACTGAAGTGAGACTGACTAGCCCATAGTTGCCAGCCTCCTCCCTGCTACCAGCTTATTTGGAGGGACAACATTAGCTCTTCTCCAGTCCTCTGGATCCACTCTTGTTCCTAGTGAGTTGTTGAACAAGGCTGATAGTGAGACAGCAAGAATCTTTCTAAGCTCTTTTAGTACCCAGGAGTGAATCCCATCTGGTCCCATAGCCTTGTCCACCTTCAGGGCAGCAAGTACTTTCAGCACTCCTTCCTCTGAAAATGGACCTGTGTCCACCCCCTCCCCACCCTATCCCTGCTGCTGCCTAGTGGTCCATCCCCTTCACCCTCCACTGTGAACACTGAGCAGACGTACCGGTTTAAAATGTCAGCTTTTTTTGGCCTCTTTCTGCACAGACTCCCGCTTCTGCTTTTCTAATTCTTACTACACGTACCTTTGTTTTCCTTTTCTCACTTATGTATTGAAGAAAGTAAGAAAGTCTTATACCCTCTAGCAACCCCTTTGGCAGTGGTTCCGTGTCACAACAGCGATCACAAAACAGCAATCACTATTATGGCGAATGTATATCGACGAAAAGCAAATCGGTGATATACACTTCAAGACAACTCAACATCTAGATTTGTAAGAAGTGTATTTGCAGGGGGCTGTGCCCCCCCAACCCCTGAATTAGGATTCTTAATTCCAGGGAGTACATGTCGGAGAGGGGGCAAAATCCGGATTTTGGCAAATTTTAAGTAAGCTGCGGTAAAATAGATTTGTTCCCTGTCCCGAACCCAGTACCTGCTGTGCCAGAGCTAGCCACCCACACCACCACACCACATGGCTAGCTCAGTGGCAGCAGGTACACCAGTCCCTAAAAAACCCTTCCCTGTTCCTCCCCTTCCCCTTGGTATTCCCCCTTCTGTTCGCCCTTCCCCATGGTCGCTTTCCCATACCCTCGCTATTGTTCAGGGTAGCCCAAAATGAGTCATTATTTTTGTAGTCACTCATTTTGGGTCACTATTATCATGTGATCCCTTGGCAGTCCTTACCTCTGTCTGGACCTTTGCTTCCCTCACTGCTTTGCATGCTTTCTTCCGCTTTATTAGGTATACCTCCTTGTCCTCTCGCTGTATTTTCTTATACCTCTTAAATCCAGCCCTTTTTTGTTTTATCACCCTTGCCTTTTCCTTGGAGAACTACAGTAGTCTCCTTTTCCTTCTGCTTTTGCCTACTTCCTTCACATATACTGTACATGTAGGTTGCTTCTTCTGAGCAAGGATCTAGGTCTATCAGAAACAAGACTGCTTTGGTGGCAGCTCTTGTTATATCTGTGGACCTGGCTTGCATCACCGAGACCTGGCTTGATGAAAATGCGGGCCCTATTTTGGAGTCTGCAGTTCCAGTCGGGTTCTCGGTGATTCACTGCCCGAGAGTGGACTGTAGGGGTGGGGGAGCTGCTGTTTGTTTTAGACAGGAAGTGGACCTCAGGGAGATGCCAATTGGATGTACCAACTCCTTTGAATGTATTGTGGGTGCAGGTGCAGGCTTCAGGATACTTCTCATCTATCGTCCACCAGGTGGTGGGAGGGAATTCCTGAGGGAGGTTGCAGATTTCATCGCCGAGGGGGTATTGAAATCCCCCCCAATGGTTAATTCTGGGGGATTTCAATGCCTGTTAACGATGAACTCGCGCCTTTTAGACAAAACCTCCTCCAATTGATGGATTAATTGGGCCTGACATGGGTTATTACCTCTGCAACCCATCGAGGGGACATTCATTGGATTTGATATCCCATCTAGGGATGGAAGTCTCTGGTGTGGAGGTGGAGCCCATCAGTTGGTCTGACCATCATGCCCTGAGGTTCAGTTTCGCAGCCCCCCGAAAGAGGCCTGCCCCTAAAGAGATAGTACAGTTCCATCCTTTGGGAGGAGTTACCTCAGAAGGCCTAATGACAGAGCTAGACCTCTCGGGATTTCCAATGAATAGCACTGACCCAGGACCCTTGGTGCTGGCCTATAATAGGGCAGTTATGAGGGCCCTGGACATCAATTGCTCCAATCCATGTTTGTCCCTGCACTCTTCACCCGGGGCTCCGTGGTTTACTGCAGAGATCCGGAGGTTGAAGAGACAGCGCCAAAGATTGGAAAGACGCTGGTGGAAAACTCACCTGAAAGTGGACAGATGTAGACTGCTAGATCGTTACAAGGTCTATCAATTAGCAATTTCCCATAAGAAGGCAGAGTTCCTGTCCAAGGAAATTGCTACAGCGAGGAATAGACCAGCCCAGCTCTTCTGGACTGTGGATAGACTGTGCAATCCAGTCTGTCTTCAAGCTGGTCAAGCATTATCACAGTTACAGTGTGAGGAATTCGAGATGTTCTTCACTGATAAGGTGTTCACTATCAGAGATGAGATCAGCCAACACCTCCCCATTGGGTCTTGCAGTGATCAACCGAAGGACACAAATACCCAATTAACCTGGTTCACCTTCAGTCAACCAGCAGTCATGGATATAGTGAGGATCATCCAGACTTTGCCTCCAACCTGCTGTAGTTTGGATCCGGGCCCTACTCACCTACTGGTGGGGTGTGTAGAGGTTATTAGCCCAATCCTTACTGGGATAGTCGCAGTATCACTGGAGAAAGGGATCTTTTCTGACCCCTTGAAGGAGGCAATAGTATGCCCCCTTTTGAAAAAGCTCTCCCTTGATCCTGACTGCCCAGAAAACTACAGAACCGTTTCAGATCTTCTTTCTTTGGGGGAAGATTATTGAGAAGGTGGTCTCCTTGTAGCTGTAGGACCATTTAACCATCCACCATATCTATGACCCTCTCCAGTCTGGCTTCAGGGAACGGCATAGTACTGAGACGGCTCTTGTTTGGGTACTAAATGATCTCCTGATGGTGAGAGATCAGATAACTCGTTCCATCTTGGTTCTCCTTGATCTCTCAGCAGCATTTGACACTGTGTTTATTTGTTTATTTGTACATCAGTTTACAACCTTTGAGCCAGAGGCTCATTTCCAAAGGTACCTCATCACATTGAGGACAATACAGAACAGACTCTTTGTTACAGCATACGAGTTACATAGTTTAGCAAACACATGTGGTTACATACATTTATGCAGTAAAACAGTTTAGTTACAATGGTACATTCTTGCAAGAAGGAGAGAGCAAAACAACTGGATAATAACGGGGCAAGGTTGAGTGAAGTGAGGTGTGGCGCCACCCAATGAGCTTTGTCAGTACGAGGCGAGCTATGCCTCATTTAGAGACAGGCGCAGCTATGCGTATTAAATAGTTGGCTCCGAAGTGCGGTTTTGAAGTTGGAGATCGTGGGGGCATTAGAGATGGGGGCAGGGAGCGAGTTATACCAGAATGGAGCTCTATAGCAGAAGGACCTCTGTCCATGGATGGTCCTGGATCTTGGGACCAGTAGTTTGGCCTTGCAGGAGGTTCGTGTAGTAACCGGGCGTTGGGCCTGACGGATGGAGGCTGTCAGCCCAGGAGGGGATAGCCCAAGAAAGTTTTTTTTCGTTATGAGGCAGGTTTGGTATTGTAGTCGTTCGTTTAGATTAAGCAGTATTGCCTTGTCATAGAGCTGGCACGTATGAGTGAGCCTGGGGTCCCCAGTAATTAGCCTGCATGCCTTATTTAGGGTAAGGCAAATTTTATTGAGGGCGGTGGTGTCAGCAACATCATATACTGGTAGGCCATAGTCAACCAGGGACAGTATTGAGGATGTAACCGCTAGTCAGAGGGCATCAGGGGAGACAGTTTTTATAGCAGTATAGGATACCTAGCCTCACATTAGTAGCTGATGCAATTGCATCAATGTGGGTGTGGTAGGTGAGGGCTGAGTCGAAAGAGACCCCAAGGTACTTGTATGAGTGGACTTGTTCAAGTGGTTGTTCGGTGCCAGGGAGGATATGGAGTGGGAAGTTGCTGGCTTTTTTTTGAGAGTGGGCAAAGAGCATTGTTTTTGTGTTTTTGAGATTAATGACAAGTCTGTGCTCTTTAAACCAGCATTTGGCATCATTATAGGATAGTTGTAGGGTGTCCTGGAGGGAGATGGGGTTACGGTGGGTGGCAAAAATGACAGCGTCATCTGCATACTGCAGAATTTTACCAGCGCATGCACTGGGCAGGGTGTTAAGGTAGAGCGAGAAGAGTAGGGGTCCCAGGATGGAGCCCTGAGGAACCCCTAAGCGGATGGGACATGTTTTGGAAAGTGTCCCATTGATTTTGACACATTGGGAGCAGGCAGATAGGTATCTAGTGCACCAGGTGAGAGGCCCAACAGAGAAACCAGCATGGCAGAGGGCATCCAGCAGAAGAGGGTGGGAGACAGTGTCAAAGGACTTTGAGAGGTCAACGAACACTGCACAGACTAGGGAGCCAGAGTCCAGGGAGGAGTGTAGGAAATTTGAAAACTCAATTAGTGCAGTGCCGGTACTGTGTCCTGCATGGAAACTGTGCTGTTCTGGGCAGAGGATGTTGTGTTTGGTCAGGTATTCGGTGATTTGAGTGGCTACCAATTTTTCGAGGGCTTTGGAGAGGGGAAGGAGGATGGAGATAGGTCAGTAGTTCCCGGCAGAGGACCTGTCACCTCCTTTGTGTATGGGTGTAACTATGGCAGTTTTCCATGCAGATGGGAATTGCCCCAGGCAGAGGGATTTGTTGAGAAGGCTGGTGAGCAGGGCAAAGACCTGATCCAGCACCAGTCGGAGAATGCTGGAGTCCAGGGAGTCGCCGCCGGGACTATTGCTCTTTAACGCTTTGATCAGGTGAGGTCTGGCTTCCTGGGCAGTTACCTTACGTAGGTGAAAACTAGGGTGTTGGAGGACTGGGGCAGGTAGGGTGGGGGGAGGGAGGGTCAAAGAAATTACTGGGGAGGACAGAGCTAAGGTCAGTAAAGAATGTGTTAAGGTAGTTAGCTATGCAGGCAGGGTCGATAGAGGTAGAGCCATCGATGGTGATCTGGGATGGGGGAGGGGAGTGCCCGCTCCCATTTAATTATTTAACATTGTCCCAGAATGTTCGGGCACACCCCTAGGAGGAGGTGAGGGTGGCCTGGTACTGGTTGGCCTTGGCTTTATGGATGGCCCAAGTGCACTTATTCCGTGCAGCATTGTAGGCCTGTCTATCAGCCATCCGGCCTGTTTCAGTGGCAAGGTGCCATAGGTTATTCCTAAGCCTGAGCATTTTAAGTAGGGCAGGAGTAACTCAGGGCGCATTATGCTTTTTGGTTCGGACTCCCATGGGGTTGTGAAGACGTCACAGGCTTTGTTAAAGGTTTGGAAAAAAAAGGCAAGGGCAGTATCTATGTCAGGAGCATGGTATGGGGGGACCAGTTTATCTGGGCAAGAAATTGCTTGAGATTTTTCAGCCCTCCCAGTCTGAGGCACCAGTGAAGTGTGGACTGGGCTGTGAGGTGGGGCGCTGGGGTCACCCAATGGAATAGGATAGGGGAATGGTCACTAAGTGAGTCAGGGAGGACCTGGATATCATGGATTTTTTTGGGGCGGTTGGTGATGATTACATCTAGAAGGGTGCTGGTACCTCTCTTTGGGTTTACTCTAGTGGGTTGGGAAATGAGTTGTGTTAGATCTAGGGCCACAAAAGAATCCTGGGTGGTGGAGGAGGAGGTGCTGAGCCAGTTCACGTTCAGGTCCTCCATTAGGATTTGTTCTGCCTTGTGATGGAGGGTGGTAAGATAATCTGTTAAGGATATCAGTGCCGGGTTCTGGTTCTTTGGGGGAATGTAGGCAGTGGTGAGATATAGGGGGCCCCTGGAGGGGTCTAGAGCAAGTTTGAGGGTTAGGGCCTGCGCCCCGTTTACAAGAGCCGGGGCAGGGAGTGCTTGTCCAGTGACTGTGTCCCTGCTATATATTGCATAGCCACACCCACGTTTGCCTACTCGATCCTCCCAGTATAGGGTGTAGCCTGGGAATGAGACAAAAGAGTCAGGGGTGGAATTTGATAGCCAGGTTTCCACCAGTGCTATGACATCTGGTTTATGCAGCATGACCTAACATTGGAGGGTATCAATTTTTTTCAATATGGTGCATATACTCATGGAGGCTATGCGGAGACTGGAGAACCCAGCTGGTGGGCTAGTATGGGCAGGGCCTGGGTTAGGATGTATATTGCCTGTTATGAGTAATAGGAAGACCACGGCTCTGGCCAGGGGGTGGTGGTGTACAAGCTTCCGATGGGTATGTTGGGATGGGGAAGAGACCTTCAGGGAACAAGGGATGGGCAGGGTTTGCCAGGTCGGGAGGGTGAGAAATGATTAGCGCCAAAGGAGCCAGGGTAGGCAGTGAGTAACCAGGGAATGGGGTCAAGGGGCACATGGTCAGTAGGTGGGATCAGACTATGTCAAGGAGAATTGTGGGTGCTGGTACATGTGTGCCAGGGGAGATGCCTGGTTGATGGGATGAGGGTACTAGAATGTAGATGAGTTGGAGGCATTTGAGGAGGAGGTGGACAAACATAGCACTTGTGGTGGCAGCAGGGCAGAGAGGTAGAAGTATTTTGGTTGTCCTCCAGAAAGTGTGGATACCACTTTGGAGTAGTGGTAGTGACACGGACTCTGGTGGACAGGATACAAGGTTTGAGACTCTGACAGGGCAACTGGAAATGGGACCTGGGTAAGAGCGGAGGTCCACGTTCTAGGGGCTTGAGGCAGGCTGGGTTGGGGCCAAAAAAACAGGGTGAAAATAGTGACTCCTAGTGGTCACTGGGGGTTAGTGGTACACTGGGTGTGGGTTTGGTGGTGGGGCTAGGAGTCAGAAAGTAGGGCTAGCTAAGAGGCTGGGTGCTGGGGAGAGGTGTGGGCAGAGGCAGTGGTGAACTGTAGTGGAGAGAAGTAGCATAGGTAGTTAGAGGGGTTCCAGGAAGTAGGGGGAGGAGGAAGTCAGGTAGAAGGACCTGAGGTGAGAGTCTGTGGGTCCCCCTAGTGGCTGGCCGGTATAACCTACAAATGGAAAAGTGGGGACTTAGTATTACAGCAGGCAGGAAGTGATGTCATATGGGAGGGCCAGGAGGGAGCTGGGTCAGGGATTTATTCCTCAGTCTCTCACTGCCGATGCTGTGGGGTGCTACAGGGTCCAGTGCTGTCCCCCATGTTATTTATGTGTCACATGCTTCCATTGGGGACATTATAAGACACATGGGTTGAAGTTTCATCGCTATGCTGATGACTCTCAACTCTATATGTTTTTTGTGCACGAGCAGGAGTCCGAGTCAAGCACATTTTTTAACAACTGCCTCCTGGAGATACAGAACTGGATGAGTACCAATTGGCTGAAGTTGAACCCGGGAAAAACGGAGGTATGGGTGATGGAACTGGGGGTGAGGATGTTAAATTCATGGGCGGGAAAACCCTCAGGTTTATTTCTGGGGGGGACCCAGCTTATGGCATCTGGCCAGGTACATAACCTTGGTGTTATATTTGATGAGGGCCTGACCCTGAGGGCGCAGGTGTCGGCCGTAGTCAAATCATCCTTCTTCCATCTGAGGAACATAGCACAGATGAAACACCTGGTTCCATCAGAGGATCTTCCTACCCTGGTCCACGGCTTTGTTGCCAGTCATCTTGGTTACTGCAATGCCCTTTATCTATGGCTGCCGGGAGTGGATATTCGCCGCTTGCAGCCGGTGCAAAATGCAGCAGCTAGGTTGTTGACTGGAAGCCCATGGTCCAACCATATAACACCTGTGCTTCGCGATTTGCACTTGCTACCTGTGCAGTGGCATATCACCTTTAAGGTCATGTTGATGAGCTATAAAGCCCTACACAGGTTGGGACCCCACTACCTGGAAGAACTACTGACTTTTTACTGCCTCTCCCGCTCCCTCCGATCCTCTGGTGAGGGATTACTAGAGATTCTCAGGGTAACCTTAAAAACATCTGGTGGAAGAACGTTTGCCTTTATGGCTCCTACCCTGTGGAATTCTCTACCTCGCCAGATACGAAATAGCCTGACTGTGGAGGGTTTTAAAAAAGTGCTAAAGACCTTCCTTTTTAACAAAGCGTTTTCTGTGATTTAAAGTATGTTGAATTAGTTATGGATGAAATGTTATTTATTATTGTGGTTTTATTGCTGCTTGTGGAATATTTGTAAAGGCGCCCTGAGCATGGGAAGGGCACCTTATAGAAATAAATTTTACATTACATTTACATTCAGCCAAGATTCAGGATTAGTATACTATTGCAGTTTACTATTTACTATGAAGTTCACTATCAGCCTCTCTACTGATGTCCACTCTGTTGTTGAGTGCTTTGTTAAAAATGTAGCTGCATAATTGAACTCCACATCCCCATTACCAGGAGGAGAATTAAGAGGCTTAACTCACAATGGATGACTGACTCACTCTTTGTTCAATTGAAAGCCAGGGGCAAGGCCTGGTCTTTCTACAAAAATTCATTCTCCCCACTTGACTGGCAGAACTGCAAGTGATTGAGGAAAACTTGCAAAAGGGAAATTGGTGAAGCCAAGGCCTCCTACTTTAAAAATCAACAAGCTGACAACCTTGGTAACCCTAGAAAATTCTGGAGGAAAATGAACATGAAGTACCTTCTCCCACCATAAGTATTCATGATGTGCCTCTCTGTGATCCTTAGGTAATTACAGATTTTTTAATGAGGCCTTCACCAGACCCGATCCTACATTCATCCTTTCCCAACCTTAATCTATCAGTTAACTTGGCTGTGTCATGCTCATCCAAGCCCCCTTTCGACCTGAAAGTGGTGCCTTGGCTCCCAACTACAATAGATGAGAACAATGCTAAGGGGACTGACAGATTCCCACCTAGTCTTCTCAAAGTAGCTGTACCTGTCATCTCAAAACCCATGTCTTCTCTACTTAACTTAACTCTTACTTATAGATTAGTGCCAGGTAATTAGAAGAAAATGTACTTTAGTTCCTATCCTCAAAGCATGGGTGTAGGCAGGCATACTCCAAGCACTCCATGGTGTGCAATTTTATTTAAGGGGGGTAGGAAATAGGATCTGAACTGCTTCCTTTTTCCATGAAAACTAACAAAGAAAATACTGAACCTTTCTGTAATTTTATTCATAGGAGTCAAAACTAGGACTGGTCACTAATACTGTCTTTGCGTCCCAAGGACAATACAACTTTACAGGCTCTGGGCTGGTATGTGGGTGTCTTAGGGAACAATGCATGGCATTTGTATTTACCCATGCATGTCAACAACCATTGTCATGAGATACAAAAGTTTTATTTATTGTGCCAAATGAGGCAACAAGCACAGTCCTGGTGTACATTTGTATATTGTCTGGCTACATGGGGGGTGGGGGGTGGCTCACCCTAACAAGGGGGTGGGGTAGCAGTGAGTCCACTTGGTGTGCAGATCTGAAATCCCTGGCTACACCCCTGCCTCAAACGGGTTTTAAACCTTGACATTTGGAGTTACAGCCAATCTCCTGTCTCCCTGTGCTTGGAAAATTGTTAGAAAAGTTTGAATATCAGCAACAAATTCACTACATTAATTCCTATAATCTCCTATCCCCTAATCAGCACTGGTTCAGAAAACACCATGGAACATCTACTGCTCTGGTCCCTCTCCCTGACAATCTTTGCCAGCCATGTGCTGTTATATATGTCCAAAGCTTCTGACCTAGTCAGTCATCAGCCTGTGTTCATTAAACTCGAAGTCTAGGTTTTTAGTCTTTCTTCCCTCGGCTAATATTGTAACTACCTACCCAATCGCTCCTATCACACCTAGGTCAAATTTCAGTTTGCCCTATCCTCCCCCGTTGCTGTCAAACATAGCATTCCTGAGGTGTCAATCCAAGACCCAATACTTTTCTCCCTGTTTATAAATGCCTTGCCTTGCCATTTGCAAGCAATCCTACTGTATGCTGATGATATGGTACTATAGAATAAGCTCAGTAGAACTGGTAAAATAAACACTGGCCTGTGTGCTGACCTTTATCATTTCTCTAGGTCTGGTTTCAAGCTAAAAGGCTCTTACTTAAAAAAAGCAAAACCAAGGCCATGCTTTTGACTCTAAGCCTAAAGCACGCCAGCACAAAGTTGATCTCTGCCTGGTTACTACTGAAAATACCACTATCAAATGTGCTGATAGTTTTAGGTATATGGGAGTACACCTTCATTCCTCAATCTCCTATGCAGAACACTTTGTTATTACTAAAAGGGTGCACCAGAAACTTGGTATGATATATTATGTCAGGGAATGTCTGACTCCTGAATAGTGGTGGGCGAAGTGCTCCACAGCGCGAAGTGGAGTACTTCGCGTTATAATGGGTAACACGAAGTCCATTGAAAACAATAATTTTGCATTACTCCACCTTCCCCAAACCACTACTCCACACATTTTAAGGTGAAGTACATTGAAAACAATCACAAACAAGAAGCATGAGCAGACTTGGCAGACCAATAGGCCTACTCTGCTGCTGTCTAGTATGTTAGTATGTACTTTGCCTCACTTCGCCTTGTTTTAAGCTCCAAAGGTGAATTTTGCAGTGATTCATGGGATTTCAGGTCACATGGGCTCTAGATTGTTCTGCACAGCCTCAGTTCAGCATAGTGTGTGCAGGAAGCTGTAGGAGAAAGTCTGCTCTGAGAGCTTTCTACGATGCAAACCTTCTAAATGCTGTTAAAAAATCCTTTTTGAGCCTTTTTGTTTGCTGTAACTTTAGTTAATCGATTGTAGGAAACCCTCCTGTGCTCATATCATTAAGCATTTACTGTTTGTGTGTAGATTTTGAATGTTAATGTACAACATTCAGTTTGTGTACTGAGAGACAGTGAAAGTGTGCTTTAGGCGAGGGGTGTATCTGTGATGTTCATAGACTTAAGTTGGAGAAATAGGGATTTTTCTGTTGGTTATATTTTTCTTGTATAACTGACTGTGTTACTGTACGCACAGTAATATTTTCAGTAATTGTTGACATTTCTTTGCTGATTGTGTATGTTGTGGACCTGGTGCAGCAGTGCATAATTTCAGGTTGTTTAAAATACGTGGTATATTACTGAAGTTTTCAATTTGCTATGCATTACTTGTAGACAAATTTTGTGTATATATGTGTGTGTGTGTGTGTGTGTGTGTGTGTGTGTGTGTGTGTGTGTACTGTGCGTGACATCAAATAATACACCTTTTATGGTGCCACAGTGTAATTACAGGCACAGCAGTGTGAACCTGCTATCCACTGCACCTGCGTAATTTTGTACAGCCATTGTGGTATCTTTTCTTCGTTTTGCACTGCCGAAATCTGCAGTCAGTGCCCCCCCCCCGGCAAAAGGTTTTCTTTTCCAGATTGGATTGTTTGTTGCTTGACACCACAGTTTGTTTTTTTTTTTGGTTTCACATCCAACATCCCCCCATCCCCCACCCAGAGTGAACATTTCAAAATCTAAATTTGTTTAGAATATTCTTGTTGATCCCCCAAAATTCCCGCAAAGAGATGTGCAAGCAAAGCTGTTTCTCGCCATGGCACTGCTGCCAATGGTAAGATTGTCTGTGGGCGTGGTAGTACGCAGTCGCAGAAGTGCATTGCTGATGTGAGGAAAGGTATTTCTTCTACAATGTTTTTTACAGCACAATTGGTAGCTTCACTCATAGTTGGAGGAGATGATGTTGTCCCAGCTGGCGGTGTTAGCATAGTTGCTGGTAGTGGTATGAGTATTGCTGCCTCAAGTTCCATTTCTGACCAGTTTACCATGTCCAAAAATATAGTGGTGTGTGAAGCAGTGGCAGTGAGTGACAGTGTAGATGATGTCATACTCCCCAGCAACATCCCAGTAACTGAACATGAGGATTCTGATCATCATGTCAACGATAGCACACAATGTCACATTTCTTCCACTGCGGTTCAGGTCATGCATTTGCCATGCAGTGATTCACAGTGTGGTGAAAAAATATCAGGTGATGGTGGTGTTGATGATGATGAATCTGATGATGATGATGTTGCTGTGGTTGTAACATGCATTCCACATGCCAGCATCCAAGCAGAAGATGTGGATGATGTTGATGAATATGATGATGATGTCAGTGACCCCTGTTGGGAACTGGAGAAAAAGAAATTCAAGGTGGCTGTGTCTGGGTCTGTTTGCATTAACCCCCTTAAAAAGTTGTGATTTACCAGTTTCAGTTGATGATGATGATGATGATGATCCAGTAATAATGATAGGTAGTCATGGTGGACAGTTGCAGTCCAAGTGTGTCTTGCCTGAAAAATCAGGTAGCACACCCCCCACTTCATGGCTTAAAAAAACGGAGTCCAATAAGCAGCATCAGGGACATGTTAAAACTAGAGTATCGTAATCCCTTGTTTGGGATTTTTTGTGCAAGATGCAAATGATGAGTCAGTTGCAATCTGCCAGGTTTGCCAGGCACGTGTGAGGCAAGGTAAAAAAAGGGGAGCCATCTGGGCATGGGGACAGCATACACATCTTAAGAACAGGCACATGGCACTGTGGACCCAGCACAAGATGGCAGCTAATACCAGCTAATAAGGGTGTTCACCCTTGTCATCAACCATAATGAGTATGTTATCCCCTTCCTTGACTGTAACATCAAGTAAGAAATTAAATGTGTGCAGTAGTGATGAAATTAGAGCAGAGGATTACTACAGGCATGATGAGGTGGAGGAGCATAATGATTTTGAAGTGTTGTCCAGTGGTGGTGAGAGTAGCAGTTTTGGTGGTGGTGGTGGTCAATGCAGTATGTCTAGTGCAAGTGGTACATCAACCTCTTTTGGTAAATCTGGGAAAATAACTGCATTTCTGGGTTTGTCATCACCTGTTTAACTGTCTTCATCACATGTCCACACTCCACCCCCTGTGATTCACAGAGCAGAACCATTTGTCATCACACCCCATATAAAATGTTTAAGTCAGCCCACGTTACAGAGTGTTTTTGCCCATAAGCTGAAGTACCAACCCAATCATACAGTGTCACGTGAACTTAATGCTGCTATAGCTGAAATGCTGGCAATTGATCTTTTCCCCCTTCCTCTTTGTGGAGAATTCTGGGTTCCTGCGGTTTGCTGCACATGCCTGTCCAAAATGAAAAGTACCATCCAGGACCTACTTTTCTACCTGTGCTGTCCCCCCGAGTTGTACCGTACTGTGCCCGACTCTGTAAGACATGTCGTTCAACATTCCTCCTCTCCATTCATCCATTTAAGTATGGATATGTGGACAAGTGGTAAAACAGCCAAGAGTTCATATTTGTGTATAACTGCACACTGGGCGCCGGTGCCAGGGTTGTTTGTGCTGGTGGTAGTATGAATAATCAGTGTGGTAAGGTGGAGTGTCGTGGTAGCAATCTTCTAGGAATTCGACAGCATGCAACGATTGCTATGCGCAATGTGACCTGTTCACACACTGATGAAAACATGTTGGATTTGGTGCTGACTGAAATTGACAAGTGGATGAACCCCCTGTCCCTGAGAGCTAGGTTCATAGCAAGTGATAATGGGTCAAATGGGGTGAAATGCATCACAAATGGTGTTTTTTTTTTGTGTTCCATGCATGGCCCACTGTTTAAATCTTGTGGTGCAGGAGTTTCTGCAGCACCCTGATATAAAGGAAATACTGACAGTTGCACGCTGTATCTGTTCTCACTTTTCACGCTCTGCAAAGGTACATGACCAGCTTCAGCAGCTGCAGCTCCGAAATAGCCTCCTGCAGCACCACTTGAAGCTGGAAGTTGTCACCCAGTGGAACTCCACTTTATACAAGGCAGAGAGGTTGCATGAACAGTACAAAGCCATCTCAGTATATCTTGTCATGCACACTAACTGTGACAGTTCCAAGCCTCCATGTCTGTGTCGACTGAACAGTGGCGCCTCATGGACTCTGTAATAACAATCTTGAGGCCTTCTAAACATGCCTCATAGGTGTGAGTGGTGAGTCTGCCTCAATTAGCCAATCAGTTCCACTGCTGTGGGTGCTGAGGCAGACATTGGTTATTGTACAGCATAGCCTTGATGTTGCCGGAGACAGTGCTAGGCAGTGTGTTGCTGAAACACATGCTGACAGTATTCAACCAGAATCATCACATCTTGAGCATTCAGCATAGTGACAACTTTGTAATAGCAACAATGTTGGACCCACAATACAAATGTGGAATTGCCTCAGTACTGGAGGGTGGGCCTGAACAGGTAAAAACTGGCAGTGGGCAACTGGTGCGCTTGGTTCATGGGGCACAGAAGTCACGTGCTAAGGTCAGCAAACCTCAGCAGCATAATCAGGCTGAAGGTGAACCTGGAGGAGTAGTATCAAGCATATCCTGGAAGGGGAAGGGGACTGTAGTTTCAGGTGGTTTGTCATCAAAAGTGGTTGACATTAACCCACTTTGGGAGGCTTTGCCCCAAGTGGGGATTTATGACATAAATAATTCTGGAGAAGCTGATGATGTATCAGCCACTGGACTTAGTGCAGCACAGCGAATGGTTAAGTAATATTTGTCTGAAAACAGGCATCTGTCAATCACAGATGATCCCCGTTTATACTGGAGTGGAAAGGTCAGTGAATGGCCAGAGCTGACCATTGTGGCACTGAAGTACCTGACATGCCCACCCTCCAGTGTGAGTGTCTAGAGGGTATTCAGCTCAGCAGGTGCAATAGCTCGGCATTGTCGTACAAACCTATCTCCTGCAAATGTCAGTTTGCTGACATTCATAAAAATGAATGATAGGCACATACCAGCTCAGACTGCAACCTCAGTATTCATACCCTGACATAGTCATGGTTTTGCTGATGTTGTACAAAGGGACCATCCTGATGGCACTGGCAGCATGAAATGGCCTACCACTGACATAGATGATAACACAATGGAGAAAGAATTTCCCAGTGGTCAGAATTCAGACATAGAAGACTGTGAGGGCAGCTTCTTTTATGAGGATGATGATGAATGATGATGAGGTTAACGTTGGCAGGTTTTAACTTAAGTGGTTAAAAGGCTGTCATATTTCTTTTATGATACATGTTTTCTTTTTCATAAAGTTAAATCAGTGTTCCACTCATAGTGATTCAAATTCCAAATGTCACGTCACATTTATAACTCAGAGCACAGTATATACTGGTCCCTGGACTACCATCACCATAAGACTGCTGTTCTAACTGCCACCATAGGGAATGTTACTGTGTGTCCTCCTAGACTACCACCACCATAAGACAGCTGTTCGCCACTGCAACCATAGGGAGTGTGACTGTGTGTCCCCCTGGACTACCACCACCATAAGACTGCTGTTAGCCACTGCCACCACCACCAGATGCAGGAAGATGTGAGAGGGAATGTCATCATGTGCCTCAGCTATGGCCACCACCACCCACCACCACCATTGTGACAGTGTTTTCCATTACATGTCTTGACCATGCCAAGGCCGAGGGAGTTGAACAGGAGACCACATCTATCAGCCACAGGCACAAGGCTTCTTACTATTAAAATTATAAAGTGAGTATATGTACTAATGTTTTTCATGCTATTCAACTTTCTTTAGCTGTGTGTTTTGTTTTCTGTTGCTTTTCTGAGCTGCAGTGGTCAGACACATACAGTCAACTTATTTTGTGTTTTTATAGGTTAACAACAAAGGACTGTCCTTCGCTGAAGGTCTGTATCAATGGTACAGCAGCAGTACTGTCTACAGAAATTTATGGGATATCCATTTCCAATCCATACTGCTAAGTATATCAATTTTATTTCATCTGTTCCTTTTTTTCATAAGAGTGCAAAAACTCTGACTGATGATTCATAAACTAGGTGACATGTACATCACAAAAAATATTTCTGCAACATGCAATGCACTATATTCCAAATTTGCAGCTGTGCAGCCATGACAGTGTTGAAAAAGTTGGACCCAGGTCATGTTACTTGACAAGATGTGGTTTTAAAATGTAACTTGAGTTGAGATGCAGAGCCACTGACACAGTGTATTTGTTACAGTCTGGTACTAAATTAAATTGTGATCTGATGATTGCAGTGGAACAGCTTGCTTTTCGTGTTGATCCAGATATCCGTGGTGGAACAGCCACGGATTAAACATAATGTCTTACTGCTGCAATCAAGTTGTAATAAGTCCTTCATTTCTTTTTTTAAGAAACTTCCAGATGCTTTGTGGTGTCATAGTTGCCTTATCCAAAGAACTTCTTTAACATCATGCCCCCCCGCCCCATGGGCTGGGGCAGACATGCAACAAGCATAAACCATTTGAATTGATGATGACCATCACCATCATTACCGGACTGCAGAAGGTTGCAGATAAAATCTCTGAAGAAGTAACCAAATAATAAACCATTAATGAGACCTACTTGCAAGTATGTTTCACCCCCCCCAAAAAAAAAAAAACAATATTTACCTTCATTGGCTTGAGAGTATTCCATTTCCAATTCCAACACCAAAATTTCTCATCAAGCACTGCAGTATGCACACCAACAGTATGTGACTTGTGATACAAAACAATACAATGAGTACATGTATATATATGTCAACCCCACCTAGAAAATACATGTATATATATATATATATATATATATGTATATATATATATATACAGTATATATATATATATCAACTCACCAAGGCTACTATTAGTGTACAGAAAAAGGGCACCTTTTCATCCAGTTGAAGTGATCGCATCACATTCATAGCACGCTTTGGACAAGCAATAGTTCTCTCACTGTCATCATTCGTTTTGGAACACTGAATGGTCATTCATGTCATGGTATCCCTCCTTCACACGGTTTGACAAGACACTGTGCATCATGACATCATCATCACAGTATGTTAATTTTCTGGACACAAGATAGTTGCATTTTGGGGATGCAGAAAAATTCTGGGGACTCTGTGTGACCACTGCGTGCATGAGTGACTGCACAATACATTCAGGGGGACTTTGTATGTGGTGTACCACTCCTATTTCACTTCATTAGCACTTGGGAATTTTCTGGACACAAGACAGTTGTATTTAGGGGACACAGAAAAATTCTGGGGACTCTGTGTGACCACTGTGTGCATGAGAAACTGCGCAAGACTTTCTGGGGGACTTTGCATGTGGTGTACCACTCCCATTTCAATTCGTCAGCACTTGGGAATTTTCTGGACATAAGGAAGTTGCATTTTGTGTGTTGTGAGCACATAATGTCATAATTAATTTATAAATTAAAGTAGCAGTGCAACAATCTGGTGAAACTTTTGACCTATATTTTTTGTGCTATTTTAGATTGCCAGCCACTTACCTCCTGACTTGTATGATACCTTTCTTTTCACAATTTGTGTCTGCTTTAGTACTTTTTCTCATGTCTGAAAAAATAAAAGGGGTACTCCTTTTAATATGGCTCGGACCAGGTTTTCATCAGTATTTGCAGCTGTTTTTGAGCAAATATTGTTCTGCGAGGTCAGACAACACTGCCTGCTGCATAATTGTTAATTTTAGTAACAACAGAAGTGATATATAAACAACTAATGGACAAAAACAGCAGAAAATACTGATGAAGACCTGGTCTGCACCGTATTAAAAGATGCACTCCTTTTATTATTTCAGACATGAAAAAAGCACTAAAGCAGACTCAAATACTGGAAAGAATGGTATCATACAAGTCAGGAGTAAGTAAAGTGGCAATGTAAAATAGCATAAAAAAGTATAGGTCAAAAATTTCACCAGATTGTTGCACTGTTGCTTTAATGTCTATTTAAAAAAAAAATATTTCTGGAGCCTCAGTAATGTTTACTTTGTGTCGGGACTCGTGAAGTGTTTATCAAAAAGCAGGACTGAACAGCGCAAGTATGCTATGCTAAACTGCATGTGTGCTGTCAGTGTTCTTTCATGTGTGCGCGGACATTGTCCAGTTTCATGCAAACTTATATATGGTATGATGTGTTGCAGTATGTAAAGAATAAAGATAAGAAAGAATATATGACGTATATTTTATTGGTACCATCAGCACCGGCGGAGTAAGTGATTTGATATTTTTTCAGAGGTCTCAGGCCACTGTGCACCTCAGTCACTCATAGTGCACACATGACTTTGCGGAGATAATACAATAACACAAAAAATGCATGCTCTCCTAAAAGTCATGTGTGCAGTATGTGACTAAATAAAAATGAAAAAATATCATATCACTTAGTCCACTGCTGATGATGGTGACAATACAATATACATTATATATTCTTATCTCTATTCTTTATACCATAAACACTGCAACAAGTCAGCTTATACATGTTTGCAAGAAGCTGGACAATGTCTGATGTCACACACACACAGGAAACAACACTGACTGCACACATGCAATTTAGCTCATTATACTTGCACTGCTCAGTCCTACTTTTCCACAACCACTCCACAACAGAAAGTAAACATTACTGAGGCACCGGACTATAATAACAGGGCAATAAGGAGCATGTATGTATATGTATGTACATATTTAAACTACTACTGTGGGCTTCCCTCTCTCTGTTATTAAACAAAAGACAAAACACTACAGCGGTGGGAAGGGGAGGTGTGCTGCAAAAAAAAGCTAATGGGGGATCCCCTGCTGGTCCAGCAGCAGATGGAGCAGTGACACAGTCTGTAACTGGTATAGCTGTATCTGCTCCAACTGCTGCTGGACAGCACTCACCCTGTCATTAGTTTCTTTCACCACGGCCCAAAAAAGAGCAATGTCTGCCTGAGTTGCAAGCATTGTGGGATCCATTGGTGGTGGTACACCAGGTAGTGGCGGTGGTGAGGGTGGTGCTGATAGTGGTGGTGGAGCAGCTGCTGCTGTGGCCCTCCTCCTGCTACAGTGATGCACAACAGCAGCACCCTCTGCCACTGCCACAGAAGGGCCAGCAGGTGGAGGCCTGGCCCTTTCTGTGGCAGCCTGCCACTCCACCTTGTGGTGGTTCAGCATATGGGTGCGCTGGTCCCCAGTCCCCAGATGTGTCCCCCGGGGGGCCACGGTGCACCTCCACCCCACAAAGTCTGTATACAACAAGGCTGCTTCCCCCTGACACAGTTGGAAAACTGCCAAACTAGGGAGCTGTGGGGGGGAACCAGGCACGGGAGGGGCAGATGCAGTGCTGGCAGTATGGTCATGGTGGGGCTTGACCTGCTGCTCTGGAGGTGGTGCTGCTGGAGCTCCTGCAGCTGCCACTGGTGGTGGTGGTGGACTTGGTGGTCGTGGTGGTGCTGCTGCATCTGGGGGGGGGGACCAAAGACTTTTGAGCGGTCCAACACCACCCGGCTATGCCCCCCACATATGCGCATGCCTCCCCTCCTGCCAGCAATGCTGCCACGTGGCTCCACTGCCCCCAGCACAGTCCCATGTATTCCCTTCGTGTCCTGACTTGGATGGTCCAGATCCTGTCCCTACTCTATTTTAAAAGAATCCCTCCTTCCCTCTCCAACTAGCAACACTGTCCCCAACGACTTCACACACACTACACATCACAGAACACACAGTCACATAACACAGGCACACACACAGTCACACACACACAAACACACACACACACACACACACACACACACACAAAACAAAACTTATAAAACAAAGAAATTAGTCACTATTGGAAAAAATGAACTGTCAAAACAGTACAAAAAAAAAAACAACTAAATAATTAGCTTTTAAAAAAGCTTTTGGGTTTGATCACATTTACCTACAACAACAATCCTCTCTACTCTCCTCCTACAAAATGCCTCCTCTCTGTTACTCAGCACAGGAGAAAGTGAAAGCATCTACTTGTATGACTTACTTCCTTCCTGCCTGGCTAAAGCATGTGACTTACAGTACTGTAAGCCATGGGATGTATGGGGGCTGCCTATATTATTGTCACTTTGCCTTACTTCGCGTTAAGGCGGAATGGCAATGCAAATTCATAATAACATGGTAAAGTGAGCGCTTTACAATGGTCACTTCTTTTAGTGTTATGACACCGTGAAGTGGCCACTTCACGTTCACTTCACCAGCAGATTTTAATTTCACTGCATCTCTACTCCTGAAGCTAGAGTAAGTATTGTGTAGCACACGCCACTTCATCTGATTGAATATGGGTCTCTTGTTTGTGACCCTGCCCCAGCCTCTGAGCTCTGTAAGAAGACAGTGCTATATTACCACACTGCATGATTTGCCATGATGGCAGACCAGTGAACCTACCCTTTTCTCCTGTACTTCAGACTCAGCAGGTTCTCACTGGACAACAAAGACATTCTCAATACCTGAACTCTGACCGACAAAGCAGTGTCTCATTGGCACCAAGTCCATCCTGCCTCCCAATTGACACTACCCTCAAGTACCCAAGCTCTTCATTCCTCTGACATTAATCTGCTAAGAGTTTCACAAGCCGACTGCCATGGGGTAAAAGGCTTTTGGTTTCAGGGTCCTAAAATCTGAACTCTTTATAGCCTCACATTAGGACTACAAAATCCCATGTTTCCTTCAAAGCGAGGCTCAAGGAATACCTCTATAAATATCTCTTGTAACTGTTCCTTATCCACTATATGCTTTAACTCTGTATATCTTACCTGACTGAATCTTTCATATGTTCCTTTTATGTTTGTAATGTTCGGCTTCTTGGTCGCTTTTTTACAAATGACTGTTTCAGTTAGTTTACCCCATCAGCAAAATAAATAATACAGATAAATACATTGTGTAATCCCCACGTGCAAGGTAAGTGATGCAGCCAGTAGATATAAGAGCAGCTTTACTTTATGCCTTTGGGTGGCTGTCCCCTACCACAGAGTTGGCATGATGAACAGCCGTGACGTGATGCCTCCATCTGGTGGAACCACATGGCAAGTTGAATGCCAGGGTGCAACCATGCAAACAGCAAATGATACATTTTAGTGGTTACAGCATGTAAAGATCTCTGGTTGAATCTCACCAAAATGGAAGCAATTTTAATGTTCTTTTTGCTTCAGATTTCACTGATGTGGTGATCCTCAGTGGTGTGCAGATAGAATTGTATGGTCCATGGTGGTGTAGAGTTGAAATAGTATGATCCATGGTGGTATGGAGAAGGAATATTAAACAACAGGGTCTCAGAATCCAGTAATTGGTCATCTGGGGTCATTATTTCTGGGTAAATCCCACCGTAACCCATGGGTAAAGTCCCAGCTGTCCCCATTACAAAACAACTGAAAGTAAAAAAAAAAAAATGGTCCTCACTTTCACAGCTTGTCAAAAGCACCATATTGAATTTCTCGCCTCATCAAAAATGAGTGACTTTATCTGAGTTTTGACATCATAAATCCAGAAAAGTTAGACAAATATTTCAAAATACTGTTTGTCCCAAAATACTAGCGATCCTCAAACTGAAGAAAGAGACATACCAGTTTTGCTGATTATCATTCCTGCAGACTCTGAGAATCTCACCACTCCAGACTGCAGCACAGTTGGCTGCTGCCACTAAGATGCAAATTGTAGCTTCTTCCGAGACAGCACTTCAGATCCTGGACACCACTACAGCTTCAGTCCACTGCACCACACTACAATAAGCAGTGCAGAGATAATTAATTTAGAACTGAAGAAAAATGAAGTAACAAACATGAAGCAGACCAGATGGGCCTACAGTGTTTCAGCGACTGGTGCGCTGGAAAGGGTATAAATCTCTGTTTAAAAACCATGCCTTTCACTGAGCTTAATGATACTGTGCTCGTTCTGTGGAGCAGTAAGAAATGGCTCCAGTCATGAGCACAGCTTTTTCAGCTTTATAAGCCTAAGATCATGGTTTCATCGCTACATAAATGACCCCACTGATTAGCCAAGACACAGCTTCGATGAATGACAGCACATTCACCACTACCAATGCCGTCTATAAAGGCATTGTAAAAAGACATCGCTGTGAGGGCACAGACAAGGCTCTCACCATCTACCACTGTCATTAGCCACACTTCACCTTCTCAGACAGAGCCCAGCCCTTTCCCTACACAGCAGCAGGGTTGAAAAAGAAAGCTTGGCTGGAAAACCAGCTCAGTATGGCTCAAAGAGGCGATTAGGGTGTTAGATCCTTTACTACACATTCTTTGAAATGAAAACTGCTGATAATGTATTGCACCACGTTACTAAAACCTTTAATGAGCCAACAAAAAAATTACAATAAGGCTTTGGACTGCTCTAAGCAATCTGTAGTTGTCCTCCTTTTTGAATTGCCAAACAACCCTCTATGCCCTGTAAGTTACATTAAACATATTTAGAAACTTCCATCAAATGCTCCATCGCTCTTTTGCTGTGTCCCGATGTTAGCCCCAAGATGTCCTTGATGTAATGAACACATGGTGTGCTGTGGAGCCCATGGACATAAACCATCTTGGAAGCCTTTTGACTGAGATCTACAAAGAAGCAGGCTTAACCACAATATACACTAACCACTCTTTAAAAGCCATAGCAGTAACATTGCTTTCAATGCTGGACTTGAGGCTATAAAAATTCTGTCCGTCAGCGGGCATAAAAACGAAGCCTCATTAAAAAGATACTGGAGGCCAAATATGAATGACTGTCAAAAATGGAGTGCATTTTTAGTCAGTACAGAGCATGAAAGCAAACAACGCACAACCTTGAAAAGAAGAGCAGAAGCCATAACAACCGCCTAGCAGATGCAACCATCTATCAGCATTGCATTTCTGTAAAATGAAACATCAAGTTGCAGGGCCCAGCTCCCCTCCACTACAGACCACACCAATAAAATGAGCTAAGCACTTCTGCAAGACTGCAGTATCCTGCTCCCAAACAGTCCAGGAAAACAGAATTTATCTAGCTTACCCTGCCAAAAACAAAGAATGTACAACAATCTATTGCACTGAGAGCCTAGAAAGAGAAATACTACAGCAATTGCAATCAGAGTTCCGACATGTACCTTGCACACAGCTCAAGCCACCATCTTCTCCTTCAACTGCTACAACCTTGACTTCAAAAAAGTCTGCATCAAATGGAGACTGGAGCTCCTCCTACTATGCCCCACCTATGCCACTTTATCAGCTACAGCACCATGCAGTTATCAGCTACAGCACTATACAGTTAGCTACAGCACCATACAGTTATCAGTTACAGTACTATACAGTTATCAGCTACAGCACCATACAGTTATCAGCTACAGCACTATACAGTTATCAGCTACAATACCATGCAGTTATCAGCTACAGCACCATGCAGTTATCAGCTACAGCACTATACAGTTAACTACAGCACCATACTGTTATCAGCTACAGTACTATACAGTTATCAGCTACAGCACCATACAGGTGTCCGCTACAGCACTATGCAGTTATGGGCTACAGCACCATGCAGTTATCAGCTACAGCACTATGCAGTTATCAGTTGCAGTACCATGTAATTTTTCTTCAGCAGCAAGTGAACAACTGCCTGCAACAAAAAGCCTGATTTAAACTGTAAGCCCCCCACCCCCACCGACGAGCCATGCTGACTAAGCCTAGAGATGGTAAAGGGCAAAGTCCATTTTGCCTTGGGGTGAATGGCACCTGGATTAATGATTAGAAATGGATTTGGAAAGTGGTGTGGTGCCTTCACCTATGGAGTCCTCATGACAAAGTGCTGCCAGGGTGTTTCCCAACAGGGAATAAATACAACCCCCATGTTCTGTGACAGGGAACACAATAACACAATCCCCTTCCCACTTATCACTCTAAGCATGCAAACAAACAGCAAGACAATAATGGCAAAACATGCCAGCAATTACAAATAAAAAAACAATGGGTTTATTCTGCTGTTGGAGAACAAGGTAGGGGACAGGGGATGCAAAGGTAAAAAATAAACAAAGACAGCAGTTTGCATTCACCCCCACTATAAGGCGTGTCTCAGCACCTCTTCCCCCACTGGGACACCAGTTAATCCCACAGTCCCTCTGGGGGCTCCTCATTACAGTTTGAGTGTGCACACAGATGCAGAGTTACAGGTCTGTGATGCTTGGACCTCAGTGCAATACTGTGTAAATTGGGTTGTTGGCTGTCGCTGCTGACTGGCAAATTACACAGCTGGATGGACAGTAAAACAGTTTCCCCTGGCTGTAAGCTGTAGCTGTGGGCTTGATTCTAAGGTCATACAGGAATGCCCAGAAAGTATCCAGCTAGCTAGTTAAACAATAGGAATGATAAGTTCTGTGGGTAAAACCCAGTACTCATGATCTTTAGATGATGGGCTGGTGCTGATTCCATGGGGAGGTCGCCACTGCTTAGGCAGATGATGGCTGGATGGTCTATTCTGCTGGCTAGATACAGGTGCGGCAGACCCAGCATGCTGCTGGTGGTGAATGGTGTGGTCTGTGATGACTCTGGATGATGAGAGCTCTGTTCTATAAGCTGGTTACAGGTGCGGCAGAACCAACACACTTCAAGTGGTAAGGTGTGGTGATGATCCTCTTCATCCCACATGAGTACTTGCCTTCACACACCCCGACAGATGGGCAGTCACTCAGGACCTCAGTTAGTCTGATCTCGTCAGGATAAAATCCTAACAGCAGTAGATGGCAGTGGCCTCACCACCTTTCCACATGCAGAGCAGCTTTCAAGGCAACACCTGCTCTAATTCAGTGCTAGAGCCCAGGCTTGGCACTCTAGCTGCATCAGTCCCTCTTTCCAGGGGTCTCATGTCTGTTTTGGACAAACTTTTTTAGTCTGATAGAAATAGCAGTTGGGAGCTATTCACAAACGCTCTCCTCTCCTCAGAGGTTTCTCTCAGACAAATCTGCTCTATTTGCACATCTCTCCCTTGTGCATAAATTCTGGGATTACATATCTGTGGCTAGTATTTCATGCATTATTCATTATGCTAAACCCCTGTCTCTCAGTAGCTGTAAATTCCAGGAGAAAAAAATATGCAGAAAAGTCCCAAGTCTGCTTGCAATTTAGAGTTGCTTTGCAGAGCTGCACTCCAAATAGATGTCAGTTTCACAGGGGCTGGATGCACTAATTTAGCTGTTTTGCAGATCTGAACTACAGTAGTCCCTAAACTGAGGTCAGTTTCACAGGGGCAGCAGGTACTAATTTAGTTGCTTTGCAGAGCTGAACTAGTTTTCAGAGTACTCCCAGAGGAGGAGGAGCAGTTTTGCAATTTTTGCAGCTTTGAAAGCTGCTTGAAACTGAGCAACCTTCTTACTGTGGGCTTCCCGACCCTGAAGGCAATTTAGGGGCTGGCTGAGTGAAGAGAGAGAATGGTGCAGCATGGCAGACTCAGTGAGAAAGACACTGAACAAGCCCACAGAACAAATAACAGTGTCCAGTCTAGCCCCAGGTCCTGCAGCTTAAATCTGGACCAGGAGCAGGATGAAGGAGCAGTGCAGGGAAGGTAGGCAGCAGTACTCTGGAGGGAGCCAAAATCACACCCCCTTTTACGAGGGGGCACAAAACAAACAAACTATAAGAATTAAATGCATTATTTAAAAACAGAACATTCAAGCACTTAACTTTTTGTAACTAACGCTGTTGTTTTTTCTGCATCTGAAAAACTGTTTTCAGTTTAAAAGTTTAGTAACAGTTCACTATTAATTTATATGTTACTACAGTTATTTAGGATTCTTTTCAGCCCATTCTTCCAGAAACAATTTTCTCTCTTGGAAGGACTAAACTAAAGAGACAGTGTGGTCTGTTAGTTAGAGCACCAGTTTGGAAACTGGGAGATCACAGGCTCTGACTCTGCCAGAGCCAAATATTACTAACTGCATGACCTCTAGCAAGACACATAATGTCCTAGTGCTCAAGTCCACCCAGCTGCGGAAATGGGTATAATCAGAACCCCACTAAAAATGAGATGTTGCAATTTAGTTGGGCTAACCTGGGCAAAATAAGTTGTAAAAAAGATAAAATTCCTTTGTGTGACACTGTCAGTTTTATAACTTTATATACTGGATGAGAAGTCCAAGAACAGACATTGTTATAGTTATTCATACAAAGCTGAAATTTAAAGTGCTATTTTTAGGTGCCAACAGCATAGCTGTAAGCGCCGTTTGTGGTCATGTGTACTCTTTTTTACATTTAGTCAAGTTCAAAGGTACATTCAGTGGGAGTGATTTGGCTGCATAATGTCCCTGATGATGTCAGTAACAGGGCTTTTAGGTCTTGGTGTGGGTTTTCAGACCTACACAAGCCTGGGTTTGATCCCCTGCACAGAACATTTTTTCTTTCTCACTACAATTTGTGTAGTATGAAAGAGATTGTTACATGTCACTACTGATGTTAGTGATAGAGTTTCGCAAGGTTTGAAGTCCTGTATTGCTGATAACTTTAAAAATTCCATCTGAGGCATTGAGGTTTGAATGCAACGTGGGAAACATTACTTCAAACTGCCAAATTGTTCATTAGTAAAATCCACTACAGCTGTGCAGTGTGGGGGTTCTACACTAACTGCTGGATGCATGCAATTACAAGTCAAGGAAATGTAGTATAGTAGTAAAGCTATAAGCTACCAAACAGTAGTACTGTAGGTAGGGGGGCCTTGGTTCAATCCCCGGTGCAGAACTTTTTTTCTTTCTCACTACAGTTTATGTAGTATGCAAGAAATTGTTAGATGTCATTGCTGATGTTAGTGATAGAGTTTCAGTAAGGTTTAAAGAACCATATTGCTGATAAGATGAAAAGCTTCACATTAAACTTTTAGATTTGAATGCAACTTGGGAAACATTACTTCAAATCAACAAAATATCATGCTGACTGCAGAGGCCCTAGTGCGGGAACTGATCAGGTTAAAAGTTCTGAGTATGTATATGTTGTGGATTATACTTGTTTATTTTTTGAGGGATATGTGTGTGCCTTGCATGCATGTATGTGTCTGTAGTGTGCAGCATCTGCATGTACATTGTTTCGCATGTGCAGTATATGTTCTTTACTATACAACAATGATACATCCATGCTTCTGTGCCTCTCAGTACTGTTGGTACTTTGCTTTTGCAGTGTATTTACCTATGATAAGCCATGCTGAGCTGTAACCTCTTGGTTTCAGTGGGGTCCTGTTTCTACCCAGTTGTATAGTAGGGAAGACTGAAGCTCTGGAGTCCAAGTGCCTTACTCAAGGTCTTACAGTGAGATTTCTGAATGTAAGTTGGTTGTGGCTTGTTGGCAAGGCTAACCAGGAAGTTCTTACTCTGGGATAACTTAGAGCACTCTCCCAGCATGTCCCATCTCACTCACGTCCCATAACATGAGTGGGACAGAGAAGGAGTGGAACTTCTCTCCTATTGCATCTGCAGGCATCTGCAGATAGTTCTCAATCCACAGGAAACTCTGCAGGGAGACACCAGACCAAGGTAAGAGAAAACACAGTACTGGGTATATATATATACTGAAATAGACGGCATAAGGTTAAGGAATTACAGGAAGTGGGGTAACAAAATATGGGGAAAGAGATAGTGCATATTAGGCAAAGGTAGCTACTGGTAGAAGTGGAAGTAGGAGATACCCTATTTAGTGTAGGGTAATATATACATTTCAGGAAAGAGAGGGAAGAGGTATGACGTAAATAGGCATAGAAAGGAGGCTAGAGGGTACAGGAAAGATTCAACAGGCAACAAGCATTTGTCAATGCCGAATGCTTGCCGCTGGTATTAATGTTGTACCCGGTCAAAGTGCAGATCACGTGCCGTGCAGGAAGAGTAATGGTTGGACCCAGGGACAGGGCAGGGGGCAATTATGGTGGGGTAACAACTGACAAACTGAAGGGAATTTAAAAGAATAAAAAATACTGTTTTCACCATTCTTTGCTTAGAATGGGGGCTGGGCTCTCAGTGTAGAGGTTCCTCTGCAGCAGTGCTGGTGTAGTCTGGTGTACTTGGGTGACTTCAGAAAGGAATATGGCTTCTATTACCACCAGTCATAGAAGCATAGAAACATAGAAACTTAGAATTTGATGGCAGATAAGGACCGCTTGGCCCACCCAGTCTGCCCATTTCCCTACCTAATGGATAAGCTGCAGATCCTAGTTAACCAGCAGCCTACTTCTTCCTACCCCACCCCTAGAATTACCTTATGACTATCCCATGCATGCTTGAATTCCACCACTGTTTTTGACTCCACAACCTCCTCCGGAAGGCCGTCCCATGCATCCACAACCCTCTCTGTGAAAAAAATACTTTCACATTAACTCTGAGCGCCCTCTCTATCTTCAAATTGTGCCCCTTGTTCTTGCACACCTCTTTTTTTGAAAGATGCTACCCTCTTGGACTTTGTTGATTCCCTTGAGGTACTTGAAAGTTTCTATCATGTCCCCCTCTCCCTCCTTTCCTCAAGGCTATACATATTAAGCTCCTTAAGTCTCTCTTCATATGTCTTCCAGTGCAGACCCTGCACCATTTTAATTGCCCTCCTCTGGACAGCTTCCATCCTGTCTATGTCTTTGCGGAGATTGGGTCTCCAGAACTGCACGCAGTACTCCAGATGGGGTCTCACCAGCTGTCTGTACAGAGGGATAACAACTTCCTGTTTTCTACTGGTGATGCCTCTCCCTGTGCATCCCAGTATCCCCCCAGCCCTCCTTGCTGCCCTCTCACATTGCTTGCCCACCTTTAGGTCATCTGATATGACTGCCCCAGGTCTCTTTCCATTTTGTTGTTAGTATCTCACCCCCATTGTGTACTCTTCCCCTGGGTTTTGTTTCCCAGGTGCATTCAGTGCACTTCTTAGCATTGAATCTAGCTGCCATGCATTTGACCATTCCTCTAACCTTGCCAAGTCCTTCTCATCCTTTCCACCCCACCTTGTGCATCAACTCTGTTGCAGATCTTTGTGTCATCTGCAAAGAGACATACTTTTCCTTCCAGCCCCTCTGCAATGTCGCTTATAAAGACATTGAAGAGGACCGGTCCTAATACTGAACCCTGCGGTACCCCACTAGTAACTCCCCTTTCTTCAGAGTGGACTCCATTTACTATTACTCTCTGTGTCCTATTCTCCAGCCAATTCCTTACCCAGGCTGTCATCTTGGGACCCACTCCCAGACTGGCTAAATTGTATATTAATCTTTTGTGTGGGACTGTGTCTGGTGTGAGAACATCATCAAACCAAACTGCAGGCTGTGGTAGAGCTGTGCTCTACGTTAGAAATAATTGGAGCACCCAGGGACATATTTTTCTAGCCTCTCCCCTTTTCTGTCTTAGTAGTCTGCTGCAGCAGTGCCATTTTCCTATCCTATTTATTTCCCATTTTATGTCTCTGTAGATTGGCCACCTACAGTGAAGCCCACCAGGATAAAGTGCAGCACTGCAGGCTTTTGCAGTAGAGTTACTGCAGCAAACAATGCAGTTTCAATCGGAGTTAATCCCTTTTGTCATGCAGTAAACCTGTGACACTGTATTTTATCATGGTGGGCTTCACTGTACCTAGGTATTCTCCCCTCTCAATATTCTTTCTCTTACATTTTTTTTCTTTTCTATCCATATGTGGTGCTAAAGTGCCTGCTGTGCTGAATAAAATGCTTGATATGTGTATGAATAAGAAACACAGGTTAAGAAAGTGATTATAGTGCTTTAGCAGTCATAAAGTACCAAGCATGTTTTCTGGCTGTTGATATAAATAAAGTGCAGAGGGTACTTTATATGTTTAAAGTCCTGATTATAAAAAGCCTGCAGTGTTTGAATTCAGGACAGAAGCAGTCTAGCTGAAAGAAGTCTGGAACTTAATGAAAAGAATTTGCATGTTAAAAGATAAGCCATTGTATGACACAGACATTAACCTTTCGCTGCTCTAACACAGAGAAACATAAGACCAGCTGTGCTTGCTGAAAGAGCTGATTTATGAATGTGTCTGTAGGCACAATGTTTTGAAGTCCACGCACTTCATGCCTGAACAGTGTCATTGTCTGGCTTGCAGATTATTGGTCAAGCCCCTTGTAAATCCTCTTGCATTGGATCACTGCGACACACCTGTCAAAGCCCTCTACTATACCAAAATGCTTTCCCTGTGACAAGCATAAAAATGGTTATGGAAGGAAAGAGCATGGAAGTGGTACAGTGTAACGGGTGTGGAGCTACAGTCTTTGGGGACATATTCTGGAGACTGAGTGCTGCTCCACTGGCACTCGCCTCTCTGGGTTGACAGCAGAGGTACCTGGACTCCAGGCTGAACTAGCAATGGTGCAGAGACCCTTTTGCTTCACTCAGGGGCCACCATGTCTGCTGCCATTCTCCCAGAGGATGTCTAGGCAGAGGCAGAATGGTTAGTCCTTGGTGGGCTCCAGGAGGATGGGGTTGTGGGTGAGGTACACACTCCTCAACCTGTACCACTGCAAAATTTCTTCACCATATTGGAGGGATGGGGCAGTCAAGAGGAGGCACTTCAGAGCAGGGGGTAAAAGAGAGAGGGAAGAGAAGTGCCTCCCTGGTGCTTTAGGTTGGAGTGATGTAAAGCAGATCCAGAGGATCATGTTGCAGCAGAAGACGGGAATGAGCTAGGTGCCATTGTCCACCTGGGGACATATGACCTGGCAAGGGATAGGGTAGGAGTAGTGCAGAGTAATTTCTGGGAGCTGGGGAAGGGCCTTAAGCAGGTAGCATGCACAATGGCATTTGCTGAAGTGTTAACCTGTGTATAGCTGGGGAGAGGAAAAGGCAGTCTGTACTAGGGCTTTAACAATTGGTTTCAGGCATGGTGCATGGAGGATGGCTCCAGCACATGGAGTACTGGGGGCCAGCCTGGGAGGATATGGGCCTCTGTAAGGAGACTGCCTGCATCCTTCCAGGAAGGGGACCACAGTCCTTAGTGGGAGATTTAAATATTTCTTGGATGAGCATTTAATCTAGATGGGGGAGGAGGCTGTAATATGAAGGAAACAAAAGTGCCCTCTCACATGATGAAGCAACAAGGATCAAGGGCCCGAGGGAGGAAGTTCCTCAAGGGTGGGGGTGCAAGAACAAAGGGCTGGGGACAAGGCAGAGGACAAGGGGTGTAAATCAAGAATGCAAGAAGAGAGAGTAAAGAGACAGAACACAGAAGGTAACAAGAGATCAAGGGGCAGGGGAGCTTCAATGAAGCACGAGGCAGAGGAGAGAGAAAGCAGGAGAGCAGGCAGGGAGCAAATGATGTGAGGTATGGAGAGCTATGTGTGCCAATGCAAGGAGTCTAGGAAATACAATTGTGGACCTGGAGGCCATCATGGAGGAGGCTAGCCTGGATTTGGTGGCCATAATGGAGTCATGAATCACTGACAGGTATGACTGGGATATGGCCATAGCAGGCTACTCTCTGCTCAGGAGAGACACGGAAGGGAGGAGGGGTTGTATTACATGTGAGGGAGGGAATCAAGGCTATGGAAATACTGGGGCACCTGGAGGAAAAGGAAGGGCTGGATGTGTTGTGGGTCATCCTGGAAATAGGAGCTGGGGCCAATATCCATACAGGAGTTGTAGTCAGACCTCCATAAGAGGGAGAGGAGTTGGATAAAGCACTTGGGGAAGATATCATTAGGATGGCAAATAAGGGTGAGGTGCTGCTAGTTGGAGATTTCAATCTTCCAGATGTGGATTGGAGCCATCCAGCTGCAGCTTCAGCAAGGAGCAAGACTATGTCTGACTCCCTACAAGGGTCTTTTTTCAGGCAGGTAGTCAATTAACTCACTAGGGACAGGGCAGTGCTGGACCTGGTGTTTACATACAGGGCCAGCATTACAGACATCACAGTGGAAAGTCCCCTAGGTACCAATGATCACCATACAGTGTGATTTTACCTTAAGATTGGAGCAGAGGCAAACAACACAAGGATGAGGGTCCTGAACTTTTGAAGGGCAAATTTTAAAGAAATGGGAGGCTGCCCCAGAAACTGCCTAATAGGTGGGGGTTGCTAGAGAGGGGTAGAGAACAGTGGGGAACAATAACGAAGTGCATAATTAAGGCAACCAGCCTCTGTGTGAAGGAACTGAGTAAACCGAAAGGAAAAGATCATTATCGTACTCTTGGGGAGTGGCCACGGTGGTGAAGGAAGGTATAAGGAAACACAAAAGGAGGAAGAGGAGGAACAGGTAAAACAGGAGGGAAGCAAGTAAGGACAGAGGGGGGTGCAAATGTACAGACAGAGAATAGATAGCCAAAGGGATAGCAAAAAGACTTTCTTGAGGTACAGTAAATAAAATGAGAAGAGGAAAGCAAAGAGAGTGATAGGATAAGGAGGATGGCAGATGGAGACTGCACAGAAGGGTATCAAGAAAAAGCAGACATCCTAAACAGGTACTTCTGCATAGTGGAGGGAGAGGGTGACAGACCAACCAGACAGCAACAGGAATGGAGGGTGTGGTGGAGGCAGATTCAAGTCCATTTTCAGAGGGAAGAGTCCTGAAGGGACTTGTAGCTCTAAAAGTGGACAAGGCTGTGGGACCAGACAGGATACATCCGAGGGTGGTAAAAGAACTCAGGGAGGTGCTGGCTGTCCCACTGATGGCTTTATTCAGTAACTTACTGGAAGTGGGCATGGTTCCAGAGGACTGGAGGGGAGCAGATATGGTCCCTCTACATAAGAACAGCAGCAGGGAAGATGCTAGCAGCTATGGGCTGGTGAGCCTCACCGCAGTGGTGGGGACATTAATGAAAATATGTTAAAGGAAAGGTTGGTAGAGTACCTTGAATCAAATCTTGAATCAAATGAGCTGCAAGACCAAAGGCAGCATGGATCCTTGGGGAGGAGTGAACCTGATTGATTTCTTTGCCTAGGTGACCAGGGAAATTGTGTAGCAGATGGCAGCAGACATGGCCTAGCTGGACTTTAGCAAGTCCTTCAGCACTATGCCACACAGTTGACTGATTAGGAAACTGAGCAGCCTAGGATCCAAAGTGGTGATCTGGGTTAGAAATTGGTTAACGGATAGGCAACAGAGGGTGGTGTTTAATGGTACTTACTCTAAGGGTGGAAGAGTGACCAGCAGGTTACTGCGGGGCTCAGTACTGGGACTGGTCCTCTTCAATGTCTTCATAAGTGACACTGCAGATGAACTGAAAAGGAAGGTATACCTTTTTGCAGATTATACCAAAATCTGTAATGAGCTGGACAATCAGGAGGGGCTGGAAAGAATGCGTAGGGTTCTTGGGAAACTTGAGGAGTGATCAAAAACATAAAAGTTGGGGTTCAATCCCAAAAAGTGCAAAATTATCAATCTAGGGCAAAGGAACCCAAGAACTGAGTATAGGATGGGGCAAGTATTGTCAGTCACTTAACAGGAAAGGGACCTTGGGGTTATCATATCAGATGACCTCAAAGTGGCAGGGCAGTGTGACAAAGCAGTGGGTAGGGCCAGTGCAATACTAGGTTGCATTGGGAGAGGTATTTCCAGCAGGAGGAGGGAGGGGGAAGGAGGTGTTGCCACTGTATTGCACCTGGAGTATTGTATCCAGTTCTAGATGCTGCACCTGAGAAAGGACACTGACAGGGTGGAGGCAGTCCAGAGGAAAGCAACTAAAATGGTGCAGAGATTGCACCAAAAGCCAATCTTGTGTCACACAAAGGAACAGTTTATCTTTTTCTACAAAAGCCCTACAAAAAGAGACTGAGGGATCTCAACATGTGCACCCTGGAAGAGAGGAAACTGAGAGGGGACATGATGGAGACCTACAAGTACCTCACAGTGGTGAACAAGGTGCAGGAGGAGAGTCTCTTTCAAAGAAGGAAGAGCACCAGGACCAGAGGGCATACGATGATGCTTGGGGGGGCGGAGTTAAAGAAGGATATGAGGAAGTACTACTTCAGTGAAAGAGTGGTAGACATCTGGAGTAGACTGCCAGCAGAAATGGCGGAGACAAAAACAGTAGGGGACTGCAACCATGTGTGGAATACATATAAGGGAATATTAGTGAATAGGTAAGGAAAAGGGAGGGCTTCCAGAGACAAGTTAGGGTCTGTGGAAGCAGACTAGGCAAGGACCATCTGGGCAGACTGGGTGGGCCAAGTGGTACTTTTCTGTCAACAAATTCTATGATCTTACTTCGAGAGGGTTCCTGCAGTAGGTCTTCACAGATAGGACTGTGCCCCCTGGTGTCAGGACCGCATGGCAAAATTGTAGCTAGCAATTATCGGTGGGAACCACCCCCGGCATCAGGTGATGGACATCAGCGTGACTATAAAAGGGGCAGTCCCCCGCTCGCCCTCCAGTTCTTTCTCACTGTCGACCTGAATCATTGGATCTAATGTGATTCTGGAGATGAGAGTGGTGCTCTATGCTCTCCAGGCCTTTCAGTCGCTTCTGGTTCTGGGAACACTTCTCATCAAGACAGACAACATGGCCACTGTCTGGTACTTAAACAAACAGGGAGGCATCCGGTCTTACCCTCTTTGCAGGGAGGCAATGTGGGTGTGGTCCTGGGCTGTACAGCACGGCCTATCTTTGACAGCAGTCCACGTGCCAGGTGTTCACAACATTCTGGCAGACAGTCTCAGCTGATCAGTCGCCAGGGCTCACGAGTAGGAACTAAACCAGGCAGTAGTAGAAGATCTATTTCTTCAATGGGGTCGGCCAGACATAGATCTCTTTGTGAGGAGTGGGATTAAAAGGACTCCAAGCACATGTTGCAGAATCAAAGAAAATGTTTATTTTTCCAGATAAACTTAGATTAAAACAACGGACTGGTTCGTCAGAAAATAAAAAAGAATACAGAACATTAAAGAAGGTGATCTTCTTACATACACTAGAATTAGCTAGTATTTCCACAGTTCGGAACAGAATACGCTGCACCTCACTAGACTACCTGTCTGAATGAATGAAAGCACCACATATACACTTGTCATACAGGGGAGGGGCCTGAATCTCCTCCCACTTTGTCATAAAGCAAATAAGTTATAAGAAAACAGGTTTATTATATTATTTAAACATGAACTAACCCTATTATCAATCATTTACATCGAGTTTCATACTTAGAACTTTATTAATATAATATAGATAAGAGAAAATCACTAAAGGTTCAGATGGAGCTCCGCCCCCTCTGTGTCATGTCCATAAAGAGAGGGAAGAACGGCCAGCCGGCTCATATAGATTAGGACACAGAGTAGGTTGGAACTCCCTCAGAGCCTTACATAAGGAAAAACCTAACCTCAAACAAAATACCTGATACAGGTAACAGAAACCATTTCTAAACCAACACAAATGATTTAGACAATTGTGTTCACAACCATATCCTTTCTGCATGGCTGTAATTTAAACTGTTTGGAGCGTATTATATATATATAAAAAAAAAATGGCTCCTACGGTCTCCAAGGGCACAAAACACACTCCGTCACACAAAACAAATGCTTCCGTATGTTTTTTTTGACTGACTAAGGGGAACGTTAAGCGTTTATTGGGAATATCCACATAGAAATACTTATTTTACTTAGACACGCAATCTTGCATTTGTTTTTAATGCTTTAGTTAGGACTAGCGTTTTAAAGCCGTACTTGAACTGCTGCAGAGGAGCTTAAAAGGAGGTTCACTTGTTTCAAACTTCCTGGTTAAAGTGGACTTTTACTCGCTTTTTCAAACTCCCTGGTTTACACTACAACTACGTACATTGCATCTTAATACGTATGCCTAGTTAGTATTTGGAATTGTTAACTTAAAAAAAAACAGTAGCTTAAATAAAACCGCGCCTTGCACGGCTTACAAGTCGAGACACAGTTACTGCCATATACTAAGAAGGGCGCATATCGCTACCTGATTGTTTATAAACTTTGCCCTTTTCTTCTTTAGGGTTTAAATAATCTTCTTATTTCAGTAGCTTACTCCAACTCATTCATGTACAATCTACACATTATTGTCGTATACCTCAGTAGCCCTTAAAGATAAAACGCTAAGGTGCTTACATGAGCCTTAACTCTGACGGAGGAATATGGATAAATGAATTTCTTTTAATGTAGGGAAGGAAAATACTTTAAGACCAGAAAGCATAGGGAAAGAAAGGTACAGGTATCAGGTGGCCTGCCTGATAGTATGAATTTAACAGCAAGAAAGTTATAGGAGAGTAGAAATAGAGCTGTTGCAACAGACTTTTTTAAGAAAAGCCTTCCCTTTTTAAATGAATTCATTATCACACTCTTCGGCTCCCCATCCAGCGCAAAACTACCAAGCTTTTGCACACTCATTCCCTGGTGTGGTGCTTTTTGGTGAGACACACTGTCTCTTTCCTGGACAAGAAAGAAACAGGAGTTAATATTTTGTCTTCCTTACCCACTGTTTCTTTTGCATCTCAGGCATAGTATAACGAGACAACAGATCTCCTACCAAAAAAAAGGAGGAGATGGAGCTTTAGCCTGCCCACTCCCAAAGCTCCACCCCAGGGTCCCTCAACAATTTTGTAACCAATCAATTACTTGAGACATCTCAGAGAAACATCTTTGATTGGCGTCCCTGATCAATGTTTCTTATCTAATACCCCAGGGTCTGAAGAATGTTTTGGCAAACAATTGGCTCCATAACGAGACATGTAATCTGCGTTTTTGTGTTTAGTGCCTGCACGATGTTGAATTATGAATTTACATGGTTGAAGTGCTAGATACCGACGCATGATGTGTGGATTCTTGTCCTTCATCATATTCAACCAACACAAGGGATTGTGATCCGTGATTATTGTAAATTCTCTTCCCATAAATAAAATTTTAAGGTGTCTACTGCCCAATGAATAGCTAAGCATTCCTTTTCAATGGTAGCATATTTAGTCTCTCTGATGTAACTTTCTGCTAATATATAAACTGGATGTTCCTCTTCTCCATCCATTTGTGATAAAACAGCTCCAATCCCATGGTTAGAAGTATCTGTTTACAAAAAGAATGGACGCTGGAAGTTAGGGCTATGTAAAATTGGATAGGAACATAATTTCGCTTTCAGGGATAGGAATGCCTCTTCACATTGCTTGGTCCATATTACTTTTTCTGGTTGACATTTTTTTGTTAACTCTATTAAAGGGCTGACTATTTCAGAAAAATTGGGGACAAAGAGGCAATAATAACCTGCTAAACCCAGAAATGCTTGAACACGTGTTTTTGTTTGTGGTTGTGTACTATCAGTGATGGCATCTACCTTACTTATCTCTGGTTTAACTTCCCCTTTTCCAATAATAAATACTAAATAGGTGGTTCCTGCATCACCAGGGAGCATTTATTAGGGTTTATAGTTAACCCTGCTTTAGTTATGGCCTCTAGAACTGCCTTGAGATGTGTCATATGTTCTTCCCAGGATGGACTGAATATTATGACATCATCTAAATAGGCGGTGCTATAGGTTAAATGGGGTTGCAAAATCTTATCCATAGCTCTTTGAAATGTAGCAGGGGCCCCGTGTAATCCAAATGGCATTACTTTGAACTGAAACAATCCCAAGGGAGTACTGAATGCTGTTTTCTCCTGTGAGTCAGCATCCAGATGGATTTGCCAGTACCCTTTTGATAAATCTAAAGTGCTGATATACGTGTATTACCCAGATGGTCAATGATATCATCTATCGCAACATGGGATATCCATCAAATTTGATACTGTATTAAGTCTACGAAAATCTAAACAGACTCTTACCCTCCTTCCTTTTTGTTTACCACGACCATTGGAAAGTTCCAAGGACTCATGGACAGTTGTATCACTTCCAGTTGTTGCATTTTTTCTTATTTCTGCATTTACTTCATTTCTTAAACTCTCAGGTAATCTATAGGGTTTTAACCTAATAGGTACTGTGTGTCTTACATCTATGTGGTGAGTGATGCCTTCCATGCATCCTGGCGAAGTTGTAAATGATTGTGTAAATGCAGCTAATAGGTTATCTAATTCCACACGCTGTACATCAGTCAGAACAAAATTAATATTAACATCTTTGATGGTTCCTTTACCATCCAATCTATCATAGGCCTGGTCAAGTTCATTTTGCTCTACTTCAGGGCATACAAATAGGGTGGTATTTTTACATTCATGCCATGCCTTAAGTAGATTAGCATGATATAAGTTAACTTGGTTCTTTTGTCTGGACATAGGATTTCATAACTGACAGGTACTACCTGCCTTTGTACTGTATATGGGCCTTGCCATTTCATTAAAGGCTTGTTATCTGTACAAGGCAACAATAGTAGGACCTTGTCTCTCCATTGGAAAGACTTCCTACCCACCCTTTGATCATAATAGGCCTTTTGATATTTCTGGTGGTCTATTTTATACTACTGAGCTTTGTTCGTATATTGTGTAATTTTCTCTCTTAGTGTTTTGATATATTCCACAGATGTTAAAGGTAAAATATCTTGCCTCTTTGTTTCCAATTTTCTTTGACTATATCTAGCAAACCTCTGGGATTCTTTCCAAATAATAACTCAAAAGGGAAATATCCGGTTGATGACTGTGGTACTTCCCTATACGCGAACATAAGATAGGGTAATAAGCTGTCCCAGTGTTTTCCTTCTTCTTGAAAAAATTTTTGCAACATTTTTTTTAATGTTTGGTTAAATCTCTGTACCAGCCCATCTGTTTTTGGGTGGTATGGAGATGTGTGTATAGCATGTACTCCTAAAGCTGTATACAATTTCTTTAATACATGTGAGCAAAAGCTACTTCCTCAATCTGATAAAATTTCTTTAGGGATCCCCATCCTTGAAAATATTTTTACTAGCTCCTTGGCCACTTTATCTGTGGTTACTGTGCGTAAGGGGATCGCTTCTGGGTGTTTCATAGAATAATCACACACAACCAATATGAAGCGATTCCCTTTTGCATTTTTTGTAGGGCCCAACCACATCCATTGCTATTCACTCAAAGGAGTTGAAATCAAGGGTAAAGGGTGTAAGGGAACTTTTCCTTTTACCCACAGGGCTACTTTTTGGCAATGCTCACAGGTTTTACAATATTCAGTTACCTGTTGACTGAATCCCTGGCTAGTAAAATCGATATAACAACCTCTGTAATGTACATTCTGCCAGCTAAAGGAACATCATGGGCTAAAGACAGTAAGTGATTTCTATATACAGAAGCACCAATAATTGAAACACAGTTTCTTCTGTTTTAGGATTCAGACACCCTATATAGTAATCGTTTATCAATGATACATTATGTTCCTTATCCTGTTTATTCCCCACCTGTAAAAAAAAAGGTTCTAATGTCTTATCTTTTGTTTGTTCAAGTCCAAATAGATTGTCCTCTTATATATTGACATTGTTTATGTCCACCTCTTTCTTTTTAGAGTTCACATGTGTTTGTTGCCACCTCTTTTTATCCAGACGCTTGTCTTGCCTGGATTTTCTTTTTGCGCCTGGTACTCTAAAAATATCCTCATCAAATGGAAACATTTGTTGCAAGTCTGCCTTATACTTCTCTTGAGCCCTTGTAGTAACAGCTCCCAAATGTGTAGTTTCATTTAACAAAATTGAGAAATCAGGGTAATAATGTCCAATTATAACAGGGACTGGGAGATGAGGAACCACCCCCACATCAAGCCTTTGTTTGCTCTGTTGTACTTCTGTGTCCACTGGTTGTAAAGGATAGAAGTGTGTGCCCCCGTGGATGCATGTGACCCCTGTCTGGGTTTGAAGACATGCTTCATTATGGAGAAGGTTGGCTTTTATTAATGTTTGTCGGCTTCCAGAACCCAAGAGCCCCATTACCTGTTTACCATTTACAGTCACAGGGGTTAAATATTGTCCCCAATTAGCCAGAACTAGATGGGTTGGTGTTGACTTCTTTTTAGGGCAGAAACGAGCTATATGTCCTTTCCCTTGACAGTAGTGACATATAATTTCAGCATTATGTACTCTATCTGTTTTTACTAGTTTTGTGCCACCACTAGTTGGTTGTTGTATACTAGATGAAGAAGAAACAGGAAATGTTCTTACCATGGGGTGAGGTGCACCTGTTCTGGAATACCCCTTTTGTCTGTTAGGCCTTGCAGCTAAATAATCATCTACTAGTTGGACAGCTTTCTCTACGGATTCCGGGCAGTGCTCCCTAACCCACATCTGTACATCCTGTGGCAATATGCGAACAAATTGTTCCATAACTATTACTTCCATCATCTGTTCTTTAGTATTACTTGAAGGTTGTAACCATTTGCCACACAGATCCTTCAGTCTTGCATATGTCTCTTGGGGTGTGTCTGTTAAATGGAACTTCAGAGTACGAAATCGCTGTCTATAGGTCTCAAGGCATATGTCATACCTCTTTAAACTGCTTTTTCACTGCCTCATAATTCTCGCTCATAGTAGTATCCACATGTCCATATGCTAACTGAGCTTTTCCGGTAAGATATGAAGCGAGTCTGATAACCCATTGACTCTTGGGCCATTGACATGCCCTGGCTATAGTCAAATAAGTTTCAATATCATCCAACTCACTTAGTTTAGTTAATTTAATGTCTTTTGGACTCTCACCAGCACCAGAGGGTCATCCAACACTTAAGGACTGCATGGCCCTGAGGGTATCTTCCCATCAAGCTTCATTCCATAGCATGTCCTTAATTCTCTGTTTTCTAGGGCTACTTGGTGTACACACAGCCATTGCAGTAATTCCTGGGTATCACCAGCTGGAGCAGTTACTTCCACCTTCTCTGGCTCTTCTTCCTCTATGATACCCCTGATGGCACCTTCTTCTTCTGTTTTTGTCTTTCTCCGAACATCACCAAGTCCAGGCATCAATAGTAGGCCCAATTTATCAGCTATTGTTCATGTCACTGCACCACTCTGTATTTCTTCCTGCAACATTCAAGTCCTGTGTCAGATATTTATACAGTATCAGAAGCCCTTCATACCAGGCTTCAAATCCCACCACTGGCACCACCTGTGAGGAGTGGGATTAAAAGGACTCCAAGCACATGTTGCAGAATCAAAGAAAATGTTTATTTTTCCAGATAAACTTAGATGAAATCAATGGACTGGTTTGTCAGAAAATAAAAAAAATACAGAACATTAAAGAAGGTGATCTTCTTACATACATTAGAATTAGCTAGTGTTTCCACAGCTCGGAACAGAATACGTCTGCACCTCACTAGACTACCTGTCTGAATGAATGAAAGCACCACATATACACTTGTCATACAGGGAGGGGTCTGAACTTCCTCCCACTTTGTCATAAGACAAATAAGTTATAAGAAAACAGGTTTATTATCTTATTTAAAAATGAACTAATCCTATTATCAATAATTTACATCGAGTTTCATACTTAGAACTTTATTAATATAATATAGATAAGAGCAAATCACTAAAGGTTCAGATGAAGCTCCGCCTCTGTGTCATGTCCATAAGAGAGGGAAGAAAGGCTGGCCGGCCTCGTATAGATTAGGACACAGAGTAGGTTGAACTCCTCGAGCCTTACATAAGGAAAACCTAACCTCAAACAAAATACCTGATACAGGTAACAGAAAACATTTCTTTACCAACAACAAATGATTTAGACAATTGTGTTCACAACCATATCCTTTCTGTATGGCTGTAATTTAAACTGTTTGGGCGTATTATATATTAAAAAAAATGGCTCCTACAGTCTCAGAGGGCACAAAACACACTCCGACACACAAAACAAATGCTTCTGTATGTTTTTTGACTGACTAAGGGGAACGTTAAGCATTTATTGGGAACATCAACACGGAAATACTTATTTTACTTAAACTCACTATCTTGCGTTTGTTTTCCATGCTTTAGTTAGGACTAGCATTTTAAAGTGGTACTTGAACTGCTGCAGAGGAGCTTAAAAGGGGATTCACTCGTTTCAAACTTCCTGGTTAAAGCAGACTTTTACTCGCTTTTTCGAACTCCCTGGTTTACACTACAAGTACGCACACTGCATCTTAATACATATGCCTAGTTAATATTCAGAATTGTTAACTTAAAAAAAAATAGTAGCTTAAATAAAACTGTACCTTGCACGGCTTTCAAGTCGAGACACAGTTATTGCCATATACTAAGAATGACGCATATCGCTACCTGATTGTTTATAAACTTTGCCTTTTTCTTCTTTAGAGTTTAAATAAGTTTCTTATTTCAGTAGCTTACTCCAGCTCATTCATGTACAATCTACACATTATTGTCGTATATCTCAGTAGCCCTTAAAGATAAAATGCTAAGGTGCTTACATGAGCCTTAACTCTGATAGAGGAATACAGATAAATGAATTTCTTTTAACGTAGGGAAGGAAAAGACTTTAAGATCAGAAAGCATAGGGAAAGAAAGGTACAGGTATCAGGTGGCCTTCCTGATAGTATGAATTTAACAGCAAGAAAGTTATAGGAGAGTAGAAATAGAGCTGTTGCAACAGACTTTTTTAAGAAAAGCCTTCCCTTTTTAAATGAATTCATTATCACACTCTTCGCCTACCCATCCAGCACAAAACTACCAAGCTTTTGCACACTCATTCCCTGGTGTGGTGCTTTTTGGTGAGACACACTGTCTCTTTCCTGGACAGGGAGATTTCTATATGCTTTCCCTCCCTTTCCTATCCTACAGAAGGTTCTGCTGAAGCTTCAGGCAGAGGAGTCACACATGATTCTAATTGCCCCCCGATGGCCTCGGCAGATCTGGTTCCTGTTTCTACAGCAGTTGGCACTGGAACCCCCAGTACCTCTTCCTCTCTCTCACGACCCTCTGTCCCAGGAACAGGGCACTCTGGTACATGCAAGCCTCAAGCCCAGGGCCCCTACTTTTCTGCGGCACAGTGGGACCAAGTTCTGCAGCAAGACTACCATTTGCCGCAGAACTTCTGCGGCGGTGGTTTGTAATTTCTGTGGAAGTTCTGCGGCACTAACAAACTGCCACATCACAGTGTCAGCTTGTCATCCTGACTTCACTTTCATGGCAGTGGTTATATTAATCAGGATGGTGGAAAGCACAGTAACACTAGTTCAAAAAATAACAGACTTATAAAAATAATTTTATGCCTAAAAAGGCAAAACAAATGTCTCTCCCTTAAGGTTCTAGCCTGTTGCATAAGGTCCTAGCCTGTTGCATAAATGACATATGCAGAGGGGATCTTATGTGATAAATAAGGTATTTCTATATGCATGCTATCTATCCCACTAATGAGGTTTCCACTGTCTATCACTTATATATTTGTATGTGCTTCACACCACTCATGAGGTTCCCAATGTGTATCACTTATATATTTATATGCAATCTGTAACATACATACAAATATGTGTGTGTGTGTGTGTGTGTGTGTTAAGAGATACAGAGATACTGTGTGTGTGTGTGTTGTGTGTGTGTGTGTCTGTGTATATATATATATATTTTTTTATTTCCATGAACTTGCATCCTCATTCATACAGGTCCCATTGGAAATGGAATAGAGGAGTTATTGCAAAACTTATTTTCATGTCAACCTGCTTTCCCTGACACTCACGCTAGCACCATCAGGCCATGACATGCATGTGAACAGATTGTGAGACAGAGCTCTCCAGCCCATCACAATGTGTCCACCATGTGACAGAATGCTGCATCAACCTTCCCAGGCTCCGAGCAGTGATGTGTTCCACCAATCCTTATGCTGCCCAGCCAGCTCCCAGAGCTAATCTCTGAACCTGAGTTGCCAGCACAGAAACACAGCATGCTACCCTCTGGCCCAACAGCTGTCCCTTCACACAACATTTCTCCATAACTTTTAGGTGATTCTATCAAACAATGACAATATGTAATCAATAACCCAGGCAAAAACATACAGCGTAATTATTAATTTAACAGGTCTATTCTTTCCCCAGGTCTACACATTATTATATTCCACTTTTTGGGTATAAGTATTTTATTTTCTTAAAATGATAGTTAAATTAATTTTACCAGTTATTCATTTCAGATGGCATCTCTATACCTTAAAGGCACAAATAGGTTTGTATAAAGTGAGATATGGACTTAACAGGTCTGTGCTATTGACAAGGTTTTGTTTAAGTTGGCCCTAGTGCAATAATTTAAGACTGAAAAATTGTATTAGGCTGTAGTGCAGGTTGAGCAAATATCACCATGCATGATGTGCTGTGCCACCATCTCTGGCAGTGGGAGCTGTGGTAGATAAGTGACTGTTCATTTCTATTGCAGAATGCAGTCATTTCATTAGCTAATGTATGATGTTATAGCAATGATAACATCACATTCTGAGCATATGGGGGGGTTGGATATAAAAAGAGGGGATGAGAACCAGATTCTATGGATAAACAGAAATATTAATAAAAAATCACCAAGAAGAGTGAATTCTGCGGCACCACAGAAGTTCTGCGGTAGATTGCAAGTTCTGTGCAAAATTCTGTGGCCGCAGAATTCTAGGGGCCTTGCTCAAGCCTCTTCATCTTCATGCGTGGCACCTGTGAACTTAACGATTTCTCACTATGGCGTCTCTTCTGGTGTTGTTCAGGTCTTAGTGGAGGCCAGAAAACCCTCCACCAGATCCACTTATGCTATGAAGTGGAAGAAATTTTCCATATGGGCTTCAGCTAAATTAGATCCTTTCTCCAACTTGGCTTCCCAGGTTTTAGAGTACCTCTTGCATCTGTTTGAGTTGGGCCTCAGTTATTCCTCCCTGAAGGTCCATCTCGCTGTGGCTTCGGCCTACCACCTCCTGGTGGAGGGCAAAACTCTAGCACAGCTAGAAGTTTCCAGAACTTTTCTGAAGGGATCCTTCACATCAAACCTCCGTATTGAATCCTGTTCCCCTGGGATATTAATTTTATGTTAGAGAAGCTTACTTTTTGCCCTTCTTGAACCGCAGCAAGCTGTGATATGCATTTGCATTTTTAGCGCAGAAAATGCTCTTTATTTGCTATCACTTCAGCTCGAAGAGTTTCAGCGCTTCAGGCTCTAGTTTGTAGAGAGCCTTATTTAATTTTCCACAGAGACCGAGTGGCTCTGCAGACTAATCTGTCCTTTCTTCCGAAAGTGGTTTTGGAATTGACCTTTAACCAGAATGTAGAACTGCCAGTGTTCTTCCCAGAACACTCCAACAGGGGGGAGTATCTCCTGTATACCCTTGATGTGCACAGGATTTTGAGATATTATGTCTCAAGGACTAAGGAGGTTCTTAAATCGAACCAGCTCTTTGTAGCCTTTGCTCCCCAGTGCCAGGGCAAGGCTATCACAAAACAGAATTTGTCAAGGTGGCTGGCAAATTGTATACACACTACATTTATCAGAAATGTGAGAAGCCCCTTCTGGGGATGGTTAAGGGCCACTCTACTAGTGGTGTAACCACTTCCACTTCCTTCTTCAGGAATGTGTTCTCTGTGGACATATGTGCAGTGTCCTCCATCCACACCTTCACAAAACATTATATCTGGACATTGCTTCTAGGCATAGGGCTGGCTTCAGCCTTGCAGTCTTGCAAGGTCTTCTGTCTTGAAAGACCTACAGTTGGCAGCCATATTCCTCCTCCCAGATCCTCATCTCTGACTCCTCCTTTTTTACTTGACTGCTTGGTATTCAGTCCTATCTGTGAAGACCTACTGCAGGAACCCTCTCAAAGTAAGATATAGCAGTTACGGAAGAACTTAGTTTGACAGTAGATCTTCGAGAGAGGTTCCTGCAGTAGGTCTAGATTTCCCACCAACCATCCCCCAACTCCTGTATTTTTTCTCTTTATTCCCTTCCCAGGACTTTGTTTCATCCAGGTCACAGGGTCCCAGGAGTTTTCCATTCCTTTTTTCTGCTTCCTCTTTAGAGATCTCCGGCGGAAGAACTGGAGGGTGGGCGGGGGACCGTCCCTTTTATAGTCAAGCTGACGTCTGTCACCTGACGCTGGGGGCGGTCCCCACTGATGATTGCTAGCTACAATTTTGCCATGCAGTCCTGACGCCAGGGGGCACAGTCCTATGTGTGAATACCTACTGCAGGAACCTCTATTGAAGATCTACTGTTACAGTAAGTTCTTACGTAATTGCAATTTTCTGTGATTTTATGTCAGTGACTGTGTTAAGATATGGAATTTTGAGCTCCTGTTTTATAGTTCAGTGCTCTGCTGAATAGGCCACATGTCTCTCTCATGGTCTGTCAGTAGGATTATGTCTTTCCTATCGTGGTGAGTATTGTGTCTTTAGGAAAGCAAGGTTCTAAACATGTTTGATATTATTCTGCTTTATGCATGTTCAATACAACAAGAACAACTGGATAACATGGAATTCCTTCTTGGAGCTGAGTCTAGGTCAAAACCATACGGTCGATAAACAGGCAGTCAAAAATCACTTTATGTGGACACTAAAAATTGGGCACTGTGAAAAAACGCGCAGATATATATAAACATACTCTGAAACCATGTACGCTGTTTTTCCTGTGTGGTTTTTGACCGTGTATTTATTCCAATGCAATCTTGATGGTAGACCCTTGGAACCTTTATTCAGTAAACATGGACAATTCTGTCCACTGCTACATACAGTATTGAACATTATTTGTGCTCTCCCGGGTCATACTTGAAAATCAGCATGTTATGTCCAGTGTACAAGACTGGAAAACAAAAACTATATAAATAACAAGGGCAAGGCAGAATAATTAAGTAGGGTAGGCATACGTGATGGACCAAGAGCCTTTTTCTGTTGGCAAGGTCTCTGTATGAATGTAAATAAATCATTTGACAGTGTCAAATTGTCGCCATATCATTTTCCCTAATAAACAATTACAGATTTTTACAGATATTAGGCTATTTGACCATGATACTCCAGCTGAGACACATCTCATTTTTAGTGGGGTCCTGCTTCAAACCAGTTGTATATGTAGAACTGCTCAGGGTCACATGGGGATCCTATGGCAGTAGTGGGATTTGAACCTGACATTTAATGTTCCACAATTCAGGGTTCCAACCACAAGACCATACTGCCTTTCCAACATGATGTAAACATAGCTCATTTCCATAGGCCAGCCTAACATTTATTTAAGGAGTGTAGACGAACACACGCATTGGATTGAATATACAGTAGGTGATGTCACCAAAGATCAACAACAGTAAGGCCCACCAAGTCTCCTGTGCGTAAGGTTTTGCGATCTTGTTTATGAGTTACAGTACCTCTGTGGCTCTGGCTGTAATGAACAATAATTAGACTCTGAGCAGCTATGTCTTTGGAGATTTCCTTTACAAGTTCTTACTTCCACAGTGTGCATCTGAGAATACCTGTCATCACACCTGAGAACAGATCATATTGATTAATAAGCTTAAATTCTTACAACTCATTTCTGTTCTTAATTAAAAGCTGTGACGCTCAACTAATGTATTTACTTGTGGCAGTTGCTGCGCGTTCATATTTGCATTTATTATATCTGTAGGTATTTATTTCATTGGAAAAAATGGTTCTAACCATGGTTTGTCCTTGGAAATGTAGGCTCACATAATAGTGGTGATCCCTTTTTATGGACTTTACAAATAGGTGTTATCATCCAGAGGCTTTCAGGGCCACATATACCACAGCTGACAAAAGGAACAGTGTGGCCCCTAAAATCTGCATACTATACAGTAGCATCTTCGTATAGTATCTGTGTTTGACCTCTAAAAAGTGCATTTTATTTACTTAATATTTTTTTCACTGAGGAATGTTTTGAGCAGAGAAATACCTGTATGTCAAAGGTACCTGGGCAGAGGCAGCTGAAGTCTACAATAATGCATGTGTTTCACAAACACTATGACTCGTGTTAGCTATCGAGTCTGGCATATCTTCCAGTTAAAATAAGAGTTTATTACAGTCAATTAGCTTGCACAGGCATGTTTAGTAGTACTGCAGCATGTTTTGGCATTGTGTTAATGTTAATATGGGAAGGAAAAGGAGGATGTCTAAGGTACTTCTACATTTACTTTATTTATCAATGATTTACATTTTTTTAATTTATCAGATTCAGTGGCCAGTTCTATTTTCTTTTTGTGCAGCTTTGGAGCTGGCATCTTGTCATATAATTCTGGTTGTATTGCTCCCATTCCTGCCACTACAGTACTGTACAAGTTTTTAGTTTGTACTGTGTATATTTTGTAAATACTGTGTACTTTGGCTATACACTGTATATTCCATATATTTTACTGTATATTTTGTAAATATTGTATACTTTGGCTATGCACTGTATATTTTGTATATTTTATTCCTACACCCTTCCCCCTAGGCTGCTCCTCAAAACAAACCTTGGCTCACTGTGCTTTTCCTGGTTAACTATTTACTTATTGAAAATAGTAAATAAATACCGAAGCAGGATACAGTTTGTACAGTTCTTACATGGGAAGACAAGGGATGCGCTTATCAGACACCAAAAAAAGGTTAAAACTCTATTACATTTAAATTTTCTAGAACAATGCATCGTTTTTGCAGCTGCAGTGGGTGGAGCCTGCAGCCATTTTTGTGGTAGCTCTAAAAACGAGCTACCGGATTGACACCCTGGAACACATACGTTTTGGAGCTGCAGAATGATCATTCCACAACTCTGAAACAGTCCACTCCAGAAGCACTATTTGTTTGACCGGCAGAACACAGCAGTGCTGCTGTGTCCAAGATGGCTGCTAGAGTCCAGTGTGCATGCCGGCGTGTCGCACATATGCGCAGACCTCTGGCAACCATCAGGACTGTTAGTGTGTGTGCATGCATGATGACATGCGCAGCACAAGTCTAGGTGGCCATCTTGGACATGACAGCAGTGAAGCCGCGCTGTAACTTTAGTGAGTCAACTGCAGCCATATCGGCTCTGGCCAGAGTTTGTTAATACGAGTGCTGTCTTTCTGTAGAAGCTTTGCTAATACATGACTTTGTGAAGAGCAGTTCTGGGTTTGATCTGTCACATGCACCTGGTTTGGGAGTACTGAGAGAGATTAAAGGTACTGAGGCATTGAAGTCTCTTCCTCTTATAAGTGAATGCAAGATAACAGGAAGCCTGCATGTCCTAGAGATTAGAGCAGTAAACAGTGAAACAGGGGTTCCCAGCTTTAAATCCCACTACAACCACTATTTTGGTGTAACCATGACCAACTCACTTGACTTTAAAACTTTACTGTAAGTATCTCCACTACATGTGAACTGCAAGTTAGTTCATATTAAACTATGTAAGATATTCACCTGGAGTACTCTAGATGAAATTCTATGTAAGTTAAGTGGTACTTGCATTGCATGTAACACGTGATAGTACTTGGAGTATATGTATAGCACAGTCATAATACAAAAGACTTGGAGTATGTGTGTGATGCAGTCATAATACATGGCTAGAGTGTATATATATAGAGAGAGAGAGAGAGAGAGAGAGCGCAGTGTCAGAAACATAGACTTTGTTGGCAGAAAAGGACCACTTGGGCCACCCAGTCTTCCCAAGTGTTCCCTGCCTATTCTACCTCTGCAGACTCTGTCTGGTCTCCACGAACCTCCCCATCCCAGCCTCTGATCTAATATACCCTTATGTTTAGCCAATACAAACTTGAAGCCCTCCACCACTTTGACTGGCAGTCAGTTTCATGCATCTACCGCCCTTTCAATGAAGAAATATTTTTTCATCCCTCTTGAACATCCTTCCCTTCCAACTTCACTGCATACCCCTAGTCCAGGACCTCACCCTCATTTGGAAAAGGCCCCTCTACTGCATCCTCTTCCCCCCCATGAGGTACTCATAGATTTTGATCATGTCACCGTTCACTATCTTCTCCCCTATGATGTATATGTTGAGATCCCTCAGTCTCCTCATAGGGTTTCCCTTGCAACCGCTGCACCATTTTGTTTGCTCTCTCCTGACTGCCAACACCCTGTTTAAGTCCTTTCTGAGGTGGGATTTCTAGACCTGGACACAGTACTCCACTGTGGTCATGCTCATGAAGAGAGAGAGAGAGACAGAAACCATGATCCTGATAGTCCGAGACTGGGCCAGATAGGCTTGGTACTTAATGCTCCTGACCCTGTCCAACAGGACCCCAATTAACCTGCTACTGAGATACAACCGGCTGACTCTGCATAAGGGCATAATTACATTCCCAGACCTCAGATTATTACACCAGAGGGCATGGTTCTTGAGGAGCTACAATTATCTAGTTTACATTTGTCAGAGGAGGTGCTGAAGATGCTGAAGGTTTCCAGAAAATGAGCAACAAAGAAAACATACTCCTCCAGTGGAGAGATTCTTCCTGGTGTGCCCCAGAAAGATAATCCCAATGCAGACAGGGCTGCCTACAGTTCTGGACAAGGAAAGCTCTATAGAGAGGAGACTGAGATCTCAACATGTGCACCAGAGAGTGATGCACTAGCAGCAACACCACCTCCTGCTCCTGCAGGTGATGCCTCTGCCCATGCTCCCAAGTATCTCAGTAGTTCTGCCCAAGGCCTTCTGACATTGCATTGCATCTCCCACCATGAGGTCTTCAACAGACATATAGGAAACAACAAAAGCAAGCAAAAAAAGCTACAAAGGCGGCTAAGGCTACATTTGAGAAAAAATTGGCCATAAACAGTACTGAAAACTAGAAATGTTTTTATTCTTATATTAAAAACGAAAAAGGAAACCAAAAAAGTATAGGCCCATTCAGGGATGTCAATGGGGAAATTTAAAAAGAAAAGGATATGGCAAATGTACAAAATAAATATTTCAGTTCAGTGTTCAATCACAAAGATAATTCAACTAGGGATAACGAATATATAAATTCAATAAAAAAATCAAATATTAATAGACATAAAGGATGTAACAAGTAGACTAATGAAAATAAATAAAAACAAATCTCCAGGACTGGATGACATCCACCCTAGAGTAATCCCTGAGATTGCAGCTGCAATAGCTCTATCTGTGACATAAGTTTTCCAGAAATCCTTGGATAGTGGGGAGGTGGCTTCTAATTGGAGGGAAGCTTATGTTGTACCGATATATAAAAAATGAGAGAAAGACTCCCTAGAAAATTATAGACCAGTGAGTCTGACTTCGGTTCTGGGAAAAGTACTCAAGGGAATAATCAAAGAACATATTCTCCTAAAATTATCTGAAAATCAGAATTTAGACCCTAACCAACATGATTCTACAAAGGCAAGATCTTGCCAAACTAATCTTCTTCACTTTTATCAAAAAGTAAGTAAGGCTTTAGAGGAGGGGAACTCAGTGGATGTGGTACAATTGGACTCTCAGAGGCTTTGACAGGCTTCCACATCCCAAATTAATTGAAACACTCCATGAACAAAATATCCAGACTAATATTATCAACTGGATAAGATCATGGTTGGAGAACAGAAGGCAGATGGTCACAGTGAATGGTGTATTATCAGAGTGGATTTGGTATCAAGTGGGGTACCACAGGGATCAGTGTTGGGGCCCTGTCTGTTCAACTTGTTATATCCACCTTACAGTGTAAAACAGACAATATCTGGGTCACAAAATTTGCTGATGATTACCAGTGGAAGTGTCATAAAATCACTACAAGATCAAAATAAGCTGCAAAATTTTCTTAACTACATCGAACAGTGGACAGAAAGTATAAGCTTAAACTGAATGGGATAAGTGTATAGTCTTTCATATGGGTAAGAGAAACCCAGAGTACAAGTATAGGATAGAAAAGACCTACTCAAAGCATCTGTGGCAGAGAGATCTGGTGTAAAATAAAAATGACCTCACCTTTGGAGCTCATTGTGATCAGATGATAAATAGCAATAGGATATTAAATTGTATTCTAAGACATATTGAGAGTAGAGACAGAGAGGTCTCGATGCCACTCAATGGGTCATTGGTCAGAACACAACTTGAGTATTGCTCTCAAGTTTGGGCACCGTATAAAAGTGGAGAAAGTGCAGAGAAGAGCTACTAGAGCAATAAAATGTTTGGAATATACAATATGAGGAGAGGATGAGGAAATTAAATCTTTACTCACTAGTATATAGACGCTATTAGTTATATGATATTAGTATATAAAGCATTCCAGGATCATGTTTAGAGTAGACTTAGGGCTAGAAGTAATCATAATGTAATAATGGTCCATGTCAAAAAGGAATTTAACAGAATTAGAGGTTTAACTAAAACCAAAAACTATAATAAGGTTGATTATAAATCAATTAGACAGTATCTAGGTAGGTGGAGTTGGAAAAGGATTTGAATAAGTCAGATATGAATACAATGGATACAATTTAAATCCAAACTTGCTTATTGCATTAAACAGTGAGTACCAGAGACCATTAAAATAATAGGAAAGGTAGAAAGCCAGTATGGTGAGGAAAAACAATAACAACCAGCATTAAACATAGAAAGATAAGAATATTCAAAATATAAAAAAAGAAGCTAATAAAACAAAAAGATTAATTAAGAAAACAAAACAAAAGGCAGAAGAAAGAATGGCTACAGCTGTGAAAAGACAATTAAAAAAACATTATTTAATTATGTTGGGTCACTTAAGAGTAATCAGAGGGGTATAGGGCCACTACAAATAGATGCAGGGGTTATAACTGAGTAACAAAATATCACTAACATATTAAATAGTTATTTTTTGAGTATATATCAACCTAAAGAACAGCAACATATATTGATAGGTAGAAAAGGAGAACCAGGTAAAATAATAATGCTAACAGAAAAATATGTTTTGGACAAAATTCAAAAATTAAAAATTGATAAATCAGCTGGACCAGATGGAATAAGTCCAAAATTCATTAAGGAATTGAGTAGTGAACTAGTGAGGTCTCTCACTATGTTGTTCAATGAATCTTTGACCAACGGTAAGACGCTTAAAGAGTAGAGAGAAGCCACTATTACACATTCAATACAAAAAGGCGATAAAAGATGGTAGAAAATTGTAGACCTACCAGCTTTACTTCTATCTTAAGCAAAATGTTAGAGAGTATAATCCAAGAACATATAATCATGCATATAAAAGAATATGGGTATACAGACATATCACAGCATGGTTTTAGTGCAGGACGATCTTGTCTGACTAATTTGCTAAGTTTTCTTGAACTAGTCAGTGCAGCTTTGGATAAAGGATTACCTGTGGATATAATATTCTTGGATTATGCTAAGGCTTTTGATTACATCTCCCATAAGATTCTTTTAGAACAATTAGCACATTTGCATTTTCCATATAACATAATAGCTTGGGTAGAATCATGGCTGACTAACAGATGCCAAAGAGTTAATATACAAAGTTTCTGTTCAGAATGGGGCGAGGTGACTAGTGGTGTGCCACAGGGATCAGTTCTGGGGCCAACACTATTCAATATAGTGGTTTCATCGATGTCAGTTTCAGATGGAGCATGGTTGGAAAATATGCAGATGACAGCAAAGTGGGTGCTGTTATCAACAATAAAGAGGCAGCAATACGCTGCAGAATGATCTTTTCAAACTTGAGCACTGGCAGAAAAGAACAAGTTAAACTTCAACCTAGACAAATGTAAATTATGCATTTAGGCCCCAGGAAATCAGAAATTCATGTATGAACTTAATGGTATATTATTAGGAAATAACAAGTGAAAATGATCTTGGAGTAATCATCACAAATGATTTGTCCTTTAACTCCCACATTAGAAATAAAGTGAAATTAGGAAACAAATATTAGGATGCATATATAGGAACATCAAGAGCCATAATCCATCTGTAGCTGTACCATTATATACATCACTTGTGAGACCACAATTTGAATATTGTTCATCTTTATCTACACCACAATATAAAAGGATGAAGTGTTGATTGAGCAAAGATAGAGAAGGTAACTGAAAAATGAATACAGTATATAGGAAGAGTTATGGTAATAGATTGAGGGATTTGAACTTGTACTCAGTGAATTATAGAAGAATGAGGGGTGATCTATGTCTGTTTTTTCGTGCATCCCGAGATAGTTATTTATGGGAAACCATTGGTTTAACATCGCAAGTCATCTGCTAAGAACACACGTACACATAGAATAAAGATTAAAGGAGAAATATGTAAAACAAACAAAAGAAAGAAATGGTTTTCCCAAAGAGTAGTAGAGGTATGGAACACCCTACCAGAGTCTATAGTCATTTGTAAGAATACGGAATCCTTCAAATTATCCTTAGCTCAATACATGGGTAACAGAAAATATGAGTATCACCACTGAAATGTGAGCAATAATGGGTCTACGGACCTACCTGCTTGTACTAACCTATGAACCTATAAGTAAAGCAAAAGAAGTATAGTACTAGAACTCATAATTTACAGATAGATCTACAAAGGTGGAGACTACTAAAATGGAAATACTGGTTTAGTCAGAGGGTAGCACCCCATTGGAAAGCACTTCCAAAAGTAGTAGTAGACAGTCCTTCATTAGAAACTTTCAGAGGAAGATGGGACACCTACAGTCAGAATAAAATCTATGAGTACTAATTACAGAAGTTCTATTTAAAATGGGTATATAGCAAGCAAATGGGTGAAAGTCCAAATGATGCTTTGTATTGACTATGACACTATGATTCTGTGACTGACAATACCCCTCCATTCTATACTCAGAACCCAGGTTCCTATGCCCTAGTTGTATGATTTTTAACTTTTTGGCATTGATCGCTAACTGCTATGTTCTTGACCACCCTCAGGTTTCCATAGATCCCTGCACATTTTATCCATCCCTCCTGGTGTCCCCATATTGCAGATTTTGGTGTCATCTGCAAAAGGCATACCTTCCCTCCAGTTCTTCTGCAATATCCCTATGAAGACATTGAAGATGACTGGTCCCAAAACTGAACCCTGTGGTACAGGCTTCATAATACAAGTACTTGGGAGTATGTGTACAGCACAGTCATAATGTAAGGACTAGTAATATATGTTCCATACAGTTATTATACACAGACTGGAAGTATATATGGAATAAATTATAGGTAACTGTAAATTATAAGGTTATAATAACTGGCCAGCATTTTTTTCTATAGGTTGAGCCAGTTATAATTTGCCAATATAACCCACGGGTTATAACGGCAAATACACGCCACGTCAATCGAGAGCAGCCACTCCCTGATTGGCTGTTAATGTCCTACTAGGCGGGCTTCCACTGGTGAGCAAACATGGCGGCTCCTTATCCGCATAGCAAGGAGCCGCCAGACTGAAAGTACTCAAGGTCTTTTTTTTTAAAATAAAAATAAAACAGTCATATGAATATCTGGTTGATCGTGCCATTCCAAAGCCGTAGAAGACAACTGCCATGAACAATGGCTCATACCTCGCTCCTTGAGGTAAGACGACCGTGATTTCAACACAGAACTTTGGCCAAAGTAAAAAAAAAAAATAAATAAAACAGCAATGGTTAAAAAGAAAACTGAAAAAAAAAGATGAATGGGAAGACAGACAGGGTGTGTGTATGTGTGTGAGACAGAGAGAGAGGTGTGTATGTGTGTGAGACAGGGAGTCAGAGTGTGTGTGTATATGTGTGTGTGTGTGTGACAGAGAGTCAGAGTGTGTGTGTGAGAGAGAGAGTTCAGACACAGGGTGGGAAAGAATTGCTGTCCAGCAATTATAAATAATAAATTATGGGAAAGTGTGCTTAAATGAGAAATTAATGGTTGCCCTGGGTGTGGGATGCTTTAATAAACCCCTCGGGCTTTGCGCTCGGGGTTTATGTAGCATCCCATACCTCGGGCAACCATTAATTTCTCATTAAGCACACTTTCCCATACATTATTGTATATGTAATAACTGGTCACCGTTTTTTACCATAGGAAAAGCTGGTTATAATTTGCCGTTATAACCCGCAGGTTATAATGGCGAACACGCGCCAGCTTTTACTATGGTGCACTCGTGCTGATTGATCAGCGTGCAGTAAAAAAACAAATGCTGCTCTCACTAGGTAATCAAAATAAAATGGAACTCTGTATAGAATTCTGTCTCTGACTGTATTTCGTGCTGACCTCATTTCTTCAGGATTTAGATAACTTGTGTACACATCCAACAAGGTTTATGCGGACAGAAACCATGGAAACTGTGAAAGTGAATGCATCATTTGCATATCACTATGGAAACCCGATTTTCTAACCTTGACTGGTATTCATGAAAACAAACAGATTGAGCTTTTGGGACTTTTACAAGGTCATGGAATTGTTATATGCTTCAGAGTTTACTGGTTTTGTTTTTGTTTTTACACTACCTATTACTAAACGTTCGCTATGAGAGCTAAGTGCAATTCAAATGAGTGCTACGTATGATTCAAACATGATGTCTTACACATTGCTTTTTTCTCAGTTTTACAAAACCTACTGATCAGGTCAGTACTTCACTTACAAAATAAAACAGTTAAACCTTCTTGTATTTCTATTCTGCACACATTGCCTGCAGTGGAAATTAAATGTATTCAGACTAAAATGGAAATAGTTGGCAAACTCCTCTTTATTATAGCTTACATATAGTAGCAGGGCCAAAACACAGTGACCAGTAATTACATAAAATGATACATGAGGAGGACTGATAACTTGAACTTTATGCACACCCTTGGTGTGGGATGCTTTTATAACCCCTTGAGCTTCACTCTCAGGGATTATGTAGCATCCCACACCTCAGGTGTACATAAAAGTTTCATTACACACTCCTCCCCATGTAATGTATTATTCTATAAAAGTTGCAAACAACTTCATTAATGCTTCAGTTAGGGTCAAAGTGGCAAAAGTTGGGAAATGAGGCATTAGGGTTTCCAACCCTAACACCCCCCTACCCTCCAGAGCAGGCAGGAGAGCAGATGTGAGGTGTGCTTTGGGCTTCTCAAGCCTAACACTCACCCCATTCCATTTGTAAATAAGGTCAGATGTGTAGACTTTATGAGAATGGGGTGAGAATTAGACTTAAGAAGCCCAAGGCTCACCCCACACCGGCTCTACTGCCTGCTTTGGGGGTGGGGGAGTGTTAGGGTTGGAAACCATAATGTGTCGTTTCCCAACTTTTGTCACTTTGACCCTAAATGGAGCACCTTATTTCCTTACTTTTTGAGACAGTATAATAGTGTCCTTTATTTTACTGTGGGAGTGCCGGGTCCTAGTCTTGGGATATATCTTATGTTTTCATTAGGTGTGTAGGATTTTTTTTTTGTATGAGCAGTATTGAGGCTTTTTGAGTTTGGATTTTTGAGTATATGTGTTTTCAAAGTTGTTGGAAAACTTCCTTCACAGTTTTTGATTTGTGAGCAATGTTGTGTGTGTGTGTGGGGGCATTTGTTGTCCCTTTTTTCTAATTTTATATGCATGATGTTACACAACAGCAGAAACATATCTACATGCAATACTAAACCATCAGCAAAGCTTCTACAAACAGCACTCTAAAAGCAAGTAAAATATCCTCTCGCCTATCTGGAATGCAGAAACAAATGGAGGACAGTCTCACACCCTTTCACTAAAAATATGGCCAACACCTTAATTTTGTTCATGTTCAGTTGGTTACCTAGAAACATAGAAGAAATTGCTGGCAGAAAAGGATCGTTTGGCCCACCCAGTCTGCCCAGAAAAATGCATGGGCCAGGTATCAAACCCAGGTTAACTGCTTGAAAGGAAGCTTTGCTTACCCTTCTACACCAACAACATTACCCTTATACCACCAACAAACATCTATATCTTACTGGCCCACCATTGCAATGCTGATGACCCGAGTTTGGGAGTGAACTCAGAGCATCAGAGGGTTGGCTGGGAGGCAGTTGGATGAGCGTCCCACAGACAGCTCTCCACCTCTGGAGGCGGGGGGGGTGGTCTATTGAGCCTGGCATTTGAGTGACACCCAGTGCATGCTGGTGTACAACAAGCTTGGAACCACTAGAACAGGGAGGAGGAAGCGTGACATCGGTGGAGCATGCTTGGATGCACACATGCTAATGCATTGACATCACTGCATGTCCGTGCCTCAGGGGTAACTGACACAAGGAAATCCCTGTGTGGTAGTGCAGAGTGAAACCCACTGCAACTCCTTGAATGATGCTGTGGAGTAAGCCTCAGGACGGACAATATTGGTGGATCTCTGCTCTCCCTAGGAGCCCTGCTGTAGGGACAAGCTATGTGCCACCATCACAGGCATCTGCTGGAAGATGCCAGAGGTAAGTAAGAGGACTGAGTCGGGGAGTTCCCCACCTGCAGCAGAGCACATAACAGATTTTGAAAAAAGTTGGGGGAAAAAAAAAAAGAAACAACCATCTACATCTCTACCTTCTAGCCCCCACCCACCCCAGGATGAGGCTGAAAATAGGCAGTATTATCTATCCCTCCTTTCCCGGTCAGCAAAAACTAAATAAACCGGAAAAGAATGTGTTTATTTTTAAACAGAACAACCCCTGACCATTTCCAAAATTAATCTTTTATGATACTTTATAATGCTTGAAATTATATTTTCAATGCTGTAACCTTTAACTTGTTAGGCATAGAAACATAAGTTTTTGTAGATCCTAATGTCAGAGTTCACATGTCACTACATCTATATGTTGATATAATGTGTTGTTAAAATAACAAGACTTTAAAATGTTGTGAAACTTTTGTTTTATATATCGACATATGGTAGCTGTAACATTATCTTATACTGTATCGGTATATCAACCTAGCTGACGCCAAGCTTTCATATAAAAAACAAATTACGTTTCTAGCCCTCATGGTTCCAAAGTCATCCAGTTTTAAAGCAATTATCTTTTGAAAGTTCTATCTTTGGAACCAATGGGGTTAGAAACCTAATGTTTTTTTTTAATGAAAAGCTTGGAGTTAAGAATTAGCTCTTGATATTATGGGTCAATAAATATTGCAAATATGTTGACACTGTATGAAGTCACTTTCATGGAATGTTGTCAAACTATTTTTTAGTTGCAACGCAGCTTAAACTGAAAAATATAGAATGCGAAATTGTTTTTTAATGCCAATGAAGTGTGTTGACACTATTTTGTATCAACACTGTTAACTGCATAACAGTTCAAAAGATTAACAAAACATTTCAAATTTTCTTGATTTTGGCAATACTACACATTATTTAATTAGTAACTGTGTAGTTTTCATTCACCTTATGATCATAATAGTATTGCGAACATTTTGGTCTGCCATCTAGCAGTCCCTACTCTTCCTTGTTTCTACCTCATCATCACATACTCTGCAGTGCATCTGAATTACATCACATGGCATCTAATCAACAGCCCGGCCTTCCAGTTCAGACTTGGATCACGTGACAAGGACAGAACGTACAGTCCAGGATTCCCAATCATCTTCACTGATCACATGGAAAGTAGAGGAAGTTAGAACTCAGGAATACCTGTTTAAAGGTAGGGAAACAGTGTGACAAGGCAGCAGGTAAAGCAAATAGGATGCAGGGATGTATAGGCAGGGGCATCACCAGCAGGAAAAGGGAGGTCATAATTCCGCTATACAAGACACTAGTGAGGCCCCACCTGGAGTACAGTGTACAGTTCTGGAGACCATACCTACGTAAGGACATAGACAGGGTAGAGAAGGTTCAGAGGAGGGCAACAAAGATGGTGCATGGATTGCATCACAAGTCCTATGAAGACAGGTTGAAGGAACTGAACATGTACTCCCTGGAGGAGAGGAGGAGAGAGGATATGATAGAGACATACAAGTATCTCACAGGGAGGAACAGGGTGCAGGAATACACTATTTTTAGCAAAAGATGTTCCAGGACTAGAGGGCATGGGATGAAGTTGGAGGGAGGTGATTCAGAGGAAACATGAGGAAGAATGTCTTCACAGAACGGGTGGTGGACAGGTGGAACACCCTGCCAGAGGAAGTGGTGGGGCTGAAACAATCACGGATTTAAGAATGCATGGGATAGATATAAAGGAATTCTGAAGGTCAGGGTAAGGACAACAGACTTCTAGGAAAACAACTGAACTTACAAGCTCAAATGGGCAGACTGGGTGGGCCATAGGCCCTTATCTGCCGACACTGTCTATGTATCTATGTATCTATGTAAAGCAACAGAACCAACTATAACCGTGCAACCATAAACTACTCCCTGCAGTGCAACCATACCAAACTAGTGATGTGGTCCAGCTACAGTCTGCTACATATTTAATTTATGTTAATACCCTCAAGCTGTCCATTTTAGAGCAACTCTGCTCTTCAGCATGTGCGTTCATAAAAAGATATTCCAGCGTTAAAATTTACTAGAGAATACATTTTTTCATTTTTAATGCTCCTTTCCAAAATTTACAGCACATCTTGGTAGTCCTCCTAAAAAGTCTGTATTGAAAACATTTAAAGAAATTGCCTCTATCCTGTTAACCTCACAGTGCCTTTGTTTACAACATCATAGTGCTCACCGTGACAACAGACTGTGATATCACAAATAGCAACTATGTGGTTAGCAGGGGAGAGACAGATACATTTTGAAAGATTCAGTGAAATAATTGCTGCATCATCTACAATATTTAGTAGACCAAGAGCAGGGAAATGTAAAAAAAAAGAAAAACAACAACTAGAAAATAAGTTAAAACCTAACTGGTGAAATCTAGTGTTTTGAAGCTTTTTATTATAATTGAGAGTTGTTTAAAGATACAGCACCAGATTACAACACTGCTAAAAAGTAACATTACTAAATAATTTTATAAGTGGAACAAGACAAATCCATTGGGGGGCTCTATGCTTATCAGAAAGTCCATTGCCTATTGCCTTGGGACAGGGGTGTAGCCAGGAATTTTAAACTTGTACTCAAAACTGATGCACTGTTGCCCCCCCCTTCCGTTACATAAACATAAACCAAAATATGCACTGCCACACCACACCAATAATAGGCCCCCCATTTGCCATGTCTGAGTTCAAGTAATCAGTTTCTTACTGTAATCCTCCTTCCTTTGTTTTTCTGCCTGCCTTGTAAGTTGCTCTTGTTTGTGTATTTGGCTGGTGGTATCAGTGCCCCATAGCGAACAACAGAGGTAAAAGGGCTCAGTGTGACAGACACAATGTGACTCTCAGTGTCTTTTTTTTGGCCCCTGCCTGATTTGTTGCCCCCACCTTATTTATTTTACTGTACTCTGCTGAGTACAGTGCATATGCCTGCCGACACCCCTGCCTTGGGACTCCAAACCCCCAGTTGGTACATAAACATAGCATAACACCTGTCCCCCATCATGCCTCATTCATTACATAACACCTGAATGGGACTTTTGCCCATAGAAAATCCCATAATGTATTTCCCTGTTTACCATGACAATTACAGTCATATACCATGGCAATTAAAATCATATTGCCACAGTGCATAAACCCATATACTGCGTAACAACTCTCTTTACAAATAATTATCAAAACAATTAATCAAGTACCATCATAATTACCCTGTGTACCAAACCAGTTACAGCAGCTGTCACACCAACTAAGAAAAACTAGCTAAAAAAGTCCCTTCCCATCAAAAAGTAATCTAAACTGTAGCCTTACAGTACCCTAAAAAGACCCTACATACACACTATTTTCTTCTCATCTTTCATCAAACAAGCATGTCCTTCAGAGCTCCAGCTCTCTCCACAGATGCCAAGCCTTTCATGCTGCTGCCACCAACTCAGTCCTCCTTCAGCTATGGCCTGACCCTTCATGCTGCTGCCGCCAACTCTGAACCCCATCAGCTGCCGACCACAGATGCCATGCCACCCCCAACCACAGACACCATACCACTTCTGACTAAAGGTCAGAGTGATCCAGACACACCTCATATGTACATATGAAACTGCGAGCAGAAACAGACCTTATGGTCTATGAAGTCTGCTCGGGTGCGCCGCTAGCACCACTAGGTCACAGCTGCCCCACTTCCCTCTCCCTCTCTCCCCTCCATCAATTTCACATTACTACTTACCCATAACCCCCCCATGCCCTGTCCCATGCCTTTTTGAAAGTACCCACCATCCTACATGATACCACCTTCTCCGGTGGAGTATTCCATTTCAACACCACCCTTTCCGTGAAATAATGCCTCCTCATTTCTCTCTAACTCTGCCCCTCCAATCTTAACCCATTTCCACTGGTGTCTCTTCTCTTCTCAGCCTAAATAACCCATCTGTGCCAGTTTTGTTGAACACCTTCAGATACTTGAATGTTTCAACCATAGCCTCAATCTCTCCCCATGCTATTGGAAACACTAGCTAGGAAACAAAACACTACTGCACTATGAAAAAAACAATGGGACAAAAATGAAAACTGCAAACCAGGATATAACCTAAACTATAATCTATAGGTAAAACTGTGTCATCCTAATGTATTATATAAAGCAATTGCAAGGTAAGTGTGCTATGGGGAAATATACCCTTCAGGATCATTGGTGACTGAGCTCCTGAGCCCCCGTCAATGGTATATTTCAGGCTTATATATATATATATATATATATATATATATATATATCATACATAATTTTGCTTGGAAGAATTGTCAGTGATGGTTGGACATGATCAAAACTAACTGTATCTTGAAAAGGCATTTCTTTTCTTTTTCCTGGGGCTCCTTTTTAAGTTCCAACAAATAGAGAACACTAGTGTAGAGGCATTGGGGAACAAGGCATCCATGTAGCAATGTAGCACGTCTGAGTAAAAATAGTTGCGCTGTAGGTAAAAGTGATGCTGGCAGAGTGAAACTCCCTGCCTATACAGAACTCAGGCTGCAGCCTGCACTACACAGGAGGGAAAATAGAAAACAACGGGTTCCACATGTGTAGGGCACATATTACAATTCTTGTATCAAGAATTTAGAAAGTTTGAATCCTCAAATTTGAATTGCTTCAGCTGCTGAATGAGCAGTTTTAATCAGAGCTTACACAAAGACTAAACTAGCACTACACAGGAGTGCTTCTCTCAGACAAAAGCACATCTCACAATGCTCCTGTCACTGCCGAATGCCCCATTTTAAACAAATCATGCTCCCTCTCTGCACAGATGCAGGAACCAGAAGTAGATTTTGGTCATATTTACATATAGCTGCTGACCTGGGATACAAATTAATAAAAAATCAAACAGCCGGACCCATTCCGTAGAGGGCTGAGGAGCTTAGCGCTTACATCTCCCACACCAGCAACCCGAGTTTAGGAACGAGCTCAGGCCACCAGAGGTTGACTGGGGGGGGGGGCAGAGAAGGGCTGGGAACAAGATTGAGCAGCTAGAAGGCAGCCCTCCTCTCCCCAATTGGGGAGGATGGTCTTCCCGGCACTTGGCTGCCACCGAGTGGAGACTTGGTGGTAGCGCTGTGTAGCTAGAGGGCCAGGCACTAGGCTAGGGTGAGTGGAGCAGGGCTGCTGGTTCCAGCGCGCCTCCACACACATGCATGACCAAGTTTTCTGAGGCCCTAGGGAAAGTTAGAGGTAGAAAAAGTGGAGGAAAAAGGACAGACACGGCAACAGCATATGATACCAACTGGCCACACCTCCACCTGCCACATTACCAGGTGACCTCGCCAGGAAACTGATAATGTGCTTCAGTAGGGAGGATGGACCTCTTTCTCCTGACCCTGCCACAGAGGGTAATCCGTGGGGTCCCTTGGCACTGGGGTCCTGGGAAGATGATGGAAGGTGGGGAGGAGTGGCAGCTGGCAGAAGGGGGCCTTCCTTGCCATGGCCCCAGGGGCATAAACAGAATATAGGGGAAAAAAACAAACAAGCAAACAAAACTGCCAAACCAGATATTACTGCAGACAAGACCCTGAATGAGACCTCAAGACTACCAGAATACCCAAAAATGCCATTACCTCACTGTGCAACTACAGGTAGATGTTGGTACATATTGGAAGATTTAATTACAAAGTAAAGACTAAAAAGATTAAACTTTAAAGGTCATCAAAAGAAACATACCTAACCAGATGTTGCTTCAGAGGAGGAACCTAATGTTAATTTAATAAGACCGATGGTTTTGAAAACAAGAGGACTTAATTTTACTTGTTAAATTAAAAAGCCTTGTCATAAATGTATTTTCTGATTGATTGTTTCTCATTCTTTTATACTTATTTTTTTTTTTTACATATGCATAGTTTTTCAGATATTGACTGGAGTTATTTCTGGCTATAGTGGAAAATCTTCACCCTGAGGGGTGAACTATTGTCTGACAATTATATTGCCCAAAGTCAAATACTGAGGATAGTATGACTATCGGCAGGGAATACTTCAACCCAATGTCAAACCATTTTCTGCTGCAAATGAAAAATATTGATGTGCAATCAAATTTCATGCTAAGAAACCAGTTTTCTTCTGAGAAACAAAAAAAATCATAGTGTGACGTCAAATTTTATGCTGCAAAACCAATATTCTGTTGCAAAACAAAACCTTATGGCATGCAATCAAATTTCATGCTGAGAAACCAATTTTTTGCTGTGAAACTAAAAATTGTGCAGGGCAATCAAAATGCATTTCCAACAGACTTTTTTTGAATCACAACTAAAAAACAGTTTTGCAAGTGAAATTTAGTTTCACGCCACCTTAAAAGTGCAACACAAAAAAAAGCAAGTTACAATTCAAAAAATGGGAAAGACATTAATATGACCAGGAGAGATACACAAGTAATTGTAAATGGAGTCCACTTGAAGAAAGGGCGTGTTACTAGTGGGGTACCGCAGGGTTCAGTATTGGGTCCAGTCCTTTTTAATGTCTTCATCAGTGACATTGCAGAGGGACTGAAGGAAAAGTATGCCTTTTGCAGATGACATAAAGATCTGCAACAGGGTTGATACACAGAGGCGTGGAAAGGATGAAAAGGGACTTGGCAAGGTTGGAGGAATGGTCAGAAGTATGGCAGCTAGGATTCAATGCAAAAAAGTGCAAAATAATGCACCTGGGAAACAAGAACCCAGGGGAAGAATACACAATGGGTGGGGAGGTAGTAACAACAACAAAACAGGAAAGGGACCTGGGGGTAATATCAGATGACCTTAAGGTTAGCAAGCAATGTGAGAAGGCAGTAGGGAGGGCTGGGGGTATACTGGGATGTATAGGGAGAGGCATCAGCAGCAGAAAACAGGAAGTTGTTATCCCTCTGTACAGACAGTTGGTGAGACCCCATCTGGAATACTGTGTCCAGTTCTGGAGACCCCATCTCCGCAAGGACATAGACAGGATAGAGGCAGTCCAGAGGAGGGCAACTAAAATGGTGCAGGGTCTGCAAGAGAAGCCGTATGAGGAGAGACTAAAGGAGCTTAATATGTATACCCTTGAGGAAAGAAGGGAGAGGGGGACATGATAGAAACTTTCAAGTACCTCAAGGAATCAACAAAGTCCAAGAGGGTAGCATCTTTCAGAAAAGAGACTTGCAAGAACAAGGGACAATTTAAAGATAGAAGGAAGGCGGTTCAGGGGCAATGTGAGGAAGTATTATTTCACAGAGAGGGTAGTGGATGCATGGAACAGCCTTCCTGAGGAAGTTGTGGGGTCTAAAACTGTGGGAGAATTCAAGAATGCATGGGACAGACATAAGGCAATTCTTGTGGGGGGCAGGAAGATATAGGCTGTTGGTTAACTAGGATTTGCGGCCTATCCTGTAGGTAGGGAAATGGGCAGACTAGATGGGCCTAGCGGTCCTTATCTGCCATCAAAGTCTATGTTTCTATGTTTCTATGTTTCATAAAAGATGTTTATAATAGTGATTGAGTGAAACAAGCCTCAGAATCTGAACCAGCATGTTCTAATGAGGTAAATTCATGTTCGTTTGTTTTTTTTATTAGGGCTGATGTAGTAAAATGTTGAATTAGTACGCACTCATTCAGAGCTCAGTCAGCGGCCAGCCACAGTGGTGAGAGGAGGGCTATGCTGGCCACCAGCTGGGAATTGGTTTGGGAGGGAGCAGGGTAGTGGAACATTTAACAGGGTGGGGGAGTGGGAGACCACTAGACCACCAGGGTTATATTTTTGCAATTTATGGGAGAGGGATCGGAGACACGGACTTATACATTTGAGATACTTTCTCAAAAAATAAGAAAATTCTTGGCAAAAAAATGTTAGTGCATCAGTTGGGGTTCCAGCAACAAAAGTTTGGAATTGTGCTGTTGGGGTTTCCAACACTTACACCCCACCTCCATCGTGCAGGCAACAGCAGGTATGGGGGTGTGCCTTGGGGTTGTCAACCCTAATGCTCACCCCATTCTCCCATACTGTAAGCATCTCAACTTGCTTACACATGGAATGGGGTGAGCATTAGGGTTGCAACCTCAAGGTACCCCCCCATGCCTGTTGCTGCCTGCTGTGGTGGAAGCATTTCCAACTTTTGGTCGCTGGAACCTTAACTGATGCATTAATTAATTTTTGGGGTAGAATATATAAATATATATACATATATATATATATATATATATTCATATATATAGATACAGGACAGTCATAATACAAGGACTCTTGAGTTTATGTACATCACTATCATAATACAAGGACTTGGAGTATATATATCACAGAGTCAGACTAGAAGAACTCAGAGTTTATATATGTTGCCATCACAGTATAAGGACTTGGAGTGTATATAGAGCACAACCAAATACAAGAAACATTGAAACATAGAATCTGATGGCAGATAAGAACCACTTGGCCCACCTAGTCTGCCCATTTCCTTACCTAATGGGTAAGCTGCAGATCCTAATTAACCAACAGCCTACTTCCTCCTACCCCCCACTAGAACTGCCTTATGTCTGTCCCGTGCATTCTTGAATTCCCCCACTGTTTTTGACTTCACAATCTCCTCAGGAAGGCTGTTCCATGCATCCACAACCATCTCCATGAAAAAATACTTCCTCACATTACCTCTGAGTTATCCCCCCTCTATCTTCAAATTGTGCCCCCTTGTTCTTGCACATCTCTTTTTATGAAAGATGCTACCCTCTTGGACTTTGTTGATTCACTTCAGGTACTTGAAAGTTTCTATCATGTCCCCTCTCTCCCTCCTTTCCTCGAGGGTATACATATTAGGCTCCTTTAGTGTCTCTTCATATGTCTTCTGGTGCAGACTCTGCACCATTTTGGTTGTCCTCCTCTGGACAGCCTCCACCCTGTCTATGTCTTTGCAGAGAAGGGGTCTCCAGAACCGCACGCAGTACTCCAGATGGGGTCTCACCAACTGTCTGTACAGAGGGATGACAACTTCCTGTTTTCTACTGGTGTTGCCTCTCCCTATGCATCCCAGTATCCCCCCAGCCCTCCTTACTGCCTTCTCACATTGCTTGCCCACCTTTAGGTCATCTGATGCAACTACCCCCAGGTCCCTTTCCATTTTTGTTCTTGTCAGTATCTCACCCCCCATTGTGTACTTTTACCCTGGGTTTTTGTTTCCCAGGTGCATTACTTTGCACTTCTTTGCACTGAATCTAAGCTGCAATACATTTGACCATTCCTTCAACCTTGCCAAGTCCCTTCTCATCCTTTCCACCCCACCTTATGTATCAATCCTGTTGCAGATCTTTGTGTCATCTGCAAAGAGATATACTTTTCCTTCCGGTCCTCCTGCAATGTCACTTATAAAGATATTAAAAGGATCAGACCTATTACCCTCTACAATCCTGTTGTCCAGTCAATGTTTTACCCAGGCTACTACCCTGGGACCCACTCCTAGGCTGGCTAATTTGTTTATAATCTTTTGCAGGGACTGTGTCAAATGCCTTGCTAAAGTCTAGGTAGGCCATGTCCACAGCCCTTCCCTGGTCTACTACTTTGGTCACCCAGTCAAACAAATTGATTAGATTCGTCTGACATGACCTTCCAGTTGTGAATCCATGCTGCCTTGGGTCCTGTGCCCCACTGGTCTCTAGGTACTCAAAAGTTCTTTCCTTCAGAAGTGATTCCATCATTTTCCCTACCACTGAGGTCAAACTGACTGGTCTGTAGTTTCCTGCCTCTGTCTTTCTCCCACTTTTGTGAAGAGGAATCACATCTGCCCTTCTCCAGTCCTCAGGAACCACACCATCCTCCCATGATTTGTTAAAAAGGGTAGTCAATGGTGTTACTAGTACTCCCCTTAGTTATTTTAGAATTCTGGGGTGAATTCCATCAGGCCCCATTGCTTTGTCCACCTTCAGTTTTAGGAGTTCTTTCAGAACAGTTTCTTCTGTGAAAGGACTGATATCGACCCCAATATCCAGAATGCTTCTGTTGACTGGATTAGGTACCTCCCCCTCCTCTTCCTTTGTGAATAGTGAGCAGGAGTATTCATTCAGTATCCCTGCTTTTTCACCATCCCTCTCTGCCCACCCACCCTGCTCTTTATTCAGCCTTAATATCCCTCACTTTGTCTTTCTTCACTCCCTAATGTACCTATAAAAGGTTTTATCCCCCTTCTTAACCAAGTTGGCTATCTTTTCCTCGGTTTGGGCTTTTGCTATTCTGACTGCCTTCCCTTCCTTCTGCTTTAACTTGGTACAGTTCTCTGTCCTGCTCCTTCTGTATTTCCTTATACTTCCTGAATGCTGTCTTTTCTCCCTAACTTTCCCTGCCACCACTTTTAGAACCATAGTGTTTTTCTTTCATTTTGATTTGTTTGTTGCTTCACACAAGGCTTATTGCCTCTGTGATGGCAGTTTTGATGTTTCTCCATTGTTGCTCCACTCCTCCTTCTTGCCTGTTTGCTAGTGCTTTTCTGAGGCACTCTTCCATATTGGCAAATCAGCCTTCCTGAGGTCCAGTACCTTCACTTTTGTATGGCTTGACTATACAGCTAAGTTTATCATGAACCACACTGTTTGGTGGTCACTTGTTCCCAGATGGCTACCCACTTCTAGATCTGAGATCCTCTCTCCGTCCCCATTTGAGAGTACCAGGTCTAAGATTGCTCCCTCCCGAGTGGGTTCCAACACTAGCTGTCTGAGGCATGCCCCCTGTAGGGCATCAAGAATGGCCCTGCTCTTGAATGTGGCTGCAGCAAAGGTGCTCCAGTTAACATCTGGCATATTCAGGTCCTCCATCAGCAATATCACCCTTTTCTCTGCCATCCTAAGGATGTCTTCTATCATTTCCCTGTTCATTTCTTCCTCCTGAGACGAGGGGTCTGTATACAACCCCTGTGTGGATTGTGGTGCCATTTCCAGTCTCCAGTGTGACCCACAGTGCCTCCTCTCCTCCCTGTTTACGCTTTAGTTCCATTGCTTGATCCCTTCCCTTACATAGAGAGCTACTCGTCCTCCTCCTTTTCTACCCTCCCTTTCCTTCCTGTAGATTGTGTACCCTGGTATGTTGACTTCCCAGTCATGGTTCTTTGTGTACCGTGTTTCTGTGACTGCCACAATATCCCGGCATCCCTCTTCCATCAAGGCCACCAGTTCAGGGAGCTTGTTACCTAGACTACGGGTATATTTATTTATTTATTTAAGGGAATCAGATACACCTTCCTCATTGGTTCTCATTACCCTCCATTTTTTAATGGCATTACCCCTTTTTGCCCCATCTCTGTCCTTACTGCCTTTGTCTTTTTCTCCATTTATCCCAGCCCTTCTCCCTATCGACTTCTCTATCTTGATGTTTACCTCACTAACTACCCTGATTTGATGAAGGACTAAGTATACTGCATATGTATGTCTGTTTGTATGTATTTATTTATTTGAAATAACTCCAACTGGGTTGACCCCATGAGATACAGCATCTTATTTTCATGGGAGTCCCAGCAGGGGTAGAAGCAGTCAACAGGTTAACATAGTCCAGCAGGATTAGATTCTTACAGGCTAACATATCAACAGGAAAGTCAAACAGTAATGGTAAGTACATCCAAACAGTAATGAAAGCAAGCTAACAAAGTTTAGAAAATGGGCTGGACATTTCAAGAACTCCAGTTGACTGAGATTCCAGCCAAGCTGGTACATTAAGTACCAGTAGAGCCCTGCTAAGAAAAAGTGCCAGCCTTGCCACCAACCTCATTACCGATATACTTGTGCCCGCTTTTCAAGCTTCTTTCACAAGCTCACCAGTAGCCTTTTTTTAGACTATCTAAAATAAAATGTCAGATTACCTTGCCGTTCAGTTTAGTATTGAGCCAAAGCAAACTGTAACCAATCTTTTTCCTGATGAGCAGCCACTTCAGGTACAACACCTTCCTAAAAAAAACGGAGTAAAAAAACCAAAAAATGTAAGTGAAAAATTTGTCTCTCTTTCACACATAGACCTCAACCACATCGAAAATGAATGACTAGAAATTAACATGCAAAAAATACTCAGTGGGCAGTCAGAGTTTTCACTGAATGGGCACAACATAACAACATTACCACTAACTGGAAAACTAACAGTTTGGAAGGTTTAAGTAATCACTTCTGAAAGTTCTATGTGGAGGTCCGCACAGGCACCAGTGAGCAGTACTAAGTCTTGGAGTACTGTGCCAGGATCGGCTGCCATATCAACAAGGATGGCTAGGAAGGGCCACTGAAATGCTATCAGACCTTCCTTATTAAAAAGTTCATGCATTAGCTTCTATTGTGGGCTTGTTGTCTTTGAGGAGGTCTCGAGTGCTACGGCATTCAGGCTTTTTCTGCCGTATCAACACCCTGGAAATAGGCCAACATGTTAACATAATCGGTAATGCAGCATTCAAGCCCTCAAACAATGTCCTGCATCCAGTGCTGAAAAAACTGCAGAAAGAACAAAAAGACATATCTGCCCACCAACCTGACGTAACAAACAGTAACCTACAGAAATTAAAAAACCTCCACTGTGCTCTCTCCCAATACCATGCCTGGATTGGTGAAAAAAAAGTCTGGTTTGACATCCAGCTTTATATGTCCAGGCACAGTTGGGAAGGACTGAATCAACTAACCAGAGACTCATTTGTTATTAAAAATGACAAATCTGGAGCCAAATACAGTATATGGCAATGTTACACAATGAGAAGACCAAGAATCATTAAAATCCCCTGGAGCAAAATGAAGATCATGCCTGGGAATTCATGTTTGAGGAGGAAAAACAATCCACAGTGTCCAGTTAAATCCCTTGAGAAATACACCTCCGAAATGCCTCCTAATGCACTGTCCTTTTACATGTACCCATCTACTGCAGGGTTTCCTAGACACCGAATCCTGCTGGTACACCTCAGAGCCGATAGGCAAAAGTTACCTTGACTCCGTGGTGCCAAAATTAAGTGCAGGAGCCCAGCTCTTCATTCAGTATACTAATCACAGTATGAGTGCAACTGTGGTGCAGATCCTCTCAAATGCAGGATGCTGAAACCATGAAATTACAGCAGTCACTGGACACTGCTCGGAAGACAATCTATCAAATTACTGGGCAGCATTTACAAAGGACAGACGAACCTGTAGTTCGATTCTTGGGGGTGGGTAGCCACAACAAATCAAACAGGAATGAAAAGAAACCAAACAACAAAAAGTACAGCAGGAGAGTACAGCAGAAATGCCAGGAACCAGCTCCTCAATGCCATCTGCAGGAACAGCAACCTCTTCTATCCTGAGAACTGCACATTTAATTCTCCTATAATCTTCATCACTTACAACAAGTAGTGGCCTCAAGTTTATTTTGGCCACCCCCATCTACAGAATGTACAACCGTGTGGCTTAGGCATTTTAATTAATTTCTCCACCCCTCCCACAAAGGGACTATTTTTTCTCTCCCCATTGAAAAGTTAAAACAGTTAATAAATTTAAATTTCTTGTATTGCTAACTTAAAATTTTGTATCTGTGTATTTTTTTCACTAATTAGCCCATTTTCTAAGCACAATAATACCCTCCAGGTTGGGCAGTACTGAACCTACCAGGGGCTATAAGGCCCTCCGCCTGCAGCGTCAGGAACCATTACACCCCTGGGTGGTCCAGTATTGTTGAATACTGCCTACACTCTCAGGCATTATTGCTTGCATAGTATATGGTTAGCCTTTGTTCTGTATGAAAATCAGCTTGCTCAAAATCCTTATAAAACACTTTGATTCTGTTTTTCTGGTGTTTTTGAAACCTTGTTCTTCACGTTTCAGAATGTAGAACTTGCAGTTCTTAACATTTCAGAATGCCAAGAGCAAGGTTGCTCCCTACACCAGTTACAGCAGTTATTGCCAGTAGTGCTGTGAAAGCGTAAGATGAGCATCATTGCATTGTACACCGATTCAAAATCGGCAGTTTGAACCATTCTAAAGCATTCTTGTTACAACAGAAAATTGAATGTACAGGGGAAGTTTTATTGTGGTAATAGGGAGACAGAAAAAGAGAGAGAGAGAGAGAGAGAGAGAGGAAGCAGATGGGCTGAGAGACGATTAGGTGGGGAGAGGTGATCCAGCAGGTAACAACTTCGGTCAAGATTGTCAATATTCTCAGTATTCACAAAATAGGTGAATTACTCTGAAACAGTGAGTCCACTGGTCATGTGTCTAATAATAAAAAAAAAAAGAAGAGAAAAAAGGAAAAATAATTCTGAGGAGGCAGTAAGAGCTTGAAAGTATCTCATTATAATACACTTTCAGCCCGTCTTTCTGGTGTTTTCAAAACTTAGCTGTACATAGATTTTGTAAAAACAGCTTCTCCATAGCAGCAGGGTCCATACCTCTGAATACACTGTCTGAGACAATTTTGCAAGTTAAGATGTTTTCCATGTTGAAAAACAGTCTCAATTGTATTAAAAATAACATAACCCCTTTGTCGAGAATGAGCAGATTCTCAACACCAAGTTAGTTTGGGGACATCAGGGTCGAGTGCCTTCCTGATGCCACTGAACTAATGAAAATCCTTGTAGCGCATATTCAGAACTGTTATGCACATTCTAAAGTGTTGTTGTGAGCATTCCAAACAGTTGTTCTGCACAGCTCAAAGGGCATGCAATTTTACATTCCTCATTCACCCACATCCAGCTGCTTACTAACCCCTCAGTGCCCAAAGTTGTACCTTTTATGTAACTTTTTTTTTTTAACCATTTTTCTACACCGACCCTAGGAACTCTCTCGGGCATCCTCCAGTACCCCTAGCTCTACCTCTGTGCCTGAGTGGCCTCCGTTTCCTGGCACCAGCCCAGCTATCCCCCTGGTTCCTAAGCCCCGGTGGGGCCACCCTATCCACCCAGGGCACTCTATCTTAAATTAGGCCAGGTTGGCCTCGCCCAGGAGAGGAGGCAACCAGCGTGGAGTGTGGCTGAGCGGGTGGAGGTGCATCGCCATCCCAGTCGGGGATTTTTCTATGTATAGATTTTCCTCCAGGAGTGCAGCGTGCAGTGATGTCCATGCAAGGCTGCCTGCTGACGTCTGCCGCACTCCCGCCCCATCATTCTGGCTGGTGATCCTGCTATACCCCCGATCTCCATCAGAGGTTGCGAGGACACCGAGCAACCCCAGGATCCCTCCCCAGGGAGAGGAGAGCTGGCCTCCAGATGCTGAATCCTCTCCCTCCCTCCCCTGCTGACCCCTGGCTCCCCAAGTCCGTCCCCAAACCCGGGTCGCTGGGGTGGTGCGAGCTGTGGCGTCCAGTGCCTCAACCCTCAGCGCCACCGGGCCGGCCCTTATGTTACTTTTTAATGTGTAAAAGTCTGTAAATGTAATGTCAGTTGTAGAACAGAACAAATAAGTGGTCATTTTTATTTTAACTTTGGTGGGGGGGTGCTTCTGTGACTCCTGTGCAGAAAAAAAAATACTACAGTATATAAAATATAATATGGGCAACAACACACAGCTCATCATGTGTTTCCATCTTGGGGCTGAGATGGTATCATGGACCTCTCGAACTGCGCTTTCGACGTACATATGCTGTCATCTTAACCACTTGATGGAAACACAGCTTTGTTGTGTATGGTTGCCCATACGTTATTTCCTCTGTGGTCACTGCAGACAAAGAGCATGAGTTATGCAACATGATCATAGTCAGAGAAATTGGGATTCAGGACCAAAACTAATAGAGGGAGTTCTAAGGAAGCTGGAAGGATGGACTTGTTGCAAACTAAAAGCATTCCTCAGATGGTAAGGGAGTTTGTTCCAGGAGTCTGGTGCTATAAATACAAAGGCTTTCTACCACATTCATGCTTCATCCAGGGAACTGAGTAGGTAGGTGCAAACCGAGGGAGTAGGCACTGCTTGCCTGTGTGAAATGGGCTAGGAGACAATCAGGGACTTTTCCTTGTGCACAGCTGTTCAACAAGGCCAGTGGTGGTCATGCCTGCTTAAGGAACTTGTCCAGCTAAGCTGGTCATACAGCAGACAATGACGGGTAGACCATCCGCAGGAGAGGATGAACCTGAACAACTTGTATAAATGATTCAGGGGTAGCAGAGTGGTTTTGTTTGCACAACGGTATATGATGTCTCCATAGTCAATGGAAGGGAGGAAGAAGTAGGAGACCATTTTCTTCCTCACATCAGCACTGAGGCAGGATTTAGATCTGTAGAGAAAGTTGAGCTTGGGCTCCAGGATGTCTCCATATGACATCTCCATAGTCAAAGGAAGGGAGCAGGAAGTGGAAGACTACCTTCTTCCTTATGTCAGCACTGAGGCAGCATTCAGGAACATGGAAACATAGAAACTGACAGCAGATAAGGACTGCTGGGCCCATCCAGTCTGCCCATTCCTCCCTACCTACACTATTACCACAGACTGTATCTGATCTACAGCTCTTTCTCCCTCACCCCCTTCCTTTCCACTAGGATTCTCTTGTGCTTAACCCATGCATTCTTGAACCCCCACCACTGTTTTCACCCTCACCACCTCCACTGCAAGTCTGTTCTAGGAATACACCACCCTTTCTGTGAAGAAGTACTTCCTAACATCTATCCTGTATCTACACCCTTAAGAGTCATAGCATGTCCCCTTGAAAATACTTCCCTTTTGTACCTTATTTACCCCTGTGATGTATTTAAAGGTCTCTATCATATCCCACTCTCCTTCCTCCATTCCAAGGTGTGCATATTGAGGTCCTTTAGTCTCTCCTCATAGGGTTTTGGACACAGACCCTGCACCATCTTAGTTGCTCTCCTCTGGACCACCTGCAGTCTGCCTATGTTCTTCTGGAGATGCGGTCTCCAGAACTGGACACAGTACTCTAGGTAGGGTCTTACCAGCGATCTATACAAAAGCAGTACCACGCCACTCTTTCTGCTGGTGATACCCCTTCCTGTGCACACCAGAGTCCCACTTGCCCCCCCGACAGCCTTGTCACACTGCCTGGCCACCTTTAAGTCATCCAATATGATTAACCCCAGGTCACTTTCCTGCTTGGTGGTCATAAGTACCACTCCACCCATTTTGTACTCCACCCCGTGGGTTTCTGTGCTCTAAGTGCATTATTTTGCACTTTTTTTGCATTGAAACCTAGCTGCCATACTATTGACTACCCCTCTAGTTTTATTAGGTCTCTGCTCATCCTTTCCAGCCCCCTGGAGTGTCCACCCTATTGCAGATTTTGGTGTCATCCGTAGAGGCAGACCTTCCCTTCCAGCTCCTCTGCAATGTCATTTATAAAGACATTAAAGAGGTCTGGTCCCAGCACTGATCCCTTAGGCATCCTGCTGGTCACCCTCCCTTCCTCTGAGTGAACTCCGTTTACCACCACCCTCTGTCACCTATCCCCTAACCAATTTCTTTTCCAGTTTACCACCTTTGGACCCACTCCTAAGCTACTCAGCTTGCTTACTAGTCTCCTATGTGGAACAGTGTTGAAAACCTTACTGATATCTAGGTAGGCCACGTCCACCATTCTACCCTGATCTAAATCCTTTGTCACCCAGTCAAAGAAATTTATCAGATTCATTTGACGTGACCTCCCCACTGTGAACTCATGCTACCTTGGGTTTTGTAATCCACTCAGTTCAAGATATTCCACAATCTTTATTTTCAGTAGTGATTCCATTATCTTTCCACCACCGATGTCAGGCTGACTGGCCTATAATTAGACCTCCTCCATGCTACTACGTTTGTGTAGTGGGACTACATCTGCCCTCCTCCAGTCCTCCAGAACCACTCCTGTTTCCAGTGAGCTGTTGACTAGAACTGTCAGAGGTGCAGCCAGTATCTCCCTGAGCTCCCTCAATACCCGTGGATGTACCCCATCTGGTCACATTGCTTTGTTCCCATTCAGACTCGTGAGTCCCCTCAGGATTCCCCCCTACAAAAAAGGATTAATATCCACCTCCCTCCCTCCAAAATGAGTTACTTTTTTGTGGCCCTTCCCCTTCTCCTTCTTCTGTGAAAATGGAACAAAAGTAGTTGTTCAGGATATCTGCCTTTTCCTTTTCCTGGTCTCTCTGCACATACCCCCCTTCCCTTTTTAACCTTACAATCCCACCCCTGGTCTTCCTCTTGTCACTTACATACCTAAAAAATTTATTGTCTTCTTTTGTTACCTCCTGGGGTATTCTCTCTTCAGTTTGCACCTTTGCACTCTTTACTGCATTCCCTGCTTCCCTCTGTTTCCCCGATACATCTCCTTGTCCTCCTCCCTCTGTATCTCCTGATAACTTCTGAATGCTATCTTTTAGCCTTTACCTTTTCAGCCACCTCTTTTTTTTTTTTCGCTGTATTTATTTCTCTCCTCCTGGCAAGCCCCATTCAGCCTGACCGGCCCCCATCCCAGCCCCAACATCCAGAATTATCGGGGCTTACTTTATGCCCAGTCTGGGAGCAGTGCCTGCTGAGGGTCCAGCATCATCCAGCTGCCAGGTTTTTCTCCTCCATTTTCACCCCAATTACCCAGGGCCCCAGGAGTAGAAACGCATGCGCGTGGAGTCGTGCACGCGCACTACAGCCCTGGTAACAGCCCCTTCCGCCCACCCATCGGCCTAGCGCCTGTGCACCCTCTTGCTTGTTCTGCACCCTGGCCTCCACCAGGAGGCAGACAAGAGCCAAGGGATGCAACCATTCCTAACTGAAGTCCTTCTAGCTCCATGCCTGCCCCCCCCTCCGCTGGGCTCCGACAGCCCGTGCTTGTTCCCGAACCCGGGTCATCGGCACGGTGCAAGGTTAGGCATCCAGTGCCTCAGCCCTCAGTGCCACTGGGATGGCTCCTTCAGCCATTCTCTTTTGGGAACCATAGCAGTCTCTTTTTCCTCTTGCTGTTGCTCACTTGTTCGATGCAGAGATTTGTTCCATTTACTATGCTCTCTTTTAGCTTCACCCACTTATTCCTCCACCCCACCCCACCCCGGCCATCCCCCCACCTGGTCATCCATGAGGCTGTCACCCATCTAATCTGCCCCCCTGCAATCCAGGACCCTCATCCTTGTGTAGTTTGATTCTGTAGCCATCCTTATATTGAACCACACCATACAGAGATCACTGGTCCCCAGGTGGCCTCCCACCTTGACGTACAAGACCTGCACAGGAAGTTGAACTTGGGCCCTACAGATGTTACGGTGTGATCAATGGGTCTACTGTATGAAAGTTAATTTGCTCAATATTGGTCAGCATTGTTGCCATCTGTTAGGACTGCAAGTAAATCAGCTGAATGAGGTAGCAAGTTGTGGGATCCAAACACTATAGACTTAGGTTTACTCACATAAAGGATCAGGTGATTGTTGATAAACCTGAAAGAGATTGTGTAAAAATCAGCTTGGAGTACAGAATTAACCTCTGGCATTATCATTGCACTGTAGTAGAATATGGTGTCATCTGCATACATATGTAGATCACGCTCCTGCTGTGTTTCGGAGGTGGTTAAAAAAATGGAGAACAGCAGAGGGTCAAGGATTGAGTTTTGAGGAACCCCAAGATTTAAGACAGAAATGTCAGAATTAATGCCTTGTATGGACACTAGTTTGCTTCAGTTACTCGGGTAGTTTTCAAACCATTGTATGACTGAGTTAGTCTGACTGACATCTAGTGTCTTGAACTTGAGTAGGAGTATTGCATGATCCACCAAGTTTAATTACTTGCAGAGGTCCATGAAGATGGCCCCAGTGAGAAGACCATTATCCATGGCTATGGTGAGATCACTGGTGACTTTGAACAATGCAGATATGGTGGAATGCCCCGTCCTGAAGCCAGATTGCATGATTGCATGAGTTAGAGCAGATTGTGCAGACGGAGATACTCAGTCAGCTGTGAATGAATGCACTTTTTGAGAACCTTGGAGAGGACAGGCAGGACCCAAAAGGGTGTGTATTGATTCAGATCCTCTTTGCCCCTCCCTTGTGGATGAGCTCAATTCTAACACATATACAGGCAGTAGGTATCTCATCAGGGGTGAGGGAGAAGTTTAACAGCATGGTAACTGTGGTGCAGATGTGATGTGCATAAAGGTGGAAAAGCTTCAGGTCAAAGGAGTCAGCCAGCAGCTTCAGGTCAAAGGAGTCAGTAAGCACTCTTGTTTTGGCTGAGGCCCTGTAGTGCTTTGAGGACCTCTGCTGCAGTGATAGCTGGAAGTTAAAGTTTGGCAGATCATGATGGACAGTCCGCTTGAGAGATCAATCATGGATGGCACCAAGATGTTCTTGAGCTTGGTGGAGATGCTGAGTTTAGTGAAGTGGGCGTGAAAGGCATTCATGGTGTCTGGAAGAGAGCTGACAAGGTCTCCTGAAATGAATGAATGAAAAAATTACATCCTCATAGAGTAGTAACACCTGAATGTCCAACTGTTGGCCAGTCAGGTGTTACTACTACAGAAGAATGTAATTTCATTCATATTTACAGGAATGAAGAAGAGTGCAAGCTGCTCCACCATGGGACCTGCTAGTGATCTTTTTGTCACTCACTACGCTGGGTGCTATGGAGGAAGGAGGGAGGTGGGAGCCAGTGGGTGTGTTGGGGGGTCTTTGTTGAATCATGGGGCAGGGATTGAGGCTTGTGCTAGGGTGGGGTAGGGCAGCTTCTGATTTAGTAGGGATGCAGTTTATTAAACTTTAGTATTGCCGATGATATTTTATTAAAAGGAATAGAGGCTACTTGTGCAATAACTATTTAATAACACAGTAAGTGGGTTTGGGGGGAAAATGGAGGCTGTGGGTTACAGGGGGACTTTGGGCTGGAGGTTAATTGCAGGGTTGGTGGAATCAGTTTTAGGATAGTCGGATTTTAGGATATCCAAATCCTAATCTGAGGAAATCTGATGTTAGGACTGGATGTCAGATTCAGATATGGATTATCCTACTAGGGTCAGATTATGAGGTACCATGCCGGTTTGACAGGCTTTATGTCAACTGGCATCACAGCGACAGGAATCATGTCGACCGCAAATTGCGGTCGTCATGATTTCTTCAAGTCTCCGTCCTTTTTTAATCGAGGGGCTTCACCCCTCGAACCCCCATGTAGGGTTTGCCCCACCCCCCAACTTATGGATTCTTAACCTAGTCAGAGTTACTTCGGGTGGGGTGTAGGATCGGAGACAGTGTGCCCTGTCTCGGGTACACCAACACAATGACCTGTTGGCAAAGTGTCGATTTTGCCAACAGGATTGCAGTTCGCTGTGTTGGTGTCATCGTAAGGGGGGCATACCTGAGTGATCTGAGTACACTTAAGTACAAGTCACCGTTGTTAACATTTTGATGAATCTCTGCTCATGCTGCATTGAAACACTTCATCAGGGATGTCACTGGGCTAGGAAGAGGCCGCTGAAATGGTAAAGTTACTCACTTTCCAAGATACAACTCAGTCAGTTAGAGTCAGTGTAAGAGAAAGAATATGTGCAGCCTCCCAAAATAGGGTGCTTTTAAGCAGTGGCAGATCTAGAGGGCAGCTGTGCCCCCCACCCCATTGTAACTTACTTGCTTGCTGCTGCTACATTTCACTTTGTTAAAGTAGGATTAATTGATTGTGTGAAGAAAAATATATTTCAAATTATAGAGAACATTTGTATTCCTTATTAAAAGTATAATAAAAAGGGTAATAGCAGACTATATGAAGTATTTAAAAAATGTTAAAACAATTTGCATATCATGTCCCACCCCCATACCCCCATTTTAAAATCCTGGATCCAACACTGTCTATCACTGCCCAAATGCTGCTGCATGCAGACCTGTCTGCTGCACTGTTTTCATACAAATGTGTCTTCATTTGGGAAAAAAACAGGAATTGTAATGAAAAAAAAAAACAGTTTACTATAATCTATTTTGTGGTGCTTGCTTCTCGAGTTCTGCCACTTTTGGCTTCTACAGTGTTTATTTGACTGTACTACTGCATGTTTTATATTAATGCAGCTGAGAATAAAGATGAAACATACAACAGTGCTTTGTTTTTCAGTTTTGGTTACTATATTTCTGGCATCAGCAGCTCCAGGTGGCAAATTGAAGACTTCATCTAATTTTTCTGAGTCTCAGGGAGGAAAATTAAATAATGTACTGACAGCACAAACCACTATGTGTGTGTGTTCTGTGCAGATGTGAATAATCACTTTTTAATTAATATTTACCATTAATTGAGTCACTAATGAAATGATCCAGTAGTTTAGTTGCTGATAATAGATTAAACATATTTAGAAGCAACACATAATCTGGTTAGTAATATTGCATATTGTTCTAATTGGCAGTAGCTGCAGTGAAAAAATATTACAGAGAGTACTAAAGCAGACAGCAGATCTGCTCCAACGCGTACTCTGATTCTGGTAGATGTTATGATAGAACAGGGCACTGTTAGTATAGCAACAATAATAGAGTGGTGAGTTTTAACACATAATAACTGTATATGGGACTGCATAAACTTCAAGGCCACCAGTCGAAGTGTTTATGACGTCTCATGTACAATTATTACCAAGTTTAACCCCCCGCTACTATAGCTATTAGAGCTACAGTATTATGCAGAAACAGAAATCTAAATTAGAAAATATTTAATGAGAAGAAATGTTTAAATGAGTTAAAATGAGGTTCCTAGCATAATTTTTACTGTACAGATTGCTGACATTATAGATTGAGGAGTGCTCCTGGCCAATCAGAGTGCTCCTTTTCTCTGCATGAGACACTCTCTCATTCTGTGCAGAGTGTCTCATCACAGCTGCCCTGGAAATGGGCAGTTTTTCATTTAATATATTATTGCTCAATTTCAATCAATAATACATAAAAAATGCTGCCAACTTAAATCCTTGGGGTATCAGAAATGCTCACCTCAGTTCGCAGCTTCATACCCTAAGAATGTACATGAGACCACTCTTACAACCATCAGACTGGTCTCAGTGCCAATATTAACATACAGAATGTTACCAGTGAGAAGCAGCTTGTAGGTGGCAGTCAGTCAGAATGCAGGATTAGCATACAGTCCCATTACTGAGTCTGCTGTGTGGTTATGGTAAAATAATGGCACTGACACTAGCTCTGCATTCTGACCTGCTGAAGAGAAACATTTTCAGTGTAATACTAGATAAGTATTACGTTAATACTAGAGACTGGATACCTCCGGTTATGATGGCAGCTTGTAAGGTGATGGAGGAAGCAGTTATGGATTATAATAGAGGCCGTCAGTGTGGCTTCCACCTAGTGGCAATAGTCCATGTTCGCTCACTGGTTTCACACCTCGACTCACAGTGGTTTGATAGTATGCTGAGAGTGGTGAAAGCAAAGAGGTGGAGGTTGGAGCAGCATTGGGGGAGGTCTGGGGCTCAGGAGGACAAACTGCCTTTGAATACTCACCACAGTGAGTATCAAAGGGCAGTCTCTCGTAAAAAAGGTAGAATTCCTGTCCAGGGAGATTGCGGCTGGGAGAAACCGACCAGCTTTGCTTTCTGGCTGGTGTACAGGCTTTTACATCTGGCTTTCCTGGAGCCCATGAAGGCTGCTTCATTCATGAAATGCGAGGAGTTTGCTTGGTTCTTCTCAGACAGGGTGTCCGCTATTAGGGCCGGCATCTTTTCTACTGGGCAGTCATCACCTAGCAGTGTCGGGACTGTATGTTGCAAAGGCAGCCAATGGTCATGAGTTGAGTTTCGGTCAGTAACAATTGAGGAGGTCGTTGAGGTGATCTTAGGGCTGCAACCAACATACCATGAACTGGACCCAGGCCCAACGTGACTCTTGCTGGGCTGTGCTGAGCAGCCGGGCCCAGTGTTCCCCAGGATTATTTGGTGTTCCATGTTGGAGGGGGTCTTCCCTGTGGCACTGAAAAGTGCATTGATGAGGCCCTTTGAAAAAATGATCTTGGACCCAGATATCCTGGCAAACTACAGGGCTGTCTCTAGCCTTCCTTTTAAGGCAAGGTTATTGAGAAGGTCATTGCGTTGCAGCTGGAGACTCACTTGGCGACCTTCAACATATATGCCCTCTCAGTCAGGATTTCGATCAAAGTTCAGCACGGAGACTGCTCTGGTCAGGATGCACAATGACTTGCTCAGGGCAAGAGGCAGGGAGAGCAGTCAATTCTTGTTCTCCTGGATCTCTCCTCACATTTGACACCATTGACCATGTGCTTTTATTGGATCATCTCAGGGAGTACGGGACTCACCGGCAAAGTTATTAGCTGGTTTGAGTCGTACTCAGGGGCAGATCACAGAGGGTTGTGATGCTGACTTCTCATCACCACGCCCAATAAACTTGTACTGTGGTTGTACCCATGGGTCAGTCCTCTTGCCCATGTTTTTTCAGTTTACATGCTGCCCCTGGGTGGGATCATTAGGCAGTATGGAGTTGGGTTTCACTGCTACGTTTATGACACACAGCTCTATCTGTCCTTTGCACCCTAGGACCGGGGAGCAGTGGATGTGATGAACCAGTATTTGGCTGAGATCCAGGGCTGGATGTCATCGAGCTGTCTGAGACTCAATCTGGACAAAACTGACATACTGGTGATTGAGCCGGGTTGGGGGAAGGACTGACAGTGTCAGGGAGGGCAACGGGCTTTGCCTCAGTACCTCCAAGCTTAATGTTGCCAAAAGTGAAGAATCTGGGTGTCATCCTGGATGAAGGGCTGACATTTGAGGCTCAGGTGTCAGCAGTCATCCAGAATAGGCTTCTACCACCTTAAAAATATCAGCCGATTCATTCCTTATTCCCCTGAGGACTTGGCCTCTCTAGTACATGCCTTTGGGACGTCTTGCCTCGATTACTGCAACCCAGTCTACCTTGGGGTCAGTGGAGATATGCTGCAATACCTGTAACTAGTGCAGAACCTGGCTTTGAGGGTGTTGACTGGCCTTCCGAGGACAAGTTACATTGCTCCTGTGCTGTGGAACCTGGACTGACTGCCAGTTAAGTGGCGTATCTCCTATAAAGTTGGTTTGCTAACCCATAAGACCCTACATGGTCTGGGTCCCGGCTATCTGTGTGAACTCTTGCATGCTTGTCTTCTCTCTCGTCCCCTCTGTTCTGCCGAGGAGGGCCTCCTGGTTGTCCAAGGACCAGACTTAAAACATTTGGGGACAAAGCCTTCAAAGTGGCTGGTCTGTTACTTCGGAATTCAATACCGAAGGCCCTGAAGGAGGTCCCCTCTGTGGAAGTCTTTAAAAAAGGACTTAAAGCATTTTTGTTTGATATTTGAATTGTTTATTTATGAGTGTCTTGTTTATTTGTTATTCAATCCTGTTTTTAGTTTTTATGTTTGTGTGTAGGGGTTTTAATTTATATTACTATATTCTGTTGTTAATTATTATGTATTGGGGTGTTATTTTGCCATTTCCTCTTTGTAATCGCATACTGGACCTCCAGGGAAAGGTTCCATAAATGAATAAATACAACTACTGCTACTAATTACACTGCACTATAGCAGACATACAGTATTTTCCAAACTATGGCACCTGTTAAAGGTCACAAAATTGTAGTGAGAAAAAAACTACTAGGAATTGTACCCAGGCCCCCAGAATACCATCCTGGCGCTCTAACCACTGAGCTACAGGCTCACATGGTGAGATTTGAGGTTCACAGTTATATTTCCTTTCTCTGTTATTGTGTATCCTGCAACCAGGAATAATCATAATGACAGTTAGTTGTTTCTAGTGCAGTATTAGCCACCGCTAAGCAATTTGAAGCATAGTTAGTTCTGCAAATTGTAGTTTAGTAACTAGAGCACCGGGATGGTATTCTGGGGGCCTGGTTTCAATTCCCAGTAGGGCGCATTATTTCTTTCTCACTACAGTTTGTGATTTAAATTGATTAGCAGTGGGTAATACTGCACCAGAAACATCTAATTGTCATCATACCTATTATAGGGTTACAGTTTCAAAAGAAACTGGGAAGCACGAATTGCTGCTTTGTTTCCCCTCTGAGCTATACTCAGCTGAGGCTTCAGGCATTCCCTGCACACTTGAAGAACTGTTTATTACCATGGTGATGGTATCGGCATGGGTGTGGTGAGCAATAGCCCCCTCTGAAGCATCGTGCACAGGATGGACTAAGAGGGGGTACCACTGGACACTAGGTATTTGAATGACCACAGTGGAGCAAAGTGGGGGAGTCCACCAGACTACCAGATAATATGGCCATGGTGTTCAAACACTCTGAATGACTGGCCCACTGTGTCCATTAAGGTGAGTGTGGTAGGAGGGAGGGAAGGTGTGACTTCAGGCAGCAGGCCCATTCACATTCCTTTATTGCATGGCATAGTACAATGTAACTGGTGCTATGCCTTGCAGCAACTTGGTGGGTGTCACTAACTAGTTTGTTGTAACATGAAACAAGCATTTGCATTGAAATAGAGATGCAGTGGGTACTCATCCCCCTGTGAATCAAACCAGGCTTTTTTGGGATCATACAAAATGATGCAGCAATACTGTGACAGAATGCCCCCACTGCCATTCATGATTTTTTTTTTTAATAAATGTTTATATCTCTCCATGGCAGACCGGGCAGCTACTCAGTCTCATCTCTGGGCACCACTGACCATCCCTTACCTCACTCCAGGTGGGGGGGAGGCTAGGTTCTCCCATGGATTTCCCCTGCAACAAGGCCAAGGGGGGAGGGCTGTCCTCCCACCGGTGCACTCTCATCCAGAATTTGCTCCCAACAGGAGCAGTATGGTGGGTTGCGATGCCATGGGTGAGGCTTCACAAAGCCTGAGTCCCCTATTTTCCTTCGTTTTTTCCTCCCAAGTCCCGGAGTCATGGCAGCATGGAGGGTGCATGTGTGTAGAGGCACGCATGCGTTCTGGAACTGTGACTCCTTCCACTCCCCTGACCGAAGGTTGTCTTCTGAGCATCAGTGCTGTCACCAGGCCTCTACCTGTTGGCAGCCAAGAGCTGTGCTGACACACCACCCCAGGTCAGGAGAGGAGAGCTACCAGGGCAGACACTCAATCCTCTCCCAACCCTCCCCTCCACTGACCCCTGATGACCCACACTCGTTCCCGAACTCAGATCACCTGCATGGTAGAGATAAGGTGTTTACAGTACCTCAGCCCTCTGTAGCACCAGGCCAGCTTCTCATTACCACTCATTATGACTAAGAACAGGGCACAAGGTGTGGGCAACTTATACAACATTTTGGGCCCAAGCCGAAAGTGGGCAGTTAGCACCTCAATGTTTGCACTTGAGTATAGTGAATGTGTCTTATTCAAAATGGATTGCTGCAACATAGGTGTGGGTCATGTTACAAGCATGGCACTTTAAAAATCACAAATCTAGATGCCTGGGACTAGTCTAGTAATATAGTAATGTCATAGTGAAAGGGAATCAGCATCCATATTGTCCACCCCTCCTACTGCACAGCAATCATTATCTGCTGGAATGCTACCTCTTCGTAAGTGATATGTTACCCTCAATGCTGTTCTCCTACAGGAGTTGTTCTAGTCCTGCTTTGGAAGTCTGAACAGTGCTATCTTCCACAAGATTACTGGCTAGGGTGTACCTCAGGTACAGTAGTTAGCTGCTAGACAGAACGAACATGAAGTCACAGACTAAGGCATCTTATGACCAATGGCTGTGGTTCTGGGGGCAGGAGATCAGTGTACAGGTTCCTATCCATATGCGTATGTGGATCAGGACCTGAACATTGACTCGTCCTCCCTGAGAACCATGTAACAGGGTGACTGCGATAACGGCCCAATAAATGTCAGCTCCTGGTGGACCAGTACTGGGCAACTTTTTCCAGACAAGCTGCAATGACTCCAGTATACAAAAAGGGTAATATAACTGAATGCAAATACTATCAGCCAATTAGCTTGATGTCGGTGTTATGCAAAATCATGGAAAACATCATTAAAGAGGACTGTAGCCCAGGTGCCGTGTACCAGTAGGCTATTACCCCTAGCTGTTGACCTCCACACAAGTTAAGGGCCCTGGGTCCTGCTACGGTGGTGATCGGGGGTTCTATCCCAAGGTAATAGTAAAATAGAACAGTGCCTCTACCCAGAGTAGGTTGATAGTGGGCCAGGTGTCTGCTTGGTGCAAGCCCCTGGGATGCTGTACCTACCCACCTCCCCTTCCATCCACCCCACACACTGGATACCAAGTTGTTCCCCAGTACCATACACCACATATACTTGACAGTTGGCTTTCACAAAATATCCTCCACACAGCAATTGCAGCAAATAAAACATAGCTTTATTTTGGGGAAGGGCTAGGAGAGGGGGTACCTGGATCAGGAAAGTTGTGAAGAGAAAAAGAGGTTAGAATAGTCAACATTAACACTGCCAGTAGGCCAAGACACTCCAGCACTCACCCCCACTGGTACCAGTGAAACCCCAGTTCAGTCTATAAGGGTACCCTGTGATGGTGCAGGCCTGGTTAGTGCCATGGTTGGCCTGCATTGGGGCCCTTGAAGAATACTTAAAGGATTAAGCTTTAAAGTTAATGGTAAAATCTTTGTTTGCAAACAACCTTTCCCAGTTCCCTTGGTCAGGGCAAGTCCTGAGTTACTCCACGATTCCAGAGAACTGAGCAGTCTCTGGAGCAGTGGAGGGTTCAGCAGTTCAAAATCTGAAGTTTCTGTTCAAAGAGGTCAGCAACAACTAGATAGCGAAGATGATGAGAAAACTTGAGCTTGCCTTACGGTCCGCCACTTGTCACCTTGCTTGAGATCTTGCAACTTGTCCCTCGGGCCTTTTCAGGCCCTTACAGAGCTCAAACGTAAGGCCCACCAAACCACAGAGGACCTAGACCTAGGAGTGGCTCTCCACAGCCTGGCTCTCTCATAGGTAAGAGTGCCCTAGCACTCCAGCACACGCCAGAGGCCCACTGTAGCCAGTAGACCCCACTCGGTAGGGGTTAGCAAGTTTCCTACCTGGCTTTGAGTTGTAGCTGGGAATGCCCTGGTTCCACCTTTTCTCAGACAGGAATGCAGCTCTGTTGTGCAGCCAGGCACTTTCTCAACTTTTTCCACTTTCCTGTGCCTTTGGGCAATGGATTCCAAACTCCAGACTAGCAGTTCCTTTCCACAGCTGAATTTCAGCAGCAGCAGGTTCCTGAAGTGTAGGACACCTGCTCGCCTTTTTCCTCTCACAGATTCTCTGATTCACAACAGCATCCATCTTTAACCCTGGCTCACTCACAGTTCCAAGAAAGACTCTTTCCCAGCTCAGGGTCTCCTCTCAGTCCCCAGTGATGCAGGATCACTGCAGAAAATGAGTCTCCTCCAAGCTAGCAGTTTCCACCAAATGCCTGGAATGCTCAGACAAGATGTGCAGTCCCTTTAACCAGCAAGAATCGTTCACCTTCAAGCCTCAAGCAAAACTTTGTTTAAGACCTATGAAAGGCCTTTAGACTTTTCCACACACACAGCACTGATCCCCTCTTCACTCTATCAGAGTCCAGATCAGAATGCCCAAATTACCCAAAGTCCCTGGGATTTCTCCCCCAAATCCTGCCCTCTGATTGGTTGGTGCCAGTTATCAATCACAAATATCCATAGTTATTGGCTTTTCTGATTATTGATTGGTAAAGGTCTCTTGGCGCCTGAAATCAGTTCACACCTTCCCCCATGAGTCCGCTCAAACAGATCTGGGCACCTAGATAACTGATTGGCTCTCCATTAGGGGTCAAAGGATCACAGCATGACTGCCATCACACAGTTCCACACAGTTTTATAGCAGTCCCCTCCAAAAAAGTATCCCAGCAGCCAAATGAAGCAGCCTTTGTCTATGATTTCCCCATTTCCCAAAACAACAGCTGGGTTACAGCCAAAAGATCCCCAGTTTCCCAGTCACTGCCTCCAATTCATCTCATTCCTCCAGGCAGCTAGGCAGCTCATTAATTATTCGTGCTGCCTCATGAATATGTAGTTCTGCCCCCGATTCTGCAGCACTAGTTGCACTGCTTCAAAACGCTGCCTCGGCTTCCTCCATGCCGCCGCCATGTCTCCGGTCCCCGATCAGCTGAAGAAGGGAACAGGGAGCACTGAAGAGGCATCCATCTGGCTGCAGGAATGGCTGAAAACCCATATGCACCAGGCACATGTACGGTGCAGGGCCGACCCCGTGGCTTAGCTCCTCCAGTCCCATTTGCCTAAACAATAATGCAGGGGCTGGATGGAGGCTTCAGGTAACAGAAGAGGGATGGGAAAATAAGGTAAGCCCCTGCTGCAGGGGGGTTATAGAAAATTGAAAATCATGCTACTACCAACCGTTTAGTTGACCATACGCAACATGGCTTTACTAGGGGTCGGTCCTGTTAGACTAAGCTATTGACGTTCTTTGATGGGGTGAGTAGAGCACTGGACCATGGAATCTCAGTGGATGTTGTCTATTTAGCCCTTAGTAAAGCATTTGACAAAGTCCTACATAAAGAACTGGTACAGAGTTTAATGGACATGAGGTTAAATCCTAGATTAACAGCATGCATCAAGTCATGGTGACAGACAGAACACAGCAGGTGGTATTAAGAGGGGTAGCATCTAGGTGGGCAGCTGTGACTAGTGGAGTCCCTCAGGGCTACATTTTGGGTCCTTGCCTCTTCAACATTTATATGGCAACACTCCAGGGAAATGAGAAAGTGTGGTTGTTCAAGTTTGCCAACGACACCTAACTGGCCTCAGTGGTCGGTAGTAAGGAGGAAATAGAAAACCTTCAGTATGAACTGCTAAAGATTGAGCAGTGGGGGACGTGACCACAAATTAGAATTCAACATTGAAAAATTTTCAGTTATGCATTTTGGTGCTAATAACAGAAGAGCACCTTGTGTATTCGGAGGCAAGTCTTAAGGACAGTTTCTGAGGAGTGCAAACTGGAAATAATAATCTCTGATGAAAAGAGGCACTGTGACCAGATCACAAGGAAAGCCTTTAGGACAATAGGTTGTATAAAGAAATTCTTTAGCAGTAGAGACAGAAAGGTGATTTTACCACTATTCAACTCACTTATTAAACCACATTTTGATTACTGTGCATGGTTCTGGTCTCCAGCTACAAAAATATACATCTATAAACTAGAATGTGTGCAGCGAGGGTTACTAAGATGATAATGGGTCTGCAGGGCAAGGAGTACAAGGACAGGCTGAGAAGTCTGAACTTACATACACTGGAGTATAGGAGGGTGAGAGGAGACCTGTGTTTGGTCTTCCATGCTTTAAATAGCTCTGCTCTCTGGGAAAGTGTAGACCTTGAACTTAAAGACTCACACCATAATACAAGGTCTCATGGGCTTCAACCTGAAGGTAGTGTGAATCGTAGTAAAAGGAAAGCAGCATGGATCTCAGAAACAGTGAGAGCGGCATGGTTCTCAGAAACAGTGAGAGTGGCATGGTTCTCAGAAACAGTGAGAGCGGCATGGTTCTCAGAAACAGTGAGAGCAGCATGGTTCTCAGAAACAGTGAGAGCAGCATGGAATAGGCTATCACATGACATAGTGGGTAACAGTACAATGAATTAATTTAAATCAAAGCTTGATAACTACTGTATTACTAATAAAATCATGGGGTATAGCTTATAAGCTTGTTGAGCATATAAGGACAAATCGCCTACTCAGCTCGTATCAAGTCTATGAATGTGTTTTCTGTATGGTACGTGTCAAAGGCATTTCTGAATGGACTTCAGCAAGACCTTCAACACTGTACAGTATGGAAATCCCATATAAAAAAGCAGCACAATATACAGTTCTGACCAGTGGCAAGTTGTTGCTAGCCATATGGTCACTGTGGTGGACCATGGCACAGTAGGACATGGTGTAATCAAGAGAACAAAATGACCTTTTGTTTTCCTGTTGTTCTATCAAATACTTGCCGCATCGCCTGTGACACGATTTGCCAGCTGATCTCTTGGCCAAAAACAATGCATTGTGGGTCACAACTGTAGGATCCATAGTATACAGAAAGTAGAATAGCAACTTGGATATCACAGAATCCAAGAGTGGTAGCAGATAGTCACCATTCAGAGTGTAGGAATAGTCTATGTGGAGTATTCCAGTTGGTGAAGCCGGGTCTGTTTCTCTTTAGTATATTTATTAATGACCTGGAGAAGGGGGTAAGACTAATTGGCAAGAAGAATGGACACAGCATAACAAGAGGGTGCACTATAGAGAGACTTGCCCACATTAGGAGGAGGACTGAGAAATGGGGGCTTATATTTAATGTTGGTGCATGTAAGGTACTATACATTGGGGCAAGAAATCTGGGTTGCACATACAGTGATGCCTGCTAGGATGAAACACAGGGTCACAGATTTCTGCATAACAAAAGAGATTAACTGCCATTGAAATTGCCTTGTTTCCTGCAATAACTCTACATAATTCTACAGTATTCTTCATAGAATCCTGGGGTGCTCCATTGTATAGTACCCACTGTGTGATAAATAGTGGATCATATAACCAAGAAAAGATTCTGAGGGCAATTCATGGATAGTAGGCTGAAGCCAAGTAGGCACTATGATGTCACAGCCAAGCAAATTAAATAGGATGGATTAGGAGGGATGTAAGGAGCCGGTCATGGAGGTAATTCTCCCCTGTACAAATCCTTGTTTAGATCACTCGTGGAGTACTGCATCCAGTTTCAGTTACTGTAGTACAGAAATAACACAGAACAGAGCCAGAAGGTCCAGTACAGAAACACCATACTGATTAGGGTTCACCCATGACCGTGCATGAGCAATGTGGGCAAGTCATTTTGGGCCAGAATTATGTCATCAAGAATTATCGTGGCAGCATTCTTACACCCTAAACTGACAGTGCCACAGGACCATCCCCAGAAAAAGTTAGTTTTGCAGGGGCTTGCGTCCCCCACCCCCACCCAGATGCAGGCAGCTTTGCCCTCACACCCCCAAAATAAATATAACAAACTCTGGGAGACGCCTGCCAGAAAGGGGCAATAGTTGTGGGACACCCAACAGGGCATGAGTGTGGGACAATCTCAAATCCAGATCACCCCATAACTCACGCCCTTGTTGCAGCACCCACATTATGGCATCCTAACAATGGGATACCACTGATTAGCAGCTATAGGGTGAAGGGAGAACTAAAACAGGGACATAATCAGGTTGTTCTGAATACTAAAGAGGACATGCACTGGAGTGTACACAGATGTTTGAGCTGGTGGGTGCAAGCAGAGCTATGACCAGAGGACATGCATTCAAGCTGAGGGAGCAGGATAAAGTAGTTGTAGTATTTTTTTTTTATTTTTTCTTGCTCCCTTCCCCAGAGGCTCAGGGTGCCATCACAGAGTAATATATCAACACAACCAGCTACTACACCACCCAACATAAGCATAAAAATAAAATTCAACAATCACTAATAAATTATGGTCAGTTAAACTCCATAGTAGAGTCAAAAGGACTACACAGGAAAACCTTAGAAAGCAATACTCCATACAGTTGGAGGCTAACATGTGAAATAGCTACCTGGCAAGGTTGTGGAAGTTAGCTCTGGTTATGCTTACAAAGTAGGACTATACAGATTCCTGAAGGAGAATAGCATTGAGGGTTACACCTCAGTAGGGTTGCCTTAATCATAAGTAGGGGTAGCATCGTGGCTGTTAGGCTTGGATGTGTATCCATACCAAACTGGGTATAGTCAGTGCCCTGCGGCCAGAGGAGTGGACAAGATGGCATCTTAGTCCCTTTAGTCATCACAATGCTATGATACTGTACTACATTACTATGTTAGCGTAAACTGTCCTCCTCTTCTACACAATACATACAGTAGGTCCTGGGATTTGAAGAGGGAACTACAGGCAGACTGGATGGACCATTTGGTCTTTTTCTGCCATCATTTGTCTATGTTTCTGTGTTCCAGGCCCACAAGGCTTGTGGCTTTGTCCTCTAATGACTGGACGAGACTTGGGACTTTTGACTGTAACAGTGTCACTGTGGATGTTGTTGGTTACTACCTCTGTCCTGTGGGGTCAAACAAGGTCAAGGAGCCTGGATCATTAAACCCCTGATCTGGTGGTGTGTATCCAGAATTTTGCAGTGCCTCCACCAGACAAAGGTTTAAGTGGGTTTGATATCAGTATAGAACAATCCCTTGGAATTAAGTGCCTCCATATCTCCCCATGAGATCAACCCACCCATGAACCAACAAGTGCAATTACAATTCCTCACACCCAATACTTATACTCTATAAATAGCTGTGTTCAGACAGTAAATATGTACAAATCCATATGGACTTTATTTAGGATCAGCTTGTGCCCTACACAAACAAGGCTAGGCAATGCAGTAATGTTATAGAACTTAGTTGGTTCTTTTGTGTCCATTCAGGCTCAGCCTAACCGCATAGAGCTACCCTCGTTTGCCTTTCAGATGCAGCCAGATATTCACCTGGGCTGTGCTTGTGCCCTTCTAGGCTCAGCCCAAAATCATGCCCTCCCCAACACAATATCTGCACAGTACAGTTGCTTTCCTCAGCCATCTGTACTGGGGTACCACCCTTATCAGTAATGGTATCAGTGTATATCCTTTAATACTATCTAAAGCGATTCTGGTGCTTCATTGGTAGCCAGCTGTGGAAATGGTTTAGACCCATTAACCTTACACACGGTTGACTGGTGGTGGTGCACTTAAACCCAAATGTTCTTAAAACTCAATGAGATAATTTTAAATCCTAACTGAATGGCCTAGTCTTCAAGTGCTTCCAAATATAATACTGATTGTGGTTTCAGGGCAAGCCCTGAGTTTCACACAGTTTCCTATACCAGAAGCTATCCCTTGATGTGCAGGGTGATGGTACTGTTTGCAGCAAGTCCCTCTTTGGTTGGTTTTAATCTTTGTGTACCTCTCCCACCTGTGATGGCCTCTGATGTTGAGAGGTTTACTAGTTGTCTCTGTAATGCAAGTCAGATCTCTCGTGTCTTCAGCAGTCAGAAGCCAAATCTCCATTGCACAGGGCAGCTCCTCATATAAATACCTGAGTGTATATGCCCCACCTAGCACGTCCTGTCATTCAGTTCAGAAGGGTGGTAATAACCAATACCTAGCTGTTGTACTGGCTAAGCAGTTTCAGTCATGGTCTCCAGCTGCAGCATCCAAAGGTCACTTTATCCACTTGAACTTATACCCTTCAGCTTCCACTTCTGTGCTGGGCTAACATGTGATTACCTCCTTTTCTGTAGCAAGAGTACTGATTCTCTCACTTCCACTGTCTCTGGCTAGACAAACAGTCTGCCTCTGCAGCAGCTCTACCAGTCTTATTCTCACTGCAGACACAGGCAGATTGAAACAGCTTGGAAATAACCCCTACTGTTCATTGAGGAATGTCAGCTCACCATTGGCCATTGGGCTGTCAGTCAATCTAGGGCAAGGCTGGATGTTCATCACTTGGTAGATGATTGCATGGCCAATAATTTTCACAAAGGTTATTGCAGTCTTCCTGTGTCCAAGGAATCCTGCCTGGCTCTTCTTTCAGGCTCTGCAGCCTGATTGGCTGAAGTGTGACCCCTGACCCCTGTTGCTGTGGTATAGGCAGTTAGAATGTACAAAGATGGCTGTACCCTATCTGTCAGTGTGGCACTGGTTCCGAAAGTCATTATCTGAAAGGGCTTCAGCCCTTAAACACTTAGTGTGGTGCCCTCGTGCCCCATCATGTGATTGGGTTTACAGCAGGGAAATCCCCACTCCATCAGGAGTGGTGGTCACGCTGGGCAGCTGGCAGCAGGAGGAGGCACATGTAATGGGAGTTGCTTCCAGATGCCTGCACAGAGCATTGGAAAAGCCTTTCTGGTGCTCCTTTTCCACAATTTATCTCCAGTCCCCAACAACTAAGTTGAAGGCGAGAGCAGACAACTGGTGAGAGCACGAGTCAGAGGCTCTATGGAGCCAGGTAAGCCACCGCACTATCAATGGGAGGGTTACCTACTCTGTGTGGGGTGGGACCTGGATTCACATGTTACAGACTGAGCAATATAACTAGTGAGGTGGTGCCTCCACCTAAGAAAACCTCCAGGCAGTGGCGGCTCTACACCAGGGCCCGCCAGGGCACGTGCCCCAGTAAAAAAATGCTGTGCCCCAGTTGGTGCCCCATATGGTGCGGAGCTTCCCCCATAGTAACAATAAATCAGTGCCCTGGCTGCCATCTGTTGTGCCCCAGCTGTGCCCTGGTAACCATTTGTGGCTAGAGCAGCTACTGCCTCCAGGAAATATCAACTGGCAGTCAGAAGGAAATAGAATGTCTGATAGTCCCACACAATGCCATCAAGCAATGTTGTGATGCAGTGACCAAGCAGTTACCTGTAGCACACAAAATAAATTGAAACAAAGGATAAATATTTATTAGAGAAAGCAGGAAGATGGCCCTGGGGAACAAAAGGGGAAGGGTTAAGCACTATACGATCAAAAACAATTGTGCAATCCCCACACTATTCTCTGTGTCCCCTAGCAGTCCAATATAGATTTTAAGAAGCAGAACCATTCAGCTATTCATAACACCAGGCAACAAATCCAACACTAGGATACTTTTAAACTAAAAGACATGAAAAAGCGTCTGTTGTACATGAAACGTTGTTGCAATTCTTTGTGAGGGGGGTGCTACTAGTGCACTTTATGCACCTTAATAAATTTATTTTAAAAGTATCCTAACATTGGATTTGTTGCCTGGTGTTACAGGTAGCCGAACAGTTCTGCTTCTTTGGTTCTCAGTTTTTGTTCGGCTCCATATTGGTGCTTGGAGCCTCCCATCACCTGTATTCAATACAGATTTTAGCTAACTTGTGCACCAGTCATTAATTCCACCAAGATCTCTATGTAGCTCCCTTTAAAAGGTACTGGGGCCAGCTGAGTGGAGCAGAGGTGGCACCACTGCCCGCCATGATGGTGACCCAGGTTCGGGAATAGACTTGGGTTGCTGGGGATCGGCCAAGGAAGGAAACAATCAAACATCCATGAGACTGCTCTCCTCTACAAAGGAGGGGAGTCTTTTCACTTCACTGCATGACTGCCAGCAGTTGGGGGCCTGGTGGCAGTGTAAGTCAGAGTGGCAAGTAGGGAGGGGCAGCCACCTGACACATTGCGTGTGTGCCTCCACATGGCGCCTGCTGAGGTCGTTGCAGCTGCAGGAACAATTAAGAAAATGGAAAATGAGTGAGCAGGCTTAATGAAGCTCTGACTGCCCATCCGTGACCTGTGTCACCACCCAGGACCCTGGCCCCAAATTCTGGATGTGCTCCAGGTGAGGAGGGATGGCCCTCCCTCTCCTGGCCCCACCACAGGTGGTAATCCATGGGGGAATGTCACAGATTTGGTAGGTCCCATGAAAAGTGGTGGAGAGTCAGGGGAGGCAGGGATGGGTTGAAAACTACCAGCTCATCCAAGGAAAATAAAAGCTTTGTGGAAAAACAAAAGTTACTGGGAACCACAGCTGTTCAATCAGTGCAGGTCCAGTGCTTGGTAGACAAGAATTATGAACAAGAACAGTTACTGAATCAAAAGATCATAGTTATTACTATTTGTATTCCCTGGCCCATTGGCCTAACCCTGATCTATGCTTAGGTTATGCCCAGTCTGAACACAGTCCTATGTCTACCATGCCCCCTGATGAAGCCTCTCATGTAAGAGGCGAAGTGCTGGGGTTTTGTGCCATGCTCTATCTAATAAAGGTTGGATACGAAGTGAACACCTAGTAAGCTTTATTATTTTCTGCTGAGTGCTACCAGTTTGTGCCTTTGGTTCATCCATGCCCCTTGATGAAGCCTCCTGTTAAAAGGTGAAGCGCTGGGATTTTGTGCCATGCTGTATCTAATAAAGGCTGGATATGAAGTGAACACCTAGTAAGCTTTATTATTTTTTGCTGAGTGCTACCAGTTTTTGCCTTTAGTATGAACACTGTCTTGACCTGGGGCTTACAACTCCCTAGCAGCCTTACCTACCTAGCTATTGCCAACTGGATGTATTGCAGAGTCAGTGCCCTGATCCAGTAGTCATAGTCTGCAGGCCTTATAGACTCTGAATAGCCTCAGTGGGTAGACTGAGGTTTCACTGGATACACGGTGGTGTCATAGCTGCTGCCCAGGATACAGTTACACAGCCTTCACTGCAGCACAAAGGTCTTGCCGAAGTGAGTTATTATGGTGGTTCCTCAACCTTGCTGGTCTTTACCACAGGTGGGGCCATTTCTCTTCACCATTTGATAAGTACTTTCTCCTCTTCTTTTGCCCCATCTGGGAACTTCCATGACGTAGTGGCGAGTGGCTGAATGTAGTCATTCTCACAGTTGTCCTCCTCCCTTCTTCAGCAATCTCACCTCCATCTGAAACACTTTTACTTAGGTGTAGGCCTGAAGGCATCAGTCTGTGTTGTTTGAAAAATATCCTTGGATGGGGAACCGTCTCTCTGGGGTACAGTAAGACACATATATTACAGTTCTTGGTGAGGGTGATGCAATGACAGTTTTGAACAGCAACAATGAGAAGCAAACAACTTGGTTCCCATTCTAGTAGAATGCTGTTTTGACAGAAAGGCAATAGAGGTTTCCCAGTTCATGCAGTAGAAAATGTAGGAAGAACTTTAGCAGAAAAGTTGCTACTTTACATCTCTGGTGTTAACAGATGACAGAAGTAAAACAGCAAGTAACAGTCTCACATTAAAAAGCAGTCCATGGTTGCAGGAGCGATCCTGGCTAACTTCAGTGGAGTAATACAGGATGATCCCAGCCACTGCTGTAATCCGACTCAGCTGGGCAGATTCTTGATAGCTGAACAAAAATCTCAATGGCCTCTGTCACTTCCCTAAAGCCTTAAGATGCTCATAGTCAGCCAAAGAGGAATGAGATGAGGGAGCTCCTTGCAGCTTTGGCATGGGTAGCTCTCCTCAAAATTACTAAAACAAAAACTCATCTGATTTGATGCTCCTCTGAGTGACTGATGCCCAGCACATCAGGCCCTCCCCTAAACATGTGCCAGAGCACATGGCAACTGGAGCTCTCAGACCTTAACCCCTGAGGTGCCAGCAGGCAACCTCACTAAATTTAAGGAAACCATGGGACCCTGTGGATTTAACTTTCAGACTAAATGGTCCTCAGTCAATTTGCCCCTGATGAATACAACATGAGGTTGCCTTCCTGTGGTATGTATCAACTTGGTATCTGTGTGTAACACATGCCAATATTTTTTTACAATGTGCCTGATCTGGGGGAATTGAATTAAATCCATCAATGATGTCTGTAGGATTTTCCAGTGGGCAAGTTAGATTTTTATTTGGAGTCGGACGTTCTCTGCGATTTCTGCTCTTGACTCTCTCATATGTCGAATTGATAATATCTGCTGAGTATCTCCTAGATAAAAATATTTTCTTAAGTTCCAGAGCTTCAGTTTCAAAGATCCCCTCCCCTGAGTAATTCCTGTGAATGCAAAATAATTGACCATGTGGGATTCCCGAAATAAGTGACTGGGGGTTGGTGCCATTGGCTCACAGGAGCATATTTCCTGCTGTATCCTCTCTATTGCACCCTGGGGTGCCAATGATGGTCAAATCTTGAAAAGTAGTCCTCTCTTTATTTGTGGTGTAAATATAATGCAAATTATGTTGCTTATTATTGAGACAGGCTATGAAAGCCTGTGCTTCCTCTACTGCACTTTCCAAGATGCACAAAATATCATCTACTGTATGCAGTACCCCTAGTACTGTATTCTTCTTTCTTTACAAGTGGTAGGTCATGTAAAATGAATCTGATACATTTTTTTGACTGGGTGACCAGAGAACTAGATCAGGGCAGGGCAGTTGAAATGGCCTATTTGGACTGTAGCAAGGCATTAGACACTACCACACAGGAGGCTGATAAAGAAACTGAGAAGCCTAGGGATGGGATCCAAGGTGGTGAACTGGGTAAGAAACTGGTTAACGGATAGGAGGCAGAGGATGGTGGTAAACGGCACTCACTATAATGATGGGAGGTGACCAATGCCGCCACAGGGCTCAGTACTGAGACCTGAAATCATCCAAGCAGACCTCAGCAGTAGGTAAGGCTAGGGGGATGCTAGGTGTATTAGTAGGGGTATCACAAGTCATAAGAGGGAGGTAATAATCCCTCTTTACAAGACACTGGTTAGGCCCCATCTGGAGTACTGCATGCAGTACTGGAGGCCACACCTTCACAAGGACATTAACCAAATTGAGGCAGTCCAGAGAAGGACAACCAAAATGGTGCAGGGACTGCATCAGAAGACATATGAGGACAGATTAACCAAGCTCAATATGTATACCCTAGAGCACAGGGGGGAGAGAGGTGATATGATCGAAACACTCACACACCTTAAGGGCATTAACAAGGTGAAAGAGTCTAACATGTTTCAATATGAGAAAAATAGCAGGACAAGAGGACACAGCATGAGATTAGAAGTATGCCAATTAAGGGGTAATGTGAGGAAGTTCTTTTTCTCAGAAAGGGTGGTGGATGCATGGAACAGCCTACCTCAGGAAGTGGTGGCTATGAATACAGTGCAGGGCTTCAAACAGGCATGGGATAGGCATAAGGGAGCAATACAGATGAGTATGAATAGATAAGCCTCTGACAGAGCAAAGACCGATGGCACATTTATTAGGTAAAAAAAGAAATGGGCAGACTGGATGGCCTTGCGGTCCTTATCTGCTGTCAACTTCTATGTTTCTAAGTATTATTCAATGTCTTTATAAGTGACTTTGCTGAGGAACTAGAAGGGAAGGGGTACCTTTTTGCAGATAATGCCAAAATCTGCAATAGGTTGGACACTCAGGAGGGGGTGGAGAGAATGCGCAGAGATCTTGGGAAATTCAAAGTGAGGTCAAGAGCTTGGCGGTTGGGGTTCAATGCCAAAAAGTGCGACATCATTCACCTAGGGCACAGGAACCTGGATACTGAGTACAGGATGGAGGGAGGTACTAAGTCACTAACAGAAAAGGAACCTTGGGGTTAACATATCAGACAGTCTCAAAGTGGCAAGGCAGTGTAATAATGCAGTGGGTAGGGCTAGTGGGATGCGGGGGTACACAGGGAGGGGTATCTCCAGCAGGAGGAGGGAGGTGGTGTTGCCAATATATCACGGGCAAGATCCCACCTAGAGTACTGTGTCCAGTTTTGGAGGCCACACCTCAGAAAGGACATAGACAGGGTGGAGTCAGTCCAGAGCAGAGCAACTAAGATGCTACAGGAGTTGTACAAGAAGCCTTATGGAGAGAGAGAGAGAGAGAGAGAGACTGAGGGATCTGAATTTGTGCACCCTGGAACCCTGGATGAGAAGAAAGCGAGAGGTGACATGATAGAGACCTACAAGTATCTCACAGAAGTGAACAGGGTTTAGGAGGGAAGTCTCTTTCAAATGAGAAGGAACACCAGGATTAGGGGACATGTAGTGTAGCTGGGGGGGGTTAACAGAGATGCAAGGAAGCATTTCTTCATTGAAAGGATGGTAAACAGGTGGAACAGACTACCAGCAGAAGTGCAAAGCGTATGGATGTCCTCTGTGGTGTTTGATGCTGGAGTGCATTAATTTGTGCTCTCCTGAGGCTTGTAGCAGTGACTGGGCTCATTGTTTGAACCCAGGCTCCTGCATGATAAGTGGTTCTCGAGCTGCTGTGCTATAAGCCAGCTCAAGGATTCCTTTTATCTTTTATTCCATATGCACCCATTTTCCATAGCTGGTGCAATCCACCGTACTAGGCCAACTTCCAGCCCCAACCTCCCCATCTCCTCTCACTTCCCTCATTTCCTGTAACTTTGTCAACGCCCCAATTTGGTCAGTCATCGGTGGGGTGGCAGTTCACAATACTGGGCCCTAAAGTGAATCATTATTATCACACATCACTCCAAGATCTTTCTTTCTCTTGCCTCCCAAGGACATGTAATGAGGCTGCAGGCTCATACTTATAGGCATGTATCATAAGCATGCAAATGTTCTTCTTCCTATCCAGCTGCAGTGGACTTCCACCTGTGGTCACTCCGGTGACAGTGCGATAGCAGTGCTTGGCAGGCTTCTCTGCCAGGAGGATGAGAGCATCTTCAAGGGCAATCCATCCAATTTCAGTCCTCTGATGTTTCAAGCTCTTATCTTAATCTAGGTTATGAGCGGCACCTTTGGCATGTGCACTGATGGCCTTGCCTCTGGGTTTCTTTAAAATCACAGCTATACTTTAGCTAACTGTTGCCTAATGTATTCTCAGGAAAAAGGAAAATGTATAGATCAAATAGTATTTTCAGTTGTATCTGTTGTGACAAGACAGAGAGAATTCCAAATATGGATACAATCAATGCAAATATAAACAAGCATTTGTCAATGCTGAATGTTCGCCGCTGGTATTGCTGTTACACTTGGTGTATGCAGTGTGGATTTGTGACCAGAGCATATAATCAGCACGGGTTAGCTTGCAACTGAGAAACCTGGTGGGAATCTGGCCCGGTCCGTACTGAGCTGGTCCCCAAGACTGTGGGAAGTGAGGCGGATCACAGCATCAGCAACTAGCACCAAACTACAGCAGCCAATGTGCGCTGGGTGTTGGAGAGAGTCCTTCAGATTTAGGCTTGCTGTCTCACTCACTCGGTGTGTCTGCAGACAGGGAGAAATACATCAAACATTTACATTTCACACTGCCAGTCAGTCCTGACTCCATTTGCTGTTATTGTTTTTCGGGGAGATTAAGGTAGGAATCACTTATTAACATGGCAAATTTTTTGTCTCACATAACGAAAATGAAATGTGAACGAGACCTTTAGTAAAGATTCAATTAACTCTGTCCTTCAGTGCCCTCATAAAAGTGCCTGAGTTCACAATATACACATGTTTTTTCTCTCCAGAAAAGTAGAGACTGCCACATATTTGCATATAACAATATTCTGCAACATTTGGAAAAATACATATAGGCAAGGATTTTTTTCTCCAGAAATGTAGATGTTGCCACATAAACAATATTTTGCAACCCACTTAAAGAAATTGTATAATTCTATACAGGCCGTGGGCTCTATTTGCAAATAATTGTTGCCACAGGCATAGAATGGGAGAAATCCTTTTGAAAATAGGGTCCAATGTCTTGTAAAATACAGTACAAGCCATTGCCAAGAGGCGAATGAAACATACAAATGTTGCCCATGGAGGCCTATTCAGCTCTACTCGACAGCCTGCTCATCTCTCCTTCTGGCTGTTTCTGCAATACTTTTATGAGTTTTCAACATTGATTTGAAATCAAGTACTGGGTCTTCTTGGATATCGAACAAACGAGTCTCTGCAAAACACTTTTAGGCAAGTGTCACACGATAAGATAAACAAGCCCACGTAAAATGCAGTACACAAACCTGGGCCAGAGGAACCAAGACTGCAACAGATGAAGTAAGGGCAAAAGATAACAGCACAAAAGACAAAAGCTGAAGCGAGTTGTCTGAAACCATGGACTCAGATAACATACTGCACAATACAGCAAGTGTCTCTGCCTGCCTTGGTTTGAGCTAACAATGCCAAATTACAGCTGGGTGTCGGTGTTAATATTTGGGGTGGGGGTGCTGACAGGGAGGGTCAGGTGTGGGGCAGTTTGAGTGGGGGCCAGTAACAAACATTGATGGGCAGTTTTCTTGCTACTGCTGGAATCTGCAAGAGCACGGGGCTCTTCCTGGATGTTTGAAATTCTTTAGCAGGCAGATAATGGCAGATTAGCTATGCTAGCTGGGGGGCATAGAGCAAAGGGAAAAGCCAACCCATGATTGGCTTGACTTTTTTTTTTTTTTTTTTTTAATACACTAAGTTTCCACCCAGCAAGCCAAAACTGTGTCATGATCAGCCTGGTGAATGATTGATGTGGCAATGACACACCCTTTGCAACCACTGTGCATTGAACTGACAGTGTCACACCCCTCAAGGCCTCTCATAGCAAGATGTTTACTGCGCGCATAGTGAACATGAAAAGGAACAGGGGTGCAACCGTGGTTTGTTGTTCTGTTATATCAGAAGTTAAGCAGGCATGAGGATGGTCAACAGCTTAGGATAAACAGCAAGTTACAGTATTTATCTTCATTTTATTTCTCAGCTGGGGCTCTGGCACTTAGGTGGTAATACCATGTTAAAAATCAGCCTAAACTGCGGTGGCAACCTGTAGTGTCTTTGATAACATAATTTAACAAACTTGTTCCGAATTATAAAGCTGACATTTTGGAATAGAGTATTTATTTTCTGGTGACAAGACTGTATGTAGACAGTAACACAGGCATACAAAATGTCATCACTTGTTATTGTTATTGCTTATAAATTTAAAACAAGGTAGGTACTGCATTTCATATCGATAAGTAGTCCTGCCTTTAGTACTAAGATGCGAATGAGAGTGAAGCCTATAATTACAAAACTCAGAAGCGCAGGCACCCCATAGCCTCTTAAAATAATCTGTAGTTTTGAAGGGAAGTTGTAAACACAGTACCATTGCCCATTCATGTTTGCTTCCTAATGTTCTGTTTCTGTATTTGTCTCTCTCATTTTGGTTTCTGCCTCACAGGTCCCTACAACCAGCTCTGTGTGTTTCCCCCCAAACACCATTATAGACGCTAAAATAAAACAGCCACATTTGTCGCAAATCAGTCAATGGCTCCTAACGCAGACACTGCTGCTTGCATGGGCTGTTAGGGCTGATAAGCTGGAGCAACTCCTCAGTGGGCCCAGTTCTCACGTAAGCAGCAACTTATGCAAGTAGCAATACCAACATTAGGTGCTCCTGACCAACTGGAAGGGATGATTTTACTGATTGGAACATTTATAAAGATGCAATAAAGGGGGCTGCTTACAAAGCTGGTGTTAAAGATAATGGAGAAGAAAACAAAGACATAACAGGACAGAAAGTGAACAGGGGGTGAGAAAATATAAACTGGGAAAACACGTGCTTCTCTTACCCAACAAAGAGCTAAGGTCCAAACACGTGTCTGCTAGCCAAGAAGGTACTACCGTGCCTCACCACCACCCCAGCCTTCAACTGCTGCATCCGTCCTGTCACCAACATCTACAACACTAGGAACATGGCTTAGAATGCCCTTGAACTGTCTTTTCACCATACTCAGCTGGGCAAGTATTCATTTACTGTTAGGGCCAATGGCTGGTTAAATGAGCTGCCTGATACCCTGCATAATCTACCTCAGTTTGACCAGTTTAAGACAGCACTACGGCAACTCTAACAGTTCAATGCAACTGTATCTGCTAATCATCATCAGTCTTTCTCGGTACACACTTTGAACTGTGTCAGACTCTGGCTCTGCGGCCATGTACCATTACTGTGCTTGTTTTACACTGTTTCTGTTTACCTGCATTTTTGTAGGATTGTGTGCAATTCGTCTAGCATATTTATTTATACTTTGACCATATTTTACTTGTTTGACTTCATTCCACTGGAACTCGCTATATATCGCTAACGGTATTTGTCATGTTGCCTTTAATCTCTGTTACTGATGTGGACATGTGCTTAAAGGTATTCTGTGACATTTTCAATAAATAAATAAGTAAAAAGCTATTATAAAATGGCTAAGAGAAAACAAGATCTGTGATCAATCTGATGTGATCACATGACTGTGTTATCTTAGCACAATAGGACAGGTCAGAATACCTAACTTTATTAACTTCATTACTCAGGTTTTAAAATATAAATCAAAGGAACCATTTTATACTTGCACTAAGACAATCCAGGGTCTGCACAGTTGTCAGAGAACAACGCTTCAGATGTGTAAGGCACTCAGCATTGCCTCTTGCCCCACTTATCAAGGCATGCCATTATTCCACAATAACCCACACCCTGTTGTGCCTAATTGCTTAATTGGTGAATCTGGGAAAACTTTGAAAAACATAATATTTAGGCAAAAGATCAGCTTGTGTTTCATATGTCTTCTATAGATCTCTTCTCCCTATTGTTTATTACTGAAATATGCACATGTAACCCCTCACCCCTGCCTTTTTACCAAAATGACAGGTGGCATGCTGTTGAACTGGCAGCAATACCTGGTGGGGACCTGGGTTCGGGGAGGATGAGGTTACCTGGCACAAGGGGACCTAGGTTTGGCTACTCTGCACAGGGGCACCCAAGTAAATCCGACTACAGGAAGCAATAACTGTAATGTCCAGAACCAGGATTGGGATTTTTCAGTGTAGCTTTTATTCATAACTAGCTGAACACAACAAAGCATAAATGGACCCCCAAGGGGCTACGTTTACTGATAATGCAGATTAGAGACTACCAGGCGGTCCACTTAAGGAATGAACCCATTTCTACTAATTTCAGGCTCTGGACCCACCAGGCACACAGCTCAGACTTGCATGCGCTTTGGACACACAGCCTGACTGGCCCAGCTCCCCTGCCGGCCACTTGACTGACGGTCCATTTAAAGAATGAACCCATTTTACTTGTTGTGGCTCCCCACACCACTTAGAGTCTGCGACTCCTAGAGAGATTTTCTTCTTACTTCTTCTGACTCCCATCTCACAAGGAGAATTATTTTCCCAAGTTGTGGCTCCCCACACCACTTAGAGTCTGCGACTCCTAGAGAGATTTTCCCAAGTTGCAACCCATGTCTGGGTACCTACCTCATCACTGGCCAGGTGCATGAGGCAAGTAGCAATCACAGCAGAAACCCGTAGAGGTGGACCTGGTTACTAAAGATGGGGGGTTTGCCCACCTCCAGCTCCCACAGCCCATACCCGGCCATTTCTCTGGAGAAACTGAAACTTCAAAATTGTAGATTAAACGGTGGCTGGACTGTAGCACCCCCTCTACAACATTACTTGAATTCACACAGACTTTAGATTTTGACACTACTCCATTTGTTTGTCCTAGTACTATAGGCCTCCCAAATAGTAGCTCAAATCCCAGCTTTCTTCACATTTTCCAAATTGAAGAAACACATTTTTTCCCTCTCAAATTAGAGCAAACTCATCCTTTCATTGCAGGTGCCCCAATCAAGTACAACTCCTTCTACTTTTAAGACCAGAAAGAAACTGTAAAGGCAGCTTTCTTCCTTTAGCAGAAATTAGGGATTGCCCTGGAATCTACATAGGATACTTTTATTTCCTTCCCCCCCCCCCAGTGGGAGGGGGGCACTGAGACCTGGACAGCGGTCTCCACCACTTGAAACTGGACCCTGACCTTCTCACACAGAAGGTAAACAAAAGACACTTCCTTCCTGCTGGCAGGCAAGCAGGAGAACTTCCTTCTCCCACAGAAGGTAAACAGAAACTAACTTTGAAAACTCCCAACGTTCTATCTCACTCCCTCTGCTGCAGATTCCAATGTGGCTTATGCAGCTGTGACAGTTCTATGGTGATGTCATCTCTCAGTCTCAGCCGAGACTGAGAACAGAGTGAGACAGTGTGAAACCCATTTAACTGGAGTTTCACAAGCTGCCTTCCCTGCCTACCACTAGGTCTTACTGGGATTCTAGTAACCCTGGGTAACAAGGGGTTACACACAACATCAGGATCTTTATCCCTGGACTTCATCTATCCAATGCAGCTTTCTCCTACCCGAAGGCATAATCAGAGTTTTAACATCACAATCTGTTGCCATGTGAATGATCGATCTCTCAAGCAGAAACGTTGTGTCTTCAGGTGGGGAACAAGCAACAGAAGCAGGTGACCTTAAGTGACAAAGATCCTGATTTACATACCAACATATGAAGAAGACGGCAGAAAAAGGCTATGTGATCTATCTCGTATGCTCATACTGTAGGGTCTTCAGCCTAAGCTACTGACTGTGCCCCCCCCCAATCTGCCCTTACCCTCCTTCTGCCCCTTCTTTGAGCCATATCTTTTCATGCAAACGGTCTCAGTAATAAATAATGGTGAGAAGAAATACAGTACTAATGTGATATATAAGTTGAAGTGTGTCTAAACATTATAAAGTTCTTCTGGAGGCATTGTTTGATCTTCAAAGTTTCTTTTACAGAAACTGAAGAGCCAATTCAAGAAAATTACCATTCCAAGCATACCTCTCAAGATCCCTGATGACTCAAGTTTCCCTATGCCCTCAATGGCGCCTCCACAAAATGAAGCTTCTGCCACTGAAGAGTAAAAATGGGTACATAGAGTGGAGATATGAAGCAAAACCATATACACCATCAATTTTATGCTCCTGTTAACCTAAGAGCAATAACGTGAAATATCTTTCACCATTCAGGTACTGTATCTAGCCAGCCTAGTCTTGTAACTCAGTGCACTGTCTGCTCTGACTCTTCTGCTGTCTTGTATTCTGTCAGTCGGCCAGCCTGGTTCTGATTTTGTACAGTCTTTCGGTATTTTCAAAACCTTAATCCCGCATTATCAGTAAGAATTTAGAAGCATAAAATACGGTCAGATATTATAGTTACAGTCTAGTTATCCTCCAGAACATTTCAGTATACAGTGGTTTGTTAGTTACTCCAAGGGCTCCATGGGGACACGAGGGTTATAATAAACAGCAGTTAGAAATCCTCTTCTCGATGCAGGGTAGCATATGGAAAAATAAATAGGATGCTGTGTTGTATCAGGCAGGGTTTCACTAATGGAAACCAAGCTTTGATATTGCCACTGTACAGATCATGGTTAGGCCACACCTGGGGTACTGCATTCAGCTCTGGAACCCTCATCTGCGAAAGGATAAGGAAAGGGAAGAAACTATTCAGTGGAGTGCAACAGAAAAGATGCTGGGACAGCAAGGTAGAACCTATCAGGAGAGATTAGATGACCTAAACATGTACTCACTAGAGGACAGGAGAGAGGGATGAAATTATAGAAACCTACAGTGACAAACAGGCACACAACAGGTGGACTCCTTGGATTGATTTAAATTAAGCAGTAACTCAACAGCCAAGAGCCACAAACTCAAACTAGCAGGGGAAACTTCAAGAATGACTTAAGGAAGTATTTCTTTACAGAAAGGATGGTGACTAGGTGGAACAGTCTACCCAGAAATGTGATTAATGCTAGACTGTGTTAGAGGTTTAGCAAGATCAACCCTGGCTAATACACAGACATTTTATCACATCTTATACTGTGCATTTTTCTACATTTTGCAGGGGAGCTGCTGATGGGTGGCCAACATCAGAATCAAGCAGTTATAGAACCAGTACCCATACCTCTCAACCTTTTGTCCCCCCAAATGCGGAACATTGCCTATCAAAATGTGGAACAAATGGGCAAAATGTGGAACACTTGATCAAATCTTTACCTAAGAAGCTCAAAACACTGTTAAAATGTTGCATTTATGTTCAGAAAGTCTTATTAATTAAATAATATATTTTTGTGCTTCATTTACTATGGATTTTTGCTTTAAAATCTTGACTTTGAATGTGGAACACGTCCTCACAATGTGGAACAGGGAGCTTTTGTGAAGTAAAATGAGGAACATTCCTCGTAATGTGGTACAGTTGAGAGGTATGCCAGTATCCCCTCCCCCAAAAACAGCTTGAAAGCTTGAAATTCATTTTAGTTCAGGGTTTTAAATAATTGATTAGCAGTTTTTTTCTTGGGACAATACTATCTGTACAGAAAGTATTTATATAGGTTTTTTTAGAAGTGTTATGTTTGTTAAACACAGTGAGGCAAGTGCTATGCATTTTCACAGTGTTTTAGAACTTTTATGAGCAAAACGGTAATCAATTTTAGAGTTAATAGAACCCTGCAGTTAATTGCTTTTTCTTACTTTGCTTTCATTCAATCATTTCAACATTTTAAAGGGTTTTGATCTGATCATTCAGACAAATCGTGATTAGCCTGCCGCTAATGGCAAGATGACACCCTCATTGGTTAGGTAACTACACTAAATTTCAGCATGCCAATATGAGCTGAGGTCCCACCACTTTCTCTCTTTGTTATGTGGAAACTGCTCTCTGACATCGTATTTTATATAGTGTTCTCTGTAAAAGGGTCACAGGTGACCATGGAGGAGCTTAGGAGAAGGCCACATCACTCCTGTTTTAATGCAATGTTACAGGTTTTGCACGTTCAACCCTTGCTAATGGACAGTGATTTTACCACATTTCTTACACATTTTCTTAACTTTTGCAGGTGTGCTCCTGGTGTGTGGCCAAAATCAGAATCAAAACAGTTATAGTTCCAGTGTGCCCCCAAAAAGCAACTGGAAAGCAGTTAATTTATTCCATATTCTTACTTTGCAGTCATTCATTCATTAATTTTAACATTTCAAAGGGGTTCTTGGTCTATATAAGAGGAAGGCAGAGAGTGGTTTTCCACATAAAAAAGCTGACGGTGGAACCTCAGCTCATATTGGCATGTTCAATTTAAAATGTAGTTACCTGACCGATGAGGGGAGGGCCACCTTGTCATCACCAGTCAGGCTAATCATGATTCAGCCAAATGATGAGATCAAGAACCTTTACAATGTTAAAATGATTGAATGAAGGCGGTAAACATAATTGAATTAATTACAGGCTTTCAATCTGCTGTTTTTTTTTTTGGTGGAGCACTGGTACTGTAACTGTTTAATGCTAGATGTATCTCAGGGTAGAAAACTCAATGGGACATGTACAAGAAGGTAATAAAAATAGAAGGGAGGGTGAGAACCCTGGGAGCTCCAAAAGGGTTGAGGAATTCTAGGTCAGAGCAAGGGCAGACTTGATAGACTTGATTCTTCATCCTTTTCTGTCCTATACCATTGTATCTTCCTGCATTTTTTTTCATTTTGGCAAGGTAAACCTGATTTTGTCCCTTTGTCCATGATTTGTTTAAACCTTGCCCTTAATATTTGGACTTGGCTTCAGAGATATGTGCAGCTCAGAAAATCCTAAGTACTAGCACCATTGTAATTTTATGTGCAATCTTGTTCACTTATACTTTGTCTAAAATTTGTAAATTCTCTTCTGTTTTTACAGTGTATGTTACCCTTATCTAGCTTGTACTATTCATGATATGTTTTGACTAATGCTATGAGCTATACTGCTTGTCCTGTACTCTATTGTATCTGTATTTTGACTGTCTCACTTGTACTCTCCTGTGTTGTGCCTAAAGATAGGCATTTTAAGTCTAGTGCACGATCCGGTTATCAAAAACAAATAAATGAGGACTCATTTTGTATATCTGTGTTTGTCCTGATCCACCTGAACCCACTATGCTTGGAAAGCCACCACATTGGCTGCAAACTGAGAACTGACATATTCACCATCTCAGGTAGAACACAGCTGTCCAGCACTGGAGGGAATCTCTGCATCTTCCTAGGCCAAGTGAGTCTGACTGCATGTGAAACTAGCAATGAGATGGTAAAAAGTAAACTTAGGGTGACTCTCCGTTCCTCTCCCACTAGGACGATAGGACTAAGAAGAATGGTGCATTAGTTCTATATCAGTTCACCTTTTCTGCTTTAGTCTGCACAGAGAAGTGAGAATATTGATAATAACCACTGATGAGGGCTGTCCAACAGTCCAAAGGCAGAGCATCATACTGCCACACTGATGACCCAGGTTTAGGAGCGGACTTGAGAACTGGTGCTCGGGTGGCAGGCTGTGCAGGCGCTGCCACCATCAGTGATTCTCAGCCTGGAATGGGATGCTGCGGTGGTCTGATGATGCAGTGATGCCTAGATGGCCAAGAAGCTAGCTCCATGCAGTGGGGAATGCTGCATGCACTCAGGGCCTATGTCAGGAAGCTGGACAACACCAGGAGTTGGTTAGGGAGAAACCAAAAGATAAAAACCTCATTACCATCTACATGGCAGTCTTGGGCAAGCTTGGCTCAACACTGCAGTGCCCTCTGCTGGTAAGACGGCAGGGGGATAGTAGCTAATGAGGCTGGGAGGTTTCTTCCCCCCACGGCCATGGGGGGCTATGACATCGCTAAACTTCACTTGTGTGCTGAAGGCATCAGGACCTCCCAAAAATAGGGTAGTGAGAAAGGTTGTGCTCTGTCCAAAGGAGAGGGGGAGGAAACCAGGACAGAAAATGCAGGGAAAATGGTGGCAGCCATGGAAGGGGCAGGAGACAAACTCCTCCAGACCACAGATCCTGATGTGGGGTACAAGTCACTGCCTTGAAGCCAAAGAATACCCTCAGGTATGGAGGGCCAGGCTTGAGAAAGGATGTGAACCTGACCTGGAGACGGGCCTGATATTTACAGGATTTAAGGCCACTTTTTGATGCCAGGCAGAGTTTTGGCATACACAAACAGCCTTGGTACAACAACCTATATTCAAACTAGGTAAGTACTGTGGTAGTGTTAATTTAGTAGTTTTTTTAAATGGGGTTTTTCCAGCTTCCCATGAGCTATTGGGTATAGCAACGACAGCCATTGGAAACAGCAGGCAGGTTTTCTAAATCTGTTTGAGCAAGTGTGTTATGTAGTGAGCTGGTTGTTGATCGAGCCATTTCTTCTTTTCTTTTTCTTGTCTTCATATTGTGATATAGTAGTGCAATAATTGATCAGTTCATGTTGTGATAAGTAGTGCAATAACTGATCAGTTCATATTGTGATACAGTGGTGCAATAATTGATCAGTTCAGATCAGATACAGCAGCAGTAATTGATCAGTTCATATTGTGATACAGCAATGCAATAATTGATCAGCTCATAGTGTGATACTGTAGTGCAGTAATTGATCAGTTTATATTGTGATACAGAAGTGCAATAGCTGATCAGTTCATATTGTGATACAGCAGTGCAATAATTGATCAGTTCATATTGTGATACAGTGGTGCAATAACTGATCAGTTCATATTGTGATACAGCAATGCAATAATTGATCAGTTCATATTGTGATACAGTAGTGCAATAATTGATCAGTTCATATTGTAATACAGTAGTACAATAATTGATTAGTCAGGAAGCCATAAATGTGCAATACAAAACTCTGATTTGCAGTATATGAATTTTGTGTTATGTAACCCGCCTGAGCCTCAGGGATGAGGGTGCTATAAAAATAAAATGCCTTGCCTACATGCCCCCACCATACCTGGTCTCCCACATGAGTGGTTAAAAGTAAGGGTGGCCACTGAGCAGTGTAGTCCAGTGGTTAGAGCAGTAGGGCACAGAGATATGAACTTGGAGACCCAGGTTTGAATCCTTGCACCACTACTTACCAACTGTGGGATGTTCTTAAGTAAGTCAGTCAATCTCTTTGTGTTTCACCTTCTTGCTCTTTCTTCCTTTCGCCTTCTTCCTGTCTTGTTCTTTCTCTGTGATTAACCTCCCTCAGCTTGTCTTAACCTGCCTCAATCTTTCTGACCCTCACTGTGCTCATCTAATAACTGATACAGCTGTTCATGTCCTGTAAAGTGCTTTGGGATGTATAAGGGTGTTGTAATAATCCTATCCTTCCTTCCTTTCTTCTTTCCTTCCTGAAAGTAAAAAAAAAAAAACAGCTCCAGGCTTACATTCGCTTCAGTTCCCCATTAAGTGATGTAGCCATCAGTAAGGTTTAGTCACAGGGAGGGTCTGGATGATGAAAGAATACATGCCAGTTGCTGTAATAATACAGAAGCATTCTTGCACTAAATGTATTTGTTTTGTTTATTTAAAATTTTGGGGCCAAGAAAGGCACACTAAGCCAAAGCTCGTTTCCTGGTGCGACAGTGGAGAGTATTAAGCAGAGAGGTTAGGTGACTTGCTCAGGGCCACACAGTATGCAACTGGTGGTTGTGGGATTTAAACCTAGATCTGCTGGCCTCCAGGTTTACAGCACCAGGCTCTAACCACTGGGTTATTCTGCTTTCTTCCTCCCTAAATGATGCTAAATTAAGTGGACAAGTATGTACAGGATAGTGAGATCCTGTTTAAGCCATGGAAGACAAGTACAGTACTGTGCACAGTCTGAAAAAAAGAAATTACTGCAAGATGGGTCAGTTTACTCACTGACATGACAATTTTCAGGCTTTCCTTTAGTCTTTTGAGCAGTTTACGTAAACCATAGTCACACTGTACTTTAAGAACCTGCTTGTGTTTGTTGTTACATTGTATTTAATAAAAATAAACATGAGACAAAACCATTTACTATCAAATGTGGCTGTACGCCTCATATATGCAACGAAGCTAAACACAGATCCACAGATTACTGCATCTGGTAGAAGTGCCTTGACCTGGCCACCCTGAGAAACATCTACACCATGTTCCTGCAGTCCCAGTACTAACATACTAAAATGCCAGCAGAATAGGCCTAACGGTCTTCGTGTCTGTTGTTTGGTCAGCCCCCACCTGAGCTGACCTTACTGCACCCCCCCCGCCTCTCTGGCTTCTCCCTTCCCAGTCCCGATATTCCTGTTGCACAGGACTTTGCTTCCAGAACCCTTCCTGTACCTGTCCCACCCCTCTGAGCCCCCCACCATCTCTGCCTCCACCAGCCCATGGCACTACCACCTCTCAGTGAAGTAGCACCTCCTTTCTCCCCTGCATCTCCCCCTCCAGCTTCCACCCATGCCTCTAGTTGCTCCCCCAGAGCACCCTGACTGCTCCTCCCCTATTTAACTCCTTCATGTACTTGAAGACCTCTATCATGTCCCCCGTCCCTTCTCTCTTCCAGTGTGACATATTTAGCTCTTTGAGCCTCTCCCCATAGGGGCCTGTCCCCAAGGCCCCAGATCATTTGGTTGCTCTCTTCTGGACCCTCTCCAGGAGATTAATGTCCCTCTTTCAGTGTGGCCTCCAAAACTGCATGCAGTACTCGAGGTGCGACCTCACCAAGCAGTTATACAGAGGGAGAATCACTTCCCTCCTTCTGGAGGTGATCCCCCTAGCGATGCATCCCAGCATCCTGTTGGCTTTGGCTGCTGCCCTCCTACAAGTCTCAGAGTTGTTCATCTTGACATCCACCACCACCCCCAGGTACCTCTCAACCATTGAGACTTGTAGCCCTTCCCCCCCCCCCCCAAGGGTGTACACTTGGCCCGGGATTCTGGCTCCCAGATATAGTACCTTACATTTCCCTGCATTGAACCTCAGCTTCCACTTTCTAGACCACCTTTCCAGAGCCTCCAGATTCTCCTGTAGGGCCACCCTTCCCTCATCCCCATCCACCACCGCCCCCAGTTTTGAGTCATCTGCAAAGATACTCATTTCACTACTGATACCCTTCCTTATGTCGGAGATGTAGGTGTTGAACAGGAGGGACCCAAGGACCGATCCCTGAGGGACCCCACTAATGACCCTCCTTGGGGATGAGACTATCCCGCTAACCATGACTCTCTGGGTCCGGTCCTGCAGCCAGTTGCCTTATCCATTATCCAGTAGGGCCTGATCAAATGAACTAGCTTCACTAGGAGAGTGTTATAATTTTTGGTTATGGATTTTAAACAAAATGGATACAGCACAACTCACATTGACCAGGTGATCCAATGTAAATGTTCTGGGAGATTACAATTAGTAGGAAAAAAATGAAATTGTTTCCACTAGCTCTTCATCAGAGGATTTTTTTTCTGCTTGAGGAAAAGCTTGTCTCAAAACGTCCTTAGTGTTTTTTTCAGCCATTACATAGAGTCCTACAAAACAACCTTCCATCACTGCTGAGTTATTCTGAGTTGTGTCTAGTACTGAACAACATATGCAGCCTACCTTACTTAATGAGGGAAGCAGCTTTACAAATTTGTGATAACAATAAAATTATTACTCACACAAAGAGGGAATGTGTTAGTAAGATTTACACATTCAGCTCAGTCTTGTTTTCACTGGTGGAACCAGGTGTTGCCAGAGTTTATTTACTAAACAAGACCAGTTCCAGCGGATTGCGGGCTTATTGACTTAAGAATGACAGACTAACTACTTGTAACATGGTAGGATAAGCTCTATAAGAACAGGCCTGGGACTGTGGCAGAGGCACGGGGGAGATGGAAGGCAGATCCACAGTTACTAGGGCTTAAGGGAAAGATATGAGGGCCTTGGTCACAGTAAACTGGTATGGAGTGGCGGCTGGGCTCTAGCTAGGGGTATTTGTATGAATGTACTCATTCAAGCTCTAATGTATTTGTCATTGTACTAGAGATACTGTTTACATGTGATGAAATGTTATCTAAAGCTTTTTTTTCCATTTAGATTTTTTGACCAGATTTTTTCCCTGTTTTCTGTCCGTCCCTGTACCTCAGCCATGTGTGCATGTGTGGAGGCCCACACACACACCGTGTCTCGAGGTGCCCTCCCATTACTAGCCACCTCCTTCCACCTATGCTGACCTCCAGACCTCCACCCGATGGCAGCGAAACTACGGGGTGGGGGCGATGACCACCCCAGGAGAGGAAAACTGCCTTCCATCTGCTCAGTCCTGCTCCCACCCCCCCATGCCAGCTCCTTGACCACCCGAGGCTGTTCCTGAACCCAGGTTGCTGGTGTAATGCGAGGTAAGGCGTCCAGCACCTCAGCCCTCTGCGCAGCAGGTCGGCATCTAAAGCTTTTTCAATAAACTTCAAGTTACAAGTGTAACCCCTGGGTGGCACTGTCCCATAGGCTACTACTGCTGTCGTGACTAGGCACAGGTTGAGGGCCTGAGTTTGGTGAATGGGTGCTTTCACCTGGAGGAATGTTTCTGAGGTAGTGTAACTGCTGTTGGTATAGCCCTCTGGGATGCTATAACCCCCCCTCCAACCCTTCTTGTGGCCTAAACAGTATAGCAGCAAATAAACAATCACATGTACTATATGATAACACTTTTAAACCCACACTCTGTACACTTACCTCCAGGGCTGGACCAGCTACAAAGGCCCTGGAGACTCCCTGTAAAATAAGATCCGTTATACAACAGTTCAATGGCAGTACAATACTCCCACCATGGAGGCACACGTTAGCCAGCTTAAATGCAAAAGCACAAATTCTGATTTATTCAGGGGATTTGACAGGGGTGGGGCAATAATTTAGCAAGTGATTATTAATTCTGATTGATTTAGGTTGAGGACACATGCACTAAGAGTCCCTCTATCATAGTCATACACTCTGGATACCCAGTTGTTAATGTAGGCTAGCCTGATGTGTTGCCCGGGGTAGGCTGGCGCTGTAGCTGTTGTTGGGGCCCATAGGAAGAAAACAATTACATGCACATCAACCCAGAGTTTGTAATAGAGAGCCGGGTGGCTCAGTTCATGATAATAAACCCAAACAAGTAAATCAGATGACACACAATGATTGCAGCTTTGTTGCAGGGAGCTACCGTGTTTAGTATTCATACTACCGAGACCAGGAGGCAGGACTGATGAGATGAAGACCTCTGGATGGTGTTCTGGTTTGCCAGGGGAAACAGGGCCCACACAACTCACCAGAGAGGGTCTTTCATCGGAAATGTCTCTGTGATGTGAGCGGTAGTCTAGGCTGAGATGGCAGGGCCCAGACCAGAGCAGGCAGTTCGGATTTAGTCTGTGTGAGTGTTGGAGCAGCTCCCCGCTAGCATAACACATTTGAAGGTGGGGAACCAAATCATGACCCACACAGCACATTCAGCACACTTATAAGCAACACAACCTTAGTCACAGTTCGGGAAAGTCCGATTGCAATTTAGCGAAGTTCTGAGCAAACCTTCAATCCATGACTCACTTTGGTACCTGGCAGGCTGATCGCTTCTGGAGCAATTCTTCGGTCCCAAATTCAGACAATGATCACTCTCTTTCTCTTCAGACTTTAGATCTCAAACAAAGGAATTAGATTTAAGTCCAACTTTCACATTCACAGGATCTCTCACTGGAAGATGTGACAGGCAGGCCAGTGCAGCCTTCCTGCTGATTCTCCTGTGCTACTACGCAGGAGCAGCTACTCGATAGCTCGAGCTGATCATTCTACAAACTCCAGCTCAAAAGCTGACTCTGCTGCAGGAAGCTCTGGGGATTTTCTCTGAGATCCAAAAGATTTGGTTGCTTGAGAGAACTGTCTGTCACAGCAAGGGCTCCTCCTCGAGGTCCATTTAGGTGCCAAACCTTAAAACCTACAATTCCTACAGAAATTACTCCCACAAGACCTCTGGGGACAGTCTTCATTTAAGGTCCCCTGAGGTTTGATTGGTCCAACTCTGGCAGTCCAGAACCAAAAAAGTGGTTCTTATGCAAAAAGTCCAAGCTGCAAAAGAGGGCAGGTTAAACAAACTTCTATACTATTATTAATAATGCAGATAAACAGTAAACGGACACAGTTCCTAACAGAGCTCCCTCTGCGCATATAGCGACTGCAGAATGGAGCAGAAATACCACTCACCTGGCTGGTCACGAGCCCTAAACTACTCAGACCCAGCCCAGACTAATTTCTAACACAGCATAGTGACTCTCTTAAAGAGAGACAGGCACGGAGGCTTTCTATAGCACTCTCACGCAGACACATACAGCTATTGCAGACACAGGACACCATCCTGACAGTGGGCATTAGGCAGCCCAGGAAGACATGTTAGTAAACCCACTTTGTAGAGGGGTTACACAAGAAAATAAAATGGAAATAGTACTTGTCGGTGGGGAGCCAAATTGAACAGAGCAGTCGTGAAATGTGTTTTTTTGGTCCAACCTTAGTGGTACAGGTCAGAATGGTGTTATGGCAGGTTTTATTAAAAGAGCCTGAAACCACGTTTTCTTTTTATTTATTTTAAATGTTTGTCCAGGAGAAACATTCTGTACCGCAACCAGTTCATTTTCATGTGTGTCCTGAGGGTTGGCTCATATGTATCAAAGCAGCAGTTTATTGAAAGCTATTTATTCATTGACAAAAATGTCACCATATCATTATTTAGTAAACATGCAATTTGACATCCTTTGATTCCCTTTAGTGTATTTTTTTTTTCTCAGATATTTTTAAAACAGCTTTTATAACTAAGTTTGTAGTAATGATCCAAGTCATTAGAAATGTACACCACTCGCACTTTAAAAAAACTCTTCTGCTGAGATAACTTTTAAAATCTCTTCTGCTAAGACTATATATACTAGAGTCGTACTGTGTATATGAGGACAATGCTAGCACAAGTTTTTGATGGAAAACAGCATAGCACCACACAAAATGTTTGTTTTCCATGGTGGGTGTGGCAAAAGGACAGAAGTAGACTTGTGAAAAACTTCAAAACCATATATTTCTCATCATCAAGAATCAAATACGTGAAAATAAATGTGGAAATACTGATATTTTTCCCTTAAAAACAATGTTACTAACATTTTTGGCCATTAACAAATACTGCTGCTTTAGCTTCATAGGACCTGTTCTTGCTAGAAAGACTAATTGGCATTGAGCTGAGGGAGAACACTACACAATGTGCAGAGGCACCACAAAGTGAATACAGTGCAAGTCACTACAAAATGTGTAAACTGCAGCTCTATGTAGTGTAATAAATGTGTGGGGGTACAACAGAGAAAACGCTATATACAGTTGGATAACGGCCTATCAGAGGTCAAGGCAGACCAAGTAGAAAATAAGTAGGGAGGGGGCAGACAGAGAGACTTAAATGAACATAAGTGCTTGGAAGGTTTTGAGTGATTGGCTCAGGTGTACCCAGTCAAGGTCCGAGGTCTGCTACAAGATGGAGGGGGAGGAGCAGACACAGGTAATACTGAACAGTTCCTTGGCTTGTTTCCGCAGAACTATGGTAAAGTGGATTTCTGGAGGTAGGGAGTTCCGGTGAGCAGGGATCCTCCAGAAGTAGGCGGCTTTTCCTCTTGACAGGCAGGATCTGTAACACAGTAGTAAATTAGAACCTGAAAACAAATAGGGTGGAATATAAATTACCCCTCCCCCCGAGGGAAGGCCACTCCAGTGTAGAGTATTGGTCACAGTGGTAAGTGTGGGGGTTAGGATAAAATGGAGAAAGCATTGAAATGGGGGTCCAGCCTAGCTACTGAGGTCTTAGGGGCTGCACCATAGACTATGTCTCCATAGTCTAAGACAGAGTATAATTTTCTGAACAATCTCATGTCCTGACACCAGCAGAAGACAGGATTTGTTATGGTGGAGGGCACCAAGCTTTGGTAGGACTTTAGAATAAATGGCATTGATGTGGTTGGACAAGTCAAGGGACTGGTCCGGCTAAATGGCATAGTCCAAAAGAGAACCATCACTGGTCGTGAAAGTGGGACAGGCGGTGAGGTTTGCCAGTTTGGGTTTGAAACCAAAAGTCATGTCCATTGTTTTTTTCCCATTCAATTGGTTTGGAACAACTTCTGAATGGCATCCAGGCAAGACTCTATTCTACATTCAAGAATGTTGATGTCAAGGCCATAGGCAAAAAGAACAATCTACCATAGTCTGTATAAATGTGGATATGGGAGGAGACACAAATGGTGGGCAAGTCTTTTAAAAAGATTAGAACAGAATGAGGACCAAAACTGAGCCCTGGGGACCCCTTATCTGTAGTGGGGAAGAGGTGGGCCTGACTTATGTGAATGGATTGAACTCAGTTTGATTGGTAGAAACTGAACCAGAAAGTAGCCCACTGACAGACCAGCACTGGTCAGCTTGTTCAATAGGAGAGGGTGGGAGATCATTTCAAAAGCCTGAAGAGATAGATGAAATGGTATAGTAGAGGAGTCCCTGATTCATCCCAAGGAGGATAGCGTCAGAGAACATAAGCAGTGAGGGGAAAGTAGAATAACCGGGCTTGATGCCAGACTGGAAGGGGCTGAGGAAGAAGGAAGAGGACTGAAAAGCTGCAAGCTGGGAGTGGACAAAGTGTTTTTGACTCTTCACAAGAAGGAGGAGGAGATGGGTCTGTAGTTCTCTGGGACAGAAGTTCACCACTTTTGTGCAATATGATAACTCAGGGAATTTTCATACCTGGGGAAATGTAGAAGAAAGAAAAGAAATGTTCAGGGGTAGCTAGATACAGGGATAGCAAAGAATGGGTCATACATGAGTGTTGGATTAAGGCCGCCTGGGCTGCTCTTTTTAGAGAAGTCCAAGGATTTGAGATCCTTGAGGGTGTCCACTGGAGACATACAGGAGAAAGCAAGGGAGAGTATTTGGGACTGGGTGGGTTGTAAGGGAGTGGGGTAGTGGGGGTCAGAGCAATGTTGATAGGGAAAGATCGAGTGGTCAGTAAGAAGGGACACTTCTGGTAAAATGATTGTGCAAGGTACTAGCAACCTTAGAGGGCAGAACTGAGGAAGTCAGTGACTTATAATAGAGGGAGTTGGAGCTGACTAAGGGAGAAGGTCGAAAAGGTTGTGGAACACCTTTCAGAATTTGGATAGACTGTCTATGTGGGCTTAGAAGGCAGATATGATTTAGCTAATCTTTGCTTCCTACAGCGGTTGAGGGCAAGCATTTGCAGCAGGTGCCTTGTGGGAGGCCCAGGCTGCATCACCTATTTTCTCAATAGCAACACGGTTGGCCGACACCCAGAGTAGGTGGAAGTATTTCACCCTTGTCTTCCAGAGGGGAGCATGTTTGGCCCACATCCTCAAAAAAGCTGCTGTTGTACTGTAACACTTCATCAACATTTTGGGACTAGTTCATGTAAGACAAGTCAGTACTGGAGATGTCAGCCAGCAGTGAGGAGAGGTCTAGATCCTGGAAGAAGTGGGATAAGGTAATGTTGGGGAGAGGGGACTTTAGATACATAGAATCATAACCAGAAGTAAAATGAACTTCACCTCTTACTTCTGCCATCCCAGCAGTGATGTGGCCAGTGATCTAGTGCACACCGGATTATACAGTGGTCTCATAATGATGGACGTTGGTTGCCTCAGACCACACACTTTGCATCCCTAACCATCGAGGGGGGTTAACAGCACTTGGGGTTCAGTTGGCTGGCACAAGGGTATGTTAGCAGGCTTGAGGACCAAGCTTAATGGTGGCGGTAGGTAAAAAATTTGATTCAAAAAGAAGACACGCTAGTATGAGGCATGATCAGGGTGGTGAGTGGGTGGGGCTTCAGTTTTCCTAGGGGGTGGTGGAGAAAAAGCCACAAAAATTGGAAAATGTATTTCACTTCAACCCTGCCTTCATTGGAGATGGCCAAGATCTCTGGCCCCTGCATCTCCTCTTCCCCAGCATCAGATTTGAATGTACTCCTCCTACGCTGCTCTGGGGACAGGCACTATTGAACTGTATGAGTTCTGAATGAAAAGGGAGATGAGTGAGGCAGGGGTGCTAGAGCTTAGTCTAGGCCCTCCCAAAAGGTCGGAGCATGTAAGCCTGTGATGGCGCGAAGGATGTCCTGGTGGCTTAAGAGGCAGGAAGAAAAACAGTGGCAGGGAACCATGGTTGCAGGGGTCTCGACTTCTGCTGTGCAGATAATAAAAAACAAAGGTTTTAATAGAAAACACAGTGGAGGTACTGGGCATAGTGATACTAGCAAAGGAAAGAATGGTGGTGCACTCACCCAGCAAAGTAAAAGTCTTGTTGATGAATTAGGAACACTTGGTCACCTATACTAGAGCCATTGTTTCATGGCTGACTGCTACTTTTTCAAGGATGTGGTCCTTCTGAATCCATAATTAGAATGTATTTACTTATCTTTTCCTTATGCTTGGATATGTCAGCTCTGGTATAGGTGGTCCACATATTCCTAACCAATCAACAAAATATTTTGTTTATTCATTATTTACTCATTTATTTGTTTACTTCTCTGGGTGAGTGTGCTTCCATTCTTTCATTTGCTAGGAAGAAAAACTGAACATTAAATATTTATATTTATTGAAAGAAAAATAGTTTGCAATAATTACGGATACTATCTAAGAGAAACATTTTTTCATCCCTGACAATATTTAATGATGCAATGGGAGCTGCTGTACACTGATGGATTATACTGGAGGTAAATAACGCAAGAGTATTTCCTGTGACCATCCATCTTTCTTTAAATTAAGAACCACAATGTTTGCTATAATTATTGTGTTACCTTTCAATAAAAGCAAATTGTTATTTAACTTTCTGACTGGTATAAAACTACTCAATTTTGAAATTATTGCCACATAGCTACAATTAAATGATTGCTTCTTTCTTTTTCTGCTTCCCACACAGCCCATGGGATCGGAGCGGATGGAGATGCGTAAGCGGCAGATGTCGGTGCAGCAGGAGACGCCAAGCTCCGTGCAGGCGCCACAGGCTCCCAGCAACCGCGGCTCCAATGCCTGCTGCTTCTGCTGGTGCTGCTGCTGCAGCTGCTCATGGTATGTGTTTCAGTACCTTTGCTCACATTCTCTCAGTAACCCCAGATGTTGCCTAAAAACTTGGATGGCCCTCAGACTTCAAGCCTTAATTTTAAGTCTGGGTTCCAGTCCCTAGCGAAGTTCCTAAAGTAGAGTGTTTTTCTTTTTGCAATAAATTTGCCTTTCATACTAAATGTGAGTAATGTGGATACATATAAACATGTCTATTTACAGGCAAAGGCCAGAAAAGGGGTATATACGTTCATTATAGACAGGGGTGTCATGCAACCAGAAATTTTGGAGGGGCACAAAATCCAAACCCTTCTGGGGTGGTTTGGGAGCATGCCCCCCCCCCCCAGGAAAAGTTTGAAAAATTGAAGTCAAATGGTACATTTTGGTGACTTTTAGCAGGCCAGGATGCTGTTCCACGACATGCTAAATGGCATCATAATGATAGAGCAATGATACATTTTTTTCTGTCTTTGTTCAGTCTGTGGACAGTGGCCTTTTGTATTTTCCTCAGCACTGTAGCTCACTTGATGACAGAGCACGGTACCACACACCCCATAAAGCAAAGAAGGACATTGAATGATGAAATATACCAGTCCCACAACTGCCTGACCCCCTCAGAGACTACAGACAGCAAGCTGGGGCTGTGGCAGCTATCCATCCCTACCTTGCTTTGCCACAGACAACCTTCTGTATCAAGAGGCCTTAGCAATAGATCAACAACATGCACAACATTCGAAAATGACTATGGCTATTATCAAAGACCTATTGCAGCACTCTGATCATAGAGCAAGATGACTCAGTCAGTCTGAAGTTGTAGATGAGTATTAAATGGTGAAGTTCACATACATTTGATTTCCCTAGACTGCACCTATACAGCCAATACCAACCAACCCACCAACACAGTCAGTCCCCTGCACCTACATGGCCAGTGAGTTTTAACGTTTCAAGCATTCAGCTCTCAAGTAAAACACCACCAGCTCCTCACTCCTGCAGCAACACAAACAGCCCCTGCACTAGTGCAGCCAGTATCGGCCAACACAGCCATTCCCCTGCACCGAGGGCCAGTGAGCCCTCCCCCATCCAAGCGACCAGCTCCCACTTCACATGGCCAGCTTCCAAAAATGAACACAGCTAGCACCCCATAAACAGCACCCGCAACAATGTGGCCAGTACCCTCCACCACAACACAGCCAGTCTCCAGCACCAACACAGTCCCTCCCCCCTTCCAAGGGTTCAACTCCTGCCATACCTGGGAAGAACTCTCAAAACAAACGCAGACAGCTTTCCAGTTCCCACCCTGCAGCAACATAAACAGACCCTGTACCAACACGGCCGATACCATCATTCCACCAGCATGAATGGCCAGTCCCTCCAATCCACTCAGGCTAACTTGGCCAGCATCTGCACCCCACCAAGCGAAGCTGACCTGCATCTCCACCCCAACTAAATGAATCTGACCAGCATCCCACCACACCAACATGGCCAGTTGGCTCCGCCAACTTAAAATGCAGTCAGTCCCCTTCCCTCACCTCACCTGTAAAGTCAGCCCCACATTATCTTGGCCCAGCAAACAGCTCCCCAGTCACATCACACCAACATGGCAGCCCCCCACCCCACAAAAAATAAAAATAAGGCATAAACCACAGAAAATGTAAATATATGTATACAATCAAAGTACTGTACATACATTATGCCATCCATATATTTAGGACATTTTCTTCATAAGCACCATCCATATATGTAGGCTTTTTTCTTTTTTGAGGTGCAGTTTAACTGACATCATTGATGCCACCCTAGCTCTGTTTCTGTATATAGATATATAGGAACTGTCAACAAATTTTTTCATAAAGAACATAAAACATACATAATTCCAGAAGCAACCAGACCTCCAAATTCCCAGCTGCATAGAAAAGGTGGTACTTTGAATGCATTTTGCTCATTTTGGTTTTTAGCTTACTAAAAATATTATTGAGCACACATACAGGTGTTCTTATAACCTGACCCCTACCCTACATCCGAGTGGATCGAAAACGTGGTTTGATTTTTTCATAAAAAAATTGGAATCACAATACCACAATATCCTTTCTTGTTTTCTTTACACAGCTTGTATCATTTGCACTCAGCACTAACATATGCATTGATGGTCAGAAACAGCAGCATTTAGAGTATTAGGCTGATTAAAGATAAATTATTGGGCATAGATACTGGTTTCTACAACCGAACCCCACCCCCTATCCTCCGAGTGGGCACTTCCGCTTCTTGTACAAACACTGGTGTGACTTATATTCATCTGATCTGACCCTCCCCGGGAATATGTGCTGCTTCGTGTCTTGGAAGCCACTGGATTCAAAATATTCCACAAGCCTTTTCTTTAGAAGTGTCTCCATTAACTTCTCCACCACTATTGTCAGTCTAACAACTCTCTATACTACCACCAATCTTCTCAACTTTGAGGAGTGACTGCTCTACCAGACCTGCCTTCTCGCTAAGAAATCTCTGCTAGGACTCTCCCCCTCGGGGGTCTCCACCTCCCTACAGCAGCCATCTTTGTCCATCACCACCCATAGCTCTGTTAAGGCCACTTTCAAGGTGCCCAGAACCAAGACCTCTCTTGCCCAGAGATCCTTCCTCTACCGAGCCCCCACCTGGTTCAACTCCCTCCCTAGCTGCATCTCCAACTTGCCAAAAATTGGCTCCTTCAAAACAGCCCTTCGGAACCATATCTTTAATACCCACTGTTGTAGGTGCAACTAACCCCCTGTTGTAACCTGTGGTTCCCACCCGCCTTGCCCCCCTGGCTCGACAATGCCCACTGGACAGCCTCTCCCTCCCCCAGACCTACCCCTTCCCTACTAGGTCCAAAAGGGATGTAACCCACTGTCCTCTCTGAGGACCTACTATATCCATGAGTGTAACTCACAATTTTGTAACATTATGTAACCCAAGTAACATACAAACTATTACATTATGTAACCTATGTGTATCTATGTTAAATGTGCCTTTTACTGCACTTGTAATGTTATCCTCTTTTTCAATCTGCACTGTAATAACTGTCTTAATGTCTGCCCCCCCACGACGAGGTGTCTTTGTAAATGAGTCTCTGACTCAAAGGTTGTAAACCCGATTTGTAATGAATAAATGAATAAATGACAGGCCAGTAGTTGCCAGTCTCCTCCCTGCTGCCACTTTTATGAAGTGGGACTACATCTGCCCTTCTCCAATCCTATGGAACCACTCCTATTTCCAGTGGTGCAGCCAGTACTTCCCTGAGCTCCCCCAACAGCCTGGGTGTACCCCGTCCATCCTCATAGCTTTGTCCACTTTCAGATTAACAAGTCCTTTCAGGAATGTCTCTTCTGTGAATGGACTTGTGTCTACCTCCTTCTCCTTGTGCAATCAGATGGCTCCACGTCAAGGGCCTGGTAGGAGTTGCCATACTGCAGATTTTAGTAGTCGAACGAAAAAAACATTTTCTTAATGGGACAAGCCTGGAAAGTTGGGCGAATGAACGAATATTCATTGCACTGTCTGGTTCGATCGATCATTGACCCCCGCATTTAATGTAACAAACTCCATCTCTCCTACCTTTACCAGAGAGTTTCAGATGATAAGACACCTCTCTCACAATTCTCTCTCCCCCACCCCACTCCACCCCACCCCTGGGTCCCCTTGGGCCACCTTTCAGACCATTCAGCAAGTCCAGCTGTCAGGGTACTTTTACACATACATGAAAGTCATAACCTCTCCCCCCCCCCCACCAAGGCCATTCACTGAGCAAGCTCAATTGTCAGAGCACCATGAGCAGATTAATAAATATTCATGTACTGTATGACTGGTGTCCAGTCTGGTCCTTTCCACCTGGCTCCTTTTAAATATCTCTGTCTCCCCCCCCCCAGCCATGAAGCAAGCCCAACTCAGAGCACCAAGTCTACCTGACTCTGAATAGGAAATGTATAATTCTTCTTGAGAGATCAGCCCTGCACTTTAGATTTTTATTTAGCCCTTGCAGAAATTCTGAGTGTCAGTGTCTCAGTCTCTCATTTTGCCAAACCTTTTATTTTTTGAGTTTTTAACTGAGCCAGCCAGCAGCTTAGTGAAAGTCCAAATGCTGCACAGAATAAATAAGTTGTTTATCTCTCCATAAAAAATTTTTCGTCTCAGCCAAAGAAGCTTCCATTTATTCACTTCTAAGTCTCTGGTCTAGTAGTATTAAGTCTCTCAAATAGAGAAAATCTCTGACATGAGGCAGGTGTTTGAGCAATAGAGCAGGAGGGACTTACTGTGTGCACCACACTTTCTGTGGGTTCCCTTTCACAGGCTGTACACAGGGCCACTCCGATGACCACTGCTTCTGGAAGCTGGTCAAAGAATGCTTCCTCTTCAGCTGCTTTTTCTTGGCCGCCAGTGCCATGACACCCGACAAGGACTCAGGCTGGTCTCCTGCCCCAAAGTCACTATTCCTGCCATGCTCATCACCAGACGACTGCATCGTGGTCCGATTTAAAGATTTAAAAAACTACTTGGACTCCTCAACTTGAAAGATTTAAATTCTCAGATGACTTGTCCAGTCACTGTCGCCATGGTCTAAAAATGGGATTCCTTGGCTCATGCTGCACTAAGTGACTCATAGCTGCAGACAAGATTACTGCTCAAAACGCAGTGGCGGACGATCATAGAGACAAGTTCCGTGGCTGTGCAGTGTTGTCGAGACAGGCCAGGAGCGAGCGCAGCAGGGGCATGCGCTAGAATATGCTTCTGCACATGCGCGGACTTGTAAATGGGTCCTATTACGGGTTTGACTTTAGGCTTGTGGGTGAGCAGGTTAAAAGTCCCTACATCAGGTCAGACTCGCGAAATATGGGTCACTTGGGGGTTATGCCATTTTTAGCAGACCCCATCCCCCACCGCTACCACCAACGACTTCAAAAAATATATATTTTGTTTTAGTGCATGGATTTCTTGAAATTAATTTTACTCATTTTTTATTGTAATTTGTGCAATGATATTGGGGGGGCACATGCCCCCTCAGGCCCTATGGGCATGACGCCACTGATTATAGACATACCTCTTTACTGACCCTTGACGGATTTTCAGGGAAATGCCTAATTTTGCAAAATTCCTCTGACCCTCAGAAATCATTGATCTGCTTTGAGGATATCTCCTTCATTAGGCCACACCTTTGGAACTATAGGCCGTCAGCATCAGGACCACTTGGAAACATTTTGCTAGCCAGGGGCCACCCACAATGACATCCTGTGTTTACACATATATAACGTGGGCTCCTCGGTTCTTTCTCCTGCCATCAATCAGCCTTGTTGGACCTGCTGAAGGAAATACCATCAACTTAGCCATTGCCATTTGTTATTTTACTTTTCTTAGTATTCTGTTGATGTCTCTATATGCCTCCAAAGTTTGTATTGACTCCATGCCAAGGACTGCAATACAGAGGTGCGGTCTTCCTCAGAGAGAAGGGATGTGTTCTCCTGCCACAGGACAGGGATGCTCAAGCACTCTTGGTATACAGGAATCACTATGTCTCTGTGAAAACAATGTTATATCTCCTGGGCGTCATGGCTGCAGCCATAGTGACTATGCCACTGGCATGTCTTCATGTGAGGATACCACAGCGGACACTGAGGATCCAGTGAGATCAGTTGACAGATGAGCTAGACCGAATGGTTCTCATCATGTCTCCTCTTCGGAGAGAGTTGTTGTGGTGGATGGATCATGACAACCTACTGAAGGGCATTCCATTCCTTGCACCAGCTCCTGTATAGATCCTCACCATGCATGCCTTGGGCTATGGTTGGGGTGCTCCTCCCGGCTCACCAGCCACAGGGGTCATGGACCAAGGTGGAGACTAAGTTGCACATAAATGTCCTGGAAATGCAGGCTGTTCTGTGTGGCCTCCAGGCCTTTCAGAATCATCTCTGCCCAAGTGCTCTGCTAATCTAGATATACAATATTAGTGTGATGCACTGCATGAACAAACAAGGGGGCACTCATTCCTATCCCTTATGCAGAGGAGCACTGAGGGTATGGTACTGGGTTCTGTCTTATGGCCTTCAGCTATCGGCTGTGTTTCTTCCCAGTTTCTAAAACATCTTGGGTGACAGGTTAAGCACAAGGAGTCTCTTTGTATACAAAATCCTAAGCTTCTACTGAAGGTGATATCTGAATTTACACTGAATCAAACGATACACCTTCCTGTATATTATGCTGAGCATGCCAACCAGAGTGAGGCAGTGCTCCAAACTCTGAATGTACACAGAATACTAAGATACTGTGTTCCTCACACCAAGGACTGCAGAAAGTCCTCTCAGCTGTTTGTTTCATATGTCTCTGGGAAAGAGGGTGCTTCTTTATCTAAACAACGCCTATCCAAATGGCAGGCACATTGTATTATGTAATGTTATAGGAAGTACTGCAAGGAACTTCCTGGTGCTGTCTTTGTTCACTCCACAAGGGGTATGGCCTCTTCTGTTGCTTATTTCAAAAATGTCCCTGTTGCGGCCAAATGTGTAGCAGCCACATGGTGCAGGGTTCATACTTTCACTAAACATTACAGTCTGGACATCATCTCTTGTAGATGTGCTGGCATCAAGCTTGCTGTAATGCAAGGTCTTTTGTCTTTTTTTTTTTACTTTTTATTTAAAAGACACAGAGCACATCAAGTTCATGACATACACAGTCATATAATAGATTAACATACATTAAATAAAAATAATTGCAGTCATCCAAAATGTTATTACACTTCATTCAAAGACAGTTACCTCTTAGACAGATTGATTGAAATAATAAAGATGAAGGGTGGGGGGAAATAAGAATGATTCCCAAGAAAACTTACCACTTCAGGTATAGCAACATAACCCCCACCAGACGAACAACCCGGTCAGTCCAGAGCCCTTAAATCCACTGAAGCTATCCCCCATCTCAATCTGCATCCATTTTCCAATGACCCGAGTATCATGGGACAAAGGAGTCATCCTTTTGAGAAATAAAAAATACCCAAGACCTCCAATGGAGCTCAAAACGGGCAGCTTGTCCCCTGCTTTGCGCAATTAATCACTCCAAATAATAGACTTCATTCATAATTCCATGCCACTGGGCAATTGTTGGGGGCTGAATTTTCCATAAACAGGTGATAGCTTTTTAGCAGCTGTCAAGTACATGTACAACATATTTCTAGCGGGGGACCCATCTGAAGCAATATGTAGAAGTACCAGTTCTGGAGTTAAAATCGGCTCCAGTCCCATCAGTCGTGACACTCTGATCTCCATCTCCCTCCAAAAAGTACTAAGCACTGGACAGTACCAAAAGATGTACTCAGAATTAGATAGTGATTCTCTACAAGCCCTCCAGCAGGCCCCATATGAAATTTTAAGATATTTTACTAGTTTGTCTGGGGTGTTAAAAAAGTGACTGCGACATTTCCAGATAAACTTCTGCCAATATAGGGCAGGAGACATTTTCATGAAAGGTAGAATAGACTCTAGCCACTTCTGATATGTTACATTTGTGGCAAGTTCCGTATTCTAGGCCTTCAATATGGATTGTGTAGTCTCACTCCAGTGATCTCTGAGTGCCTTATATGCTAAACCAATTAAACTGGGGTACGTCCTGCTCCCCAGTGAGTCAAAAATTAACTTCAAATGTTGGGGTACAGGGGAAGGAATTGTACACCATGAGGGGCCCTTGTGCAACAAAAAAGTCCAAACTTGTAAGTATCGGAAATGTTCCTGACTAGCCAACTGATGTGAAGCCTGTAAGTGGGCAAAAGAGACCACCCCATGGGTGTGCAAAAACTGGAATATGTATGATAATCCCTGCTGGTGTCATCTGTGAAAAGTCTGATCCAGGCATGCCGGCAGAAAGTCCGCCTCAGTCGACTGCAGGCGCACTTAATAAAAAAATAAGTGTCAGCATGGGGAGTGCCTGTATTCTATATCAACCCCGTAATGTGTCCCTTGTTCCGAACATGACAATATTAAAGTTCAGAGGGGAAGTTAGTGGTGCAAAAATTATCATGCCAACATCATACAAATCATTTAGCACAAACTCAATGTGCTTCCAAGAGGCCACGAAGGAGGGATTAAGCCATTGCAAAATCATTTTGTCTAAGACCACATTGTGATATTCCTTAAAACTGGGTAGGTTTAGGCCTCCTCTGTCAATTGGCAACTAAAGCAGTGACCAGTGGACTTGAGGATGGTGACCAGCCCTCACAAATCTTGATAGGGTTCTATTCCAAGATATGAAAAAATAGGAGGAGGGGGTCACTGGGAGGGTTTGAAGGAGATAAAGAAATCTGGGCAGAATCGTCATATGGATGGCGTCTATTCTAGAAAGGAAAGATAACTGAAGGTGGGTACATTGCTCAGATCCCTTTCCATCACCTGTGTCAGAGGCTTATAATTTATCAATTCCAAATGTAACAGATTTTGAGGTAACTGTATCCCTGGTATTTTATTTTAGTACATCTCCAGCGGGACGGAAATAACTGTTCTAACGCCTGCGATGGAGAGAAATTAAGTGCCAACACCTCCATCTTTTGTACATTAATCACATATCCTGAGATCTCTGCATACATCTGGAGGACCAGCAGAATTTCAGGGACAGATTTCTCAGGATGTAAAACTGTTGATGATACGTAATCTGCATAAAGGAAATTTTTAAATATCTGCCCTCCCAGCAGAATTCCATCCATCTCCTCATGTTCCTGAACAACCACCGCCAATGGTTCAATACATAAAGCAAAGGGGAAAGAGGGCAACCCTGATAGGTCCCTCATGTCAAGGGAAATGATGCAGAAATATGCCTGTTGACTCTAAGGAATGCCTGAGGTGTTGCATAAATATTCCAAAAGCCATCTTATAAAGTCTTCTGAGAAACCAAATTGAATAAGGGCATTCCATAGAAAAGGCCACGACAGCCAGTCAGAGGCCTTGTCAGCATCTAGGCTGATCAAGGCCACCGGGATAGATCTCTGATTAATATAATCCATTAAGTGGATAGTTCTGCGAATATTATTGGAGATCTGGCGAGCCTGGATAAAACCTGACTGGTCAGCATGGATTATAGAGGGGAGTATCATCTCAACCCGATGAGCCCAGATGGACATAAATAGTTTATAATCCATATTCAATATGGAAATAGGTCTATATTATGATGGCAGTTTGGGATTCCGTCCTGGTTTCAAGAGGCTCTACGATGCCGGTTTGACGACTAAGCTGTCGACCGCTATCACAGCGACGGATTTATGTCGACATAAATCCGACTGGAGACCCTGGCTGTTTTTTTCATCGGGGGGGGCTTCACCCCCCCAACTTCCAATCAACAGGATTCTAACTCTGAGTCGGAGTTCGATTGGGGAGGGAGTGCAGGACTGGGAGAGAGAGTGCCGGGGTCTCAAGGACTGTTACATCAAAATGTTGATGTTGTCGGCATCAATATTTTCGCTGTGATAGTGTTGCCGTACAGAGGGCATACCATTTCAAGATGGGGACAAGGTTGCATAGGCCCATGAAGGGGAGGGGTAACCCTCCATCCTAAACCTCTCTAAATGTAGCCATCAAGGAAGAGGCCAGGGACTTCAAAAAGGTCTTATACCACTCGGATGGTAGTCCATCTGGACCAGAACACTTCAATGTTTTGGTTCGAGAGAGAGCCGCCGGTAGCTCTGCCATACTAATCGGGGCTAGCAGCATATCTTGCTGCTGTTGTGTGATAGTAGGAAGGGAAAGTCAGGAGAAGAAACTATTAATTTGGTAATAATTTTGGGTAGAATATGCAGTGTATAACTGAGAATAATAGGTGTGGGAAACATCTAAAATGTCAGTGGTAGTTAGTGTTAACTTGCCATGCTTAGGTGACTGAAGCTGGGTAACACAGGAGGCAATTCTATGTCCCTGTAGCCATCTTGCCAAATTTCTAGCATGTTTAGGCCCACCTTCATAGTGATACTTCTTGAAAAAGAACAGTGCCATTTGCACCTTCTCAACCAAGATCTTCTGTAAAGAAGCTTTCAGATCGTGAGTGCGATCGTGGCCCTCAGGTGAAGGCCTTCTGTCTTCATTATATATCAGACTGTGCCATCCTCCCAGTTTACTCTGTACAGCTTGGGAATCATTCAAAAGGTGTGGCCTAATGAAGGAGATATTCACGAAGAAGATAGAATAGTTATATAAGAACTTACTAAAACAGTAGATCTTCAAGAGAATCTCTTCCATTAGGCCATGCCATACCATACCTTGCCTCCTTCCCCCTTTGCCTTCAGTGAGGGTCATATCAGATACTGTATCTAAAGCCTTACTCCATGCATCCTGGTTCCAGCCCCATGCCTCTCCATGTATGCCTGGTGCTGGTCTCACAGAAATATAATGAAACATAGATACATACTGTAGATACATAGATACATAGACAGTGTTGGCAGATAAGGGCCTATGGCCCACCCAGTCTGCCCATTTAAGCTTGTAAGTTCAGTTTATGTTTTCCTAGAAGTCTGTTGCCCCTTACCCCTGACCTCCAGAACTCCTTTATGTCTATCCCATGCATTCTTAAATCCTGTGATTGTTTCAGCCCCCGCCACTTCCTCTGGCAGGGTGTTCCAATTGTCCACCACCTGTTCTGTGAAGAAATTCTTCCTTACATTTCCTCTGAATCATCCTCCCTCCAACTTCATCCCATGCCCTCTAGTCCTGGAACATCTTTTTTGCTTAAAAATAGTGTATTCCTGCACCCTGTTCCTCCCTGTAAGATACTTGTATGTCTCTACCATGTCCCCTCTCTCCCTCCTCTCCTCCAGGGAGTACATATTCAATTCCTTCAACTTTTCCTCATAGGACTTGAGATGCAATCCATGTACCATCTTTGTTGCCCTCCTCTGAACCTTCTCTACCCTGTCTATGTCCTTATGTAGGTAAGGTCTCCAGAACTGTACACTGTACTCCAGGTGGAGCCTCACTAGTGTCTTGTATAGTGGAATTATGACCTCCCTTTTCCTGCTGGTGGTGCCCCTACCTATGCATCCCAGCATCCTATTTGCTTTTCCTGCTGCCTTGTCACACTGTTTTCCTACCTTGAGGTCATCAGAGATGATAACCCCAAGATCCCTTTCCTGCTTGGTGCATGCTATATCCTCACCCCCAACTGATATATTGTGCCAGGGTTTTGTGCCCCATATGCATTATCTTGCACTTCTTTGCATTGAATTTCAACTGCCAAACCCCTGACCATTCTTCAAGTTTCTGCATGTCCCTTCATTCTGTCTACACCTCTGGTGTGTCTACTCTGTTACAGAGCTTTGTGTCATCAGCGAACAGTGAAATTCTGCCTTCTAGGTCCTGCGCAATGTCACTGATGAAGATGTTGAATAGGACTGGTCCCAGCACTGATCCCTGTGGTACCCCCACTGGTCACTCTTCCCTCTGTGGAGTGACAGCCATTTACCACGACCCTCTGTGTCCTGCCGCCCAGTCAGTTACCTACCCACCCCACTACTGTCCTTCCCACACCCATATTCCCCAGATCTTTGACGGCAGATAAGGACTGCTTGGTTCACCCAGTCTGCCCATTTCCCTACCTGTTTGATAAGCTGCAGATCCTAGTTAACCAACAACCTACTTCTTCCTACCCCACACCAGAATTGCCTTATGTCTGTCCCATTTGCATTATTGAATTCCCCCACTGTTTTTGACCCCCAAAACCTTCTCAGGAAGGCCGTTCTATGCGTCCACCACCTTCTCTGTGAAAAAATACTTCCTTGCGATGCCCCTGAGCCGTTCCCCCTCTATCTTCAAATTGTTCCTCCTTGTTCTTGCACATCTCTTTTTCTGAAAGATACTACTGCCTTGGACTTTGTTGATTCCTTTGAGGTACTTGAAAGTTTCTATCATGTTCCCCCTCTCCCTCCTTTCCTCGAGGGTATACATATTAAGCTCCATTAGTCTCTCTTTGTATGGCTTCTGGTGTAAACCTTGCACCATATTAGTTGGCCCTCTTCTGGACTGCCTTCATCCTGTCTTATGTCCTTGCGGAGATGGGTCTCCAGAACTGCACACAGTATTCCAGATGGGGTCTCACCAACTGTCTGTACAGAGGGATAACAGCTTCCTGTTTTCTACCGGTGATGCCTCTCCCTTTGCATCTCAGTATCCCCCCAGCCATCCTTACTGCCTTCTCACATTGCTTGCGTACCTTTAGGTCATCCGATATGACTATCCCAGGTCCCTTTCCATTTTTGTTGTTGTTAGTACCCCTTCCCCATTGTGTACTCTTACCCTGAGTTTTTGTTTCCCAGGTGCTTTACTTTGCACTTCTTTGCATTGCATCTAAGCTGCCATACTTTTGACCATTCATCCAACCTTGCTAAGTCCCTTCTCATCCTTTCCACCCCCCTTGTGTATCAACCCTGTTGCAGATCTTTGTATCGTCTGCAAAGAGGCATACTTTTCCTTCCAGTCCCTCTGCAATGTCACTTATAAAGATATTAAAATGGACCGATCCCAGTACTGAACCCTGCAGCACCCCACTAGTAACCCTTCTTTCTTCGGAGTGGACTCTGTTTACTGTTACCCTCTGTGTCCTGTTGTCCAGCCAATTATTTACCCAGGCTACCACCCTGGTACCCACTCCCAGGCTGGTTAACTTGTTTATTAATCTATTGTATGGGACTGTGTCAAATGCCTTGCTGAAGTCTAGGTAGGCCATGTCCACAGCCCCTCCTTGGTCTACTACTTTGGTCACCCAGTCAAATCTATTAGATTCATCTAACATGACCTTCCCACTGTGAATCCATGCTGCCTTGGGTCCTGTGCCCCACTGGCCTCTAAGAACTCAACAGTTCTTTCTTTCAGAATGGATTCCATTATTTGCCATACCACTGAGGTCAAACTAATTGGTCTGTAGTTTCCTACCTCTGCCTTGCCTCCACATTTGTGAAGGGGAATCACATCTGCCCTCCTCCACTTCTCAGGTACCACACCATCCTCCCATGATTTCTTAAAAAGGGTGTTCAGTGGTGTCACTAGTTATCCTTTTAGTTCTTTTAGAATTCTGAGGTGAATCCCATCAAGCCCCATTGCTTTGTCCACCTTCAATTTTAGGAGTTCTTTCAGGACCCATTCCTATGTGAATGGACTGATATCAACCCCTGATACAGAATGCTTCTATCCATTGGTCTAGGTATCTCCCCCCCCCCTTCTTTTGTGAATACTGAGCAGAAGTATTCATTCAGTATCCCTGCTTTTTCACTGTCACCCTCTGCCCACCCACCCTCCACTTTATTAAGCCTCAGTATCCCTCTCTTGATCTTTCTCCGCTCCCTAATGTACCTATAAAAGGTTTTATCCCCCTTCTTAACTGAGTTGACTATCTTTTCCTCGGTTTGGGCCTTTGCTATTCTGACTGCCTTCTCCTGGTTCCTCATGACTGGAGGTCCTCCGAGACAAATCTCTAGCGGGGAACTGAGGGGTGATGGAGCCGCTCATAGTACATATGCATAGATGCCACACATCATTGTGGGCGGCCCTTGGCTAGCAATAAGTTTCTGAGTGCTTCTGATGCTGATGGCTTATAGTGCCAAAGGTGTATCCTAATGTAGGAGATTCTCCCGAAGATCTACTGTTACGGTTAGTTCTTATGTAACTGTTGTTTTCTCAAGCTGAAGAGTACAGAATTAAAAGAATTAGCTTATATGCCACATAATTTCTAAATTTCCCAGCTTTTCATTTATTACTATGGGTGTCTCCATAAAATCAGGATCTCTGTCCCTGGGACTTCGTCGGTTTCCACTGCTTGTCTACATTTGATAATACAATCTTCTGTGTATGGCATCACAATCCATCACTGTGGAAGTGGTTATGATGTCACCAGCAGTGCATTGTGATTTCATATGTAGATAAGCAGCGAAGCAGATGAAGTCTGAGATGCAAAGGTTCTGTTTTAATGCAGACATCTTTAGCAGTAAAGCATGATGGGGAGACGGCTCAGCAGCAACATGCGTAGGTGGCTAAAATTCCTGAGCAAGCTCAGGATGCAGCCTTGGGAAGCAGGCAAGATCAAATTAGCTGTTACTTGGCAGTTTGTTGCGATTGAGGATGGATGACATAGGGCTACAGTGCCACTGCAACCCCTCCGATGGGCCAAGGGACCTTGCTTTCTCCACAGGACATCGCTGCAGGCAGTCAGAGCCATCCAATAGGCTGCATGAAAGGGGGAAGAGGGAGAAACCCATGAGAAAAAGTGGAGAAAAACCCATGACCATCTATAGAACGTCCTGAGCTGCAAAATCTCACCTGGTCCTAGTACCAGATGATGCTGGATCTTAGTCCACACAGTGGCTTGCCTCAGGGGAGAGGACAGTGCTCCCCCTAGTGCCCCTGCCACTGAGAGGAAAGCTGTAGGGGATGTCAGGATGGGCAAGGACCCTGGGAGGACAAGGGTGATAGGCCTTAACAGGATATATCCCTAGGAACAAGGTATGCCCTTGACAAACACGGCCTGGGAAAAAAGCTAAATTAAACAAAAAAATAAAAATAAAAATAAAAGAAGATGAGATAAACACAAAATTGTCTTCTGATGCACAATTTTCCCTTGAAGCATTAGTAGCTCTTCAAGAGTCCACATCGTCTCAGGAAAGATTAGGAAAACCCATAATTTTAGTCACAGTCCGGTAGAGAGTTGATATTTTCATATGGCAGGAATTTCAGAGGAGATGATGCAGGTGCAACGCCCAGTTTTGAGCTGTGCCTTTGCCATCCCATGGGCATTTGGCACACCTCCCCCACCCAGCACCTCAATTCCTTACTCAAATCACATTTCTCCTCCACCTGTACATGTGACTAAATATTCTGTCCGCCCTAAGGCCAGTCCCTCCTACTGTGTCAAAATAAGCGCTGACCCGCAGTGCTCTGATGTATGTGTATATCTTAGCTTAGACTGTCCAACTGCCTTGCACTAATTCCAGCTGTTGCACTGTATTATTTGCACTGTACTTTGTAGTCCTATATTGTATTTTGTATGCATTCTGTATTTTTTTTACTGTAGTTTTGGACCTCATTATTCAGTGCTTGTCCTTGTACTCTCCTTGTATTCTCCCATTCCCCCCCACTCCCCCAGGATGCATCTGGAACCGAGCAGTATTTCTGCTTGGTATACCTTCCAGGTAAAAACTTTTAAATAAATAAATAAAGCAGAACTCCTTCCCCCTATTTTCAAAGGAGTGAACAGATTTACAACAGCTCGGGTCAGAAAAGTGACTCAAGTCAGTTTTTGATGCACATGGCCCCTGAAGTGCTGCAAATTGTGGCAACTGTGTCCAAATGCTAGGTCAGCTTTTAAGTGGTCTAGCACTAGGGCGCAGCAGGCCAGAATGCATCTGAAATGTGGCATTAGCCATGAGGATAGTTTTGAAAATTCCTAGCCATTGCATTTTGTTAGGCAATGCAGGTCCCTGAGGCTTGAGGCACTGTATGCAAAAGTCATAAAACAATTATCCCCCTCTTTCTTTATAACTATAGACAATAACAGTAAAATTGGATCACTAGCCCCTAGAGTTCATCTGTAGCACTTGTTTGTCTATCCCTGACATCATAGTCTTTTGCTTGTAACATCATAATCCTTTCTATAGTAGGTTTGATCGGATAGCTCAAAATCCAATCTGACAGCTGGATTTTGGATTTCAGACTATCCTAATCCAAAATCTGTCTGTAAAATAAATTAAAAAAAAATCTAAAACAGCTCATCCTAATAAGTATACCCCCACTCTACAATGAGATAACCCCCACCCCAAACATCCTCCAGCCTCCCTCGTCCACCCCAGCCCCCTGTGAGCAAATAATTTTATTCTATTGTAATTAACAGATTGGTGCCTTATAATAAAAATCCCCCCACTCCAAATCAGGAGCCACCCCCACCCTGGCACAGGCCACAAACCCTGCAGTTCAATAAAAAATTCCCAACACACCCACTTGCCCCCAACTCCCTCCTCCCCCACAGCCCTCAAATGAAAAGGATATCCAAATCAGGTCCAGGAGGAGAAGAGAAGATGGCCCTGTGGTGGAGTAGCTTTTGTTCATTTTCGGTCTCAAAGTATACTTTTGTATTTATTTACTTTACAAGGAAAAAAAGCTCCATCGAGCAAAGCTCATTTACAAGGAGGTCCTGAGTAGGACAGACACTACAATAGTTGAAGGTCAGCAGAACTGCAGTGTTACAATAGGAAATAAAAACCAAAAGGAAAATCATGACAATAGGTAGGAGCTGATATGTATATCTATAATTAATACACAAAAATGCAGAAGAATCTCCAACAGTATGGGAGAGACAATAGAAATAACAGAAGAAATGTTTTTGATGGACATATATCTGGACCACTCTCCTTCTTGGACCAGAACTTTGCTGCCGATTTATCTATTAGCGGCAAAGAAAACTTTAACAAGAAGATGGATGTCAACTAAAATACCAACAGTACAGGAATGGCAGGTAATAATGAAACATATATACCAGATGGAAGCTTTGTCAGCCAAGATAGCAGACAGAGAACAGGTATTTAGAACAAAATGGCATGGATGGATAGTATATCTAATGGGGTTCGATCCAGACATTTGTCCTTAACTGGACAAGAGAGGGGAGAGAAGGGAAGGGGGAGGGGAAAAGGGGAAGGCGATAGACAGAATAGTAAAGGAGAAAATAAAAACTAACCAATGTAACAAATTAGAGACATGCAAGAAATATATTTCTGTATTTGACAACTGCCTATTGACAGGTATGGACAATGTGATACTGTGTCTTGAATGTATGTATAAAATTATTCAAGGAAACTGAAAAATAAAAATAAAAATAAAAAAATGCAGAAGAAAATCAATGATACCAGGGAAAACGGAGGGCCTCTGCCTGAGAGTGGCATTGAGGTGGCTGTTAGGGGGATCCCTGAGATGATGCAGCAAGTATTTACCAGTGAAAGGGTTCAGAAAGGGCTAGGAGCCCTAAAGATAGCTAAGGCTCTAGGGCTAGATGGGCTACATCTGAGGGTGCTCAAGGAACTGGTAACGGAACTGACTGAACCCCTGTCAGGGTTAGTCAGTAGCTCAACTGAGACAGGGGTAGTTCCAAAAGACTGGAGGGTAGCAGATGTAGTCCCACTGCATAAGGGGGGAGACAAGGAGCAACCAGGTAACTACAGACCTGTCAGTCTTCCTCTATTGTGGGTAAACTGATGGAGATACTAGTCAAGGAGGACCTTGTGGACTACCTGGAGAGCAATGAACTCCAAGACAGACAGTAAACAGCACGAGTTCATGGCAGGCAGGTCTTGTTAGACCAACCTGATAATATTCTTTGACTAGGTAACAAGGGTAGTGAATAAAGGTCACGTTGTGGAATTCATCTACTTTGATTTCAGCAAGGCTTTTGACTCGGTGCCACACAGAAGGTTGCTGAAGAAGCTAGAGAATCTGGGTGCAGCCAAGGACACAAATGGATGAGAAATTGGTTGGAAGGGATTAAGCAGAGGGTTGTTGTTAACGGAGTCAAATTAGAAGTGAGGGAGGGCACCAGTGGGGTGCCATAAGGATTAGTCCTGGGCACAGTCCTTTTCAATATGTTCTTTAGTGACAAGGGAGCTGGCAGTCTAGCCTAGAAGTTAGAGTAACAAGCTGTGAATGAACTTGGTACATCCAGCAGACCTGGGTTTGATTCCCACAACCTCCACCTGCATACTGTGTGACTCTGAGCAAGACACTTAACCTCCCCAGTGCTCGCAGGTCGCCCCTGAAAACAGGCACTGGTGCCTAGTGGGCCTTACCTGGTTACCAAAGACTAAAATATATAAAACAAACAAAAAAAAGGAATCACAGAAATATAGACTTTTATGGCAGATAAGGACCACTTGATCCACCTAGTTTGCCCATTTCCCTACCTATTGGATAAGCTACAGATCCTAGTTAACCAACAGCCTACTTCTTCCTACCCCCCCACCAGAATTACCTTATGCCTGTCCCATGCATTCTTGAAATCCCCTGCTGTTTTTGACCCCACAACCTCCTCGGGAAGGCCATTCCATGTGTCCACCACCCTCTCTGTGAAAAAATACTTCCTCACATTGCCCCTGAGCCATCCCCCTTCTGTCTTCAAATTGTGTCCCCTTGTTCTTGCACATCTCTTTTTCTGAAAGACGCTACCCTCTTGGACTCTGTGGATTCCCTTGAGGTACTTGAAAGTTTCTATCATGTCCCCCCACCCTTTCCTACAGGGTATACTGTACATATTAAGTTCCTTTAGTCTCTCTTTGTATGGCTAGGGTTGCAGACCCTGCACCACTTAGTTGCCCTCTTCTGGACTGCCTCCATCCTGTCTGTGTCCTTGTGGAGACGCGGTCTCCAGAACTGCATGCAGTACTCCAGATGGGGTCTCACCAACTGTCTATACAGAGGGATAGCAACTTTCTATTTTCTACTGGTGATGCCTCTCCCTAAACATCCCAGTATCCCCCCAGCCATCCTTACTGCCTTCTCACATTGCTTGCTTACCTTTAGGTCATCTGATATGACTACCCCCATGTCCCTTTTCATTTTTGTTGTTGTTAATACCTCCCCTTCCCCAATTGTGTACTTTTCCCCTGGGTTTTTCTTTCCCAGGTGCATTACTTTGAACTTCTTTGCATTGAATCTAAGTTGCCATAGTTTTGACCATTCCTCCAACCTTGCCAAGTCCCTTCTCATCCTTTCCACCCCCCGTGTATCAACCCTGTTGCAGATCTTTGTGTTGTCTGCGAAGAGGCATACTTTTCCTTCCAGTCCCTCTGCAATGTCACTTATAAATACATTAAAAAGGACCGGACCCAGTACTGAACCCTGCGGTACCCCACTAGTAACCTCCCTTTCTTCGGAGTGGACTCCATTTACTATTACCTTCTGTGTCCTGTTGTCCAGCCATTTTTTTCCAGGGCAAGATGTGTCTCTTCACAGATGACTCTAAGATCTGTAGCAGGGTAGACAGCGAGGAGGGGGTAAGGGAGATGCAGAGATTTGCAAAAGCTAGAGTGGTGGTAAAAGATTTGGCAGTTGTAATTCAATGCCTGAAAGTGCACGGTGATGCATACAGGGAAGAAGAACATCAGGACAGAGTGCTGGATGGTTTGGGGGTAAAGCTGGGCACGACCTCTGTTGAAAGAGACCTAAGAGTTATCATCAATGACTCCCTTAAACAATCAAGCTGGTGTAACGGGGCCTACAGTAAGGCAAACAGGATGCTGGTGTGTACAGGAAGGGGTATTAACAGCAGAAGGAAGGCAAGGAGGTATTATTACCCCTCCATAGATTACTGGCGAGGCCCCTCCTAGAGTATTTTGTCCTCACCTAAGGAAAGATAAGGACAGGCTGCAGACAATGCAACACAGGGTGGCCAAAACGATTCAGAGCCAGCAGGGCAGATCTTATGAGGACTGGCTCAAGGCACTGAACATGTACTTGCTGGAGACCAGACGGGAGAGGGGAGATATGATAGAGACCTACACGTTCCAGAAAAGAATGAACAAGGTAAATTGTGAGGAACTATTTAACAGAAGTAGTGGATCAAGAACTCGGGGGCCCAAGTGACAACTGACGGGTGAGGTTCAAGAGGGAAATTAGAAAGTTTCATTTTGCAGAAAGGGTGGTGGAGCCATGGAACAATCTGCCCCGCTGATTTCGTGGATGCCAAAACTATCAATGGTGTCAAACACAGCTGGGACAGAGTAAAGGGCTTAGTGGTTACTCAGGGTGGTAGTGGTATGGCGGGGAGCATGGAGCTGAAAAGTGTAGGTTAGAACCCTGTATGGACAATAGGTCCTGGGTCTGCTACAGTTTTATGGGCAGACTGGATGGACCAATGGGCTTTTTCTGCCGTCATTTTCTGTGTTTCTATGTTTAAGGAGAAAGAGGGCATACAGGGAAGGAAATCAAGGCAAATACCTTAACCTAACAGTATATAAAATCAGGGAGGTCAAATACATTTGTATTGGTCTGTATAATGGTTAACAATTAGGGCTCTGAAGGCATTAAAGAGCAACTGACACCTTTAGGGCAGGCAACTAATATGCAGTAGCTGCCTGCCCTAAGGCATAAATTGACCCTATTTTGAATTTTTCTTTTTAGAGAGTCATAAGTTATATTACTTACAAATACTAAAATTTCACTTCCTAGTGAAGCCAAAGCTGCCAAGTGCGTATCGCAGCCCCGACCAGGAAACTGCGTTTTGATGATGCAAAGTGGGGAAGGGACTTGAGGGCTACAGATAGCATTATAGTGCTATCGGGGGCTGCGGAGGCATTTGAATACTACTGAAACCTTTAAAGGGACTCATGCATGTTAATGGGGGGGGGTAGTATTACATGTAATAATACCCTCTCTGTATGCCATTTAGAGGTCTCAGAAGTATTCAAATGCCACTGCTGCTGCCAGTAGCATTATAATGCTGTCTACAGCCCTGAAGTACCTTCCGCACTTCACGTCATCGAGATGCTGTTTTCTGGGTGGGGCTGCAGAAGTCACTTGGTTGCTTTGGCTTTATTAGCAAATGCAATTGTGGTATTTGCGAGTAATATAACTTCGGATTCCCTGAAAAGAAAAATTCAAAATAGGGCTAGTTTAGGTCCTGGGGCAGGTAGCTACTGGACATGAGCTGCCTGCCCCAACCCACAAAAGGTGTTAGCAGCTCTTTAAGACAAATGAAAGAAATGATGATGAACTCCTTTAGTAACTGTTCCACTGTGGCACCATTTTCCCTTCTTCACTTGGGCCTGACTCAGATATCATTTTCATTTGGGGGCTATGGTGGGGGGAAGACAAGTGGGATCTAGTGCGTGTGTTGGACAGGGGTTTACTTATTGAACTGTGGGGTATGTGATCTGTGCCAGGGTAGGGGAGAGGTGCAAAGCTCCTGATCTGGAGTAGAGGAGAGGGTGACTTTTTTACTATAAGGCACAGGCCTGTTATTTATAATAGAATAACATTATGTGCTCACAGGGGGCTTGGGATGTAGGGGGGAGTTTGGATTTAGAGGGTGGTTTGGGCAGAAGGTTATTTAACTGCATAGGGGTTGGGGGCTCGTACACAGTTGTGGAGGTTTTTTTTTCACAGCAGATTCCAAATCGGATCGGATTTTGAAATCCAAATCCACACTGGAATCCTAATATTTAGGATTTAGGATTTTCCCCAGCTTATCGGAAAATCCTAAATCATTAATTTTGGCTGAAATCCTAGATATCCATTTAGCAAAATGGAGATCCAAGCAGCCCTGTTCTACAGCCACAGATTGTAATGTCACAAGCGGATGAATGTGGTGTCCGATGTAGACAAGCTACTGAAGCAGATGAAATTAAAGAGGCAGTGATCCTGCTTTCAAGTTAATATGCACAGTTGTAAAGACAAGGAACTAACATACAGAACATGTGCTTTGTTAGCTCTTCTCTGTTACATGAAGAACTGGGCCAATATTCCATAAACACAAGTATTAACGGAGATCAGCACATTTTCAATAGAGGCCCATAATCTCCCTGAGCACCGTTTACCGCGTCTTTGTTTGGTGGAACACATTAGATACTCTACTTTGGGTTTTACTTTTCCAGCTATTTTCTTTATTAAAAACTTTCTTTCGCTGGTTTGCTTAGATATCATTTTTGCAGATACACTCAGGTTACCTAAACAGGAAGTTAGATTATTGATCAAGACTAGATTTATTAACAGAGACAAACAAGATGATACTGTATAAAGCAAATTCAGGATGCAAAAGTACACCCCTGTTACAAAATAACAAAAACATCACATGACAAAGAAAGGTAATGGAGTTTATGGCAAATACAAACATAGAACGCTGTTGACTAAATTTAGAATGGAACTTTATCGTAGCAATTGGTTGTTGTATAAACAAAAATGAGACAATATTTCATCACCTCTATGCAAATATAATTATGGTAGAATAGATGACTTGAAACATGCAATCTTAATATGTCCACTGTATAAAGAGGTAAAGGGGAAAGGGGGGATCTTTTAGAGGTACATATTTTTGATGCCAGAAGAAACTCTAAGGCATCCAGTTCTTTACATGTAAGATGCCTGAATGCATTAATCACATTTTTTGCAAATGGCCCTTCTTTAGCAAAGTGACAATGGTGGAATGTGTATTTGTTGTAGTTAGAATATATTAGTACAGGGATTATGACTCTTTGGGGGTGTAGGTAACGAGTCTCGAATCCAACCATTGTTTCACGCAATGTGCATTTTCTAATAACATGTGTACTTTGTAAATAAATTAACTTAGATTATAATCTATGTAGCAATTTTTTTTTTCTTTTTCTCTATTTTGTCTCACAGGGAACTAGCACATTTGTGTATGTAACTGCTAAAATGTTGTCATTTATTTACTGTATGCCTATTTTTTTGTAAAGGCCATTTGGTCAAACAAGCAAACTATTTGAATGGCTACAGAAAACATATGACATATGAGCTAAAGGACCTAAATGTTATGGGTTCTTTTTTCCAAAGTTCCCCGGAGATGTCAGAAGCTTCTTTAAGAAAGTTCCAGTTCAGTTATTGAGCCAAGACCATTATCACACTTCTTGTACATACAGTCAGTAAATGTTATTCAGGGTGTGTATAAAGATTATTAAAGCACCAGCTTGTGATAGTGTGAAAACCTTCTACCTACACCTTTTTATAGTATACGGTTCAGTGTTGTGTGTGTAAATCCACACTCCCCCAGATGTTGTTGTACCACAGCAGTGATGTCAGAATGCTGTTGTACCGCAGTGATGTCAGAATGATGTTGTACCATAGTGATGTCAGAATGCTGTTGTACCACAGTAATGTCAAAATGCTGTTGTACCACAGTGATGTCAAAATGCTGTTGTGCTACAGTGATGTCCGAATGCTGTTGTACCACAGTGATGTAGAAACATAGAAGTTGATGGCAGATAAGGACCGCAAGGCCCATCCAGTCTGCCCATTTCTTTTTCTACCTTATGAATGTGCCATAGGCCTTTGCTCTGGCAATGGCCTATCTATTCATACTCATCTGTATTGCTCCCTTATGCCTATCCCATGCCTGTTTGAAGCTCTGCACTGTATTCATATCTACCACTTCCTGAGGTAGGCCGTTCCACGCATCTACCACCCTTTCTGTGAAAAAGAACTTCCTCACATTACCCCTTAATCGGCTTCCCCCTAATATCATGCTGTGTCCTCTTGTCCTGCTATTTTTCTTATATTGAAACATGTTAGACTCTTTCACCTTGTTAATGCCCTTAAAGTGTTTGAATGTTTCAATCATATCACCTCTCTCCCTCCTTTGCTCTAGGGTATACATATTGAGCTCAGTTAATCTATCCTTATATGTTTTCTGATGCAGTCCCTGCACCATTTTGGTTACCCTTCTCTGGACTGCCTCAATTTGGTTAATGTCCTTGTGAAGGTGTGGCCTCCCAGTACTGCACGCAGTACTCCAGATGGGGCCTAACCAGTGTCTTGTAAAGAGGGATTATTACCTCCCTCTTCCCACTTGTGATACCCCTACTAATACACCCTAACATCCCTCTAGCCTCACCTACTGCTTTAGAGGTCTGTTTGAATGATTTCAGGTCATCGATGATGATGACACCCAAGTCTCTTTCTTCCCTTGTGATTGCCAGCAACTCCCCCTCCCGGCCTATAGGTGGCTTCAGGGTTTCTCTTCCCTATGTGCATGATCTTGCACTTCTTTGCATTAAACCCCAGTTGCCACTCTTCCGACCATTTTGCTAGTTTATCCAGATCTCTTCTTATTCTGCCCACCCCATCTGGATCATCTACCCTGTTGCAGATCTTGGTGTCATCTGCAAACAGACAAACCTTACCCTCCAGTCCATCTGCAATGTCACTGATGAAGATATTGAAGAGGACTGGTCCCAGGACTGATCCCTGAGGTACCCCACTTGTGACTTGCATCTCTTCTGACTGTATACCATTTACCACCACTCTCTGTTTTCTTCCCGTCAACCAGTTTGCCACCCAGTTGACCAACGTCCGACCCACCCCGAGCCTACCCAGCTTATTAATCAATCTTCTATGTGGAACAGTATTGAAAGCTTTGCTGAAGTCAAGGTAGGCAACACCAACTGCTCCCCCTTGGTCCACCACTCTGGTTACCAAGTCAAAGAAATCTATGAGATTAGTTTGACAGGACCTTCCTTTTGTAAACCCATGCTGTCTTGGATCCTGTGCTTCTACAGATTCCAGGTGTTGCACTATCCTTTCCTTAAGGAGTGTCTCCATAATCTTGCCCACTACTGAGGTAAGACTGACTGGTCTGTAGTTCCCTGCCTCCTCCCTCCTATCACTCTTGTGGAGCGGGATCACATGAGCCCTTCTTCAGTCTTCTGGGACCTCTTCTGTGCTCAGAGACTCACTAAACAGTTCTGATAATGGCTCTGCTAGTTCCACCTTTAGCTCCTTTAGTACCCTGGGATGTATGCCATCAGGTCCCATTGCCTGTCCACCCTGAGCTTATCGAGCTCTTGTAGGACCCTTTCTTTTATGAAGGGACTAGTGTACACCTCCCTCCCCCCTGTGTCCATAGTGCAAAGCTGTGGGCCCTGCTCTACCTTCTCTTCAGTAAATACTGAGCAGAAGTATCTGTTTAGGATAGATGCTTTTACATGGTCCTCCTCCTCACATGCCCCCTTATCCCCTTTGATCTTAGCAATACCCCCTCTGGACATTCTCCTTTCACTAATGTATCTATAGAAAGTCTTGTCACCTTCTTTTACTGTTTGTGCTAGTGTTTCCTCAGTTTGGGCCTTTGCCTGCCGTCCCTGCTTCCTTTAGAGAAGTTTGGTATGCCTTCCTATCTTCATCCCGCTGCGTTCCCTTATATTTCCTGAAGGCCAGCCTTTTGGCTTTGACCTTTTCTGCTACTGTGTTTGAGAACCAAAGTGGTTTCCTTCTTCTTTTGCACTTCCTTTTCTCACTAACACAATGGGATGTTGCTTCAAGTATTGCATCTTTAATGCTTGCCCACTTTGCCTGTACCCCCTCACCTGTGTTTCTTTTTGCCAGGGCTAGCTTAACTCTGTTGGCCATCTTATCAAAGTCAGCTCCTCTGAAGTCCCATATTTTTGCCTTGGAATGGGATGATTTTGTTCTATTGGCCAAATTAAACCATACCATGTGATGGTCACTGGCACCCAGGTGACCTTCTACCTGGAGATCTGTGATCCTTTCCCTGTTAGTCAGTACTAGATCTAGGATAGCCCTGTCTCTTGTGGGTTGTTGTACCAGTTGTTTGAGGCCTCCCCCCTGCTGGGAATCCACCATGTGTCTAGTTCTGGCAGATGTCCCTGCTGGTATTGACCAATCTGTATCTGGCATGTTGAAGTCTCCCATTATCAGAACCTCCCCTTTAGCTGTCATGTTTTGTATATCTTCTAACAGTACTGTGTCTATGTCCTCCCCCTGGTCTGGAGGCCTGTACACAACCCCAGTTCTTATGGCTGTCCCATTTCCTGTTTCCAGGGTGACCCACAGTTCTTCTGGCTCCTTATGTGTATTCTGAATTTCTGTAGCTTTGATATTGTCATTGACATTAAGGGCCACTCCACCCCCTCCCCTTTTTGCACCTCGGTCTCTTCTGAACAGTACATAGCCAGGTACTGAAGTCTCCCAAGTGTGATTACTGGTAAACCATGTCTCGCTAATGGCTACTATGTCCAGTTTAGCCTCTGTCATTATTGCCTGCAGGTCTGGGATCTTGTTTCCCAGACTGCGAGTATTTGTGTACATGATCTTTCAGTGGTCAGATTTTGGTGTGTTAGTTGTTGGGCAAGGTTCAGCGTTTCTCCTGTACATCGTATAGGGAGCCGGACCTTTTTCTTTACCTGGTGATGCAAATGAACTACAGACATGCTGAACTCCTGTTTGACCACTAGCTGAGGGGGGAAGGGTGTTCTTCCCATTCGACATATGGGGTGCTGCACCCCCTACACATTTGCTAGTTTAAATATTCTGCAAAAACATCAAACTTCTGCCCCAATGCACTGACTCCCTCCTTAATCAGATGCAGTCCATCAAATTTAAAGAACTTTCACTCCCAAAATGTCAAAATGCTGTTGTACTGTACCACAGTGATGTCAGAATACTGTTGTACCACAGCGATGTCAAAATGCTGTTGTACCACAGTGATGTCAGAATGGTGTTGTACCACAGTGATGTCAAAATGCTATTGTACCACAGTGATGTCAGAATGCTGTTGTACCACAGTGATGTCAAAATGCTATTGTACCACAGTGATGTCAGGATGCCATTGTACCACAGTGATGTCAGAATGCCGTTGTACCACAGTGATGTCAGAATGCTGTTGTACCACAGTGATGTCAAAATGTTGTTGTACCACAGCAGAGATGTCAGAATGCCGTTGTACCACAGTGATATCAGAATGCTGTTGTATCACAATAGTGATGTCAGAATGCTGTTGTTATCACAGCAGTGATGTCAAAATGTCATTATCCAGCCCGGTGGCACCGAAGGTTAAGGCGCTGGATGCCACACCTCGCACCTCGCACACCTCGGGTTCGAATACGAGCCTGGGCCGTCAGAGGTCGGCAGGTGAGGGATAGGATTGAGTGTCCGAAGGACTACTCTCCTATCCCGGGGAGGGTTACAGGGTGCCACCACTCTACAGCAGCCCCTGGTGACAACCAAGGGGTGCTGTCAGAGTGGTGCCAGAAAGGGTCGGAGTGCGGCAGACGTCAGCACGCAGTGCCTGATGTAATTGCATGCCTGCACTCCGAGGGGCGAAAAAATGGAGGAAAAATGGCGGCACTGTTCTTGCAGCTTGATAGCCCCTACTTGGCCGGCCGATGATGTCTGGATCCGTTGCATGCCGGTATTGGATCCTGGCATGGCTCAGGGGTATGGAGAGGTCCCCTTCGAGGGTACAGCTGCATATGCCAGCTGGGCGTAACCCTCTCCGGGGTCGGCGGCAGAGGTGGAGCGGTGGCTGGAGATTGGCAGTTCAGTGGCTGCAGGAGGCAAAAATAAGAGTAAAAAAAAATCTTGTTATAATTGCTGGTGACCTCCTTTAATACATAGAGTTTATCTGTATTTAAATGCCGTAATAACAGGTAAAACCAGTTATTATGGCATTTTGTATCACTCATTTGTACCACACCACCTGACTGGCTCTTAGTTTGTGTGTGGGTGGGCCAAATACCTCAAGAAACATGGCAGCTCTGTTTCCTGAGGACCCACACTGATCGCCGAGACTGATCTTTTCCCAGTCACTGTCATTACAGGTAAGTTATTACTTTTTTTTAAACTATTTATCTGGTCGAACCTGCCTTTACAACAAAGACATCTGTCTGGTTGATCCTGCTGTTATTAAGCTTCAGGAGATAGGGACTCTGATTAAAACTTACTGTTGTAACTGACTAATAGTCACTTGCTACGGTTCCCTGAGTGCTTCCACAGTGCAACTTAAAAAAAAAAAAAAAAAAAAAAAAACAATGTCTGAACTGGAGAGACAGACAGAGCTGGGGTGGGTGTGTGTGTGTGTGTGTGTGTGTGTGTGTGTGTATCTGTGTGTATCTGTGTCTTTCTCTCTGACAGTAGTACTCCACAAACACTGGCATCACTCAAGTGTTGTAGGAAAACAACTCCCTGCACCAGTAATTATAAAAAATAAAGGTTATGCAACTGTGTTGTTATGGATTTTTTACACACCCTTGGTGTGTGATGACCTCATAAACCTCTTGAACTTCCTCTTGAGGTTTATGGGTCATTGCACACATCAGGTGTGTAAAAAAAATCCATAACACAGTTACATAGCCATTATTATCTATATACTACAGTAGGAGTGTCAGAATGCTGTTTTACCACAGTAGCTATGTCAGAGTGTTGTACCTCACTAGCTATGTCACTACGTATGTGTTCCATAAATATGGACACTGCACTCTCATGACTGAAAAACTACTGTGGTACAACAGCACCGAATCCCATGGCCCCCATATTCAAAGGTGGCCATTTATGCTGTGCAGACAGGAGCTCTGTGCAACAGTTAGCACACAGTCAGCTCAGGACAATATTCAGACAGTGCTCTCCAGCTGGTGCCAGCTTTCTGAATATGGGGCCACATCAGTGCAGCACACAGTGACTATGCGCTATGCAACATAGTCCTCAGCTGAAGATAGCCTACCAGGGAGCCTATTGGAGATTGCACTCCCCAAATGGGATAGCAGCAAGGTTCCTGTGGGCCATACTTTTAACCCTAGCAAACTAACAAGCCCACTGGACATGCAAGGCACTAAGGGACCAATTGTAAGCCCATTATGGGCCCATTAGCATTGGTGCTCATCTCCACACCCCCATGAGCCAAAAGTGAACACACTAGCAATATAGAAGAAACAACAGGACAGATATCTAAAATATTTTCACAATAGAATATAGAGCACCTCTGAACATTTGAACTTGCATATGTTCAGCTTTCATCATTTGTACATATAATGATAATCTCCCCGTGTGCCCTGTAGGTATACATAGTAGCCCCAATAGTCCAGTGTCCCCCTCCTGCTGGAAGGTCAGCAGACCCCCTACCATCCACCCACTCAGCTCCCACCTCCCCACATACCTCCTGCCTGGTTGCCAATGCCGTTTAAAGTCAGTAGAGATGGCAAAATGCATGGCCCTACACTCACACCTCAGCTGGCTGCCAGGCATTTGTGATCACACCTACGAGCTGTTTCTATAATATGCCTGATCATGAATGGTTGTCAGACAGCACAAGCCAAGGTGGTGAGCAGAGGGCTGTGCTGATTGCTGTGTCTTCTGTCACTGAACAGCATGGGGGACCAGTTAGGGATGGGTGCAGGGAGGTGTGACCTGAGTGGGTGGGAGGGGCTGCTGAGCATCGGGGGACACTGGATGGCTGGGGCTACTATATATAACTATGGGGCATGTGAGAAGATTGCCATTTTATATATATATATATATATATATATACTGTATATGATCAAGTCTGAACAATTGTAATGTTCTGAGGTGCACTATATTGTATAGTGAGACTGTTACCGATATTCCATCTGTTCTTCTATATGGCAGATGTCTACACTGTTGACCAATTGTTGGGGGGGGGGAGGTTGCACACTGGTGCATGGGGTTAAGGGCAAAGTTTCAGCAGCAGTAAACAGCACTGCAACAGCATCTGTGTAGTGCTACTGAAACCTTTGCATATACCACTGAGCCCATTATACCTAAGGGATTCCCCATTTGCAAAGGTGCAGGGATATATTCTGAGTGGACAGGATATCTTGTTTGTGCGATACATCAGGGGCCTTTGTGTATGGTTCTGCCCCACTGGCCGGCCAGCGCTTTTCATGGTTAGTATGGTGCTAACCTGATCATTGCCGTGCTGTTTAAATATGGGGGCGCCATGTCAGTTAAGATTCCTCATGCTTACCTATGCTGCAGATTTCTCTCATAAGGAAGACATCAGCAAGACTGAAAACACTCCAAGTGAACTATTTGTTAAAAGATGAACCACTAGGTATATTGCCAGCTCACCCAGACATTACTGAATACACATTTGATGTTTTTAATCTTTGTCCTGCTGTTTGCTGTTTATCTGACCACAAGTCAAGACAGAGTTGGAAAGAAGGTAAATGAATGAAAGCAAACATATACTATACAAAATATTGTACCTGCAAACATTCACTCCTTCCATCTCAAGGTGAGATGACACCGTAGTGACCTCTTAAGCTTTGCTTCTAAGATGTATGACATCATTTCACCCCTTGATGGAAACACAGTCTGGTTGTGAATGATTGTCCATACATTATTCAAGGTATTGCATTTTAGATCACCCTTTTCCTCTGGTCTCATAAAATGCCCTTTTCTTCATTCTGAGCCCATGTTGGCATTTTAAAATTTAAAATAATTTATAACCAGCATAAAAAACATGACTGACACAAGTTAATCATCAATACAGTGGTCCCTTGCTATAGTGAATCTCACTAAAATGAATCCCTGCATATAGCGAACGTGGGGTATGGCTTCCAATCATTCAATACTAATTTTCAAGTTCCCTGGTTTCATTTCTGTGCGGTCCATGTTTATAAGTGTCAGGCGGCAAGCAGGAGAGACATACACCAGTTCCAGAGCAATTACAGTTTACCTGTATTTAATTGGATTTAGTTAACAATGTGCAATCAGGTAGCATTAACCACACCCCGTACTCATTCTGTTTCACTGACCTGTGGTTGCATTGAACTTGTGCCTCAAACTGTGCGTTGCTGTGCTCCGCTTACTTGCTCTCCACTTGCAGCTTGCATGGTCACCATGAAGTGGGATGATTACACCGTGGAAACTAAGCTGGCAGTATTGGACAGATTAGAAGCCAGTGAGTTTAAAAAAGTCTGCCTTGGCACTGGCTATTCAAAATCCACCAGCTGCACCTGGAAAAAACAGGAGCCGTCACTGCATGAGTTTGCTACGGAGCGTGCAGGCACAAAGGGTATGGCATGGAAAAAGATATGAAAGACTGATGAGAGTGAAATTGATCAGGCAACACAGTTATGGTTTCAGCAGCAGAGAGCCATAGGTGTCCCTGTCTCTGGTGCTATTGCCAAAGAAAAGGCGGTCTAGTTTTCCAAAGCAATTCATAGTCCTAACTCGAAATTCTGCTCCTCTTCTGGCTGGCTATGGATATTCCAGCACCGACATGGTATCTTCTGTGTAGCAGTCACAGAGGAACAAAGATCGTTTGCTTGTAACTGACTGTTCAGTGAATAGCAGAGCACTGTGGGAACCTGGAGGACTAGCAATTGGCTAGTATACCTCCTACCCCAAAACAACATCTCTCTGTTAAAAGCACTGGTGCCTGGTGGTTCTCTTGCCCTTTTTAAGAGCTTGTAAACCTTCAACTCACAGAATCTTGCTGAATTTAAGTAAATATTGTTATTTTTACTTCGCGCCAAAACCGGAAGTGAACGGACGCTTACTTCCAGTTTTTCAGCTTAAAACCTGCCCCACTAGTGAGCGGGGTGAGCATGTGCGGGGCCGCGTGCACAGACACGTGCAGTGACACGTGCATTTGCGCGTGTCTGCTGTGTCCGCTGGGCACACTGAAACTGCTGGCATTAGACAAACTTGGATAACACAATTTTAGCATATCCTCTACTTAGTAAATATACACCTTTAATAATGGAAAAAGAACTTAGTAAGTGTATGCAATGCTTGATGTATAGTGAGGAAAAGTATGGGAGCGAGTATGTATGTGCTAATTGCCATCTGATTACTACTCTTGAAGTAGAGATAGCATTTCTGCTTAATATTAAACCAGTTTCTACTGATATTAGGGAATTGGAAAGTTGCATTGATCTTATGGATGAACAACTTCATTCTAATGAACAATTTCCTTCACATTTAGGTAGTATTTCTATGCCTCCTGATGAGGAGACAATTGTAATGACTAGTACTAGTATACCTGTTGCCTCTGCCCCCTCTTATAAGGTGGATGATTATCCGCCCTCTTCTCATGATAATGATGACTGGACCATTGTCACAAAGCCTCTTAAAAAAAGGAGGGGCGGTCAAATACACAATAGTGCCCCTCTTGAAACTCGTAATAGGGTTGAGCAATTGACTGTATCAAATAATGAAGTGCTACATGATTTATCCTGTGCATCACCCTCTGTTGATAATAATAGTTTAAAAACACTTTTCAATCAGGAGTTAATGCCCATGAATATTTGTCCTAGTAAGTCTCAAGCTACCAAATCAATACCTATTAAGTTAATCGCTCCAGAGTGTGTTAAACAATCACCTGTTTCTGATTCTTGTACCCCTACTGTCTCAAAACAAGTGTTAGTCCTAAGAGATTCAGTCATTAAGCACATTTACAGGGCGGTATGCAATAGTGACAAGAGCAACCACACTTGTTCTAGCTTCCGTGGGGCCAGGGTATCTGACATTACCTCCATGATGCCTAAAATTTTACCAAATGCAGGGGAAAATCCACTGGTTATCATACATGCCCGTGTTAGTGATATAAACAACATCCCATTTAATCAGTTACAACAGGACTATGTGGCATTATGTAACCTGTTACTTGATAGGGGATGCTGTGTATGTATATCTGAAATTCTACCTGTCCCAAGAGCAACATCTACCATGATGCAGAAAATGAAAGCCCTAAATGAATGGCTGAGAAAGTAGTGTTTTAAGCAAGATATATCCTGTATTACCCACTGGGAATCATTTTCAGATCATTCTTCCTTGTTTTGCTGGGATGGTTTACATCCAGTCGTAGGGGTAGTACACTTATGGGGAAAAGTATCACTAAAATCATAAATCATTGTTTAAACTAAAAATAATGGGGGAGAATGGGTCTATTCCCAAGTCTCTGAATACTTACCAAAATATTATTACAACTAAATGTAAATTCCTAGCTTTGAATACAAGATCTTTAAACCAACTCAAATTAGCAGAACTCAAAGCCAAATGTAAAACTTTAAATATAGGTGTGGTGGGAGTAACTGAAACTTGGTGGGACGCATCCTCAATTTGGTCCAGAGAAATTCCAGGTTATAAGTTATATCATAAAAACAGATTAGATAACCAAGGCGGTGGAGTTTGTATGTACATACAAAATGATATTCCTTCTTTTGAAGTGTGTTCTCCCTTTCCTTTGGAAAGTATATGTGTTAAAATCTTATTGAAGGAGCAGTCCTCTATAACTATTGGTAACATCTATCGACCTCCATCTGCAAATTCAGATTACACAACTGATATGTTTAAAGAAATTACACATTTTTCAGAATCTCAACATACTGTAATATTTGATGACTTTAACCTCCCTCATATTAACTGGGACTTATTCTCAGGACAGTCCTATGCCGAGAAAGGACTAATAGATGTGGTAGTTAGTACTGGATTACAACAACTTGTTACTGAACCCACTCGAGGTCCTAATATTTTGGATCTATTATTTACTAACATAGAGCAACAAATTAGCAATTTACAAATTTGGGATCCACTTGGGACCAGTGATCATTCTTCTATTCTTTTTGAAATTCAACAGTTTAAAACTACACAAAGGAAGTTATACTGTATAAAAAATTATAATAAAGCCAATTTTTCTAAAATCAATGAATACTTACAAAACATAAACTGGGACTCTAATCTTCTTAATTGTACAACACAACAAGCTTGGACTTTTTTAAAAACATTGTGCATCATTTGGAAAATACCTTTATTCCATCTAAGAGGAAATTTAATAATAAAGAAAAAATTCCCCCTTGGTTTAACAAGACAATTCAAAATCAGGTTAAAATAAAAATGAAACTTTTTAGGACACTTAACAATAGTTCTGTTCCATTTAAAACTACTCTATTACATAAATACAGACTATCTGTGAAAAACTTAAAAAAATTCTATTAAAATGGCAAAAAATAAGCTAGAATTTAAACTAGCTCACACAAAAGACTGTCACAAATCTATTTTCTCCTATATAAATTGTAAAAAAGGTGTATCAAGGACCATTGGTCCCATTATAACTAATGGCTCTTCTCTATCTGATATAGAAACCTCCAATCTCTTTAATAAGTACTTTTGTTCTGTCTTGTCTCAAAAATCACCTATTAGTACATTTAAAGTTCACCACATAGATTATCATAGGTTCTATCCAATTGACATTATACAGGCGATCAAAAAACTAAAAAAAAATACTAGTCCGGGCCCAAACTGTATTCATCCATGGTTTCTGATCGAAACCTCTATAAATATTTCTATACCTTCGTCAATTATCTTCAACAAATCCTTACAAGAAAGTATTGTACCAAATGTTTGGCGTTCAGCAATAGTTATTCCCATATTTAAAAAAGCAATAGAAGTTCTGTGCAAAGTTATCATCCAATTAGCCTGACCTCAGTGGCTGGTAAATTAATGGAACGAGTAATGAAGTCTCTAATAGATCAAGATTGTAAAAAATTAGGAATTTATGATTTAAATCAGCATGGGTTTACTCCCAAGTATTCCTGCACCACCAATCTGATATCTTTTTACAATAATATAAGTACTATACTAGATGTGGATATCCCTACTGATGTAATTCTTTTGGACTTTTGCAGAGCTTTCGATGAAGTCTCACATGAAAAACTCATTACTAAAATGCACAATCTAGGTTTGTCTCCTGATATTGTCAACTGGACTTTAAACTGGTTGACAAATCATTCTCAGAGAGTCAGAATTAATGATATCTTGTCTAAGTCGAGTAGTGTGACAAGTGGTGTACCACAGGGGTCGGTCTTGGGACCAACATTGTTTAATCTCTTTATCAGTGATTTACAAACAGGGCCAAATAACTTCATGGTTAAATTTGCAAACAATACTAAATTAGGGGGCAAGGTTAATAATCAAGAAAATATTTCTGCATTAAAGAAGGATTTGGAAAAATTAACACTTTGGGCAAATGAAAATCATATGCAGTTTAATCAAGACAAATGTTTAGTAGTGCATTTCGGTGTAAATAATCCAAAAATGATATTTTATATAAACGGACTACCACTTCACTCATCAAATTGTGAAAAAGATTTAGGGATATATGTTAATAATAAACTTACATCAAATAATCACTGTGTTAGAACTGCTTGCATGACCAACAGACTTTTGAGGCAAATAAAATGCACTTTTGTTAATCGCACTGAACAATGCCTTATTCCATTGTATAGGGCATACATTAGACCATATCTAGACTATGGCTCCCCTTTCTGGAATCCAAACCAAAGAAAAGACATAGCAATTCTTGAACAGGTTCAAAGGAGAGTAACTACAATGATTCCACGATTAACAAACCTGGATTATCAGAACAGATTAAAAAGCTACTGGTCTCTTCTCTCTTCAAACTAGAAGATTAAGAGGTGATGTGCTTATGGTTTTTAATTTAATCAGTTCACCAGATCTAATGGAAAAATGTGGTCTGACACTCTCCAAAAGGAGACATGTATAATAAACAGCTTGAAGTAAAAACTTATAAAACCAGCAAAAGGAGAAACATTTTGTTTCAATAAGAGCATCCATTGTATGGAACACCTTGCCACAAGAATTGGTAGAGGCAACTAGTGCCACTGTCTTTAAAATCAAATTAGATGTTTGGTTGAGGGATAACAGATAAATAATCTCCCATATAGTGTGGGGCACGGTGTCGATGGGCTCTGGCCTTCTTCTGTTCTTTCATACCAAGTAAGTAAGTAATAGTAATCATGTGATGATCAAGCCGCAAGAGAGTTTCTGCCAAAGTTAAAGAAAATTTTGTGTGAAGGGGGCTACCTGCCAGAACAGGTGTACAACGTGGACGAAACTGGCCTGTTCTGGAGTTGCCTCCCAGAACAGACCCTGGCAAGCAGTTCAGAGGACATTGCTTCTAAGGGGTTCAAGGTAGCCAAAGATCGAGTGACTGTGATGTTCTGCACAAATGCTACTGGCACACACAAACTGCACCCTCTCTGCATTGAGAAATTTGTCAATCCCCGATACTTTCACCGTGTTAACATGGGCAGCCTTCCAGTGTCCTACTCTCACAGTCAAAATGCATGGATGACCTGTGAGATTTTCAAAGAAGGTTTTCTGAGGAGTTTGTTTGTAGTGTGAGAACACAGTTACAGCAGCAAAAATTCCCTACCGGGGTAATCCTACTGCTCGATCAGTGCCCAGCCCATCCACCTGAGAATAAAATTCGTACCTGTGACGTGTGAATTAAAGCAATCTTCCTTCCTAAGAATATGACATCCAGAATTCAACCTTTGGATGGTGGCATTATAGCCACCTTCAAGAAACACTATAGGAACAGGCTATTGAGTGACCTTGTTGCTGCTGAACAAGAAGTCACCACATTTCTTAAATCACCGAACTTGAGGAATATGGCAGTCCTTTCAGGAGAGGTATGGTATAATGTTAGTGCAGCAACCATACAACATTGCTGGAGGACCACCTTGGGAACCATCCTTTGATGCCCCAAGTGAAGTGGATGAAGAGGAAGAAGATCCGCACGACATAGAGGAGATTGCCCAGCTAGCCACAAATCTACAGTTGCTAGCCAGAACTGATTAGACTGACAGCGCTATTGAGATCTGGCTGTCAGTTGATGACTGTATTCCCACCAGTGCTCAGCTGACCGATGATGTGATTGTTAATGCCATCATGCAGAGGGATGGAGGTGATGACAGCTCAGAAGGAGATGCATCAGAGGAGTCAGATGCAGAAACTGAAATCCCTTTGTATGCTGAAGCAATCCAGGGCTTGCATTGTGGGCTAGACTACCTGCAGTGCCATGGAGCAGACCCGGTAAAAATTATTCAACTCCAGCACATCTTGTGCTACACAAGGAATCTAGCAGCAAAACGTACAAAGCAGATGTAAATAACTTTGTTTTTCAATGCCGCAGGATCCAGTGAGTAAGAGACTGTAACCAGAGACTTTAATTCTGTTTGCAAAGCTAACCAGTTTTAAAAATGAATTGCGTTTTTGTGTTTTTTATTTATTAAGTTGAAGCCTGTTAAAATAAAGCTTTTTTAACTGTACAAGTTGTGCATGCCTATACAGTTAATGTGGAACCACAAGCTGCCTGCGGCTACTTGAAAAATGCATTCCTCGATATAACGAAGAAGTCGGTATAACAAATGCAGGTTGTGGTTCCCAGCTTGTTTGTTATAGCGAGGGACCACTGTATTCTGCTTTCTCAGCTCCATTATAGCAGAGCTTAAATGAATTTTTCAGCCTCAATTAATGTTCAGCACAGACAGCCACTGCTAATTGCGAGCTTGCTAATTTGAGAGCTCATTTTATTCTTATTTAAAACAGACCCTGCTAGTTTTGAGTTGTGCTTTAGCTAAATTTCACATGGCTAATTTTGAGACAGCTGTACCTGACTAATTAACACACTTTCCCGATGCCACTCCACAGCGTCTCCCCGCCCGCCCCCACCACTCCCACCCTTGGCCATGCTTCCTTTTATAGGGACTGGCTTAGTTTATCTCACAATTTCCCATTTGCTTGCTATACCAACTGGCTGATAGGTGGCCCTGAAATACCAAATTTGAAGTTTGGTTGAAATTGCTAAAAACAAGTCTGAAATTTAAGGCAATACACACCCGAACCCTCTTTGTAAAACCCATCCTTGGGCTTTTATGATGCTCCTTCAGCAGTAACTAGGACCCAGCCACAAAAATCTGTAATTTTTACCAGCTGCATCAGCAAGTTGAATCTTAAATCTAGAATCTTGCTTCTACGCTGGGACTGTTCGTTTGAAACTTGTGGTACTAATCCTGCTAATGTTCTGTTCCACTTTGCTGCAATTTGTTCCACTAGTTGCCTAAATCTGTGGATGTACACACTTAGTTTGAATTAGTTCTCCCAATAATTACCATTTACCACAGCCTGTCCTAGCCTTTGTCAGCTTGTCTAGTACAGCTGTTTCCCTTCTCCACATCTATCTTATTCATAAACCCCATAGCTCCTCCTGACATGCATTATTCTGGAGTTCTCATTGCCCTGCTATACATCATCTCTTTCATTATGTCTGATCAGCTGGTAGCACTAGGAAGCACTAGTGCCCCTACTGGATTTGCATGCCTGCCCCAATATTGTTATACCCAAGACCTTTACCTTCCCTCCTACCCCTATCTTGTCTCTTGAAGAAAGAAGCATTCTGCCCTGGCTGTTGGTATGCCCATAACCTCTCACGGCTTATCTCCAAGAGCACCTTCACTAAGCTAATGCCCCTATGTCTTCTTATTCTTGCCAGTGATGTCAAGCCGAACCCTTGGCCTACTGGCACACAGTTCATTCTTTTTGCTCCTTTAGCCACTAGCCACCTTACCATAAAAGGTCTGAAAATTGCCTACATTAATGTGCAAAGTCTGCACCCAAAAATGGCAGAGGTAGAAGCCTGGGTTACGCTTCACAACCCTAATGTGTTAGGAATTTCTGAGACATGGCTTAAACCTTGTATCTTACAGCATGAAATAGCTCTGCATGGCTATTCCAGCTGTAGAAGGGCAGGCCAGGTAAAAAAGGGAGTGGAGTTCTTATCTATGTTCGCTCCAGTATCGCTGCCACCAAAGCAGCTAATCCCTCCACTATTCCTCCTCTTGCCGAATGTATCTTCATCACACTAACTCTGGGCAAGGTTAAGCATCTAACCATAAGTTGTGTCTACCTTCCTCCCCCACCCCAAGAATGCAAATAATGTTCTCCACTCCCTTATAACTTCCCCTTCTGACTTCCCTGACCATGATTAATGATTAATATACAAGTTAGCCAGCCTTGGAATGGGCCCCAAGGTGGTAGCCTGGATAAAAAATTGGCTAGACAACAGGATGCAAAGGGTAATAGTAAATGGAGTACACAGTGAAGAAAGGAGGGTTACTAGCGGGGTACCACAGTGTTCAGTACTGGGACCAGTCCTTTTTAATGTCTTTATAAGTGACATTGCAGAGGAACTGGCAGGAAAAGTAAGTCTCTTTGCAGACGACACAAAGATCTGCAACAGGGTTGATACACAAGATGGAGTGGAAAGGATGAGAAGGGACTTGGCAAGGTTGGAGAAATGGTCAAATGTAAGGCAGCTCAGATTCAATGCAAAGAAGTGCAAGGTAATGCACATGGGAAAGAAAAACCCAGGGGAAGAGTACACAATGGGGGGTGAGATACTGACAACAGTAAAAATGGAAAGGGACCTGGGGGTAATTATATCAGATGACCTAAAGGTGGGCAAGCAATGTGAGAAGGCAGTAAGTAAGGCTGGGGGGGATACTGGGATGCATAGGAAGAGGCATCAATAGTAGAAAACAGGAAGTTGTTATCCCTCTGTACAGACAGTTGGTGAGACCCCACCTGGAGTACTGTGTGCAGTTCTGGAGACCCCATCTCCACAAAGACATAGACACAGTGGAGACTGTCCAGAGGAGGGCAACCAAAATGGTGCAGGGTCTGCACCAGAAGACATACAAAGAAAGACTAAAGGAGCTTAATATGTATACCCTTGAGGAAAGGAGGGAGAGAGGGGGCATGATAGAAACTTTCAAGTACCTCAAGGGAATCAACAAAGTCCAAGAGGGTAGCATCTTTCAGAAAAAGAGATGTGCAAGAACAAGAGGGCACAATTTGAAGATAGAGGGGGGACGGCTCAGAGGTAATATGAGGAAATATTTTTCATGGAGAGGGTTGTGGATGCATGGAACAGCCTCCCTGAGGAGGTTGGGGAGTCAAGAACAGTGGGAGAATTCAAGAATGCATGGGACAGACATAAGGCAGTCCTAGTGGGGGGTAGGAGGAAGTAAGCTGTTGGTTAACTAGGATCTGCAGCTTATCTGTTAGGTAGGAAAATGGGCAGACTAGGTGGGCCAAGCGGTCCTTATCTGCTGTCAAATTCTATGTTTCTATGTTTCTATGATCTCCTGCTCCGTGGTGACTTCTACCTTGATTAGTTGAACCAAAATAAACTCAAAGCCCATTCAATATTAACTGATTCCAACCTTACCCAGCATATTTCTGAACCCACCAGAATGCATACCAAGAAAGGTAACCACTCGCTACTCAATTGGGTAGTGTCCAACTGTCTACACAGGGTACAATCTGCTACAGTACTTTCTGACTGTATCAGCAATCACTCTCCAACTCTTTGGCTATGGAACAACAAGAGCCCAAACCCTCCTCCCAAAATCAGTGTATCGAGAAATATGTCACTCTTTGACTTAGCCTTCCTGTCTTCTCTCTCTCTCTACTGCTGATTGGAGCCCCATCAAATCGTTACCTGACATCAGTCTGGCCTTGGACTACTTTATCAGTACATTAAATGCTATAATTATTCAACATGCCCCCCTCACTAAAAGGTTCAAAAGCTTAAAAGCTCCTTGGCTAAGCAAAGACCTGAGGCAGCTCATGTCCCTTCCCAACTCAGCCTGGAAAAAGTTCAAGAACAGTGATAACACCTCTGACTGACCTACAGACACCTTCAAAACTCTTGTGAGGGTAAGATCTGCAGTGCTAAATGCATGTGCTACCGCTCCTTGCAGACAGAATGGCTGAGCAACCCAAAGGTGTTCTGGAAGCAAATCAAAGCATTAATTAAAGGCCACTCCCTGGCAGCTCCATGCTACTCTATTGGACCTCCAATCTGTTGCTGATGGTTTAAATCATTTCTTCATGGATCTTACTAGCTAGATCTCACACTTCACCTCCTACTCAGACTTCGACCCCACCACCCTCCTGCACAGGCAGCTTTCTTCTCGCCCTGAGTTTCACCTCAAGCTCACTACTCATAGAGAAGTCCTGCAACTACTTCTAAAACTAAAGGAAGATAGATCCCCTGGTTTTGACTCCTTAGAGCCTCATTTTCTAAAACTTGGAGCCCCAGTCCTTGCAGTTCCCATATGTGACCTAATAAACAATTCACTCATCAGTGGGAGCATTCCAGCAAAATGAAAAGTAGCCATTGTCATTCCGCTGCACAAGGGTGGCCTTCACGCAGTAGTAAATGACAGGCCCATATCCATCCTCTGCCCACTAGCAAAGATACAAGAATGCATAATCTTAAACCAGCTTAAATCTTACCTCGAACATCACTGCATCCTAACCGACTACCAGCATGGCTTCAGAAAATATTACAGCACCACCACAGCCCTTACCAAGGTATCCACAGATATCTTCGACTCTCTTGACAAAGGGCTATGTACTGGGGCCATATTTGTGGGTCTTATAAAGGCGTTCAATTTAGTAAATCATAATCTTCTGTTGCACACGCTTCACAACCTAGGCCTGGACCAACAGGCTCTCTCGTGGTTCAATAACTATCTATCCAGCCACTCCCAAGGAATAAAATGGTCCGCTACTGTCTCGTTATTTAACTCCATATCTCGTGGCGTACACCAGGGATCTATCCTGGGGCCCCTCTTGTTCTCGCTACTTATAAATAATTTACCACACCTCTGTGGTGGGTCCTCGGTGCAACTTTACGTGGATGACGCCATTTTATACTGATCCTCTGGTATTGTCCAATGGTTAAATCAGAAGCTGGAATCAGACATCCATTCACTAGAAAAATGGTTTCTTAAGAATCATTTAGTCTTTAATAACAAAAAAAAACAAAGGCAATGCTTTTTTTCAACCCCTCTGCGAAAGTAGCTTCCACTGATTCACTTTTTTTCAGTCCTCCTCAAGGGAAACCCTTAAAACCGTTCAGTCTTTCAAATACTTAGGAATTCTGCTAGACCCCTCCCTCTCCTTTGAGCCGCATGTAACTCAGACTACAAAAAAACTCAATCAGAAACTTGGTTTGCTCTACCGTCTTGAGCCACACCTCTCATGCCTCCTGCCAAAAGACTGCCACCACCTCCCTCCTACCCAGTCTTTTCTATGCCGCCTCCTCCTTCTACTCGCCACCAAATCCACCATACTCACCCATCTAAAATCACTTTACTACAGGGTGGAGCGATTCACCCTTGGTATCAGCACGCTACGCCACCACTGCGAGGTGTTAGCTGCACTAGGCTGGCCTGACTGCGACCAAAGATTGCAGTTCACCTCCCTTGCTTTTATTTACAAACTTGCCTTCCGCTTCTCTCCCCCTGCCTGAGTGACATACTGAAATGCAAACCCACTTCTGATTTACTCAGATCCTTGTCTGCCCCTTTGCTATTAACACCCTGTCCTCGCCTAACAATTGGCAGGTGCTCATTTGCACACTCTGTACCCACCACTTGGAATGCACTTCCATTATCTACTCTCTCCCTTTCCTCTCTTGCCATGTTCAAACATACCCTCTCTGAGCATCTGTTACAGCCTGCTCTGCTGAACTCTTTGTGGGTTTTCTCCTTAAATCAAGGGAAGCTGCTTCTGTAACCTTTTATTTGCTATTCCTAACCACCCTCTGGCCTCCTATCTTTGCTGCTAAATTACCTGTTCAAGCATGTACAATATGTTCCTGGTAAGCACTCAAGAGATAGTTCTACTTTTTCCTGGACAACCGCAACTCAGCTTCTAATTAGCCTATGCAGAATACTTTTGCACTGGTCAACATGGTATGTGATGCTCTAATTTATAAATGTGCTGTATATATTCGTCTCTCTCCTCTGTATCATTGTGTGTATTTTGATGTATATGTTGTTCATACCTACTATGTTTAAATCATGCATTTACTATGTTTTATGCTCTGTACCCATTGTCCCAGGTCGCCCCTGAAAAAGGGACTGTATTGTCTCAGTGGGCTCACCCAGTTACCAAAATTCAAATCAATAAATATTCTGAGATGCATTTGAACACTCAAAGTTTAGTGTAACCTTTCTTGTGACTTAAGATGACCTAACATGCAATAGATACTGCTCCCTTGACCATATGCAAGTATGTTACAACTTCTTTATTGGTTTATACTTTTTGTTGTACCAAAAAAACAAAACAACATAGCAACAGGAGACAGTTGATACAAGGAAAACATATTAAAAGTACATCATCCTAGAACTCTATCATTTATTTAACATGTTAATTTACCTTATTGGAAGTTAGAGACATCAGGACTAAGTCCACGTCAGAAACAGAAGACATTCTATCAGACTTACTGCAATTTGTTTTTCTGTTAGTTCCACTGTTGCACCTGGGCTTGCTATCCTAAGCTTCTCCCATATAGCTACTGTACTGGCAGCTTTATCAAACACTCTTCAGAGAACTCTGAGTAGAGGAATGCAGAAAACAATATGTGTCTGACACAAATTGCAGCAAGTTGCTTGGAAAGAATTTTATGAAATACAATCTATCTCAGTCATAGATTATTCTCCATAGAGTATACTATTCTAGGGTGGGCCCCAGTGCCAACGCTGAACAGAAAAAGAAATTACAATAAACCTGATGAAATTTTTTTCCTTCTGTGTCATTCCACATTGTCACTAGGCTATAGTCGTTTATTGCTGGGATTTAATAAACAGTACCCACCGACAGTATTCACAAGTGAGTAAATATACCTTCAGTTTTAGCTGCTTATGACTTTACTGCTGCTTGAAGTACCTTATGTCTGAAGGATTAATCAGCAGAACTCTGACTGTGCAGTCTTTAATGATCTCTAAATGTGTGCAAGGAAGACTAGGTGCCTACCTTGCACAAGTCAGAAACTGAGGCATCTGCCCCTTCCGCCCAAGAGGTTGCCATGACCTTGGTCAAATGCGCTTGACCAAAGCTGACAGCTGTGCCACTGCATAGGATTTTGCTATGCATCTTCTGTCCTGTCTAGCCAAGGTCACTTTGTAGGACATTTGGCCCTCATTTGCTGCTCCAAACAGTAGAAAAAGGCTTTCAGATTTCCAAAAGACTGTATGTATGAGGTATGTCTTAACCACTCTGCAGATGTGTAGCTTGTGCAACTATTATCTTCTGCCCAGGTTTTGGACAAAAGGAAGGAAGACCAAGTTCTTGGTTCACAAGGAAGGAAGGAGGGAAGGAGGGAGGGAGGGAGGTTGAGAAGGAAAGAAGGAAGAAAGGAAGGAAGGAAGGAAGGTTGGTTGATCCATACATAACACTGCCTTATCCTGATGAAAGATTAGATGTGGTTCCTTGCAGGAGAATGCCTGCAGCTTTTCTGTCAAGCAGAGAAAATTGCTACTAGAAACATGTAATGATAAACAGAATGTCCTCTGAAAGTCTGACACAGGCTTGAATGGAGGATCGCAGAGTGCATTAAGGAGTGCATTAAGATCCCAAAAGGGAACTGCAGATCTTAAGATTGGATTTGTTCAACTGAGAACGAAAAAAAATTGACTAATGCCAGAGTGCAAACCTAGAGGGTACGGGTGTCCCCCACATGGACTGAGTACTGCCCCAAAGCTGAGACATGTACCCACAAGACACTGAGAGCCAGACCTTTGTCTGCCCCTCCTAAAGGAAATCTAAAATTTGGGGCTTATATGTCTTCCTAGGCTGAAAACCCACCTGAGTGGCCCAGTGGGAAAAAGTCAACCACCCTCTATCATAAGCCACTGAGATAAAATGTTTTTGATCAACAAATCTTTCTTAGGACCGCTGGAAGTGACCCTCACCATTGTTAAATCACTATGGTCCCTCACTGATCTCAGTACACGAATGACTCTCATCTCCCGGTTTGCACACCTGAATCCCCCCCTTGTAAAGCTGCATAGAGACTGGTAGATATTGTAGCATGTGACATGTGGTGTGCGGAAGCCAATGTTTTATTGTGCATTGCACAACAGACCACTGACATGCCAACCACTGCAGTAGTATGCCTGCCTTTGCCCTTCTCCTGTGTGGTCCCAATGTCCATTGCAAAAGCACATGACGAGGCTTGTGGCGCTGTTGTTTGCAATATATCACAGTTGGCACAAAGCAAAATAGTGGCATCATTAGTCACACCACTCATTTGTGATTGTGTATAGGGGCCCCAGGGATCAACTTTTGGGGTTGCAAAAGAGTGCATAATGATGACATATACAATAACTTTTTAACATGAACTGCTGCTTTGAATGCGTCAGAAAAATATTTCTCCGGCCCTTCAGTGCAGCAGCTGGATTTCCACTTGTGACGCCAGTGACCCGGGTTTGGGAACGGACCCGGGTCACTGGAGGGCAGGCTGGGGGAAGAAGGTTTGAGCGTCTGACAACTGCTTGCCTTCACCCGGTGGGAGGGTAGAGATACAGTTCACTGAGTGCTGACTCCTGACAGAAGCTGGGAACACAACACTTCGGGGAGCTCGCAGAATGCAAGGGGCGTGGTGGACATCGACGTTCGTCTTGACATCTGTGGCATGCCACGCCCCGGGGAGAAAACGAGAAACAAGCTTCCTGACCAGGTAGATGACAGCTGCCAGCCCCACCGCCATGGAAACCCCGGTTTCCAGTACCACCTCAGCAGCACCCAGGGACCGAACAAAGAGTGTGCTGATTGTCCCCCCTGACACCTTCCCCCTCAGAGCAGAGGGATCCATCCAATGAAAGGTGACACCAGGCTACCCCTGCAGTGGCTGCGATTTGAGGTAGAGGGGACAGGGTGAGTGTCGGAGAAGCCTAGGCTGGCCCAAAGGAGTGGTGGGCCAGGAAGCCAGAGGAGGAAAAAAAAAAAGAAAAGAAAGATATTTCTTAGTAAATACTGATAAATGTTAGCCAGGCATAATTGAACAAGTGTAGTAAAGCTGCTTTGATTTGTGGAGAGTAGGAAATCCATCACCTTGAAGAATGAATGTGGTTTGGAGTGAAGCTTTGCTACACTGCTCCTCTCTTCACTTGGCAACACCAAGGTAGCCTAGAACATCTCTCTGTTAACTCTAAATCTAATTATTTTTTTAGTAATAATCTGAATGCACCCTGTGATCAGTTACATTGGAATATTTAGTTGCTCTAGACAGGTTATTGTCAAGGTAGTGACATTATTTTTGTTAATTTGCTGAAGTTAATACCGCTCATGCTAACAGTCCCCACCAGTCAGGAAGCAGATGTGGCAGCACCTGCTCCCAATACTAACTTGACTGAACAATTGCATCATGCAGGAAGGGTTTCTCATTCTGTGATTCTTCTTTATTTAGTAAGGCAATACCTTGAATAAAGAGAACTGAACAGCAGCTTTGACTCTGGGTTACTCAGTTGCTTGTAAGAGACTTACTGGGGTCATTTCAATCATCAGTGTTCACACACCGTGCCACCCTCATAATGATATACAAGCTCATGTAACCCCCACCCACTAGGCACGTTGGTGCAGCCCCTTTCTATGATTAGAGAACTTTACTTGTAAGCTTTTAGACAGATAACCCTATATCAGGTTTTACTCTTGGCTGGGAATTTGAATAAACATTTTCAGTTTCTCCACCTGGGGAAACCTCTTCCAGTACCTAAGCATCCAGTATGATGTTCCTCATGCCATGGGAAATTTAACAGTAATACTACCTGTATATAAGACCCAGCCCTCCAATACATACAATAAAAATGTGGTGTAAATGAGGCAATGGTACACAGGAAGTATTGATATTGTACTCTTGACTTTATAGTTGTTCTGTCTACACATTTCCTGTTTTCATCTGATGCACTGCAGTCTCTTCACCCTATAAGCTCCCAGGTCTTGTCTGAAAATAGGCCTTTATTTGTCTAGTGTGCTTACCTTCTCAATAAAAACTAAGTAAGTAAATCATGCCAAATCAGGGAAGTGGTTTATTATGGGAACAGAAACAAGGCTCTGGAGAAGGAAGGAAGGAGAAGGGAAAAGCAAGCAAGCAATAAGCAAATCAGACAAATGTAACCCTACAACAGTCATGGACTTTGGTGCACCAGTGAACCCCACTGTCCCTTGAAAGCATCCAAGACCTTTGTGCCCCAAAATGCATCAGATGGTGAAGAAGCTCATTCCTCTGCATAGCTGCTGCAACCAGGGTTCAGAATATGGGTGCAAGATACCCAGCAGTCACTGCAGCGCTTCTGGTGGCATGCAGATGTGAACCGTGAAGCTCACGTTGCAGCCTTGTTTGCCATCGACTCATGTGGGGACATTTGTTTTCTATTAGAGAGGGCCCTTTTCTCATATTCTGCTCTGTCTGGGGGCCTTTCTGTCAGGTAGCTGGATGGCTGGGGTTGTCTGCACTCAAACCGGCTCTGCTCACTTTGCCTTAACTGATACTACCAAGATCCCCCTCCAGGTTTCCCAGGTCCTGCAATGCAGCAGGTCCAGTCTATCCCACCCCAGGGGAGAAGAAGCATCTGATTTAATGGCAGTGATAGCTGGGCAGGGGGAGAAAAGGTGGGTTCAGAATGTCAGGGGGTTAGGTGGCATGGGGGATGCGGAGTATGTCGTAGGCAAAGTGGTTTCAAATTTTTCCTATACCTTTCCCTACTCCCCTCCCTTGAGAGTATGCAAGTGAGCACTTGAGAACCTGGTGGGGGGTCTTACAATGAGTAATCACCTACTATGCCAATGATACCAACACAATGCTACCAGCAGTGCTCCACACAACTCAGTAGTAGAAGTAATAGTAGTAGATTTTATTTATTTAAGGCGCCCTTCCCAAAGGCCCAGGGCACCCTTACAAAACAGTTAAAATACAAGCATAGAAAAAAGACAAAAAAACGGTAAAGCTAAAAATAGTACAAGAAATAACAAGAATTAAAATCAAAGTCTAAACAAGTAAAACAATTCTCCATCTAAGCAGTTAAAACATTTACCTCAGGCCCAGGAAAAGCTTGACTAAATAAGAAAGTTTTTAGTTCACGTTTAAATATTTCCAGTGACGGTGCCTCCCAGAGATGGCCAAGCAAAGAGTTCCAAAGAATTGGAGCAGCAACCTCAAATGCCTGGTCCCCAGACCTCTTCAGCCTTGCTCTGGGGATTTCTAGGAGGGCAATGGAGGCTGATCTTAGAGAGTGAGATGGACGTAGGGATGCAGGAGATCCATCAGATAGCTCAGACCCAAACCATGTATGGCCTTACAGGTCAAAAGACCTATCTTGAAGATGATGCGCTAGTGCACCGGCAGCCAGTGCAGCTCGCACAGCACAGGGGTGATATGACTAAATCTAGAATGAGCAGTCAACACCCGTGCTGCTGCATTCTGCAAAAGCTGCAGACGATGCAACTCACCACCCCCGACCCCAGGGTAGAGAGCATTACAGTAGTCAAGTCTCAAGGTCATGAATGCATGTACCAGCATGGCCAATTCTTCGGGTGGGACAAAGGGCTTAATCTAGGTGCTGTTCCAGAGATGGTAAAAACTGGTTTGGACAACAGCTGACACCTGAGCATCAAATGCAAACTTGCTGTCAAACATAACGCCCAGATTTTTCACTCTTGAGGAGACCTCCTGTTCCATTAGGCCAATAAAACGGCTCACTCTGTCACCGGAAGTTTCCAAACCCAACCTTCGACCAGGCTCTACCACCAGTACCTCAGTCTTCCTGGGGTTTATTCCCAGCCAGATCGAGGCCATCCAGGCCTGGATCTCAGTCAAGAATTTATTCAGTACACTGACAGCATCAGGTCTATCAGGTGAGAAAGACAGGTAGAGCTGAGTATCATCAGAGTAACAATGAAAACTCAGCCCATACCGTCTTATGACCTTGTCCAGGGCTAGCAAGTATACTGTGAACAACATGGGGAGAGGACAGAGCCTTGAGGAACTCCAAAGAGCAGGTCCCTAGGATCAGAGGAACAGTTCCCCAAAACTACCCTCTGAGACCTGCCCCAGAGAAAGGACTCAAACCAGCTGATGATCATGCCGGTAACTCCTACATACTCCCTCAGCCTTGGTTAGTTGGTAGGATAGGACAAAGGAAGGCCGAAGTCCATCGAGATTGTCCCCCACTACGATGTGGGACTTCATTCCCAGATACGATTAACAGTTAGCCAGCTATCCAAGCCTTTTTAAAGGCATTGAGGGTATTTAGATCTATCAGTTCTTGTGGGAGTTTGTTCCAAACTTGAGGTGCTCTAATTGTGAAGAAGTTAAATCTTTTATTAGTTATTTCCTTACTAACTTCTAGTTGTTTATTGTGCAATCTGGGCACTATTTTTTGATTTGAATACATTAGTCCACACTTGTGTAGTAGAGTGAGTGAACATAGTATTTTAAAAAGGAACAGAAGATCACCTCTGCATCTCCTTTGTTGCAAAGAATGGAGGCCAGTAGCATGGAGTCTCTCGGTGTAGTCTTTTGTTGATACATGCGGGACCATCCTGGTTGCTCGTTCCTGTGTACGCTCAATCCTTTCAATGTCCTTGATGAGATGGGGTTCCAAAAGGGAGAGCCATAGTTGGCGTAAGGTCTAACATGGGTCCTGTACAAGGGTATTAGGCATTCCTCCGGTTTAGAGATAAAGGTGCAGTTTACGCATTTAAGAAGTCTGTTGGAAAGTGAGGCAATTTTTGTACAGTGTTCTGTGAAGGAGAGTTTATTATTAACAATCATGCCCTGGTCTCTCTCACTATCTGAGGAATTCAAGGGGATATTGTTTAAGGTATATGTCAACTTGGGGTTATGTCTACCAAAATGTAAGACAGTACATTTATCTATATTAAATGACATACCATTGGTATGGGCCCATTGCTCAATAACCTGTAGGTCTTCTGTTAAGGAACTCCTGTTTTCAACAGTCAATTCTCCCCCCAATTTAGTATTGTCAGCGAATTTAGATAAAATATTGCAGGAGCCTATCTGCATGTCACTGATAAATAAGTTGAACAGAGTGGGGCCGAGGACCGATCCCTGTGGGGCCCCACTATTCACAGGTCCATTATCTGATTGGATTCCATTGATTTTTACTCGTTGTGATCTATTCGATAACCAGCTATTAATCCAGTGCACTAAGTGTGGAGAAAAACCAATGGAGTTAAGTTTGGCAATAAGTTTGCCATGTGATACCTTGTCAAATGCACGACTGTAATCTAGCAAGATTACATCCATAGGGATGTGAGAATCGAGACCTTGACTTATGTGATTGTAGAATGCTATGAGGTTAGTAGTGCATGAATAACCTTGCTTGAAGCCATGTTGGCACAGATCTAGGATGTTAAGGATTTCTATTTCTTTTTCTAATAGGGATTTTACTATCTTTTCCATTAATTTGCAGATGACCAAGGTCAGACTAATAGGGCGATAGTTCTCAGTATTAGATCAGGATCCCTTTTTGAAGATGGGTATGACTATGGCCTTTTGCCAGTCTTGCAGGACCATACCTTGGGATAGAGATTAATTAAAAATGATTGTCAAAGGAATGGCTAAAGCTTCAGAGGTTTCTTTTAAGAATTTGGGGTTAATATTATCAGGGCCTGGACTAGTATTTGTTTTTAAAGTTTTTAAAACTTGAATAATGTCTGCTATCGAAATTATATTCGGTTTAGTATGTGTTGGTATATTGGAGAGTTGGATTGTCTCTTTAGTGGAAAAGACAGAACAGAAATAGTCATTAAAGGTATTGGCAGTTACCTTCTCCGAAGTAATCGTAGAGTTATTTACAATGAGGGGGCCAATTTGCTTATGATTTCCCTTTTTACTATTAAGATATGAAAATAAAGATTTATGACAATCCTTAGTGCGAGCTATTTTAAATTCTAAGCATCTTTTCAAGTGTTTTATTAACTGTTTTTTTAATTTTTTAACTGCTTCTTTATAGTTATGTAGGATATTCCCATCATTGTTGTTACCACCAGTTTTAAGATGAGCAAACCGTTTCTTCTTTTTTTTTTTATTTTAGTTTTGATAGATTTATTTAACCAAATTGGAATCTTCCCTTTCTTATTATATTTAATTTTAACTGGGACAAATGAGTTTTCAAGGTCAAGCCTGTTCAACAACACCTCATGGTCCACAGTATCAAAAGCTGAGGAGAGATCAAGGAGGATGAGAATGGTACGCTGTCCTTGATCTCTCGCCCTGAGCAGGTCATTCAACACCTTCACCAGTGCTGTCTCTGTACTGTGCATGGCCCGAAATCCGGACTTGAGAGGTTCATAAATCTGGAAGTCTGCGAGATGCTCCTCAAGCTGTTCTGCTACCACCTTCTCAAGAACCTTCACTAAGAAAGGAAGGTTTGAGTTAGGGCGGTAATTTGCCAGAACGTTGGGGTCCAAAGATGGTTTCTTCAGCAGCGGTCTAACAAGAGCCTGCTTAAAGATTCCGGAAAGACTCCAGCTGACAAAGAGCTCCTGACTATCCCAGCAAAGACCAGACCAAGGGCCACAGCGCAGCCAACTATAGCCACATTGGGCCCAGGTCCAGGTCACAGAACATTGGTTTAAGCCTGCAGATAGTCCCACAGACCTCCTGTGCCATCACCAGCCATAACTCACTCCAGGGTGGCTGAGTGCGATTGCTCAATCAAGAAGTACCATTGTTGGAGGCTTGAATTCCCTGGAGGCAATTCCAAATCTCACAGAGGACACTCTGTCCAAGAAGAATCAAGCAAACTCCACACATTTGTGAGTTGAAAAAGCTCTAGTTGGTTCCAGACAGGCAAGATGCATCAGCCTATCCACAACCTGGAAGAGCTGAGCTGGTCGATTCTTTCTGGCTGCAATCATCCTAGACATGAAAGCTGTCTTTTTTTTTGGATGATTGCCTACTGATATTCATGATAATGAGATATCAGAACCAGCCAGTCTTCCTCCAATGCCTCTCCAACCTCTGCCCCATTGTCTTCAAGTTCCTCAGCTCTCCATTGAACCAGGGAGAGCCGAGGTGAGAGGCAATAAGGTGTACATGGATCAGTGTCAGATGGTTCAGAGCCCCAGCAACAGCACTATTATAGGCAGTGACTGCATTCCCTGGACTCACACAGAGAGAAGAATGTTTTCACTCCTTCACTCTCTCTGCTGCTGACATCCACTCCTGCCATCCCAGATTCAGGCTGTGAACCTGCATTGTCATTGTGCCAGGTACTGCCCTTTCTTATCATCTTGATTCACTTTTCTAAGTCTTAACAACCTGTCCACCCCACCCAACTTGGTGATACATATGTAGCTGATCTCTGAGTGTCTGGTGCTATGGGCCCTCCTACTTTGAAGGAGGCTGGCCAAAGCTCTTTTTATTTCATTCTTTGTTTCTAATTTCTGCCAGGGTGATAGTGTGCAATGAGGCACACACATGTGTTAGTGCGCATGCATGCATGCTGGCATCTGTTGGCATTCCTTAGCTTTCTGTTGCACTTGCATTCACTTCCTCCTGGCCTCTGAGACACAGTGTAGCCCCATCCCTGGGGAGAGCTTTCCATGGTATGCTTGATCCTTCCCCCCCGAATGGTCCACGATGACCCGTGCTTCGATGACCTGTGCTTGTTCTTGAATCTGGGTCACCAGCATCACGAACAGTGGCCCTACTGCTGCACCAGTGGGCTGGCTGCAGTCCAGTGCTCTTGCAAGTCACTAGTGGAACGATGGGACTTACTGGGAGACTGGGTTCCCTACAAAATGTATTGAGCAGCAAGACAATAATTCACTGTTCACACATAAGCATCCTCAGTCAAACAGTAATGAATGTATTTGGTTTAGCTGGAGCTCCCTTGTCCTGGAAGCTGTCACAACTTGGAGACTTGACTTTCTTAGGTGCTACAGAATTCCTAAGGGGAACCTCAGATGGTTGCCAAACGGTATCATTTTGAGGTTACACAAGTGTGCACCTGACTGAGTGACCCACTTTATAGCACCCTGGGGTGAGCTGCATGTTTCTGGACTTCAGCACCGAGGCTGTTTAGACTTAACTTCAGAGTCTGAAACTTGATTGTAGGGCCTGGAGCTATGAAACACCTGCAGTGCAGACACTGCTGCCTGTACACTAGCTCTAGAATTCTCAGGACTCTCCCTCTAAGATGTGTCCATCCCCTTTTATACTGCAAAGAGGCCTCCCAGCCCACACAGTAGTGAAGAAGGTTTGTTACTTACCAGTAACAGGAGATCTTTGAAGAGGATCTCACAGAGCCATTATACATTGGACTAGAGCAGTTAGGCACTAGAATTCTGTGAGGATTTTAACATAGCTGGGGCTGCCCATCTTATGCCAACTGGACCCACCTCTTGTGACTCCGCTTATATAAGGTGGGCTGGCCCCCATCACTTTCAGACCATTATAGTCCTGCCTGCAGCACACCGGACCTACCAGAATGCTGCCAGATTGTGAAGGAGACCTGCAGATCCCCACCAGTGATAGCAAGGGAGCAGCCAAGGGAGGCAAGCAAGACCAAGAGGATGGTCCCCAGAGGCAACAACTGTGCCAGCAAGAAGAGGAGGTCTAAATCAAGCACGGACAACAGGAAACCAAACCATGCCAATCAAACAAAAGAGGCAGGGGGAAGAAATGCACAGAGACCACCTAGACTGCCAAATGGGCTAATGAAAGTAAAATGTGCAATGAACAAAGTCCATCAAGAGTGGGCCTGAGGATGGAAAAAATATGGCTTTATGGAGGAGATCCTCTTGAAGATCCACTGTTGCAGCTACTCCCTATCTGGATGGCCACAACACTGTGTTCTGATTACTGCAGCTGCTCCCTAACTGGGTGCCCTACACTGTGTTCTGGTTATTGTAGCTGCTCCCTATCTGGATGGCCATAACATTGTATACTTCTAATTGCAGCTGCTCCCTATCTGGGTTGCCACAACATTGTGTTTCTGGTTATTGCAGCTGCTACCTAACTAGATGTCCCTACATTGTGTTCTAGTTATTGCAGCTGCTCCGTAACTGGGTGGCCCCTACACTGTGTTCTGATTACTACAGCTGCTACCTATCTGAGTGGTCCCTGCATTGTGTGTTTGGTAAATGTGACAGCTTCTTGTCTGGGTTGCCCACACTATAGGACTTGCATGTAACTCCAGCCTTTCTTGACAAGGCTGTAAAAGGGTTATCCCTAGCAATCCTATATATTGTTTCTTTTGCCTACACTGACTAGTTGGTTGCTGCCTTGCCTGCTCCTTATATGGAACATGGTGAGAGCCCAAGGTCCCCCTCCCTACTGTCTAGCATTGATGATGACATCTTATATGACTGTTTCCTCTACAGACTGCACCAAAATGGCAACTGTTATGAGCTCTCCTGTTACACAAGGCAAGTTGCCCTGTGGCCCTGAGTAACAACCCATGGCACCTTATCCATACCGAACCTAACTCTAGGCCTGCAAATATCCATGTTTCTTCCCCCACTGAACATACTTGGTCACAATCCAAAAGTCTGAAGCTAGTGCTCATGAATATCAACAGCCTTAAAGCCTAAGCTCCATGAGCTCAAAACCTGGGAAAACCTCTATGCGCCTGATGTCCTAGCTTTCATTGAGACTAGGCTTAAGCCTTTTCTTCTTTCGCAAGAGACTGAATTGCCTGGGTACAGTTTCTTTAGGAAGGACTGGGTGGGTAAAAGATGTGGTGAATCCTCTCTAAATACTAGGGCTGGGTGGATTGTTCCACCCAAGATCCAAACCCACAGATTGGACCCAGAAACTATGGACCTGGATAAATATGGACTTCGATGCAGAAGTCTGGTTCCGGGCCCATGGTAAGCCGCAGACAATGTGCTTTCCCCAATGTTTTGACTGTTGCCATGGGGATGCTGATGGCATGGTTGCTTGATGTACAGGCAGCCAGCAGCATCCAGTCAGGCAACAGTCACGTGATACTGACAGGAAAAAATCACGTGACACACTCACTCACAGTATATAACCATGGTTAGTGCACAACACACCTAGAAGTGCGGCAGAGGCACAGAGAAAGATGGATCAGGGATCATTACAGGAGAGACGGAGGGGAGTATTTAGAGCAACAGACTTTGGGTGGCTGACTGTGGGCCTTATTGATGACTGGCAATGCTGACAGCAGTTCCCGGAGGAAGGGATAAAAAAGAGAGAAGAGGATACTTACTGGAGTGGGAGGGCAGAGAGAACATTATTGGGGGGGAGAGAAGAGGAATCAGAGAGAGAGAGAGTGGGGGGGCTGACTGGGGGTGAACCTGTGAAGAAATAAAACATAAATAAATAAATGAATCTTTGACTTGTGCCATCCAGAGGAGAAAGAGAAAGAGAGACTACCTGGGGCCAAAGAGAAATTTTGCAGTCAAAGAAAGCACTAACAAAGTTCATCTTAGCATCAGTGTGTGTGTGTGTGTGTGTGTGTGTACACGGGGCAGGCTGGCAAAATAAATCTTTGACGTGCCATCCAGAGGAGAGAGAGAGACTACTGGGGGCCAAAGAGAAATTTTACAGTCCCAGAAATTACAAATAAAATCTTTTCTTGGCCTTAGTGTGGTTGTGTGTGTACAGGGCAAGGGTAGGCTGGCAAAATAAATCTTTGACTTGTGCCATCCAGAGGAGAAAGAGAAAGGGACTAGTGGGGGCCAAAGAGAAATTTTACAATCACAGAAATCACAAATAAAGTTCATCTTGGTCTCAGTGTGGCTATGTGTATGTGTTTGTGTGTGTACACAAGGCAGGCTGGCAAAATAAATCTTTGACTTGTGCTATTCAGAGGAGAAAGAGAGAGAGAGAGAGATTACTGGTGGCCAAAGAGAAATTTTACAGTCACAGAAATCACAAATAAAGATTTTCCTTGGCCTCAGTGTGGCTGTGTGTGTACAGGGCAAGTGTAGGCTGGCAAAATACATCTTTGTCTTGTGGGAGAGGACAGGAATCAGAGCAAGAGAGAGTGGGGGGGTAATTGGGGGTGAACCAGTGAAGAAATAAAATAAATAAATAAATCTTTGACTTGTGCCATCCAGAGAGAGAAAGAGAGAGAGAGAGAGAGAGAGAGAGAGAGGCTACTGGGGACCAAAGAGAAATTTTGCAGTCACAGAAATCACGAAGTTCATCTTGGCCTCAGTGAGGCTGTGTGTGTGTGTGTGTATATACACAAGGCAGGCTGGCAAAATAAATCTTTTGACTTGTGCCATCCAGAGGAGAAAGAGAGAGAGAGAGAGATATTCTACTGGGGGCCAAAGAGAAATTTTACAGTCACAGAAATCACAAATAAAGTTCATCTTGACCTAAGTGAGTGTGTGAGTGTGTGTGTGTGTGTGTGTGTGTGTGTGTGTGCATGCACAAGGCAGGTTGGAAAAATAAATCTTTGACTTGTGCCATCCAGAGGAGAAAAAGAGAGAGAGACTACTGGGGGCCAATGAGAAATTTTACAGTCACAGAACTCACAAATAAAGTCTATTCTTGGCCTCAGTGTGGCTGTCTGTGTGCAGGGCAAGGGCAGACTGGCAAAATACATTTTTGACTTGTGCCATCCAGGGGAGGGACAGCGAGAGAGAGAGGGGGAAAAAGAGAGAGAAAGAGAGACTACTGGAGGCCAAAGAGAAATTTTACAGTCACAGAAACCACAAATGAAGTTCATCTTGGTCTCTGTGTGGGTTTGTGTGTGTGTACACAGAGCAGGTTAGCAAAATAAATCTTTGACTTGTGCCATCCAGAGGGTAGAGAGAGAGAGAGAGAGAGAGAGAGAGAGAGACTACTGGAGGCCAAAGAGAAATTTTACAGTCACAGAAATCACAAATGAAGTACATCTTGGTCTCAGTGTGCGTGTGTGTGTGTGTGTATATATACAGGGCAGGCTAGCAAAATAAATCCTTGACTTGTGCCATCCAGAGGAGAAAGAAAGAGAGAGAGAGAGAGAGAGAGAGAGTATTGGGGGCCAAAGAGAAATTTTACAGTCACAGAAATCATGAATAAAATATATACATCTTCTGTATATTCTTGGTGTTCTATCAGGAAAGAGCTTACGGGGGGGTGGCATAGATTATCACAAATAAAATAAATCTGTTTTCTTGTTGTTCCATACACTTCAATGAGAGGAGTCACTCATGTCATGACTCTTAGAGACAGAAAGAGATTGAGGTGTCAGAAAGGGAAGGGTGGGTGGGTGGGCAGAGAGGACAGTGAAAAGGCAGGGATCCTGAATGAATACTTCTGTTCAGTATTCACAAAAGAAGAGGAGGGGGAGGTACCTAATCCAATCAGTAGAAACACTTTGGATAGAAGGGTCAATACCAGTCCATTCACAGAAGAAAGGGTTCTGAAAGAACTCCTAAAACTGAAGGTAGACAAAGCAACGGGACCTGATGGGATTCACCCCAGAATTCTAAAAGAACTAAGGGGAGAACTAGTGACACCACTGACTACCCTTTTTAACAAATCATGGGAGGATGTGTGGTACCTAAGGACTGGAAGAGGATGGATGTGGTTCCCCTTCACAAAAGTGGGAGCCAAGCAGAGGCAGGAAACTACAGACCTGTTAGTTTGACCTTGGTGATAGGGAAAATGATGGAATCACTTCTGAAAGAAAGAAAGAATTGTTGGGTATCTAGAGGCCAGCAGGGCACAGGACCCAAGGCAGCATGGATTCACAGTGGGAAGATCATGTCAGATGAATCTAATAGATTTCTTTGACTGAGTGACCAAAGCAGTAGACCAGGGAGGGGTTGTGGACATGGCCTACCTAGACTTTAGCAAGGCATTTGACATAGTCCCACACAGAAGATTAATAAACAAATTAGCTAGCTTGGGATTGGGTCCCAGGGTGGTAGCCTGGGTAAAACATTGACTGGACAACAGGACACAGAGGGTAATAGTAAGCGGAGTCCACTCCAAAGAAATGGGCGGTTACTAGCAGGGTACTGCAGGGTTCAGTACTGGGTGTGGTCCTTTTTAATGTCTTTATAAGTGACATTGCAGAGGGACTGGAAGGAAAAGTATGCCTCTGCAGATGACACAAAGATCTGCAACAGGGTTGATACACAAAGGGAGGCGTGGAAAGGATGAGAAGGGACCTGGCAAGGTTGGAGGAATGGTCAAAAGTATGGCAGCTTAGATTCAATGCAAATAAGGTAATGCGCCTGGGAAACAAAAACCCAGTGGAAGAGTACACAGTTGGCGGGAGGTACTAACAACAACAAAAATGGAAAGGGACTTGGGGGTAGTCTTATCAGATGACCTAAAGGCAAGCAAGCAATGTGAGAAGGCAGTAAGGAGGTCTGGGGGGATACTGGGATGTATAGAAAGAGGCCTCACCAGTAGAAAACAGAAAGTTGTTATCCCTCTGTACAGACAGTTGGTGAGACCCCATCTGGAGTACTGCATGCAGTTCTGGAGACCCCATCTCCACAAGGACATAGACAGGATGAAGACAGTCTAGAGAAGGGCAACTAAAATAGTGCAGGGTCTGCATTAGAAGCCATATGAAGAGAGACTAAAGGAGCTTAATATGTATACCCTCGAGGAAAGGAGAGAGAGGGGGGACATGATAGAAACCCTCAAGTACCTCAAGGGAATCAACCAAGCACGCAACATATTTGCACCCTTCAAGAAGCACAAGGCCAAAGCCCTATGTAACCCCTGGCTCACCGGAGACCTACTTAGACGACTAAAAGCTCGAGACCACCTTTGGGAAATTGCCAGAAACACCGGGAGACAAGTTGATATTGCTAACTATAAACGTGCACAAAATGACTGCACCAAATATGTCTGGGATACGAAGACCACCTATTTCCAAAATGCTCTCACTAACTCATGGGGCAACGGTAGGGACTTCTGGAATAACATTAAAGAAGTCATCGGGAAGCAATCTAAATCACCCCCGTCAGTACTCAACATAAGTGGTGAAACTACACTTGACCAGAAACTCATTGCTGATATATTCAATGACACCTTCACAAACCTCAGTGCTGTACTCCCACAGGGTTTTTTCGATGAGGTGGTTCCCCTTGCCCCCCCAGCCACCTCCAGTCACCCTTCCTTCTACTTTAAAGCAGTAAAAATGCATCAAGTCTGCAGCTATGTTACCATAGCCATTTGTAACTCCAGAGCCAGCAATGACTCCCTCGACCTCAAACTGCTATCACTCACACTTGAAGAAGTACTCCGACCACTGACCAGGATTTTTAACCTCTCCCTCAGCCTCAGCCGGTTCCCTGACTTATAGAAATCTGCCACAGTAACCCCAATTCATAAAAGTGGTGACAAAGCAGCTACTGAGAATTACCATCCAATTTCCATCCTACCTCCACTCTCCAAGGCCCTAGAACGGATTGTGCCAGACCAGCTCACCGACTTCCTAGACAATCACAACATCCTGTGCAAGGAGCAACATGGCTTTAGAAAAGATCATAGCACTTCCATGGTGCTACTTGAATTCACTGGTGCAATCCATCACTCACTCGATAACAGTCATCTTACTGGGTCCACCTTCATCGACTTAACTAAAGCCTTTGATACCACCAACAACAATCTCCTACTTGCCCAGCTTCGACTAGCAGGGCTCTCACCTAACTCGGTGAACTGGTTCAAAAGCTACTTAGACAACCGCTCCCAAAGAGTGAGAATTGCTGGCACACTCTCAGACCAAAGACCAGTCCGGTCTGGTGTCCCACAAGGCTCAATCTTGGGCCCCCTCCTTTTCAGCCTTTTTCTGAACTCACTGCCAGAATCCTGCCCTGAACAGATCCTACTCTACGTGGATGATGCTGTCATCCTGGCATCCCACCATGATCCAGTCCATCTACAAGGTAACCTCCAACAGGCCTTCTCTGCAGTCGAAAACTGGTTCACAAAACACAGTCTTATCCTTAACCAGAAAAAAACAAAGACCATGATCTTCTGCAGCTCCCAAAACAAACACAAACAATATCAGCTCTCCATTAAAACCAAGCAAGGAATCACCCTCGAACAAGTTCACACTTTCAAATACCTCGGCCTCAGCCTCAACTGTAATCTCTCCTATGTCCCACACATCAATAACACGGCACAAGTAGCCAACACCAGGATGGGCCTACTATTCCAACATAGGAAACATCTAACCCCAGAAGCTCTGTCCATAGCTGTCCAGAGCTCCATCATCAGCATCATTGACTACGGTCTCATTATCTATGGATCTGCCACAACCACATCTCTCAGGCGTGTTTCGACTTCCCTTAATCAAGCCTGCTGACTCGTTACTGGTTCCCACCGTCTCACCCACACCTGCGATCTCTACTCCAAAACAGGCTGGCTGCAACTGAACAATCAAATCAAATACCAAACCTGCATCACTGCTGAGAAAATCATGATGGGAAAGGCATCACCAGGAGTCAGCACCCTCCTCAAACCCAAAATCTCCAACCACAACACCAGGAGCTGTAAGCCCCAAATCCTTCAAATCCCCCACTGCTGCACGTCCCAAGGCCAAAGGTCGTTTGCATACAGGGCTCCGAGTTGGCTGAATGAGCTCTCTAGTGACACCTCATCCGCAGCAACATTTGGAGCGTTCAAAAAAATGATTCGCCACTCCATAACTGGCACCTCCACCTGTGCTTGCACCCCATAACATCTTCATTCCCTTCGCTGCTTCTGACCTTATAGGTGTCAGTTTCTGCCATCTCTTCTTGCACTTACCTGTCCAATGCAACTTTAATTCATTTGCCCTGTGTCTGGCCTGACAAGGTCCCTCAGCTGCCTCACCCTGACCCTCTACACCTATGCCTTCCTCTACCCTCAGCCCTCTCCCCTTCTTGCCCTCTTCCTCCTATTGTTTCTTGAGTTACTCATCACTCAGTCTGATTTTGTCAAGCAAAGTTACTGTCTAAAACCATGTACCTGTAACTGTTTTCTGTTTCAGTGTCTGTTACCTTGTAACCAGCATGACGTGGAACCTTTGTAAAAGAGCCTTGGCTCAAAGGTACTTTCTAATCCTAGACACAAATAAATAAATAAAAATAAAACAAAGTCCAGGAAGGTAACATCTTTCAGAAAAAGAGATGTGCAAGAACAAGGGGGCACAATTTGAAGATAGAGAGGGGAGGCTCAGGGACATCGTGAGGAAGAATATTTTAATGGAGAGGGTGACGGACACATGGAATGGCCTTCCTGAAGAGGTCGTGGGGTCAAAAACAGTGGGGCAATTTAAGAATGCATGGGACAGACATAAGGCAATTCTGATTGGGGGTAGGAAGAAGTAGACTGTTGGTTAACTAGGATCTGCAGCTTATCCAATAGATAGGGACATGGGCAGACTGGGTGGGCCAAGCAGTCCTTATCTGTCATCAAAGTTTATGTTTCTATGTTTTTATGACTGGCAGCAACTGTGGAACTAGGAAGGATGTAACTGTGTGTCATCAGGTCTTCAGGTGGCAGTGGCAACCTTTATTTTATTTATGACTGCACTGCACTTGACCCATGTCATGTGACTGGCTGCCTGGATGGTGATCAGTATATGTCTTTCATTTCTTGTTTAATAAATGTATTGTGTGTGGATCAGTAGAAGTAGTCATAGGCAACATTACCACCTGTTGGACCACGAAGTGTACCATACCACAGTGCACTGGGACATACAATGCAGTTGCATCATTCACATGGGTACAGTGGGTGGGCTTTTATTGCTGCTCATTTTGATCATTCATTTCTTTGGCCCGGTTTGCTCTGACTGAAACATTCATCAAAATAATACCTACACAGTCATTAATAAAAAATATCTTACCTGCCTGCAGTGATTGATATTGCTTTGTGGTACAATAGTACTTGCATCTGTCTGTCTGTCTGTCTGTCTGTTTCTCTCTCTCTTCCAGCACACTCACATCACAGGCTCGAGCAGAATATGCCACCAGTGCAGGCCAGCCATTGTGCAGTTAGCAGTTATTGCTTTTTTTCGCAGTTTTACTGTAATTTTTATACAAATAATGCATTAAATTATTTTCTTTGGACCTCTGTGTCAAATATGACTTGACTTTGGCCACTTTTATGCATGTTATTGCATTATTTCAAATATTTATAAATAATCAGAACAGATGAGAACTCCACCGTGTTCCAGTTCTTATTTAATAAGGGTCAGAACTTCACAGAGTTCTCCCAGCCCTACTAAATGCCTAAGAAATCAGCCTACCACCTCTGGCTAACCCCCCCTGTGAAAGCCTTTTTTGTCAAATTTCTGCTAGGCAACACAAAACCATAACTTTCTGGCTGTATTTACAGTCCCTCCCCACGTGGCCAGCCATGCTCTTAAATCACTTACCACTGCCCTAGCCGAAAAACCATGATGAGAAATGATTTTGCTTGTTGACTTCAACCTAAACTGTCTGAAAGAGGAGAGTAATAGGCATAAATCTGCCTGGGAGGTGACGCACCTAAAGAAAATTATTCAAGGACCTACCAGAGATAAGTCTGGTAACCACTCACTCCATTGGATTCTGCTTAGCAGATCTGATAGGCTTAGAGCTGCTGGAACCATATGGTCTCCCTAGGTGACCACTCCCCTGTGTACTGCATATGGAAAAACAATTAAAAAACCCTCCTCCTAGAGTTATTATGATCCGTGACTACTCAAAGATGGACGAGCCTGCTTTCCTCAACAGCCTTGCTGCAGCACCTGGGGGGATATGGAACAGTACCAGAGCATATACCTAGCACTTGACTTCATAAACAACTTCCAAAGTGTGGTCAACAAATTTGTCCCCTTAGTACAGAGAAGGGTAAAGGGCCTATGCTCTAAGTGGCTGACTGATTATTTGTGTAGTACAATGAAACTCAGAGACAAAGCCTGAGGTTACCTTAAAGCCCCTGCAAATCAAACTGGCACAAGTATAGGGAACTTAACTTAGAAATGTCTGCAAAGCAAGTCTCAAAAGGACAAAAGTAACTTATTTGAAAAACTTCCTAAAAGGGAGTCTCTTGAGCCTAAAGTGCTTTGGTCATAGATCAATAATATCTTAAAAGGTCACTCTGGTGTTCCCTCCCAAGAAGTTATTTGGGATGGAAGCATTTTTGTGACCCTGTCTCCTCTGGATGGTTGTAATCAACCTTTTACAGATCTTAACAGATTTAAGGCCTCCCTAAAATGGCTGTCATGGGGCCCCCCTCTTGTAAGTCATGTACCCCCCTCAACTGTCCTCCAAATTTTCACTTCAAGCTCTTCACTAGAAATGAGATGCTTGCCCAACTGAAACTAATAAGGACATATAGCTCATCTGGCTATGACAGTCTGGAGCCTTATCTTCTTAAACTGGTCGTCCCTGTCATTGCAACTCCTCTCAAAACTCTATTCAACATATCCCTTCTCCAAGGTGCTATTCCTGAAAAATGGAAAGTCATCCTGGTGGTGCCAGTGCTTTAAGGAAGGCCCAAGTAACCAGTGGATAAATACAACCCCATTTCACTTCTCAGTGCCTTTCAAAAATTCGTGAGAGGCTTGTTTACAACCAACTCCAGGAATACTTTGACATGCATGCTGCCATTGCATAAGTACAGCATGGAGTCAGTGAAAACCATAGCATTGATATAGCCCTGGTGTAACTTACCACAGATATCCTCAGTGCCATGGACTCTGGGCTAGCAACCAGTGCAGTATTCATTGACCTGAGTAAGGCTTTTGATCTGGTGAATCACAAGCTCCTATGGGATAAGTAGCAGCATATGGGCCTCGATAGCCTTGCCTGCCTCTGGTTCAAGTATTACCTTTCTGATCGAAAGCAAATGGTTATGTGGCAGGGTAGTGTATCCTCATTTAGGCCGATAAGAGATGGGGTTCCCCAGGGATCCATTCTAGGCCCCCTGCTCTTCCCTTTGTTTTTAAACAACATGACTAATAACTGCAATGGGTCCAAATTGCAATTGTATGCAGATGATGTTTTCTTCAGAAGTCAGTCTGACATTATCCAGATTTACTCTTCCCTTTGGAACGTTTTTTAGCAACTAGAAACATAGTTCCTCACAGATAAGCTAATATTAAGCACAAAGAAAATCAAAGCCTTGCTATTTGGTAACAGGCAGTTGGGCACTGAGAGGTAAAACCTTCTTTATCTGAGTACTGCTTCTGGTTCACAGCTTAAGGTTGTGGATTCTATAAAGTATCTAGGTATCCTATTAGATCAAAAGCTTACTCGGTGGCCTCAGGTAGACCACATAGGGAAATCCCTCCAACAGAAGCTAGGCCTGCTATACAGGCTTCAGGCCTTCCTCACTAATAATGCGTGACTTGCTGTCACAAACAGTAACCTTCTTCCCAGATTACTCTATGGTGCCCTAGTCCAGCCCTCTCTAAGAGAATCAGAGCAAAGCAGGCTCTGAGTCCTTTACAATAGGATTGGTCATTTTGCTGCTGATACCCATCTCAGAGAGCACCACTGAAATGTTTTTTCCTCCCTCAGCTGGCCTTAAAGCTAATTAAGACCTTTTTTTCCTCCTCCTCCTCTTCCTTCTTCTCCTCCTCGCCTATATTCTGGACATAAATCCTCAATGGAGACACCTAGGCCAGATTTTCAAAGATTGGTGCAGGACTTGCATCAAGCCCTGCATCAAACACTTTCTTTGCTGCAGCTGTGCCGTTCCTGTTTGCCACAACTGCGCCTGATTTTACAATCTCATGCGCAGTTACAATATTTTACCTGATTTACAGCAGCTTGCACTACCTCTCAGGTGAAAGCTTCGTTACAACGATCCCCCGTTATTAACACAAGCTAGACCACAAAAAGATGATCTAGCAAGCGTAAGTTGCCACAAGGGATAGAAAATCCCTTTAAATTGCCGCAAGTCCAGTGCGCCATATCTTTGGTGCACCTGGGGCTTGAGGCAATATTGACCTTTCAAAAATATGTCCCCTTCACTCCTTTGTTTCCACATTGTTAGTCAGCCCTAGGACCAAGTCTGGTTCACGAAGATGGACCTTTTCCTATTCTGACCCATGCCTTTGGAACAGTCTCCCCACTACTCTACAAACAGTGGTGATTCAATAACTTTTAAGGTTGGTCTCAAGCCCCATCTCTTTGGGTGCAGTTGATGTACCATAGCACCAATCACTAAATATCTCCTTGCTCAATGTGATCCATGTGAGTCCACCCTATTTTTTTTGCTCAGTGTTCACTTGCATGACATTACTGACCTGTGTACTGTTTTAAAGCCACTTTACCGCTGGGCTGTGTTCTCAGACTGCTGTATGTCAGCTTATCCCTGTGCTTACTGTATTGTTTCATTGATAGTATCCATATACTGCAATTGTTTATATTTCTCTGCCTCTGGCATTTTTGTAATTAATTCTGGGTCACCCCTAAAAAAGGGACACTGTCTCTGCAGGATTACCCCATTATCAAAATCCACTAAATAAAGTAACAGACCTATCTTCTTTGATTTATGTCTTCCACACAGACATAATGTATTGGAGGAATCCAAAAGCAGTATAAAACTACATAATTGCAGACTGGGAAATCAGAGGATCAAATACTGTGGTGTGACTCCTGGGTCATGGTGTCCGGGTTCACATCATTGCCTGCTGATTATACAGGGCCTACCTGGTTGCGGGGTTGGGATCTTTCCTTCAGGCAGGGTTCATCCCAGAAAAGATAAGAAATAATATGGTGCAACCACCCTGAGAAAATAAACCAGATAGATGTGTGCAGTACTAGCCCTGGAATGCAGTGCCTACCCACCTCCCTTCACTGGACTGAAACACCCACTGGGGACAAATGAGACAGCTGTTACCCTCACCAATAAACAATGCAAGCAGGTTACGAAAAATTGATACACACACAAAAGTAAAGTTCAACAAATTAATAGTGCCTTTTTTGTGCAATACAGGTCAGAAATTTGGGTTGAAAGAGGAGGAGAGGCAGTTGCAAGTCAGTTTAAGCACTTCCACTCACTACCAACACTCCTTGTGAGCCACTGTACTGTGGGTCACTATCCCCCCCTCTTAAATCCCACACAGTCACTGTAGGCACTCACTCAATCAAGGGGCACAAGTGGTTAACTTACACTAGAAACATGGTGCGTTATACTTTTTAGCTGGCACCAGTACTGGAACTACAACTGCAAGTAGGAAATGGCAGTAAATGATTCTGGGTACCGAAGAGTTACCCACAGTCCTGACGCAGGCCTGGTAGCTACATTGACCATGTTCTTTCAGTGGTGCACTTGTGGGCAATTAGCAAGCTTGCATTTTAAGCCCCCCAACAGCCTATGGTGTGCTAGCACAATTAAAGAACTTGACCATGCCAATGAGAATTGCTTGAAAACCAGCTTTGTAATCCAAACAAGATTACTGTTGTCCAAACAGGAAAAATACAAAGGACCCCATCCAGCAACAGCAGCACTCACTTGACCCATGGATGCAGCAGCTCAGTCAAGTGTGGGAACCAGCACACAGCAGCAGGTTAGGCAGCATTCAGAAGCAGGTCCCAGTGGCCTGGAGATGAAGCACTTTGGACTTGCTGTCAGACGATTCACAGCAGTGCAACCATTCTGGCTCAACTCTCACAGCAAAAGCACAGAAGCACTATGCAGCAGCTTCATGGTTCCTGAGGATCTCAGACCCAGGAAGTGACCTCCATGGTTCAGCTCCCCTCTGGATCAAGAGTACTCATGTACTCAGGGCATGCACTCCATGACTCACTGTTCCTTGATTCATCTCACTTGATAGGGACTAACAGGCCCCCTACCTGGTTTTGCAGAAGCTCAACGTGAATGCAGGGCTCTGTCTCTGGTTTCACAGGTCAGCAGCTTTTCTAGAAGGGAGTCTCTCAGGATGAATCACTGCAGCTTTGGTCTGTAGAAACGTCCCCAGACACAACATCTTGGTGGCTTTTTCTTATCAGGAGCCTTTCTGGCACAATTCACAGCAAGTCAGAGTTTGGAATGAGTCCAGGGTGGGCTCAAAGGGTTTGGCCTTGCTAGGCCTCCATCTTTCTTCCAGCTGCAGCGGGTCTCCTTGCTTCAGTAACTTTCTCCAGACTGCCACGAGCTCCAAGAGAGACCAGAAAATTTTGTCACAGAAAATAGTATTTGATTTGCCAGGCAGGACTGTTTGTCTGTCCTTTTGCTCTGTCCTGACTTTTAATTGATTTTTTGAGCACACCAGTACATTAAGGAGGGTCCTCTGTTTCAGCTTCCCCCACAATTCCCTGTGGCTGTACAGGGCTTTCTACCCTTTTGATTGGTTGGCCAGCAGGTGTAAGGGTTGTAAACATGGCTGTAGCCATGGTTTGGCAGGAGCGTTGTGCTCCATAGTCCTTATTTTTATTTATTTGCTGGCCCCAGGGATTGGTATCAGCCCTCCTGGACTATCATTCAGTCGGTTGGTTGAGTGTCGTGATGTGGCTGGTCTAAAGGAGCCCCTTAGCAGATGCCCTCCCAGTCATGGCGCTGAAGGGGCAGAAGATGAAGACATCCCTAGCTGTTCCTGGTCCCCTCTGTCAGGGTCAGGGGACTGGAATTAAAGAAAGCAACTGCAACCACTGTAGAAAAGGTGTAGGAGTCGCAAAAGTTGGCAGCTGTACCACAGCTTTCTTGCTCACTGTGCCACACACATGGGTGAACAGGTGGGAGCTGGCAGCCACAGCATGGCAGTTTGAGAAAGTGGCCAACACAACAGTCCAGGTAAGCCTCCTCCCAAAGGGGGTATTACACTACTAAGAAAGTAGACCTCGCAGAACAGTGAGGCCATATTCAGCCTTTCTTGGAGAAGAAAACCAGGCCATAGGGCATAGCAAAAATACAGACCTCCTTCAAGCAGCAAAAAAATAAGCAACAGATCTGATGACAAAAGAGACTACTAAAATGAAGGTATAAATAATATTTTTTACCTGTTATTGGTGCTCATTACAGTGGTAAAAACAAGACAAACCAGCACTGCATAACACATGATGGTAGCGGGTGGATGATGTCAAAACATCAACATCTTACATTTCATCCAAGCACAGCTGGGGCTTCCTCAGAGACAACTGTGGTTCCATGTAAGACTACATAACTATGAAATCTTTAAAAGGTTACACACAATATTAGTTACCACAATAGAATATATGATTACAAATGTAATAGCAGTACCATCAAAATGTACTAATTGCAAATATAAATAGACAAAAACTTGGTTAATAAACCAGGCATAACACTTAGGAAAATTAATTAGAGTTAGTAATGTGAACCAGTCCTGAGATATCCAGTCCACAGATTTAATACGTAGGGGATCACAACAAATTGGTGTACTGATAATTGGGCTTCTCAGTATTTCTGACATCTTCACTGCTATAAAAATTATATGAAAATGTAAGTTCTGCAAACAGATATAAAGTATACAACAACATAATGTTGACCTTCAGCTGATCTATGAAATCGGGGCACCCAAATCGATAACTATAAATTGTACTGATCTTGGAGGCTTCTCTTATTCACGTGATTGTAAAAGTAGGAGGGCATCATGTCAGTTAAACCCTCCCGTTAAACCCTCCTAGTGCAGAAATGCAGCCAGATCACTGGTCTCATAACGTGCAGGCAGCAGCTTTACAGAAAGTGAACTGGAGATGAACCTCTAAAGTGAACCGACTCCTAGTAGTATGCCCAGGGACAGAACCAAGGAAACAAAAGGTTTGTAAAATGAAAAAAACAGGAGGGACAAAAAGTTCTGCCAAAAATGTGTTAAACAAATAAAATGGGCAAAAAGCCAGAGGAAACACCGCCTCCCACCAAGACTCAACATCTGTACTCAACAGCGGTAAAAAAAAAAAACTGAAGGTGATGGTGCCAGCTCACCTTATATAAACAACACTACAGGGGTGGGGGTGGGGGCAGCCAGCATAAGGTGGATGTCTTCAGATAAGGACAAACTCCCATGGAGTTCTAATGCCTGCCAGCTCTAGCCCAGTTCATTGTGACGCTATGGAGGAGATACCCTTGAAGATCTCAGTAAGCTCAGTGAAAACATCTCTGATGATACAGTCTAGACATCCTTTTACAGTTGGGGTCCTAGCCTGAATCATCAGAAATGTCAACTCCCATACATTCCATTCTGAGCTGGCTTAGGACAATTCACACGTCCCAGGGAACATAGGGTTATGATCAGCCCTAGCCAGTGCTCCAGATAACTTTAACACTCAAGACCAAGTAAAAGTGCTGCATGTGGAACATTTCAAAGGCCTGGAATGACTATTGGCACTCATCAAAAACCAAAAATTAAAGAGTATTTCTGAAAAAATGGGGAGTAAAATGGGCAAGTACCTTACCTGGAGTACTGATCCTAGTTGACACAAGGAAGGCCCATTTGTTCTGAGATGATGCTTGATTTCCTTGGAAATGGGTTGCCTAACCCAAGGTTTACCAAAACTCTTCAGAACTAAAACAAAAATAATTTTTCAGAGTTACACAGTTCCTCACATATCTTAAAAAACTGCATGCAAAAATTATAAAAACACATGTTGTTCATTGGGTTTTTGTTACTCTGACAAGCCCTAGCATTCGATTACCTGCGTTTGTAGCAAGGTTTTTTTTTTTACCTTTCTCTGCAAGTTTTATGGTCCCTGGGGATAACCATTAAGGCTTCTTTTATTGCCTTCGATCAGTTGTAATTTTCCCAGAATGCCCTTGGGAATTATGCGAATTGCACCCTGCATTAGAACTGAGAGCCCAGGATCATAATTATAGACTGGTTACACCATCTAGCTGTAGCCTGCAAATGCTTGTGAACATTGACTGCTTTGAAGAAGTGCTTGCCCTCTCTCCCCAGACAATGTCAGATTTTTGTAAGCGCCAACTGTTGTTATTCTGGCTGTGTGGCAGTTTTCTTTGTATAGTGCTGTCACCGGGTGATAAAGCCCATACACCTTTGAAGGACTTAGATCGAATTCACATCATTCTCAGAGGCATTCTGAAAAAATTTCAACAGATCAAAGGCAATAAAAGAAGCCTGAATAGTGATCCCAGGGGTCATAAAACTGGCAGGGGAAAAGTAGAAAAAAAAACACCTTGTCAGAGACACAACAGGGACCATCAGAAAAACAAAAACACAATGCACAGCGTGTTTAATTTTTCATGTAGTTTTCCTATGCTTTGAAGACGACTGGTCCCAGGGCTGGCACACCACTAGTGACCCCTCTGACCCCGAAGAATTCCCCACAGATTACCACCCTCTGGGTTCTGTTGCTCAACCAGTTTCCCAACCATCTTTTGACTTTGTCCCCCAACCCCTGGTTGTGGATTTTCTTTTCCAACCTTCCATGTGTGAAGGAGTCGAAGGCTTTACTGAAATTAAGGTACAGTATGTCCACTGCCTGTCCCTTGTCCACTACCTTTATCACCCAGTCAGAGAAATTGATCAGGGTTGTCTAAGTGACTCCCCAAAACCCATGTTGTCTTTTCTCCTGAAGTCCAGCTGCCTCCAGGAGACTTATCAGATGCTCCCTTATTATGGTCTCTGGCTACTTACCAACTATAGATGTTAGACTGACAGGTCTGTAGTGCCCAGGTTCATCTCTGCTCCCACTTTTGTGCAGGGGCGCTACATTTGCCATCTTCCAGTCCCTAGGTACTATCCCTATCTCCAGTGAGCTAGGGGCTCAGCTAAGACCTGCCCCATCTTCTTTAGTACATGGGGAGGCAGACTGTCCAGGTCCACTGATTTATCCAATTTCGGTGTGCTTAAGCCCTCTAGTAACCTTTATACTGGAATTGGATCCTTGTTGACACCCTCCCCTGTTCCCCCTTTGCCCTGATGCAGTCATGCAATGTCCATTTCCTTCTACTGTGAACAAAGAACAGAAATATTTATGCAGTATGTCTGCCTTTCCTTCGTCCTCCTCCAAATCATCTCATTTCTTCAGTCTGACTATTCCTTCTTTTGTTTTTTACTTTTTCTGTGCGTAGCAAATAAATATTCAGCTCTATATCAGCCTTACCGTTCCTCATGGCCCTACTGGCCTATTTCATCTGATTTTGTAACTACCCTACCGCCATCTGCTTTGGCTGGTTTTGCATTTTTTTAAATGCCATTTTCTTTACCCTCACAGCAGCCCTCACCTCACTTGTGAACCACAATGGTTTCTTACCCCTCTTATTCTTCCCTATTACCCTTACACAAAGATTTGTCATTTTTGCTGTCCCATTTTTTTGTCACTTCCTATTTTGCTTCCACCCCCTCTGCCTCTTTTATCCAGTCTAGTTTCCCTTGCAACAGCTCCTTCATCTTAACAAAATCAGCTTTCCTAAACACCAGTACATTTGTGCAGGACGGATCTCTCTCTGCTTCAGTCTGACGTCAAACCATACTATCTGGTATCGCTAACTCCCAGTGGGTTCAGTACTGCGACCTCCCCTATACCAATGTCTTTAATGAAGGATTGACGCTCATGTCTTTTTCAAAGGATGGCATTTCCAGTATCTTAAATAAAGAATGGAATCTCTTGTCTCATTCTAAGGATGGCATCATCTACAGATGGCGTCTCCAGTGTCAGTGTAACCCCAGGTGGTGCTATCCCAAGGGCTACTACCCCTGCCTGCTTGGCTAGTAGCAGGTTAAGGGGCCTGGGCACTGAAAAAGGTGCCTCTACCCGGAGGTCAGAGTTGTTAGTGGTCAAGCTAGCCTGGGCACAGCCCTCTGGGACACTGTAACCCCCCTCTTTCCCTTCTAGTGGCCTGAACCATATACAATAATCACTTTCACAATGACCCTTATTCACCATGCAATTACCCACATTGTTTGCACTTACCACCAGGGCTGGTTCCTCTAGCTCGACCCTGGGGAACCCTTGTAAAACAAGGTTATGCACAGCAAATAACAACAGTACAGTACTCTTGGCACAAACTGGAACCACAGTCAGGTTAAATGCAAAAAGAGTTAGATCTGATTTATTCAGGGGACTTGAACAAGGGAGGGGGCATAATCAGGTTGATTGACTTAAAGGCTAAATCAATCAGACAGTTATGCATGCACTTCAGAGTCCCTACACAGTCACACACTCTGGGTACCCAGGTAGGAAAAAGGTGGGCTAGCCAGGACCGTTGCCCGGGGTAGGCCGGCTTCGCAGCTGGTTGGGGCCCTGTGATGGAAGAAAGCAACATGCACAACACACACTATTGTAATCCAGAGCCGGAGGGCTCAGTTCGTGAAGGAAAAGACAACAAAGCAATCAGATGACAACACTTTAGATTTAGCTGTTGTTGCAGGGAGCTACCCTGATGTTTACTCATGATACTCAATACAGGACACAGGCAGGATGAAATCGAGACTGCAGGTTGTTGAGCTGGAGTGCCAGGAGAAGCAGGGCCCACACGAATCACTGGTGTCATTCCTGTTCAAGGCATTGAGCAGGGGGCTGATCCCCAGGCAGGTCTCTCGTCGATGGCTTTTTCTGTGTAGTGGGTAGTCTGGCTGGGCAAGTGTGGCAAGGCCCAGTCCAAATGGAGATGCAAACCGATTTAGTCCGTTGGAGCTGGATGCAGCCTCCAACAAGCAGAACACAGTTCAGCACACAGTGGGGAACCAAATCACGACCCACTAACAGCACACAGCACATTTACATGTAAGAAATTCTACTGTACCAGGCAGATTGCTATCCAGTCGCAATTACAGAGTCTCTGCACAAACCGGGAGTACAAAGATGGCTGGAAATCCTGACAGGCCGATCGCATTCAGCAAATCTTTGGTCTTCTTCAGGTTAAAGCCTAGTCACAGTTCTGTGGCTTAAATCGTCCTCACAATTCGGATTCAGTTGGAATAAGCTCTATTTTCCCTCTCAGGGACAGCAGGCAGACAGGCAGGCCAAAACTCAGCCCTTTCACAGTTCTCCTGCGTGAATTACACAGGGGCTGCTGCTTGAATCACTCAAGCTGTTACCACTTTCACTTCCCAATTCAGACTGACTCTAGCTGCAAGCAGCCTGGGACTTTCCCCAGGATCCAAAAGGTTCGGTTGGCTGATCTATCTGTCAGTCAGTTCAAGGGCTCCCCCTCCAGGTCTGTTTTGGCACCAAAATGCAAAAACTACAATTCCTACAGAATTTTGCTCTCAGAAGACCCCTGGGGACAGGCTCCATTTTAGAGTCCCCAAAGGTACTGATTGGTGCTGACTGGTAGTCCAAAACCAAAATGGTGGCGCAGTACATAAGGTCCATGCTGCAAAGACAGCAGGTTAGACAAACTGCAATATCATTACTATTCTAATGGATAATCAGCAAATAAGTACAGCTTCTAACAGAGCTCCCTCTGCACTAACAGCAATGGCAGAACGGAGCGATTATCTGGTAGCCCGGGCGGGACTCGAGCATAGAAACACTCAGCCCCCTCCCAGATTAATAATGACTGCAATCTAGGCAGCTCTTAAAGAGACAGTACACGGAGGCTTTACAGGCACTCTCTGGCAATACATTTGAACTGCTAAAACGCAGGACACCAGCCTGGCAGTGAGCATTTAGGCCAGCTCAAGGAAGACTTTTTGGGAACCCCGATTTGTAGGGGAGTTACATCAGAAAGGAAGGATGGAACCTCTAGTGTCTCATTCTAAGGATAGAAAAAGAAACACAGACAAAGTCGGCAGAAAAAGTCCATTGGTCCATTCAGTCTGTGCAGTTTTACCCTACACTACCTTGTGACCTGTTGTCCTCTCCCCCCTCCACTCCTGCCTTACTGCTAACACTCTGAGAAACTATTAAGCCCTTTACTCTTTTCCAGCCATGCTAGAATCCATTAATGATTTATGTGCCCCCATCTCTGTTGCTAGGCTGTTCCGCTGCTCAACCACTCTCTCAGTAAAGTAAAACATTTTCTCTTTCTTGAATCTTCCTCCCAACCAGCTTACATTCATGTCCCCTTGTGTTTCAACTGCCATTCCTACTAAATAGTTCCTGGCAGTTTACTTGTTTATTCCTTTTAGGAACTTGAAGGTCTCTGTAATGTCCCTTTTCTCCATTTTGACCTCCAGTGACTGAATGTTCAGTGCTCTGTGCCAGTCGCCATAGCATCTGCTCTGTTGGCCCTGAATCATTTTGGTTACTCTACTCTGCACTATCTCCAACCTGTCTCTGTCTTTCCTCAGGTGAGGACTCCAGAACTGGGCACAGTACTCCAGATGGGGTCTCACCAGCAATCTATAGAGAGGTAGTATTACCTCTTTCCTCTTGCTGTCGAAACCCTTTCCAATACAACCCAGCATTCTGGTTGCCTTGCTGTAGATTTGACCTTATTTGAGGATATCTGCCTCCAGTGGGACATCAGGAAATGTAAGCTGTCTTCGCCCCCGAAACCGTTACTGGCTAGGGCCGCCCGTCAAAGTGCATTGTCACCACCTATATAACGTTGTAGGCACCAGCATGCCTCAGTTCTTTCTACTGCTGTCATCCACTTTTCATTCCACCATTACTAAAGAACGCAGTTGTAACTTTGCAAGTATCACTCCCTCTTCTAATGCTTTGTTGTTGTTTTTGTTTTTTTACTCAAACGTTTATGCTGCTGACAAAAGAAAAGGAACCGCTGTTCCTCTTGTTGTGATTGTGGTAAATTCCAAATTTACAAGGATGGTGCTCACTTCATGTGCATTCACTCCCTAGGCATTTCTCACAGTGTGAAAGCCTGTAGCTTTTGCCAGGGCTTTAACCAGACTACACAGAGACATCGTAGGAAGGCCTAGGAAGTTTATTTGAAACTCAAGGCTAGGGAGGGCAAACAGTGTGTGTCACAGACAGCTTCACCATCGTCACCCGCTCCATCACCCAATGGTTAAATAATGGCCTACTGCTCTACATGGTCAACTGTGCCAGCTGCTGAATCATCAAAGAAAAAGGACAAGTCTGCTTAATCAGTGGAAAAACACTGCCATGCAGATAAGGAAAAGATGAGACATTATAAAAAGGATGCCTCTCCTTCCAGTCCAGCTTACTCTTAAACAAGGTAAGTCTCTAGAAAAATATAAAACCCAGCAAAGCCCTCAGGTTCTGCTGCCCCTCTGTCTGTCTCTCAGACACCAAGTTAAGGGTCTTGGATGGACTCTACAGTAATTTGACTGGCTCTAGATCCTTACTGGGGAATTCACAGCCAGTTCCACTGCCGGGCACTGACATGTTTATTTATTTATTTAGGTCTAGGATTACAAGTACCTTTGAGCCAAGGCTCTTTTACAAAGGTTCCACATCAGTTGCAGTACAATACAGGAAATACAACAAAATAACAACATTGCAAGTAAACAGTAGTCAGATAATATGAAATTGAGTGAGAACACATAAGAGAAAACCAGAACAGTCAACAGAAAGAGGAGAGGAGAGAATGGGAGATCAACGGGGGGGGGCACATAGGAAGATAGGAGCAGCCAGCGGAATTGTCAACATCACAGGGAGAAGTGCTGGTGGTAGGAGGGGGGAAGAGGGGAGCAGGCAAGGGAGGGGAAGGGGAGGGGTAGTGGGAGACTAAGGGTAGAATAAGAAATAAGTGCTATGTATGAAGAGCATGGAAAAGGCTAAGATAGTGCTAAGTAGAGCTGATTAGATGAGGCAGTCACAGGAGCTAGAGGCAGTGAGATGAAGGGGGAGCCTGGATTTGAACGTGCCTAGCTTGGGAATGGAGGAGGTGTCAGTGCTGAGACCATTCAGCCAGCTGGGAGCCCTATGAGCAAAAGATATTTGACCGTGTGTGGTGCGACAACGGGGAACCTTCAAAAGCTGTAATTCCGATCCCCTAGTGTTGCGTGGATTTATGCTCAGGCGCAGGAGAGCTTGGACTCCAGGAGGGGCGAGGCCCATGGTTATTTTTTTCGCCATAGTGCAGGTTAGATACTTAATATGGTTGGAGAGTTGAAGCCATCCAGACTAAGCATAAAGGTTACACGTATGCGTGAGACGGTGGGCTCCAGTGATGAGCCAACAGGCCTTGTTGAGGGATATCGATATGCGTCTGAGAGTAGTAGCAGAGGCCGAACCGTAGATGATGAGGCCGTAGTCTATGATGGAGACCACTGAACTCTGTACAGCGACCTTCAAGGCTTCCAGGATAAGATGTTGCCTGTGCCAGAAAAGTAGGCCTAAACGAGTATTAGCAGCCTTGGCGACACTGTCAATGTGGGCCCCATAAGATAGATTAGGGTCAAGCGAGATTCCAAGGTATTTAAATGATTGCACCTGTTCAAGGGTATTTCCAAGGCTGGTAGTAATGGTAAGGAGTGAAGCCTGTGCTTGTTGTGGGAACTGCTAAAAAGCATTGACTTGGTTTTTTTGTGGTATAGGACCAGCTTATGCTTTTCAACAGAGGTGAATCCTTGCTGCAGATTGTGTTGTAAGGGTTTGGGGTCCTTGTGGGAAGTGAGAATTATAGCATCATCAGCATAGAGGATGATTTGTTTAGAGCAAGATTGTGGAAGGGTGTTCAGGAAAAGGCTGAAAAGTAGTGGGCCCAGTATGGATCCCTGGGGGACACCTGAGCGGACAGGTCTGGCATCAGAGAGAACATGAGCGATTTTTACTCTTTGTGATCAATTTTCCATATAACTTTTAAACCATGCCGTAGAGTCATGAGAGAGCCCAGCATTCAGTAGCTGTTCAGTCAGCAGACAATGGTGGACAGTATCAAACGCTTTGGTCAAATCGATAAATACTGACCCAGTTAGATGACCTTTGTCCAACGTGCTGTGTAGGGCTCCAGTGAAATCCAGGAGGGCAGATGAGGTGCTATGTCCTTTTCTGAACCCGTGTTGCTGTGTACACAAAATATTGTATTTGTCCAGGATGTCAGTAAGCTGGTCTGCAACTATATGCTCAAAGGCCTTGGAGAGGGGAGGTAATATGGAGATCGGCTGATAGTGTCCGTGGATGGCCTTGTCACCACTTTTATGGATCGGAGTAACAGTAGCAGATTTCCATTTGTCAGGAAACTGACTGAGGCTGAGAGAGAGGTTGAAAATTCTTGTTAATGGGCCTAGAACCTCTTCAAGGGTGAGAGACAGCAGTTTACGGTCCAAAGAGTCACCACTAGTTCTGGACTTGGATATTGCTTTGGTAATGTAATTGCGGGCTTCGTGCACCTTGACTGTTTTGAAGTAGAAAGGTGGGTATTTAGAAGGGGTGGGAGAGCTTATGGGTGAAGAAGAGTCATTTTCCTTAAAAAAGTTCATGGGGAGAACACTACTGAGGTCGGTGAACACAGCATTGAAGGTATTAGCAATGACCATTGGGTCAAGTGTGGTAGTCCCATCAACATTTAGCATTGTTGGGGAGGATTTGGGCTGCTTCCCTGTAACTTCTTTAATACTGTCCCAGAATGCTTTCCCATTTCCCCAGGCATTGGTGAGAGCTTCCCTGTAGTATGTGCTTTTCTTTAGACGAATAGATTTTGTGCAGTTGTTTCAAGCATGTTTGTAGTTTTGTATGTCAGATTGCGCGCCTGTGGCCCTTCCCAGCACCCAAAGGTGGTCCCTTGATTTTAGCTGTGCAAGAAGCTCAGCGGTGAGCCATGGACATTGACAAATCAGACATCAACACCACCATCAGGGTCAATCGACATGCATATTCTGATTCATACTATGTCTGAACTTTTTCAAAATCTTCTGCTCCTGGTTCTGCCATCGACACTGACACCATTGCTGCTGCCAGGACCACCACCATCAACTTTGGCGATGATGCTGAAGCTCCATCTGCTAGTCGCCATATCTAGCAAGGGCCTTTCCTTCATTGACGCCTGATCTATTGGCGACTCTTCCTGTCCGGCCTCCTCTTTCCATCAACCCACTACCCATTATTGTTAACAAGGAGGAGGAGGAACTGGAATACAATCCTGATTTAGTAGAGGAGGAATATGAGGAAGAGTAGGAAGGTCTGACACCCCCCCAAATGCAGTGGGCTCCAGCTGCACTTCTCTTGTAGTGAGGACGATGTGCTTTGCATATATCCTCGAGGAGTGATCAAGGGTATGGTGGCTGGGTTTAATGCAAAAAAGTGCAAAACCAGAGGCATTGTACAGAATGCGGGAAGAGGTATTGACGGTCACTAAACAGGAGCGAGACCTTGGAGTTATCATATCTGATTACCTCAAAGTGATGAGGCAGTACAACAAGGCAGTAGGCAGGGCCATCGGGATGCTGTGGTGCATAGGGAGGAGTATCACAAGCAAAAGGAGAGTGGTAGTAGTACCACAGTATTGATAATTAGTGGGACTCCACCTGGAGTACCATGTTGAGTTCTACAGACCATCTCAGGAAGCACATAGACAGGATTGAGGCTGTCCAGAGGAGGGCAACTAAAATGGTGCAGGACCTACATCATAAGTCATATGAAGAGAGACTGAGAGATCTCAATATGTACACTCCGAAAGAGATGAGGGAGAGAGGGACATGATAGAAACCTCTAAATACATCATGGGGATGAATTAGGTATGGGATGTAAGTATTTTTCAGAGGAGAAGGTGAACAAAAACAAAGGAGCATGCAATCAAGTTGGAAGGGGAGAAATTTAGGTGGGATGTAAGGAAGTGCTGTACTTCTTCACTGAAAGTATGGTGGCTGCCTTGTACAGTCTTCCAGCAGAGGAGGTAGGGGATGAAAACAATGCTAGGCTTCAAGCATGCATTAGATAGGCACAAAGGAATCTTAGTAGGAAAGCAGGGAGGTAGCTGGAGATCAGGTAGGGTCTGTGGTAAAAGTACAGGCAGGGGAAATATGGGCAGATTGGGTGGGCCAAGTGGTCCTTATCTGCCAACAAATTCTGTTTCTACACTTCTAGGTCCCCTCCTGAGGACACCTTCTTTCACGCTTTCCTCTAGCAGGTATAGTCCAAACTGGGTTTTAGTGCTGAGGAGGAATATTCCTCTAAGAAGACTATAAATTATTGAAGGTGTCTGCTCTGCCTATCATGATTGTTCTTCCCATCCATTTGGCTTTGGAGAATGCCATTCTGACTGCTTGGCACAGACCTTGTGCTTTGTTTGCCGTGCCTCATACGGTAGATAAATAATATCCAGCCCCTTTTGACGAGGCCTATTATTTCATTTCAACCTGAGCCAGATTCTGTGTTTATCATGACTGTACATGGCAGATCTAAAGCTCCTAAACACATGAGCTCTCTTCCTTCTGAAAAGGAATCAAGGAAGCTGGATGTGATGGGCAAGAGGATATATGCTTCTGCGTCCCTTGGCCTGTGGATTGCTAAGTACCAGGCTTACATGATTAAATATCAGAACAGCCTGTGGGAGTCTATGGCTGTCATGGCTGACAACCTGCCTGATGGACGGAATAACACTGTAGTCCAACAGTCCATTGCTAATGGGCTGGAGGCTGGTAAGTATGATGCATCTGATGCTGTTGCTCATGCAGATTCTTTCTGGCATTTGTCTGTACGCCCACTGCTAGTTGCATGTTGCTGGTTTTGCCTCTGATGTCCAACAACTGGTCCTTAATTCTTCCTTTAAAGGTAAGCACATTTTTGACTCCTACATTGAGTCTGCCTTGTTGAATCTCCAAATGTCTAAAATGACCCTGAGATCCCTAAATACCCTTGATCCCAAACCTTGGCAGGGTTCCTTTTGTAGGCCCTATGCTCGACCCAGCAGAGGATATTTCTGGGGACATGGCCATCACACTCAATGGCCCCCAGGCCTCCCCACAGGCCCCTCTGCCACCTGTTGCCCATGCCAGGATCACCAAAGGCATGAGTCTTGGTGATGCCCCTGCCACCACTGGTGCTTTCTGACTCTCCATCGCATTCCCCAGTCCCTGCAGATCAGGGCATCCTTGTGGGGGGGGCACATCTCTCTCTTCCTTACAAAGTGGGGGGAGATCACCACAGATGCTTGGGTGCTGAAGGTTGGTTCAGTGAGGGCATGCACTTGAACTCTTCTTTTTCCCTCCCGTGTATCCTCCCTTGCCAGACCTTTATTCTCTAGGGCATCTCTTCCTCCTGCTAGAAGAGGTTCAAATCCTCCTCTGCAAAAGGGCCATAGAGTCCGTCCAGTTTGCAAAACTGATTCAGGGCTAGTATTCTCTCTTTCTAGTGCAAAAGTGAACTGGGGATTTATAGCCCATCCTAGACTGCAGAGGCCTCAACCTGTCTATCAGAAGCCAGCCCAGTGGCACTGAGGTTTGAGGCACTGGATGCCACACCTCGCACCATGCAGGTGACCTGAGTTCAGGAATGGACTCAGGTGCCGGGGGTCGGCAGGGGAAGGGTTGAGGACTGAGTGCCCCAGTGGTGCTCAGCTCCCCGGACTCAGGGATTGGGTTGGCCCGGCATGCCAGGAACCCCCGGTGGAGACCGGAGGCACTGCAGCAAGCCAGGCAAGCACACATCAGCGTGGCTGACCCAGGCAGGGTTTGCCGTGCGTCAGTTGCATCAGGACATACCCATGCATGGGGAAGGGATCCATAGAACATGGATAAACCTGGTCCTGGGAGTAGGCGAAGGTACCATCCCCCCATGCCCACCACTGGGTCCGACCCGGCCGGCCTTCAAGTTTCCTCCATCTGGGGTGACGTCTGTGGATGGAGGCTAAGTTTGCAAGTGCGTCCAAGGTAGGAGGGGCAACCCCACCCCAGAGGGGTCAAGCCGGGGGTGCCAGCTACAGATGTGATGGAGAGAGGGGAGGTCCGGTCAGGGGGATTTCAGGTGGGGCAGGAATGGGGTGGATGCCCGAGAGAGGCCCCCAGGATCATGACCAGGAGCAAAACAGAATTGAAAAAAAAAAAACCTGTCTATCAAATACAGACGGTTCTGAATGGCCTCTTTCAGTCCCTTCTCCCTCTGCTACTGCAAGGGGACTGGATGCTTGCCCTGGATATGAAGAATGCTTACATCTGCACATTCCACAGACAATACCTGCAGTTTATGTTCCAGAGTCCACACTATCATTTTCATTTATTGCCTTTCCGTGTACTGTCTGCACCGCGTGTCTTTATCAGATGTTTTACAGTGGTTGCAGCCCCTATTAGAATGGAAAGCCTCTATGTCTTTCCATATAGCAACAATAGGCTTCTGAATGTCCCGGCTGTTGTTTACACACTATTACAACTGACTGTCCCAATGGCAAGTCTGCATATGAGGATTCCACAGTGGTTTCTCCATGTGAGGGCTCAGCATTTGGATGAACTGGAGTGTCTCATACAAGTGACCCCTCCGCTTCACCGCTCCCTGCTCTGGTGATAGAACTGCTCCAACATAGAGATGAGATCACCCTTTCTCTATCCATCTCCTCTGTTAGTGACATAGTGATGATGATGGATGCCTCAGGTTCTGGCTGGGGTGCCTGTCTGGACTCCTTCTGGAATCCGGGTCATTGGTTCTCCTTAGCTACAGTTCTGCACAGCAATAACCTGGAAATGAGGGCTGTTCTACTTGGCCAACATTCCTTTGCTATCCTCCTTCCAGGTTACTAGCTGTTAATCTGTATGGATAACATCTCAGGGTTGTACTACATAAACCACCAAGGCGATGTTCACTTGTATCCTTTCTGCAGAGAGGCGATGAGAGTCTGGCATTGGGCCATGGAACACAACATGTTACTCTTGGCTGTCTTTCTGACTGGAACCCTCAATGCCCTTGCACATCATCTCAGCCAGTCCAGGCACTCTGCCACAAATGGGAGCTGTTGGATTCCATTGTTAGCAACCTCTTCATAAAGTGGGGTCACTCGGACATCAACCTCTTTACATCTCCATACAATGCAAAAGTGCCGCTTTTCTGCTTGTTCACTCCAGGGCCTGGAGTTTTTTGGCAAGCTACATTGACCCTTTCCTGGAATGGGAGATTTATGTACACATTTCCTTCATTCCCTCCTATACAGAGGGTCCTGGTCAAGTTGCAGACTGAGTTGGCCACCCTGATTCTGGTGACTCGGTATTGGGCCAGACAAATCTGGTTCCTGTTGCTACAGGAATTGGGAGTAGAACCCCCCTGTCTCATGCTCTCTACAAGTGGGACTTCTGTTGCAGGAGTGAGGCTCTCTGGTGCATCTGGATCTTGGATTACTGCACCTCCGATACTTGGCTCCTGAGAACACAGAGCTCTTCCACTTTGGGGTTTCCACAGCAGTTGCAGCTGTTCTGTTGGCAGCTTGAAAGCCATCTACTAGATACATCTTCTTGCAAAAATGGAAAGGTTTTCCATTTTGGTGTACTGCCCATAAGATGGACAACATTATGTGTCCAGTCAAGTTAGGGACTGCCTCCTGTTCCTTGTGGACATGGGTCTCAGGTATTCCTCAATAAAGGTTTGCTTGGCTACATTGTCAGCTTTTCATGCCCTCACTGATGGCCAGATGATGACATGGCTTGAGGTTTCTCACAGGTTCCTTAGAGGTGTTTTACTTCTGCACCTCCCACCCCGGTCCATTATCCAGTTCTGGTGAGGGACTTTAATTTAGCTCTGGAGTCCCTTACTGCACCTCCCTTGGAGCCTGCTGCTACTTCTGAGCTGCACTTCCTCACTTGGACGATTTTGTTCTTTGTGGCTATGACATATGCTAGATGTATTTCTGAATTGCAAGCTGCGATTGTGGAGCATCCTTATCTTGTTTTTTTTAGAAGGATCGGTTTACCTTGCATACCAATTCTCATTTTCTGTCAAAGGTCATTTCTGAGTGAACACTAAATCAGAGTATTGACATTCTGGCTTACTTTTCAATGCCCACAGATAGTGGGGAATGTCATCTGCACATGATTGACAGCCATAGGATGTTGCATTGGTACCTTGGTTATACTAAGGATTGTAGAAAATCCTCTCAGTTATTTATGGCTTTGTCCCCCAGTATGGTGGGCTTCCCTATTTCTAAGCAGGGCCTTTCTAAATGGCTGACTGGGTGCATTATGTTTCATTATCAGAAGCATGGTAAGCAGCTTTTTGGTCCTTTCTGTGCTCACTCCACCCGTGGAGTAGCTACCTTTGTGGCTTGTTTTCACAGTGTCTGCTGCGAACATCTGTGCTGCTGCCACTTGAAGTACTATTTATACATTCATGAAACATAACAGTCTGGACATCGTCTCTTGTAGACATGCTGGATTTGGCCTTACTGTCCTGGAAGGCCTCCTTACTCAGGGTATTTAGATCCTTTCTTCCTCCCTTGGTGCCTTGGTACTGTTTGGGAATCATTCTATGATGTGGCTTAGTGGAGGGGAGCTATCCTCAAAGACAGAATAGTTATTTACCATAACAGTAGCTCTTTGAGAGCATCTCCTCCAATGAGCCACAGCTTTCCTTCCCTCCTTCCCCCTTTTCAGATGGCAGGTGGTTATCCTGACTGCTGTGACATACTGGTTCTCCTCTGATGCCTATTTTCTGCATTCTATTACTCGCATTTCTTTATTTTCTCCTATGTGCCTGGTTTGGTCCTGGTTGCTTTGGTCCCTGCCGGTCCAGTGCTCCTCTGAGCTTGTCTCCAGCAAGGAACTAAGTTATGCTAGGGCTACAGGTCAGTGTGGGCAACCTCAGCTAGCAAAAGCTTCCTGGTGTTCATGATGCGCACAGCTTACATTTCCATGACTGGCTCAATGGAGGAGATTCTCTCGAAGATCTACTGTTATGTTAAGCAACTATTCTTTACATTTTCTTGTTTTAGGGAGTCATTTATGATGACCCCCAGGTCCCTTTCCTCTGAAGTAGTGGCCAGCTTAAACCCCTCCCGTCCAGTATTCCTTCCTTGGCTTCTGGTTCCCCATGTGCATCAACTTGCACTTTTTGGCATTAAATTTCATCAGGAGAGCACTTCATTCAATGAGAGACAGACAATTATTGTGCTGAGAATGTTTTGCCTGTTAATAATGGAAAATAAAAGGAACAGAAACAATAAAATAATTGTCTGTCTATCACTGAATGAAGTGCCCCATTAATTGAACATTGCCTGTCGACACATAGGGGCTGGCAGCTGACTTTGATCAATTATCCATTTCCCGTGGGACTTGTGGAACTACTTCCACAAAAACTAGAAGTATTAAATTTCATCAGCCAGACCTTGGACCACCTCTCTAACCTTTAAAGCTCCCTCTGCAACTCCCTTACCCCCTCCTCACTGTCTACCCTACCACAGAGTTTAGTGTCATCTGCAAAGAGACACATCTAGCCCTGTATTCCTTCTTTGTCACAGATGCACACCTTGAAAAGGGCTGCTCCCAGGCCTGACCCCTCCGGTACCCCACTCATGAGCTCCCTTTCCCCTGATTTGACCCTATTTGCCACCACCCTCAGTCGCCTTCCCCTAATCAACTTCCTACCCATTTAACTAGGTCCTTTGTTGCTCCTAGATTTTCTAATTTCTTCAACAACCGTCTGTGTGGCATTGGGCTAAATGCTTGCTGAAGTCGAAACAGAGTAAATCTACTGCTTGTCCCTTATCCTCTACCCTTGTTACGTAGAAACAGAATTTGTTGATAGATAGGACCACCTGTCCCACCCAGTCTGCCCATTTTTTCCCTACTTGTACTGTCGCTGCAGATCCTACTTGATTTCTGGTTACCTCCACCCCCCAGCTTTCCTATTAAGATTCCTCTGTGCTTATCCCATACATGCTTGAAGCCCACCACTGTTTCTCCTCCCCACCTCTGCTGGAAGATTGTTCCAACCATCCCCCACTCTTTCAGTTAAGTACTTCCTCACATCCCTCCTGAATTCCTCCTTTCCAGCTTCATTGCATGCTCCTTTTGTTCTCATGCACATTCTACTCTGAAAAAATACTCCCCTCCTGTACCTTATTCACCCCCATGAGAAATTTATAGGTTTCTATCATGTGCCCCCTTTCCCTCCTCTCTTCCAGAGATCCATCAGCCTCACATTATAGGGCTTTTGATGAAGCCAATGCCCCATTTTAGTTGCCCTTTGTGGACAGCCTCTACCCTGTCTATGTCTTTCTTGAGATGTGTTCTGTAGAAATGGACACAGTACTCCAGGTGGGGTCTTACCAATGATCTATACAGAGGTAACACCACCTCTCTTCTTCTGCTGGTGATATCCCTCCCTATGTACTGCAGCATCATGTTGACTGTGCCTACTGCCTTGTTGCACTGCTTTGACACCTTGAGGTCATCCAATATGATTACCCCAAGATCCCTTTCCTATTTAGTGACCGTCAATACCTCTTCCCCCATTATATACACTGTCTCCAGGTTTCTGGTCCTAGGTGCATGATTTTGCACTTTTCTGTATTGAAACCCAGCTGTCATAGCCTTGGTTACTCCTCAAGTTTTCTCAGGTTTCTACACATTCTCTCCACCTCCTTTGGAGTGTCTATCCTAGTGTAGATTCTGGAGTCATCTGCAGAGAGGCATGCCTTCCCTTCCAGCTCTTTGCCAATGTTACTTATAAAGACATTAAAGAGGACTGGTCCCAGTACTGAGCTCTGAGGTACCACTCTGGTCACTTTGCCCTTCCCAGAGTGAGTGTTGTTTACCACCACCCTCTGTTGTCTATCAACCAATTTCATATGCAGTTTACCACCTTGGGTCCCACCTCCAAACTGCCCAGTTTCCTTATGAGCCGCCTATCTGGTATGATGTAGAAGGCTTTGCTGAAGTCTAAGTAGCTCATGTGCACTGCTCCACCCTGATCTACTTCCCCGGTCACCCAGTCAAAGAAATCGATCAGGCTCATCTGACATGACCGCCCCACTCTGTGAATCCATGCTGCCTTGAATCTTGTAACCTGCTGGATTCAAGATACTCCACTAGCCTTTCTTTTAAAAGTGTGTCCATTAACTTCCCTGCCACTGACGTCAGACTCACTGGCCTATAATTGCCAACCTGCACCTTGTTGCTGCTTTTACAAAGTGGGACTACATCTACCCTTCTCCAGTCTTCTGCAACCACTCCAGTTTCCAGTGAGTTGTTGTTACCCAGTGAAAAAATATTATCAGGTTGGTTTGCATCCTGATTCAACTCCAATGTCCTTAATGAAGGATGGAACCTCTTCTGTCTCATTCTAAGTATGGCATCACCTAGGGATGACATCTCCAGTGTCGTAAAAGAAGGATGGACCCTCCGGTGTCTCATTCTAACAATGGCATCTCCAATGTCTTAAATGAATGATGGATCCTCTAGTGTTTCAATCTAAGGATGACATCATCTACTAATGACATCTCAAATGCCTTACATGAAGGATGGAACCTCCAATGCCTCATTCTAAGGATGGCATCTGCAATGTCTTAAATGAAGCATGGCACCTCCGATGTCAGTTACAAAGGATGAAGCCTCCAGTGTCTCTATCAATGGATGGCATCACCAATGTCTCATTCAAAGGATAGCACCATTAAATTCATATTCAAAGGATGGTGCCTCAAATGTGTCATTTGTAAAGATGATATTTATTTATTTAGTTAACTACTTACAGTATGTATTCATTTATTTATTTAGTTTTATTTGAAAATTGGTGACCATGAAAGGCACACAGAGCCAAGGCGCATTACCAGGTGCAACCGAGGGGAAGGGACAGGGGAGGAAAATACATAGCATAGACACAGTAAACAGTTAAATGCAGTTATGTAGTACTGACACTGTTCACAGTTACAGTAAAGTGGAATACAGTACATGGTTAAAACAGGAGTAAATACAATAATAGCAAGCAGCAAAAATCAGGCAGTTCAGCCACACCTACACCACGGTAGGAGGCAAATGTAAGGTGGCAGTCAGGTAGGGGGAAAGAGGAGCAAAGGGAGGAGGGAAGGAGTTTCAGCTGGTATCTGAGGGAAACAGAGGATGCAATGAAATAGAGGGAGGATGGGAGTAGGTTCCAGAGTGAAGGGAGATAAGAAAAGGCTGATTGCCCAGCGCAGGAGTGGGGATCAAAAATGACAAAAGTGCAAGGATTCCCAGGAGCAGAGGAAGCAGGAGGCAGAGAGAATGGAGGAGAGGAGTGCAGAGACATTAAGAGGGAAGGGACCCAAAGCAGTACTTCAATTACAGTATATGATACTCAGAATGCCATCTTCAATGTCTCAACCCAAGGATGGCACCTCCAATGTCTCGTGCTACCACTGAACAACACGGAAACATGAATCATGTCAATATTCCCCTGCTATAGCACAACAATAAACACATCAAAGTATCTACTGCTGTTTTCATATCGCAGTTACATCATAGTGAAAGCTTTTAATCTGGCCCTACAGGACCAGTACGACACAGCAATAACAACGAATTAAAGGTACATAAATAGAATTTAAATATAGTAACCCAGCCAATGACAATGAAATGTGTGTATGAAATGAAAGAGGAAGCAGAACATTACCAGTAAACTAGGATAGCGCATACCAAAGCACAGGGCTCCCAAAAGACATTGCTGATTCTACTACTGGGTTTCTTCATTTCTGGGCACATACTGTACAATAAGTAATTTCTCTACTGTGATCTTCCAGTAACAGAACTAGGAAGAGTGTTAGACAGGTGCAAAGCAACAACTCACTGACAGAGACATCTCTGCATCTCATTCCTGTTCCAATGGCAGATATGTAAAAACCTACTATCTATGCTGTTTAATGGTTTATTAATTTTGTCCACCAAGACCGTAAGTAATATATCATATGATTTAAAAATATACTGCTTGGTATCTGTTAAAGTAAAGCAGGAGGTACTAAAGACTGTAGAGAGATGTGCATTATCCGTTACATAATTTAGCACAGATATAAGCAGAGTTTGATTACTAGTAATCATGATAATTCAGAATTGCTTTCTTATCAGAGTCAAGTCAAGTCAAGTCATGTTTATTTATAAAGCGCCTTTCGAAATCAGGGCGCTGTACAAAAATAAATAGAACAGCAAAATCTAAGCATTAAACAACCATAACTATAAAGAATAAGCCAGGGTAAAAAGATATGTCTTTAAAGCAATTTTAAAACTGTCAACAGTCGGGCATTCTCTTAACCAGCGAGGTAGAGAATTCCACAGGGTTGGAGCCGAAAAGGCAAAGGCACGAGATCCCGATTACTTCAAACGAACCCTGGGAATCTCTAGCAATCCCTCACTGGCGGAGCGGAGAGGACGGAGGGGGCAATAGGGAGCCAGAAGATCTTTCAGGTAACCGGGTCCCTAGTCGTGTAGGGCTTTAAAGGTTAGTAAACCTTAAAGGTGATCCACCACCGAACAGGCAGCCAGTGCAGTTCGCGAAGCACAGGCGTAATGTGACTGGTTCTAAGAGTCCCAGTCAAAAGCCTGGCTGCAGCGTTCTGCACCTGAGAAGGCAGCGGATATCGACCCCTGGTAGCCCTAGGTAGAGGGAATTGCAGTAGTCCAGATGGGTAGTAACAAAGGCGTGGACCAAAGTTGGAAGGTCCTCCCGGGGAATCAGATGTTTCACCCGGGCGATATTCCTCAGATGGTAAAAAGAGGATTTGACAACAGCTGACACCTGGGATTTCAGGGTCAGACCATCATCAAAAATAACGCCCAGATTTCGCACCTGTCGAGAGGTAGAGAGCGGTACGCCACCAAGTAATAAACCCGATGGCTGTCCAACACCCAACCCCCCACAGGACGACCTGGATCCACAACCAATACCTCAGTCTTATCCGGATTAAGTCTCAACCAGCTCGAACTCATCCAAATTCTGATCTCATCCAGGCAGTTATTAATACAGAGAGCGATCGCTCTGATCGGGAGAAAGGACAGGTACAGCTGAGTATCATCTGCATAGCAGTGAAAACTCAAACTGTATCTCTGATGATTTCTCCCAATGGCAGCATATACACTGCAAACAACATGGGAGCTAAAATGGAGCCTGTGGTACCCCACGGCAGGAGAAGGCATCAGAGGAATAAATTCGGTGACAACTCTCTGAGACCTGCCAGTGAGGTAAGAACAAAACCACTTGTGGACTGTACCAGACAGCCCACAAAAGACCGATCGCTCCAGTAGCACCCCATGGTCTACAGTGTCAAATGCAGCAGAAAGATCAAGAAGGACCAGAATGGTACAAGCCTTTCGATCTCTGGCCATTAGGAAGTCGCTCAATACCCGAACAAGGGCAGTCTCAGTACTATGCCTTTTCCTGAAGCCAGACTGGAGAGTATCATAGACATTATGAGAAGTAAGATGATCGTCCAATTGCAATGCAACTGCCTTTTCAATAACCTTACCAACAAATGGCAGGTTAGAGATAGGCCGGTAGTTAGCTAGACAGTCTGGGTCCAAGGAGGATTTTTTTAAGAGTGGTCGAACTACTGCCTCTTTAAGGGGGTCAGGAAAAACCCCCCTCTCCAAGGATTTCCAGATAATGTCAGCAAGGATTGGGTAGATAATTTCTATACAACCTACTAACAGCGGTGTAGGACCCGGATCCAAACTACAACTAGTTGGTCGCATTGTTTGGATGATCTTCACAATGTCCACGAATTCCAGGTGGTGAAAATCTAACCAGACAGGCCGAGGATAAGATACCACCAGTTGTCCACCACAATCCCCCGTAGGAGAGGTCGGACCGATGCCGGACCTGATGCTGGCAACCTTATCTGCAAAGAAGCGAGCGAACTCCTCGCATCTAAGCTGAGAAAAGGCTTCTCTAGGCTGAAGACAGACTGGATTGCACAGTCTGTCCACAGTCCGGAAAAGCTGAGCCGGTCGATTCTTTGCAGCAGAAATCTCTGGACAGGAATTCTGCCTTCTTCGAGTGATTTCTGATTGGTAGCCATCATAATGGGCCAAGCAATCTAAGCCTGTCAGCATCAAGGCCCGGATTCCGCTAGGCTCTTTCCAGCCTTCGCCTATCACATTAATTCCTTCAAGGAGCCATCAAACCATGGACTCCTTGGACGGATGGTGAGAGGCCGAACATGAACAGGAGCAATTTTGTCCAGAGCATCTCCCACAGCCTTATTATAGGCAAATACAAGACCATCTGGACTCATGCATTCACCCAACAGACTCGATAGATCCAGCACCACCATTAGGTCATCGGGGCCAATACCCCTTAAAGGGCGGTATTGGACCATCTCCGTAGGGGCAGACCTATTAGAGGGGCCCTGAAACTGAACCTTATGGTTTAATGGTCCGACCAACTGACTGGTTCCACCCCCAAGTCAGTGATCTCCATACCCAAGAGAAAGACCAGATCTAATGAATGACCCCCTATATGGGTAGAGGAGGTAACAACCTGTGTCAGACCCAGTGTATTCATCAACTGGAGGAGATTTTGACCAAAAATGAGATAGTTCATCGTCGACCCAGGCGTTGAAGTCGCCCAGGAGTATTAATCTGGGAAACCTCAACACCAGGTCAACAATGAAGTCTGCAATCGTAGGAATCTCGCCTCCGGCCACCTGGTGGACGGTAGACGAGGAGAATCCCACAACCTGCACCCCGCCAAGATATATTCAAAAGATCTGGTGTTCCCAATGGCACATCCACAAGGCCCAGTTCAGATTTAAACATAATGGCCACACCTCCGCCTCTCGATCCAGCCTTGGATGGTGTATCACCGAGAACCCAGCTGGAGTTGCCAAGGCCAATATAGGGCCAGGATTTTCATCCAGCCAGGTCTCAGTGATGCAAGCCAGATCAGATGACCCAACAAGATCAGCTATAATAGCTGTCTTGTTTTTTATAGATCTGGCATTGCACAACACCGCCAAGGCAGGATGAGCTGTCGGGGAAGACCTCGGCACCTGTCCGATATCTTCGGGACTCTTGGGCATGGGGACAGACAATAAATCCAGAATAGCTGGACAATGTTTTTAATTATAATTTCAATATGAAATTATTTCACTGTAGATGAAGTGGTAATATTTAAAAATATTATGATTTCAGTATGGTAAACTATTTTTTGGAGTTAACACCACATAAAAATAATAGTTCTGCCCATGTTTTGAAAGAGCTTATAAACTATTTCTGAGAACCTATGTAGCCAACTCCAGGCTGCCGGGTGCAGTGGTGGCCTCTACCATGGCATGGGGCCAGCCAGGGTTCTTAAGAGTTACAGGTGGGACCATGGGGTACCTTAGGACAGTTATTGAACAGCAACCCAGTAATTCATTGTCCACACATACTGTAAGTATCTTTGGTAAAGCAGTAGGGGAATTTTGCAATTCATCTAGTAATTCTGAGGTAAAGCAGTAGGTAAATTTTGCAATTCATCTAGTAACTCTGACTATAACACCATCTTCTTCGGCACTGAAGAACCTCTAAGGGGGACCTCAGTTTACTGATATAAATTTCATATTGATGTTACACTTTCTCAGTTGCACTCAGCCATATGGACTTTAACATAACTTTCCAAGCTGCTAGTGTTGGTTAACTTAATTAATTAAAGCATTCAAAGAGGAACTGCCCTGGCACATACTGACGGCCTCCACTTGGGAGGGACCCGCTTCTTGGGGACCTACCCTGAATTAAGGATCCCTCTGAGATGCTCCATCCATCCACCAAACTTATTGCTTTGCAACACAGGAGATAAGGGGTAATCTAAAATGGAATTAAATAGTATAGATCAAAATATTTACCCAAACATGCACTGCTGCTTTAAGCAATGTAGTTTGGGAGGCTGCCACAGTGGTTGCACAACCCTTCTGGACCAAAACAGATTATGCAGCTCTTTCTAGCCTAATGAAGGCTATGTGTTGAGGCAGTGACTTCCTGCTGTTGCCATGTAGTCATAAATGGTTTAAGCAGACAAGGGGTACAGCAGCCTCTACCATATCCTAGGATATCTTCGCTCTCTGTGGAGAAGAAATCCATTCTCAGCCAAAATGAGTCATCCAAATTGATGCTCGAACTCAAGACAAGCTGCACCCACTGCCTACCCCATCCTATCCACAGGTATACAAAATGACAGCCACTATATGAAAATCACACCCTTAAGCACAGTGTTCTACTTTCAGCATTAGGCGTCATGGGACCCATATTCAACTGTTGGTCCACTGCTTGCACAGTTGTACTACTTGTATGAGGGGCCAACTTTTCTACTTTCAGAAATACTTGCATTAGTAATTTTGAGGATTTCTCTGTCACTTATACAAGCAGGCAGGAAAATGAGTCCTATCCAGCTGTTTTTTTGCAAAATCCACTGTGCACCAGGCGCAGACTTAATTCAACAGTGCATTGCTCCAACACATTGCATAAAATGGGGCAAGTGTATAACTTCTTTTTCAACTGGGCATGGGCCCAGATATTAGTGTTACTATCCCTATCATGTTAGGGACAAACTAGATGGGGCTTGTTGCTACTTATATATAGAGATAGATTCTGCTGTAAATTAAGTTTTGCCCAGTCTATCCAATCTGTCATCGCTGCTGGACCCAGCTAGAACATAAGTGTCTACTACTGTTCCTAAATACTTGGGGCCTGATTCCAAAAGGCACGGTACAACTCATTGGCGTATGTGAGTTGTGCCATGCGGTGCTATGCTGGAGATCCTGCACCATATTCCAGGACAAGTAGGGTCCCCGGCACTTATGCCCACGACTTGCAGCAGCTGAAGGCTAGTGCCAAATGCATGGCACACTGGGCCTGGGTGCCACAAGTCATGGCACACATTCAGCCACCCCCCCAGAGCCCTCCCTGCCCCAGAACACTGCCGCATGCACCAGGAGGCATTGGGGGGCTGGCCAGGTGGCACTAGCATTTGGGGGGCACACAGCAGATCGGACCCTGGGGGTCCCTGACTTTTGGGGGGGTTGGGGGCATGTCTGTGATGTGGGGATGGGGAGTCGGGCAATGTCCATGCCACAGCGCTGCAGAGTGGGCATCCATCTATTGGCTAACTTTGCTGTGCCATTGCAGCTTTTGGAATTGCATAAGTGGGCTACAGCAGCTGCCCTTTTGGAATAGGGCACAGTTGCCGCCGTAACCCAACCTTGCGCCATGCCGCTGTGGGTTGTGGATATAGTGGGTGGTGTAACCCATATTTGGTGCAACCCGCATATGGCATAGTGCAAGGCGCCTTTTGGAATTGCAACCTGCGTAACTCATGGCACAAGTTGCGATTTACGCCATGGAGTTTGGCGTAATTCACCTTGCGCCATGTGTAACACATCTTGGAATTGGGCCCTTGGTGTCATCCATTGGAAAGTATCTCTGCCTGAGTTCTAAGGGAAGTTTAGACCTGATTGTGCCTAAGATTCAAACTGACATGGATGCAAAGGGCTTTTATTGTGTTGGACCACAGCAGTGGAATTTTCTTCAAACTAACTCTAGATCATCTGATTCCAAAGAATTTAGGATTATTAAAGTTACACAATGGTAGTGTAATATGGCCTTCTTTGAAACACTGTTGCAAATAAGTTGGCTGAAGAGGGGATGATAAACTTATATTATGGAATGCTATGTATATATAACTTGCCAGGGAGTTTTATCTATTTATGAATGTGTATGATGATTGGATTATAACTGAGCTCCTAGTAGCCACTGCTGTCTATCAGGACATTAATGTAAATACATTGTGGCTCAATCATTTTTATTCTGCATCTTCTGTCTCAAAAATATTGTCAGGCTGTGCTCCTTTCTTGAACCTGTGGATATGAGAACATTAGCGCTGCTTTCATCCCATCATATCGGGATTACAGTAATGTACTCCACAAGGACTTGCTCTGTGGCCAGATCAAACATCTGCAGCTAGTGCAGAACACTGCAGCATGGCTTCTGACCACTCCTCAGAGGTCAAATCATATAACGCATGCACTGTCCAGTCTATGATGGCTACTAGTTAGACAAAGGATTGATTTCTAGGCCTTCTGTTGATTTCCAAAGCCCTAAATGAATTAGGCTTCCACTATATTAACACAATTCTTACCTCCCATGTCCAGGGGAGAGCCACAAACTCCATGGGTCAGGGGTTGCTTTGTTTCCTGGTTTCCAAATTAAATTCGGCCATTGACCATGTCTTCATAGTTGCTGACCCTGCACTGTTGAATACTGTACCATCTGTAATTCACTTGGCCCACTTGCTGATCATATTTAAGAGTAAGCTTGGGAGTTTCTTGTTTGCTGAAGCCTTCCCCAGCTCACCATAGCCAACATTACATACAGTAATATCACTGGCTCTTGGGGCTCACTTATTATTGTTTTCCACCATGTTTTCTTGTCATTGTCCCCAGGTGGCACACATTGTAGCTGTGTTGGGAGGGTGCTTTGACACAGCATGCTACTGCCAGGACAGCATGCTCCCTGGACAACCAGCAGGAGACACCATGGCACCAAAATGTGCAGCATCCCTGCTTGGCTACCCAAGTAATGGCTACCGAGTTCGCTCCGGAAGCCAAGTCACCAGCATGGGCAATCAGGCAGACCTAGAGTGACACCTTTTTAATGGTGTATAGCATGATGTTTTAGGATTTACAACCCCAGCTATATGTTGGCTTCAACTTTTGAATTGTCATTGTCAAGATCAAGAAAATCAGCATAAGGACCATACATGGGTGCATGGTAGAGACAATAACATTATATACGAACGGCTGCAATACCAAACTTGCCTTATAACTAAAAAAACCCTGCTAGAACTTTCTCCACCCGGGCTGACATCCTCCCTCCTCCTAGCCCAACCTCTAGTCAGTACTCGGACCTCATGCAAGGCCACCTTCCTGGTTCCTCGATCTAGGACCTCACATGGACAGAGGTCTCTCCACCACAGAGCCCCTTCTTGGTACAACACACTTCCTCGCTCCATCTCTGAAATCCCCACTATCTCCAAATTCAAAACAGCACTCAAAAGCGAGCTGTTCAACAAGCGCTGCTGAACCTGTGCATAACGGGTGTACAAGCACCCTTTGTCCTGACAATGCCCACTGGCTGCACCTTCCTTACCACCTTATTCCTACCTCCTACATTACTGCCATATCCAACTGCCTACCTTCTCACTACTGTCAAGAACGTACCATGTATGACTTAATCTTATTATACTGCTTGCTAAATTGTCCTACTAGTATGCACTACTGTTACCGAATCAAACTACCTGCTGTACTGTCCTTGTCACATGTTTTACTATCTCTGTAATCTAATACCGTGTAACCTGTTTGTTTCGTTTTGCAAATGTCATACATTTATGCTGCTAAACCCTGTAACCAACCCCTTTTATCTATAATACCTGAATCTGCACCTTATAATACAACCAATGTAAACTGTAACCAGGATCCATGTATGCCTGCATCTTTATGCATATGTTTGCCTATAGTATGTATTTTGTACTTGTATTATCTTCTCTTCTCTTGACGAGGTACCTTTGGAAATGAGCCTCTGGCTCAAAGGTTGTAAACTGATTGCAATATAAATAAATAAATAAATATGTCCTTTACAACAATATAACAATGCAAAGGTGCAGTCCAACATCTCTGGAACCATACAAGGCAAGAACTCATGCTCTAAATTGATAGAAAGATCTGTTACCCACCTTTACAACAATAGTATGATTTTTAGCACTTTATTTTTATTTAAAAAGTTGGTAACTGAGAAAGACACACTTAGCAAAACTCATTTCCAGGAGTGACCTGGGGAGCAGAAGTGAGGGACAGGAAGTAAATAATGAACAAGTAAAAGATACAGTAATGCCAAGAATAAATAAGACAACTGTGAATTGTGGTGATGAAATTATATTGCTGTAAAAATTATACAATAATGTGTATAGTACAGTGATGTATTAATTACGTACAATAATGTGAATAGTACAGTGATGTATTAATTACATACAATAATGTGTATAGTACAGTGGTGTATTAATTACTTACAATAATGTGTATGGTACAGTGATGTATTAATTGCCTACGCTGTGTATAGTAGAGTGATGTATTAATTGCATACATTAATGTGTATAGTACAGTGATGTATTAATTGCATACAATAACGTGTATAGTACAGTGATATATTAATTACATACATTAATGTGTATCGTACAGTGATGTATTAATTGCATACATTAATGTGTATAGTACAGTGATTTATTAATTGCATACGTTAATCTGTATAGTACAGTGATGTATAAATTGCATGCATGAATGTGTATAGTACAGTGATATACCCATTGCATACATTAGTGTGTATAGTACACTGATGTATTAATTGCATACACTAATGTGTATTTTATTTATTTATTTATTTAAAATTTGATGACCGGGAAAGGCACGCTGAGCCGAGGTTCTTTTCCAGGTGCGACCCGGGTACAGTTTGTACAGGTAGTATCAAGGGAAACAGGAAGTACAGGTAGTTATCACAATCATAGAAGTACAGGCAGTTAACACAATCATTAATTAAACAGTACAGTACACTTTTTGAAGATGTAATAATTGGTCATTTAGGAGTGCGAGAGAGAAGAGGAGAGGCCTACTAGGGGAGGCGACGTTGGTGAGTTGGAAAGGGCTGAGTGGTGCCTCTGTAGTGCATTTGGACCATTTGAGCACGTAGGACAATGCGGGTTGGGTAGGAGCCTTAGGAGCTGGGTAAAAGCTGAACAAGAAGGGGCCTTGCGAAGGTCAGAGGGCAAAGAGTTCCAGAGAAGGGGGAGACGGTATGAGAAGGCGGTTGACTGGAAAGGTGCAATGGCAGGGGTGGAAGATACGAGGGAGCTCTATGGCGAAGACCCTCGTATCTTCCACCTCCCCTGCCCTTGCACCCTTTCTGGGTGGAGGTGCTATACATTAATGTGTATAGTACAGTGATGTATTAATTGCATACACTGTGTATAGTAAAGTGATGTATTAATTGCATACATTAATGTGTATAGTACAGTGGTGTATTAATTGCATACATTAATGTGTATAGTACAGTGGTGTATTAATTGCATACATTAATGTGTATAGTACAGTGGTGTACCCATTGCATACATTAATGTGTATAGTACAGTGATGTACCCATTGCATACATTAATGTGTATAGTACATTGATGTACCCATTGCATACATTAATGTGTATAGTGCAGTGATGTATATATTGCATGCACTAATATACTAATAATACATCAGTATAAAAATGTATCCAATACTTTTTGGAAAAGAAAATTGGATTCTCAGTTTATGTAGGAGCACAGCTTAAATGTTTAGCACTTCAGGTTTTCGAGATACTGTCCTCAAAATGTGTATTATCAATGTTGAGAAATGTTTATGCATCATTATCTTTCTATGTCTTTAAATGGGGCAGCATGTGGCCAGCTAGAGCAGTTTAAAAGGAGTCCCTGTAGCTTACGATGTATCAGAGATGGTGTCCAGCTGCTCTATGCAGATGGACCCTATTTGATACATTATTGGCTGCTGCATAATAAGATATTTGCCATATTTCTTAAAGAAGACAACATTTTTCTACTTTATTTACTGATCTATTTATAAATTATTTTATTCTCTATTCATGCCTCCTACTCAGTGGATGATCCAGTAGGACCTCCTTCTGTGTTACTTATCCCCGCTTTCCTTCTCGGTGTACCTCTATTGCCACATGCTAAGCACTGTAACTGGGGTCTCCACTGATCAAACATTTGTAAGTGTGGACCAATCAGAGAGAAGTAAATACAGTGAGGCAGGAACTCAAAGACCAGCCCATTGAGGAGTGTGTGTGGGGGGGTTGGGGAGGCATGCTTAATTTGCCTGCTCAGGACCCTGCCTAGGTCCCCCTCCTTTTTTTTTTATCCCAACCATGGCCATGTGCCACTCCCTCACTCTGACAGGTCAATGTGCCAATGGCAGCCTATCCCCTATGCACAGTACCTCCTATGCCTTCTTGTCCTGCAGCTAACAGAGGGCAGGCACTTAACAGGGTCAAACAAGTGCCCACCCATGAGGAGGAGAGCGTCCCTGCTGGCCTGCATTCCTGACTCTCTGGGATTATGGTAAAAACCTGGGTTTCCAGCATGCCAGACTGGTCTATACATCCCCCCAGAGCTCCATGGAGTCTGCCCAAGATTTTTCAGTTTATTTAAACGTGTCTGTTTTTAATTTTGCTGTCATCTCTATAATTAGTTTGGTATTTGCCAACAATGTTATCATTAGAAGGCTGCTGTAAAAGTACCTGCTTACTCCTGGCAGATGTTAAAGACATGAATATAGAAATACATTTGCTCCCCCTGCCCTTTCGTGGTTTCTTCTTCCTTTTTTTTGTAACAGAAATCCCTGTTTTTCTGAAAGATTTTCTCTTTAACCGATTGAGTGCAGAGGTGGGGGTGGTGGAAATGTGCTGCTGCATATGGTACAAACCCTATGCACACATGTGACCAAGTGACGAAACATTTAGATTAAATCTGGTTTGCACAGGTTAATGAGTTGACTTGATCCTGTTTTTTCAATCAGAGTCTTTAGTTGGATTATCGGAAGCCTCAGAAAAAGATTTTCTGAATGTTTGTCATTGGTTCCGTAATAATTCTTTGGTAGTTAACTCTCAAAACACTAAATCAATGGTGTTTGGCATGCCCCCCATGCTTAGAGATAACCCCAGTTTATCTTTATAGGATTTGCAGGGTAGTTTGATTGAGCAAGTTTATCAATTTAAGTATTTGGGGGGTTTGTTGGACCCAGGGTTGACTTTTTCTTTATAAATACTGTACATTCAGTTATCAACACCATTAATTGAAAACTGGTTTATTATTCAAATTTAGATCCCATTTCTCATTTGAGGTTCGTAAATCTGTTGCAATGGGTATGTTATTACCACATTTTGATTATGTCTCTAGTTTATACTTTAATCTGGGAACAAAAGAACTTCATGCTTTAAATGTTTCTTACAATAATATTTGTCAGTTTGTTTTATCTGTACCGGTTCAATCACATCATTGTGACTTATATCAACAATTGGGCTGGTTGTCTCCTGGTTCCAGAATTCAGTATTTATTTGGTTGTGTTATATTTAAATGTATTTTCTTCAAGTCCTTGTTTCCTTTACATGATCTGATTAAGTGTCGCACTGTTCTTCCGAGTTTACGTTCTAATGGTATTGTGCTTGATACTGTCCTATCTAAACTTAAGACTGGGTCACATGCTTTTTCAATAGCTGCTCCTTTTTATTGGAATGCCTTACCTTTAGCAGTGCATCAGGCCACCTATATTTTGAGTTTTAAGGAAAAATTGAAACTGATTATTACTCAAATCTGTATGTAAATGTTTTGTGTAAAATTTTTGTAAAATATTGTGGTTGTAATGTATGGTCTTGTTTGTTCTTTTCCCGGGTCGGAACTGAAAAAGGGCCTATGGTCCAGTGTCCTTACCTGGTTAACAAATGCATAAAATAAAAATAAAATAATGAGCACCATGCACCCTTTCCTGAAATGTGGGGCTGGCAAAGCCACACTGAAACACTGGCTTCATGCTCTGATCTGATTTGCACCTACAAAATATTTGTCGAATCTGCACACTAATCGGGCAGAAAAGCTTTGACTATCAAGCCCTGTATCTATAGCATGTAACTGCAAAATAAAAACATTTTGTTGCATGAAAACATTGGCCTCCCCTGGTACTCACGGACCACTATACTCAGTCTGCGCTACCAATATCTACTTCCAGGATACCAAGGTCCTCCACTACCACAAGTCCGGCCTATACCATCCAAGGGAAGGAGTGTCCTATTTCAGTGCAAGTGTTAATCCTCCAGTTACATGCCCCATATCAGGGGTACCACAGTGCCTTCCATTCTTGTCACCCCTCCCATACCTATTTCATTGTCCCCCATACCTTATTCCCGTGGCAGGGTATTTAGGGCAACCCCTCTCCCTGGTGAAGCGAAATCCAGTGTGAGAATGGGACACAAGATCACCAGGCCTCTTTCTCTAGTAGTTGCCATTTTCCACCAGTGCTTTTCTTTTCCAGCTGACCTTTGACCCTCCTCCATGTGGTAATGATGAGCAAAACCTGAATGTTCATGTGCATGCAGATTGCCCACCCATAATGAAGCTAGCTGTCTGGCACAACTTTGGGGGTAGCTTCGGCCGTGGAATGTGCCACCAGTCCTCCCTAGTTTGGGATGCACTGCCTTGGGCACCACTCTTCCCAGCTGCCCACCTGCCTGTCGATGCTCCAGGTCAGCTTTCAAACCCAGGTTGCCAGTCCAGCAATGCAATGTGCAGCTGTTGGACCATCCAGTAGACCCAGGAGCATCATATTTAACTGCAGTGGTGGCTGTTCATTGGTGTATTCTTTGAAACATAGACAGTGACGACAGAAAAGGACCAAAGGTATATCTAGTTTGCCTGGCATTCCTTATCTGCCCTGGGACCTATTGTCCATATGGGTTTTATCCCTCCCAGTCCACCACCCTGCCCCCCCCCACTGCTACCAACCTGAGCACCCACCAAATGCTTCACTCTGTCCCAGCCACGCTTTAAACCAGTTATGGTGTTGGTGCTCGCCACTTCCACTAGCAGACTGTTCCATGGCTCCACCACCCTTTCTGTAAAACAGAATATCCTCACATCCCTCTGAAACCTTCCCCCGCCAGTTTCTACTCATGACCTCATCTGCTGGACTCTTTTCTCCTGCTAAGTAGTTTCCCACAGATCACCTTGTTCATTCCCTTCAGGAACTTGAAAGTCTCTATCATATTCCCCCTTGTCTGGTGTCCAGTGAGTACATGTTCAGTGCCTTGAGACGATCTTCATAAGATCTGCCCTGTTGGCCCTGATTCATCTTGGTCACCCTGCACTACACCATCTCCAGCCTGTACCTGTACCTGTCCTTCGTTAAAAGAGAACTTCGGGGGCGCTAATGAGCGGCTGAGAGAATAAACGTGCCTTTGCACCGCTCTGTCTAGTCGGGCAATCAGAAGTAAAATGAATTAAAAAATCGACCTGTTACGGGAAATTTTACAGGTGCAGCACGTGTTGGAAGGAAGCATGGAGGAATATTTGGTGGCAGGAGGTGGGAAAAGCCAGAGGCAAGCTGGAAAGGCTGGCAAGAAAGCGGCGACCCCTGCAGCCTCTGCTGTGGGTGAAAGCATGCGGGTAATCTTGTTGTCAGCAGCTGAAATTGGAGCCCTGGGCCGCGAGGTGATGGGTCAAGTGATAGCAGCCTTAGAACCCAGATTACTCAAGCTTGAGGGCAAGATAGATCTTAAGCTGCAAGAAATATTAGAGCAGCAAGCGGCCCATACGAACAGGATTGCAGAGGCTGAGGAGAAAATATCACGATTGGAAGATGATACAGGGGAAGTGCCGAGCCAAGTAGTGCACTTGCAAAAGGAGCTGGAAGAATTGAAGGATGCGATGGACTACCAGGAGAATTACTACAGAAGGTTAAATTTAAGGCTCAGAGGGTTGCCAGAAGGAGTGGAAAAGGGTGATGTGCTGAGTTTTTGTGCAAAGACTTTGCCAGAGTTGCTGGGGCTGCAGCCAAAAAACAGGAAATTTAAGTTGGAAAGGGCGCATTGCGCTGTAATGCCCAGGCCTCCAGGGGGGATGCCCCCATGACAAGTAATTATTCGCTTCCATTCATATCAAGATAGAGAGGTGACCCTCAGAGCATATCGAGAAGCAGGAACGTTGGAATACCAGGGCACGTACCTATATATTTCCCAGGACTACTCGATGAGGCTGTTACAGAGAAGGAAGGCCTTTAATGGGATTGATGGCCCAGCTATGGAATCTTAAAATTGAGGATTATATGGTGTACCCAGCGGTACTGAAAATAAAGCACAAAGGAGAGACTTATTCTTTTTGGGAACTGTGTAAGGCTGAGCAATTCGTCGCAGAGCTGCAGAAGAAGATGAATGGGTGAAGCTGGGACCAGTGAGTTGCATGGGATTATGAAAAAGATACACAGTGCTGGACAATTCAGGGAAATTATGATGATGTTACTGAGACTCCCAGAGACATAAGGATGTGTTGGGGGGGGGGCAGGGGAAATGTGTTTTGCTTTTTCTCCACTTCTTCTTCCTTTTGGTAATGTGGAAGAGATGGCAATTGGAGCAGCGAGTGAGTGAACTGGGAGGCTGTGTCTGGCAGAAGACGGGAGAGGGGAAATGGCATGGAGCACTGAGCAGCGGCCAGGCCTCGCGGGGAAGGTTGCACTGAGAGAAACATGTGAAATGGACAATCAGAACTTTGGGGACATGATGGCAAGTACTGTGGGGACCTGGGGGGTAGGAGGGAGATCTGACGGCACAGGAGAGGATGTGTCAGATCTGTGCCAGTGAAACATTCGCAGCCAAGTTGGGGATGCAGTCAAACAACGCTGAAGAGACTGAAGGTGCCACTCTGTTTGTGGGGTATTGCAAACAGCTGGGAATGGGTAGAAGGGGAGAAGGGTAGACCACGACGAATATGGAGTGAGCATGAATGGGGGGGGGAATCTTCCCGAGGGCCTCGGGGAAGGTGTTTGGTGAATGTGGGGAGAAAAGGAATTTCGAAGGGATTGACAACGCCACACTGTCTGGGTGGTACTGCAAATAGACGGAAATGGGCAGAAGGAGAGGGGGATGAGCTATGATGATCATGGAATGAATATGAATGCGAATTGGGGGGGTCTTCCTGGTGGCCTCGGGGAGATGTTTGGTGAATACTGGGAGGAAAAGGATTTTAAAGGTGGGGTGATGCCTGCTTGCCAGTCTACTCTTGTTCGACCTCCTTTGTATTTTTCGGCCACTCTCCATTGTATGATAACATAGCTTCACAATGCTGCGACTGAATGAAACAGGTCGATAAGATGGGAGTTGCTCGTGGGCAGGGCAGGGGGGCACATGTCTATGTTTGGGGTTTATGGTGGACACTTATGCGGATTTTGCAATTAGTGTCAAAGAGGGGGGAAGAAACCTGGTATAGAACAGAGTGTGTTAAAGGGAAACTAAAGATGGGAATGGAGGGAGGGCAAAAGGGAGGGAAAAGAAGGTGTCAGAAAAGACCTTACAGAGGCAATACTGTTCTTGTTACTGTGTATATAGTTGAACTGTTTCTTACACTGTTTGTTGGTGGATGCACTTCATACAAAACGAAGGTTAACAGGGGCCTGTGGATGGGAAGGCAATGATGGGACAAGAGGAGTGGGGGATTGGAGAGAGAACATGGGGAAAGTAATGGATGGACGTGGGGAACATATGACATAATTAGATGACTAATAAGCAGGAAATGGTGGTAGTCTCTTGGAACGTGAAGGGGATTGCAAACCCGATTAAACGCACCATGCTTCTGGCTGCGCTGCGAAAAAAGGGGGCGCGGGTGCGTTGTTTTAAAGACGCACCTGACAGATGCGGAACACGCAAAGCTGGCACGGGGTTGGGTGGGTAGATGCTTTGCATTCTTTTACTCGTCCCGTAAGAGAGGGGTGGCCATCCTCGTGAATAAGAACCTGCCACTAGAGGTACATCGAATTGTAAAGGATAGTAGGGAGGGTAGATACATATTTCTGATAGGGAAGCTTTATAGGGAGTTAATTACATTGGGGAACGTGTATGCCCTGGCCCAGTATGATCCACAGTTCTTCCCGAGGTTATTGGACCTGATTACCAGACAGCAATTCCCAAGTCTAATTCTGGGAGGAGACCTCAATAGTACTTTAGATCCCATGTTGGATCACTCAGAGGGTAAGGGACGAACACCGGAGGCAGTGGTTCAATGGAGGGTTGGGTGTTCAGAGTTGGACCTAGTAGATAGCTGGCGAATGGCATATCCGGGGGCTCGGGAATATACGTTTTATTCCAACCCGCATAGAACGTGGACAAGGTTAGATTACATCCTGATACCTAGGGCTTGGCATGGAAGGGTTATAGATGTCTCGCATAGTCCCATTCACATATCAGACCATAGAAACATAGAAACATAGAAGCTGACGGCAGATAAGGACCGCAAGGCCCATCCAGTCTGCCCATTTCTTTTTCTACCTTATAAATGTGCCATCGGCCTTTGCTCTGTCAGTGACCTATCTATTCATAGTCATTCGTATTGCTCCCTTATGCCTATCCCATGCCTGTTTGAAGCCCTGCACTGTATTCATAGCCACCACTTCTTGTGGTAAGCTATTCCATGCATCTACCACCCTTTCTGTGAAAAAGAATTTCCTCACATTCCCCCTTAATCGGCCTCCCTCTAATCTCATGCTGTGTCCTCTTGTCCTGCTATTTTTCTTATATTTAAACATGTTAGACTCTTTCCCCTTGTTTATGCCCTTAAGGTGTTTAAATGTCTCGATCATATCACCTCTCTCCCTCCTTTGCTCAAGGGTATACATATTGAGCTCCGTTAATCTGTCCTCATATGTCTTCTGATGCAGTCCCTGCACCATTTTGGTTGCCCTTCTCTGGACTGCCTCAATTTGGTTAATGTCCTTGTGAAGGTGTGGCCTCAATACTGCACGCAGTACTCCAGATGGGGCCTAACCAATGTCTTGTACAGAGGTTATTACCTCCCTTTCTCGACTTGTGATACCCCTACTAATACACCCTAACACCCCTAGCCTTACCTGCTGCTTTAGAGGTCTGCTTGGATGATTTTAGGTCATCAGTGATGATGATGCCCAAGTCTCTTTCTTCCTTTGTGACTGCTAGCAACTCCTTCCCAGCCTATAAGTGGCTTGGTTTCTCTTCCCTATGTGCATGATTTTGCACTTTTGCATTAAATCCCAGTTGCCACTCTTCTGACCATTTTGCTAGTTTATCCAGATCTCTTCTCATTCTGCCCACCCCATCTGGATCATCTACTCTGTTGCCAGATCTTGGTGTCATCTGCAAACAGACAAAACTTACCCTCTAGTCCATCTCGCGAGGTCACTAATGCAGATGTTGAATAAGACTGGCTGGGACTGATCCCTGAAGTTACCCACTTGTGACTTGCATCTCTTCTGACTGTATACCATTTACCACCACTCTGTTTTCTGCCAGTCAACCAGTTTGCCACCCAGTTGACCAACTTCTGACCCACCCGAGCCTACCTAGCTTATTTATCAATCTTCTTATGTGGAACAGTGTCAAAAGCTTTGCTGAAGTCAAGGTGGCGACATCAACTGTCCCCGCTTGGTCCCACCACTCTGGTTACCCAGTCAAAGAAATCTATGAGATTAGTTTGACAGGACCTTCCTTTGTAAACCCATGCTGTCTTGGATCCTGTGCCCTATGGATTCAGGTGTTGCACTATCCTTTCCTTAAGGAGTGCCTCCATAATCTTGCCCACTACTGAGGTAAGACTGACTGGTCTGTGTTCTCCGCCTCCTCCCTGCTACCACTCTTGTGGGCGGGATCACTATAAACCTCCTCAGTCTTCTGGGACCTCTCCTGTGCTCAGAGACTCACTAAACAATTCTGCTAATGGCTCTGCTAGTTCCTCCTTTAGCTCCTTAAGTACCCTGGGATGTATGCCATCAGGTCCCATTGCCTTATCCACCCTGAGCTTAGCAAGCTCTTGTAGGACCCTTTCTTTTGTGAAGGGAGTAGTGCTCACCTCCCTCCCCCCTCTGTCCATGATGCTGAGCTGTGGGCCCTGCCCTACCTTCTCTTCAGTAAATACTGAGCAAAAGTATCTATTTAGGATAGATGCCTTTACAGGGTCCTCCTCCTCACATGCTCCCTTTTTCTCCATTAAGCTTAGCAATACCCCCTCTGGACTTTCTCCTTTCACTAATGTATCTATAGAAAGTCTTGTCACCTTCTTTTACTGTTCGTGCTAGTGTTTCCTCAGTTTGGGACTTTGCCTGCCTTACTGCCTTACCTGCTTCCCTTAGGGCAGTTTGGTATGCCTCCCTATCTTCATCCCGCTGTGTTCCCTTATATTAGACCATGCTATGGTGGTGGGTAGATTCCATATGCAGGAGGAAAGAGACATAAGGCCGCAGTGGAAGTTCCCTACCTATATGCTCCAACATAAGGATTTTCGGGAATACCTGAAAACGCAGTGGGAATTATACAGGGAGACTAATGGGGCACAGAGGTGGATTGGGCAGTTTATTGGGATGCAGGAAAAGCTTTTATTAGAGGCTCTATAATAGCATACATGGCCAGAATTAAGAAGGAGAGGCAGGACAAAAGGCAAAGGTTGTAGAGGCAGTTAAAGGAGCTGGAAAAGCGGGTTGCTGGAGGAGTGAGAGGGCAAGTGGAGCGTTTGTTGATGGTCACAAGAGAGGCATTAAATTCCCTGGTAAGGGGGGAAGCTCGAACCTCTTGGTTCTATTGTAAGAGGCAGGTGTTTGAATGGGCCAATAAACCAGGCCCACTGTTGGTAAGATTAATGAAGGGGGGAGATGCCCGGTTAAGTTAACAGGGATCAAGGATAAGGAGGGCAGGGTACAGTGAGGGGAGAAACAGATGAGAGAGCAGTTCCGGGAATTTTATGCTCACCTGTATAGGGCAGAGGGGGCCGGGGAGAAACAGAGTATGCAGGGTTTTTTGGGTAAGATTAACCTACCTAGCCTCATGGAGGAGCAAAGAAAATGTTTGGCCCAACCCTTGACAAAGGGAGAAATACTAAAAGCGATTGGAAGGCTCCAGATGGGGAAAGCGAGTGGGCCGGATGGATATCCTATAGAATTTTATAAGGCAAAGCGAGCCCGATGGCAGAGATGTTAAGTGAGGTTTTCAAGATGGAAGAGAGGCAGGAGGTACCGTATCTCCCAGAAACATGTTACGATGCCACAGTATGCCTGGTCCCAAAGCGGGGTAGGGATCCCTTGGATTGTGCCTCATATAGGCCAAGTGCCCTGCTGAATTGTGATCTTAAGATTCTGGCCAAAGCGTTAGCTCTAAGGTTGGAGGAATACCTGCCATCGTTGGTTCACCCAGGCCAGACCGGGTTTATTAAGGGAAGGTTTTTGTATCATAATGTACGTAGATTACTCAATGTGGTTTGGAAGGCGGGTCAGGATGTGGGGAAAACATATGTCATATCAATGGATGCTGAAAAGGCTTTTGACAGGGTAGAGTGGGAGTACCTCTTTGAGGTTTTAGACCAGTTTGGTCTGGGTGACCCACACGTATGGTGGGTTAGAGCAATGTACCGCTCCCCACGGGCCAGTGTTATAGTTAATGGAACCCCTACGGCTCCCTTTAAACTGGAAAAGGGAACCAGGCAGGGCTGCCCGCTTTCACCACTACTATTTGCCTTAGCGTTGGAACCATTGATGGCAGCAATTAGGCAGTGTTGGGGGGTTCGGGGGGTGAGAGGGACGGACAACACTGAACACAAGGTCACGTTATATGCAGACGATATGCTGGTGTTCCTGAGGGAACCGGAGGTTTCCATGACGTCACTTCTGCAATTGGTGGAGAGCTTTTCGGAGTTCTCCGGCTATAAAATAAATTTGAACAAATCGGAAATGTTGTGCTCCCCCAAACAGGAAATAGATGATGAACGATGGGGTATACAATCTAAATCTGCAAGTATTAAGTACCTTGGTATCAATGTGGGAAGAACAATAGGTTCTTTGTATGACTTGAACTATGCTCCCTTGATCAAAACAATAGAATCGGACCTCAGAAGGTGGATGCAGTTGCCAATATCTTGGTTGGGGCGGATAAACGTATTAAAAATGAATGTCCTGCCTAGAATAATGTACCCTATGCAGATGCTACCTATGCGAATCACACGGAGGGACGTAGATAAATTGGAAAAGGTATTTGCTCAGTTTATGTGGAGAAGGAAAAGGCCAAGAATGTGGCTTCAGAGACTTAAGGCGGAGGTGGTTAAGGGAGGTCTCAATTTCCCTGACCTGCTAAATTACTATTTGTCCATCCAGCAGAGGTATATAGCGGATTGGGTATTCAGGCCAGAGGTAGCAAGTTGGGTGACGTTGGAGCAGGAGGGATGCATAGGGTGGTTATCGGCCTACCTGCACAGTAAGGGACCATTGGCATATAGAAGCCAGGGGGGCCGGAACCCATTGGAGGGAATGACCTTGGATGCTTGGGAGATGTTAAAGAAGGAGAGAGGGATAATTAAAGGGGAAACTATACTTATGCCGGTGGTGAGGAATCCGGTTTTCTTACCAGGGTTAGAGGATAGAGGATTTAGGGAATGGGAGAAGAGGGGGATAAAATGTGTGGGTAGTATGATTGGAAGGGGGGTGTTGCTTCCATTAGAGGACATTAAAAAGAAACTGAGCTTACAGGGGCTGCAGGTGTTTCAATACCTCCAGGTGAAAGCGTTCATGGGTAGAATAGAGAGAGAGAGAGAGAAGCCGGGGGGACAGGGGTGGGATTCAGTAGAACTAGTGATATTGGGAGCACAGAGGGACCCCAAGGGGTTTATTGGGAAAGCTGCAAAGATTGGGAAACAGGGAAGGCCGGATTATACTCAGAAGGTAAAACAACAGTGGAGTAGAGATCTGGGGAAGGAAATCTCTACGGAGAATTGGCAAAAGTTATTGTCGGGACACATGGGCCTGTTGATTTGTAACAGGTTTAAAGAAGCATATTTTAAGTTTCTGCACAGGCTATATTATCCTCCAGCAGTGGTGCACAGGGCCTATTCGACTGTTTCTCTGCTGTGTGGGAGGTGTAAGAGAGAGGTGGGGACATATATGCACTGTTTTTGGGGCTGTCCAGTTCTGAAATCCTTTTGAGGAAAGGTATTTAAAGAAGTGGAGCTGATGGCCGGAACTCCCATCCAGTTGGACCCTATCAAAGGGCTGTTTGGCTTAAATGCGGATGAGGTGGAGGATTGGGAGGCAATGCCACATTGGATTAGGATTCTTATGGTGATGGCTAGGCATTGCATTCAGAATACGTAGTTAATAATGCTGCACTCTACCATCCGGGCAGTGGCGCCAGTTAATATTGCAAAATTTGGCATTGGAACGGCTATCATTGATACTGGCGAACAGATCAGAGGCATTTTATGGGGAATGGGCGCCATTTCTTTCTATACTTGAAATGCAAGAGATGACCACCCTATGTGAGGGACTGGTCTAGATAGATGGGGACTGACTGGATGGGTGTCCACCCCCCCCCTCGGCGCAGCTGAGGATGAACATATCCGAGAGAGATGTGTGTTGGCATCTGTAGTACATAGATTTGACAATTAATTTAGATATTGGCTTGTCTTGCTCTTTCCTTCAATATTGTAAATGAGCTCTTGGGAATCAATTGGAGCAGGATTGTTGGATGTAGGAATAATCGTATGAAAGTGCATCTATTTATGTGTCTGTTGTAGTTATGTGTCTGTTGTAAGTATCAATAGCAACATACATGTATGACTGTCTGTCTATGTATTGTATGTCTGTTGACATAAGAGAAAATAATAAAAAGATTATACAAAAAAAAAAGAGAACTTCAGAACTGAGCACAGTGTTTTTTTTTATTTATTTCAGAAATACACCTTGGAGCACAGGTGCTCATTTGCAAAGGTTCCTCGTCAGCATTACACTGACTGCCTCATTTCAGAAATGCTCCTGACAGCCACTTTGATGCCACTTTTAGGCAAGGCCAACTGTCTTCCCTTGTGAAAAGAAAGCAGAAGTAATTATTAAGGATGGCTGATTTTTGTTCATCTTCCTCTAGTACCCTCCCCCACTCTTGTAGCCTAATAGTAGCCCCTCCCTGCATCCTTTTCCCGTAATATACCTGAAGAATTGTTCTTCCCATCCTCGATTCCACCCACAATACACGGCTCTGTGTCACCGATACCTCCCTGGCCGTCCTTTTTGCTTCACTTGTGCTTATTTAGTATTCTCCCTATTCCGCCTCTCCCTGCTTTTCTCTGTACCTGGTGAAAGCCTTTTTCTCGGCCTTCACTGCTTCTCTGATGCTTTCTGAGAACCACAACCTACTGTATTTTGGGTAATCATTTTGTGAGAACCCCCTCTCCCAGTGGATCATCTTGGTAAGAGATTATTCCTGGTTTAATTGTGATGCCTTCCTTAATGACATGGTCTCAGTGCCATGGGGCAATCTGCGTAGGTGCGTCAGTGTAAATATGGCATTTGAATTGTTTGTAAATAACTTCCTGAATGTTGTTAACTGTCATGTACCCCTGGTTCAGAGGCGTGTCAAAGGTCTTTGCTCTAAGTCAGGGGTTCTCAAATGGCGAGGCCAGCCTCCCTGGGGAGGCCCCAACCTGTTTCAGGCTCAAGCAAGTCTGAAAAAGCACTCTATTTAAATTCTGAGTTTTATGTATTTTGTGTGAAGAGATGAAGCAAACTGAAAGAGGATAATAGTAGGTGAATTTAATATATTTATTTACTAATAGGTGAGAAGGGAAGGTGAATGAGCCAAGGCTCATTTCAGGTATACCCGGGGAAGGGTAGAGAGTGAATACATTTCAAAAGGTAACCGCAAAACAATCAAGAAATATACAATGAACAATAGTGCAAACAAATGTGAACAATAAACTAATAATGAGTGGTGGCATTTGATCAATTTGTAGACTGATGGCAGAACAGCCCAAATACAAGGGTTGAGCATAGAAGTGCTAAGAGCAATAGCAGGAATGAGCAAAGTAATCCCTGAGAAGTTGCTTAGGAGCAGAGAAGGAGGGGGAGAGGCAAAGTATGTAGGAAGGTTATTTCATGTAGAGAGGAAACAGAGAAAGTAGTCTGAACCATGAAGGTTCTGCAACAAGGGGTAACAATGGTTCAAGAATGAAAATGAAGGAGCAAGTAGGCTGGCCTGTGGGGGTTACAATAAACTGAATAACAATATTTGTTTATTTGTTATTCAGATACCACCTTTGAGCACAGGAGCTCTTTTTCAAAGGATTCACGTCAGTATAAGACAAAGAACTGAATGTGAGCCAAGTACTCAAAGGGGTTGCAATTTATTCATGGTGTGCTGCGCAAAGTACAGTATGCTATTTTTCAGTGGGGAGGCCCAAGATTATTTCAGTTTTTAGGGGAGGCTCAAAATCTTTTCCATGGATTTGGGGAGGCTCACTGTGACAAAGTCTAAGAACTATTGCTCTAAGTGGCTTACCCATTCACTAAAACACCACCAACAGTATAATCTGGTTCAAAGTCAGCTGGCATTCATCTGTATCCCCCTCCTCTGGGTCGTGCCTGAAAATAGGCAGAATTTGTTTAGTGCACTTACCCAGTCAACAAAAACTAAAATAAATAAATAAATACCCCTGCCCTGCATCAAATGATGAAACAAAGGGACTGAGTCTGGGGCAGATATGGAGCCTCTGGTCAAGTACACGACTGGCAGCAAAATTATCATACCCTGAGAAACACCTACAAAAGCAGCCTCAAAAGTGCCAAGGTGAAATATATCAGAAGCCTGAAGTCTGACAACCCACATGACAACAAGAGGTTCTGGTCACAAGTTAACTGCCTCCTCAAGAGGAGAACTGGGTGCCCCTTGAGGTGACATCCTTGTGTAACCCCCCTGCAAATGGGGGTTCCCAAAAGACTTCCAGGAGCTTGCTTGAATGCTCCAAGCCTGAATGGTGTTTGGCATTTAAGCCATTTATCAGTGAGTGTTTTTAGAGCCTCTGGTACTGTCTCTTTAAGAGCTGTCTGCTTGCAGACATAATTAGTTTGTATGGGGGACTGTGTGCTTCTTCTGAGTACCACCGAGCTGCTGCTAATTCAATTCATTTTGCAGTCACTAGGAGTGCAAAGGAACCTATCTGAAAGATGTAACTGTTTGCCAGAAATTATTTAGAGTAATAATGAAATTACAGTTTGTCTAACTCTTTCTTTGCAGCCAGAACTGTGTCTGCTAGTTCCCCATTCTAGTTTTGAACTGCTGAACTGGACCAATCAGTGTGGGGAGTAGCTAACAAATGGTGCCTTGGACGAATCAGAACTTGGACTCATAATCTGAGCCACGCCACAAGAGGATTGTATGGCAGTGACTCGGAGATGTAGTTTAGACTTCAGTGCCTTTTGGACCAACAGCAGCAGTCTTTTGTGAGTGACACAATCCAGTCAAGAACTGGGAGGAACTCAAAGGAAGTGCCCGGTTTTGTCGGTTGGAGTTTCAGTTGAGCTTTGGCAGTGAAGAAGGAAGGAGCCCTGTGCTTTTTCAGTGTGCAGTTTTAGTCAAAAACGTGTAAGGCCCAGAGTTCAGGGTCTGCAGCTTGTGTAACAACTTGTTAGACTGAATCCGTCCTGTGAAAAGAATCAAAGGATCTCTGAAGAGTAGAAACCAGGCTCACCCCTGTAGAAGACTGGAGAATTGCTGAAAATTGCAATCGGTCTGTCAGGAACTGAATCTGCTGTGTGTTCTCCGGTATTGTGCAGTAATTACATCAGGATGCTGTGGGGATGCAGCCCTGCCTGGTATAGTGCTTCTTTATATGGATGCGTGAAGAGGTTTGTGTACCTCAAGTGAGCTCTGCTGACATTGAAGGACCCTATCTTATTTGGAGGTCGTGAGTACTAATTCAGGGTCGCCTCCCTGTTGAATTGCCACATTAAATCCAAATGGAATTACTGTACTGCTGACTGTTTAATTCTCCTTTTCTCTGTGTGAAAGGGCCCTACCAGCTGCCACGGTTTGGACTAGCCACTGGGGCTTGGGTACCCAGGGACAGTAACTTGATAGGGATAGGCCTGTGCACAGAGCCATAGGTAGATTATCAGAGTGATAAGCTAATTAACCTGATTTCCCTGTCCTTGTTATATCCCCCAATAAATCAGAGCTGCTTGTTTCAGCAAAGTTATACTGCCTGAGGTATTTGTCTATGTTAAAGTACTGTACTGTGATTGTTGCACTGTATCTCATTTCACAGGAGGTCCCAGTGCTGACCAGACCTGGGGTAAGTGTATACTGTGAAGGTAATTCTGATATATTGTGTGGGCCACTAGTGGGAAGAAAGAGGGTTGCAGTGTCCCAGAGGGCTGTGACCAAGTTAGTTTTAACTATTGCAAACCCTGACCTCTGGGTGGAGGCACCCGCCATTGGATCCAGGCCCCTCAACCTGTTAGTGGCAAATCAGGCAGGGGTAGTAGCCCCTGGGATAGCGCCATCTAGGTTACATCTTTGGAGGCTCACCGCTGGGATTGTGTGTCCTCTAGTGGCCATATTTACTGAACCACTGTTAAGAAAAAATGGGTACCCGACAGAAGTGGCTGTGCAACGGCTGGTGGAGTGGTGTACTGGGAGGAGATCGACCCCCAAAATGCTATGCTTATCCTGGACATCCCCTGGGTAACAATACGGACACTGTGCAGGGGAGTACTTTCCAAGGTGGAAGGTTTACAAAACCCTGTGGTGGTGGGTCGGCATGCTAATCTGCTCACCCACACTTTCCTGGCCCTAGTAGAGTTTAAGGATCCCATAGATAGCTCCAAAGTGCCACAGACCATTACCCCAGAGGGAGCCCTCACTGCTTGGAGAGTGATAACTAAGGACAGTAAGACCCGGGGAATCAGCCCTCACCACTATCTGAAACTTTTGAGGAGAAATTTGCTGAATGGTTGCTGGGAGGGAAAACTGTGGAGGACTTGAAGAAACTATTCTTGCCACCTGGGGGTGTTCCTCCCCCAACACCCTCTCCTGCTCCAGTGCCCGTAATGGTGGCTGAACCAATGCAGACTCCTATTTCTGCACCTGCCATTAGTCACGACTCTTGCCGAAGGTTGAGGATCTTCTCTGGCACCCTCCCCACCCCCCAAGGGGAGGATGACTGGGAGACCTGGATAGACTATGTTGCCCCCCAAGTGCTAGAATGGCAATGCTCGGAAGGCGAAAAGCGAAAGAGGGTTAGTTGAGCCTCGAGGTCCTGCCCTGGCTACCATCCGTAGCTAAACGGGCCAGTAACTCTGAAGCGACTGCACAGGCCTATCTTGAGGCCTTGAGAATGTGTATGGGAGCCCAGATTCTGATGAGGACCTATGATGGAGAGTAAGAAATCACAATAGTACCAAGGAGTTGTTGTCCGTGTATGTCTCTCGGCTGGAAAAATTGTTGCAAGAATGCCTCAGAAAGGGTAGTTTGCCAGCGATTGAACTGGACCGAACCAGACTGGACAGAATCCTTAAGTCTGCCCCTTCTCAGAACTGCTGTTGCTTCAATTCGCCTGGCAAATCGACTGGAATCCCCCCTCCTAATGATGATGAGTTAATGAGAGAAATCTGAGGAGTTGAGAAAAGCGACCTCGGAGGTACCTGCACCAACAGCTGTGGCTACGACCCGAGTGACTGAGGGTGACCCATCAAGTGAAGTTCAGGGGCAGAGTTGACAGTCAATGAGTGCTCTGACAAGGAAAAGATATGCCACAATGGGGCGAACTGTTGAGAGAGATCCGGAATTCAAAAACAGTCCTTTATGAAGGCCACGCCTGCAAGTACGGGCCTGACCTATATCCGACTGCATCTGCTATGGGGTGGGGTACCCACCCATGTATCTCCTGCTGATAACAGCTCCAAACTCAATTCCTTGACCATGGAAGTGAGAAACTGAGAGATGTCTCCAAATGCTTATCACGCCGAGACAGAGATGGCACCCAGGTTTCCAGTTAGTAATACCCCCCCGCCTGGCTCCCAGTGTGGCGCCTTGGCCAGCTCAAACTCCAGAAAGTATGTTTTGCTATAATTGTGGGAAAGATGGGCACATGAAAAGGGAATGCCAGTCCCCAAAAGACACTGACAAAGTTGCATATAGGCTACAAGGAGAGCTTCGGAGAAGAAATCAGTGGTTAAGAGGTGCACGACATGATCCCAGTGAGGGCACCAAAAATGCTAATTCACCTCCTTTTGTGGCAAGGTCAGTTGCCCAGGCCCTCACTACCGCCTCCAGACTGGTCCAGAATAGTGGGTCCCTCCATGGAGACCACTGTAAAGGTGAATGGAGTGTCTACAAGAGCTGTATTAGACAGTGGTCCCCAGTGACAATTATGTTCCAGGATTGGTATCAGAAGCATTTGTCAGACGTACCCTTACAACCATTAGAAGGACTGCATGTATGGGGTTAAGTGAAGGCCTACCCTTATTCGGTATATCCGAATTTGGCTGTCTTTCCCACCTCCGTGGCTGGAGTGGCCGAACAAGTAGAGACCTAGCCTTAGTGTGTCCCCCACTGGACTGTATGATGGTGTCCTTTGTTGATTGGAACAAATGCTCATATGTTCGGAAGGCTGGCACAGTTGTGTTATGAAAACAGGGTCAAACACTAGTAGAGCTTTAAGAGTTCGCTTTAATTAAGAAGGCTATGAGGCACAGAGATGCTGAAAAAACAGAACCAGAGGAACCGGTCGGAATTGTATGGAAGAAGGATCTGAGTCTCTGATCCTGGCGCCAATGCCCAGTGTACCTTACAGGAGAGGTCCGTGATCAGAAAGGATGTTAAGAATAAAATATTAATGTTGGATGCACCAGGCGATGGAAAATTGCCAGAGGGACTGCTGGTCAAGCCTCAGTATTTTGCCCGCTAGAGCCCATGCTTATGCCAGAAGGGTAATGGTCCAAGTTCATAATGTGTCTGAAAGAGACATTCGAGTAAACAGAGGTTGCATCCTAGCTAATGTGCATTGTGCAGACACTGCAGTGCTACCCAGCAGCAAGAGTTCAAAGAATGACAGGAGTAACGCCTGACTGTTTGATTTTCGCGACTCCCCGCTGCCAGCTGAATGGAAAGTGAGGATCAGTGAGAAGCTTTGCCCAGAGAGACCAGGTGTTTTCTTTTAAAGGAATGGGATGTTGGATGCGTGCAAGGAGCTGGAGCACAATATCCGGCTGCATGACGTAAAGACCATTTCGTGGAGAGGTCTCGACTCCGCACCTGCTGACATAGATGATGTGAGACTGCATCTGCAAGAGATGTTAGCTGCTGGTGTAATACAAGAATCCAGAAGCCCTTATGCTTCCCTCATTGTGGTAGTGAGGAAAAGAATGGAACAGTAAGGATGTGTGGGATTATCGCACCTAAACCGCGGACTATCCCTGATCAGTACACAATGCCGCATTCAGGATGCTTTGGACTGCCTAACGGGAGCAAGTGGTTCTCTGTGCTGGATCTCCTGATGGGTACTACAGATCCCGATGGCCCAGAGGACCGTGAGAAGACGGCCTTTATCTGTCCGGGCTTTTCCTAGAATTCATGAGGATGCCTCATGATTTCAGGTGCCCCAGCCACTTTTCAACGATTGATGGAGCGTGCAGTGGGGACATGAACTTACTAGAGTGCCTGGTATACCTAGATGATGTTATTGTGTTTGGCAGCTCACTGGAGGAACATGAGAGCAGATTATTTAAGGTATTGGACCGACTGGAGGACTTTGGCCTTAAACTGTCCATTGATAAGTGTCAATTCTTTCAAACATCAGTAAAGTATGTGGGACACATAGTATCCCACCGAGGGAATAGAGACCGACCCAAGTAAAGTTGAGGCCTTGACCACTGGCCACAGCCCAAAATCTAAAAGAACTGCAAAGATTCCTGGATTCTGTGGTTATTATCGGCGCTTCATCAAGGACTATTCAAGAGTGATCCGCCCTTTACTTATCCTAAGGTATCCCCAACCCACAAAAATACCAAAAGTCAGCGTCCCTCAAGACTGAAAGAGTGTATTTTCATCCAAGTGAAGTATTTGGGGCCCGCTGGACTCCTGATTGTGAGACTGCTTTTCATGAGATCATATATCAACTTACCCATGCTCCAGTGCTGGCCTATGCCGATCCAAGAAAACCTTACGTCCTGCACACTGATGCTAGCTTGCAAGGGTTGGGGCTGTGTTGTACCAAGAGCACGAGAATGGCCTGAGACCAGTGGCCTTTGCCAGTAGAAGCCTGACCCCATCCGAAAAGAACTATCCTGTACATAAGTTAGAGTTCCTAGCTTTGAAGTGGGCTATTGTTGACCAATTCCATGAGTACTTGTATGGGGCTAAAATACTAGTAAAACTGACAATAATCCTTTGACCTATTGCAGACCTCAGCTAAGTTGGATGCCACTGGCCATAGGTGGCTTTCTGCATTATCTACATATGACTATGCTCTCGAATACCGAGCAGGTCTGAACCACATAGATGCTGATGCTCTTCCCGGAGGCCTGTTCCCCAGAATGATTGGGTCCGATTGGCAGAACCTGACATTCGGGCACTTCGCCGAAGTTTGACAGGGAGGAACAAATGTCCACGGACGCAGTGGACTGCATGGTGGATTGCTTGGGAGCCTCTGAGAATTGCATACCTGCTGCTTGTTGCCACTTTTCTGCAATAGACATTGGTGCACTGCCCAGCTGGAAATGACAGTATTCGGCGGGCTCAATCTCGCGATCCCATGATCAAAGCACTTTAGAAGCCCTCCATGCAGGAAAAGATGTGTCAAATTATGCTCCACTGATTTGAGAACTGCACTGTTATACAAAGAAGGTCCTAAGTTGAAACTGATCAATAAACTGTTATACAGAGAAACAGTAGACAGAGGGGACAAGTAGACAACAACAACTAGTGCTGCCCACTGCCTTTCAAGACTCAGTACTGAGGTCCTTGCACAACCACATGGGGCACCTTGGTATAGACAGAACACTTGACTTGGTGAGATCCAGATTCTATTGGCCTAAGATGGGGGCTGATGTGGAGCAACACATTGAACTTGTAGTCGCTGCTTACAGAGGAAAGCTTTGCCCCAGAGGGCTGCCCCTTGTTAACATCACCACCAGTGCACCCATGGAGCTGGTCTGTATTGATTTTCTGAGTTTGGAGTCAGATCAAAGAAATATCAGTAATGTGCTGGTGGTCACTGACCATTTCACGTAGATATGCCCAAGCTTTCCCCACCAAAGACCAGAAAGCATCCACTGTGGCCAAAGTACTTGTAGAAAACTTTTTGTTCACTATGGGCTCCACAAAGAATCCATTCTGATCAAGGAGAGACTTTGAGAGTCGTCTGATCAAAGAGATGCTTTCTCTGTGGGGAGTGCTGAAGTCCAGAACTACTCCTTACCACCTCAGGGGACCCACAGCCTGAATGTTTCAACCGCGACTTTGCTAGATATACTAGGCACCCTGCACCCAAAGGACAAGCCTAGATGGAGCCAACAAATTAGCACCCTGGTACATGCTTATAACTGCACCAAAAGTGATGCCACTGGATTCTCCCCACCGCCTGATGTTTGGAAGAGAAGCTCGACTACCAGTAGATGTGTGTTTTGGGGTCTCTCCTGATGGGGTTCAAGCTGACAACTATTTACAGTATGTGCAAAAGTTAAAGGCCCAGCTAACTCATGCATACCAACTGGCTCAAACCATGGCTGCCAAAAAGAAATCTGGCCAACAAAGAAAGGTATGATAAAAGGTGAAAGCACAGGAACTCCAGGAGGAGATCGGGTATTGCTAAGAAATCTGGGACTGCATGGCAAGCACAAGATTGCTGACAGATGGCAACCATCTCCCTCACATTGTAGTGGGCAAACTAGATGATCTGCCAGTGTACAAAGTAAGGCCTGAGAATAATTCAAAGATGTAAAACAATGCATAGAAATCATTTACTGCCCATTGGACAAATCTTAATTGAGTCTGAGCCCTAGAAGATGCCCCTCTGGACCAGTGACTAGAGCTGCTGCTAAGAAAAGATCAAGAAAGTCTGCACCTACAGAAGCAAAGTTAAAGTGTTCCTCCACAAGTCCCAGTTGAGCATGACTGTCAGTCCATATCGGAAGAAAGTGAGAGTGACTTTGAATACTATCCTTCTTACGAACTGAGTCAATTGTTTAGGGCAATCCCTAGTCAATACTGGAGACAAAGCTGGGCCTTCTGGACTGTCCTAAGCCCCAGCTTCATCCCTGGAGCCAATGCTCCCAGAAAGTGAAGTGCAAAGCATCAGATCAGATGAAATGGAATCATTGTGCATGGTTGAACTGTTTGAGCTTTCAGGGAGAAAATGATAGATTGGGGCAGACTGGTGATACACCGGAACAAGAAGAGTATTTTGAGTGCCCTGACAGTCCACTGCCAGTGTCCGAAAGCTCTCCATGCGAGCCAAATGTTGTGGACTCAGAAACTGTAACTCCTGGAGCTGAAAGTGCCCAAGTTCTAGCCTCTCTACCCCATGGAGACTCCTCTGACAAGTGAGGACAATGCTGAAAATGAGGCTCAGAGTGCAGAGACTATAACAGTTCCCCTAGAAAGACTGGTCGAGCTGTAAAGCCTGTGGTGCATCTCAGTTATGATTCACTTGGGAGGCCTGTGGACTTGCCTCTCAATGTTGTCCATAAAGGAGTGTATGTGTCCCGAGCTCATTGCCCAAACTGAACATCAGTGCTAACTCCAAGTTACTTGTGTTGCCCTCTAAGTATGGTGCCTTGCCCATCCAGCCCTAAGGTAACTGATAGGGAAGGGCCCCTCTCTTCAAGTTTCATGTACAAGAGGTAATAACTTGAGTTATGGTACAATGTGTATGTAATACTGTGAAAGAGTGACGTACTGCAATGTTTCAGAAATGTGTTCTTGGTAAAATGATATATTGACTGATGATTACATGTGCGAGCCTAATGCAAATGTATATGGTTGCAGTTGAAACTTATGGGTACTTGCTTGACGCGACGCAAGCTTTCCCAGGCCAGGAAGGGTGTAACCCCTGCAAATGGGGGTTCCCAAAAGACTTCAGGAGCTTGCTTGAATGCTCCAAGCCTGAATGGTGTTTGGCATTTAAGCCATTTATCAGTGAGTGTTTAGAGCTCTGGTACTGTCTCTTTAAGAGCTGTCTGCTTGCAGACATAATTAGTTTGTATGGGGGACTGTGTGCTTCTCTGAGTACCACTCGAGCTGCTGCCAATTCAATTCATTTTGCAGTCACTAGAGTGCAAAGGGAACCTATCTGAAAGATGTAACTGTTTGCCAGAAATTATTTAGAGTAATAATGAAATTACAGTTTGTCTAACCTGCTTTCTTTGCAGCCAGAACTGTGTCTGCTAGTTCCCCATTCTAGTTTTGAACTGCTGAACTGGACCAATCAGTGTGGGGTAAGCTAGCTCTAAAATGGTGCCTTGGACGAATCAGAACTTGGACTCATAATCTGAGCCAGCCACAAGAGGATTGTATGGGCAGTGACTTGGGAGATGTAGTTTAGACTTCAGTGCCTTTTGGACCAACAGCAGCAGTCTTTTGTGAGTGACAGCCAATCCAGTCAAGAACTGGGAGGAACTCAAAGGAAGTGCCCGTTTTGTCGGTTGGAGTTTCAGTTGAGCTTTGGCAGTGAAGAAGGAAGGAGCCCTGTGCTTTCAGTGTGCAGTTTTAGTCAAAACGTGTGTAAGGCCAGAGTTCCGTCTGCAGCTTGTGTAACAGCTTGTTAGGACTGAATCCGTCCTGTGAAAAGAATCAAAGGATCTCTGAAGAGTAGAAACCAGGCTCACCCTGTAGAAGACTGGAGGAATTGCTGAAAATTGCAATCGGTCTGTCAGGAACTGAATCTGCTGTGTGTTCTCCCGGTATTGTGCAGTAATTGCGATCGGATACAGATGCAGCCTGCCTGGTATAGTGCTTTCTTTTATATGGATGTGTGAAGAGGTTTGTGTACCTCAAGTGAGCCCTGCTGACATTGAAGGACCCTATCTTATTTGGAGGTCGTGAGTACTAATTCAGGGTCGCTTCCTGTTGAATTGCCACATTAAATCCAAATGGAATTACTGTACTGCTGACTGTTTAATTCTCCTTTTCTCTGTGTGAAAGGGCCCTACCAGCTGCCACGGTTTGGACTAGCCACTAGGGCTTGGGTACCCAGGGACAGTAACTGATAGGGATAGGCCTGTGCACAGAGCCATAGGTAGATTATCAGAGTGATAAGCTAATTAACCTGATTTCCCCCTGTCCTTGTTATATCCCCCTAAATAAATCAGAGCTGCTTGTTTCAGCAAAGTTATACTGCCTGAGGTATTTGTCTATGTTAAAGTACTGTACTGTGATTGTTGCACTGTATCTCATTTCACAGGAGGTCCCAGTGCTGACCAGACCTGGGGGTAAGTGTATACTGTGAAGGTAATTCTGATATATTGTGTGGGCCACTAGTGGGAAGAAAGAGGGGTTGCAGTGTCCCAGAGGGCTGTGACCAAGTTAGTTTAACTATTGCAAACCCTGACCTCTGGGTGGAGGCACCCGCCATTGGATCCAGGCCCCTCAACCTGTTAGTGGCAAATCAGGCAGGGGTAGTAGCCCCTGGGATAGCGCCATCTAGGGGTTACACTTGCTGCTGACAAAACTCTTAGTGATCCTACACTGGCCGCTGAAGCCTTCAACAAGTTCTTCAGGGACTTGGATAGCTTCAAGTACAACCTGGTTACCCCCCTCCCAGTGGCCTCCCCCCCCCCGTCTCCTCTGCCCCCCCATTACCCTGCGTTTCACCCATTGGCCAGAAGGAAGGAGGTATTAGCTGCCTTACAGTGCATAAAGGCTGACAGCTCAACTGAACATGACAGTCTGGAGCCCAAGCTCCTTAGACGCAGTGCCCCTGCCCTTGCCGGACCCATAGCTGATCTTTTAAATATGTCCTTACTCCAGGGCGACATACCAAGTACATGGAAAACTGCACATGTTGTTCCAGTGAACAAAGGGGAGGGACCAGAGAGCTGGCTGAACACTATCAGCTTATTTTGCTTTTGTGCACTATTGCTAAAATACAAGAAATACTGATCTATAATCAGATATAGTCCTATCTAGAGCTATACTCCATCTTAACTGAAGTCCAGCATGGCTTCCAAAAACTTCATGGCACTGATACCGACCTTGTATGCCTCACGGCCGACTGGTTCAATACTATGGGTGCTGGGCAGACCACGGGAGCAGTTTTTGTGGTCCTTACCAAAGCATTCAGCCTTGTTAATCATGACCTTCTAGTGCACAAATTAAATGGCCTTGACTTTGATCAAATGTTGTGTACTTGTTTCCACAATTGCCTCTTGGGGCACATGCTACTTGTTAAAAGGGGGGGAGGGTAGCTGGTCCCCACTGCAAGCAGTCACTGATGATATCCCTCAGAGTTCAATTCTGGGTCCTATTTTATTATAATTGTTCATCAATGACTTACCTAGTAACAGTGGTAACTCAAAAACACTGTTATTTGCTGATAATGTGGTTCTGTACAGATCTCACTCCAGCCTGTCTCAGATTCAATCTGGTCTATGGGTGGACTTTGCCTCACTTGAATCTTGGGGCCAATTAAACTTGCTAATATTGAACAACAAAGTAAACTAAAGCCATGCTATTTGGAACCTGCAAGTTGGATCTTGATAGACAAAATCTACGTACATTACCACAGTGTCAGGGTCACACATAGATACAGTGGTTCAGTAAAGTATCTGGGTATTCAGTTAGACCAAGGACTTTCCCCTCAGGCCTCATGTCAATGTAGTGATTAAAACCTTGAACCAGAAACTGGGCCTGCTGTACAGTTGTACCCTTACTTTACAGGCTAGGCTATCAATCACCAGTAGTGTCCTTCTTCCTGCTATCCCCTGTGGGGCTCTACTCCTATCATCCCTCAAGGAAACAGAACTTTCCAAACTGAAATTTGCCTACCATCATATAGCTTGCTTTGCTGCAGGGTTCTGCACCTTGGAACATCACTGCAAAGCACTTTTTTTTTTTTTTTTTTAACCAGAAGAGACACACTAAGCTGAAAGCTTGTTTAGAGGTGCAACCTGTGAGCACAAGGAAGTTAAGTAACTTACTTAGGCTCACACAGTATGCAAGTGGTGGCTGTGGGATTCAAACCCAGGTTTACAGGTTTGCAGCTCAGAGCCTTAAACCACTGCGCTATACTGCCTCCTTTCCACACTAAACTGACCACCCCTGGAAGGGAGGCTTCATTTCCCTATGTTTTCTATGGCACACAAACTCCATTATTTCCTCCCTCCCCCAAAAAAAAAAAATCTTGCTGGCATCATAGACTTCAAATGGACTGAAACTTGCTACTGTGCTGAGGACACTCTCTGCTGCTGGTCAGCGATCCTTTGCACCTGCTGCACCAAGGCAATTGAACAGTCTCCCACCTAAGGCTATAGAATGCCTGACCTTTGCACTCACTGCACCAAGGCTGTGGAACAATCTCCCATCTAAGGATATGGAATACCTAACCTTTGCTCCCACTGCACTAACGCTATGGAACAATCTCCCACCCAAGGCCATGGAACGCCTGATGTTTGCACCCTTCAGATCAGCTGTGAAGGAGTATCTATTTGTTAACAAATCCTGTGACTGCTTAAGCTAGCTTATCTGTTTGTTCTAACTGCTGTACATGTCATCAAATAATGCCCTTGTTCTGTAGAACCTGGTACCTCTGAGTTCTTATCTGTATCATGTATCTAACTACCCTTCCCCCATGTATATCCATTGTCTGTATTGTATTTTGTCACTTATTTAAGCACTGTTTGTTAGTATCGTCTAGATGTATATTTTGTAATTAATTCCAGGTCGTTCCTGAAAAAGGGACAGTTTGTCTCAGTGAACCTATTCAGTTACCAAAATCCAATAAATAAATATTGGTCTCATGTACATGTTTTCTTTTGTAACAATTCTCGTGCATGATTTCGTTGCCTCAAGAATGGTCCCTTAGATATTGTCCACATCTTTCCTCTACATCTCCGATACTGTCCACCCTGATCAGTTTGCCTCAGACCAGCTCCCTCATCTGGTTGAAGTGTGCTCTTCTGAAATCTAGGACTTCAGCTTTTGATAGGGGCGTTCTGGTCCTGGGGACCAACCTGACAAAATAGAGTAACGGGGCCCCATATTCAGAGCCATCCAGATGTGCATGCAGATCTATGCACCGCACAAAAGAAATTGGGCCGGCTGCCAGCCCAGTGGCACAGAGGGCTGAGGCATTATGCCTTACCTTGTGCTATGCCGACGACCCAGGTTTGGGAATGACCTCGGGTCATCAGGGTGCTGGCACTCTTCCAACCATTTTGCTAGTTTATCCAGATCTCTTCTCATTCTGCCCACACCATCTGGATCATATACTCTGTTGCAGATCTTGGTGTCATCTGCAAACAGACAAACCTTACCCTCCAGTCCATCTGCAATGTCACTGATGAAGATATTGAAGAGGACTGGCCCCAGAAATGATCTCGGAGGTACCCCGCTTGTGACTTGCATCTTTTCTGACTGTATACCATTTACCACCACTCTCTGTTTTCTGCCCATCAACCAGTTTGCCACCCAGCTGACCAACGTCTGACCCACCCTGAGCCTACCCAGCTTATTAATCAATCTTCTATGTGGAACAGTATTGAAAGCTTTGCTGAAGTCAAGGTAGGCAACATCAACTGCTCCCCCTTGGTCCACCACTCTGGTTACCCAGTCAAAGAAATCTATGAGATTAGTTTGACAGGACCTTCCTTTTGTAAACCCATGCTGTCTTGGATCTTGTGCTCCTATGGATTCCAGGTATTGCACTATCCTTACCTTAAGGAGTGTCTCCATAATCTTGCCCACTACTGAGGTAAGACTGACTGGTCTGTAGTTCCCTGCCTCCTCCCTGCTACCACTCTTGTGGAGCGGTATCACATGAGCTCTTCTCCATTCTTCTGGGACCTCTCCTGTGCTCAGAGACTGACTAAACAGTTCTGATAATGGCTCTGCTAGTTCCACCCTTAGCTCCTTTAGTACCCTGGGATGTATGCCATCAGGTCCCATTGCCTTGTCTACCCTGAACTTATTGAGCTCTTGTAGGACCCTTTCTTTTGTGAAGGGACTAGTGCACACCTCCCTCCTCCCTGTGTCCATGGTGCAGAGCTGTGGGCCCTGCCCTACCTTCTCTTCAGTAAATACTGAGCAGAAGTATCTATTTAGGATAGATGCTTTTACATGGTCCTCCTCCTCGCACGCCCCCTATCCCCTTTGATCTTAGCAATACCCACTCTGAACTTTCTTCTTTCACTAATGTATCTATAGAAAGTCTTGTCACCTTCTTTTACTGTTCGTGCTAGTGTTTCCTCGGTGTGGGCCTTTGCTAGCCTTACTGTCTTCCCTGCTTCCCTTAGGGAAGTTTGGTATTCCTCCCTATCTTCATCCTGCTGCATTCCCTTATATTTCCTGAAGGCCAGCCTTTTGGCTCTGACCTTTTCTGCTACTGTGTCTGAGAACCAAAGTGGTTTCCTTCTTCTTTTGCACTTCCTTTTCTCACTAACACAATGGGATGTTGCTTCAAGTGTTGCATCTTTAATGCTTGCCCACTTTGCCTGTACCCCCTCACCTGTATTTCTTTGCATGCTCATTATGGGCTCAGTAGCATGGCTGCATCCAGCTAAGTGCACTGGGCCAGTTGCCCCCCTCTCTAGCCCCGATCACTAAGTGCCATACAGTATGTAACATAACATATCCCCATTTCCATAGTGTAAGGTCCCCCTCCCTGCCCAATCACTGAGTCCACCCTGATCACCAAGTGCCATATGACAATGTAATATCCCCTCTTCCATAGTGTAGTGTCCCCCCTTCCCAATTGCTGAGTGCCATATTACAATATAAAATGCCTTTTCCATAGTGTAGGGCAACCCCCGGCTCCGATCACTGTAGGAAATATTAATACGATGGGTCCCTTTCCATACTGTAGAATCCCCCCACCCTGGTCGGCAGTACCCCATCACCTCACACCCCCAATCCAGACCTGTGCCAGTGACTGGCACACCCCACCACACCCTGCCATGGCCAGCTGTCAACTGATTGGTCCCGGAGCGCATACACTAAATAGTACGCACCCATTGGCCCTTACAGTATGTAAAATAGGACACTTCTATAAAACACCACACTGGTAAGACACTAGTTGTCCTGTGGTATGTCATTTGGTGTACTATACGATTGGCCATTCCCCACTTTAAGTTGGGGTCCTAGTTGAATTCATCAGAGATGCCAGCTTCCATACATTCCATTCTAAGCTCTGCTTAGCACAACTAACACATCCTGGAGAACATGGGGTTAGATCAGTCCTAGCTGTCAAAAGTACACCTCATTTGTTTAAGAAAAATTTATGATATCTTTGGAAATGGGTTACCTAACTTATTTTATGACATCTTTGGAAATGTGTTGTCTAACCATAAGTTTATCAACAATTTTCTGAACTAACATCAAAATCATTTTTCAGTGTGACCTAATTTGTCACATATTTTAAAGTCCTTTGCTAAGCAATAACTTGGATACAGCTGGGTACGTAATTACGTTTATAAAAGCAGGAGACGCTGGACAGTTTGAAACATAGAAACAGAGAATTTGACGGCAGATAAGGACCGCTTGGCCCACCCAGTCTGCCCATTTCCCTGCCTACTGATACCTTTTATTGGACCAACAAGAGTCTTGAACAAAGATAGACTTGTACACAAGCTTTTGGGGCCTCACAGGTCCCTTCTTCAGGTGAATAACAAAACTGAGCAACATAAGTAGTATTTATATCTACTGTGGAGCAATGTATAAGGGAGGGATAGTAAAGATTAATAAAGGAGAGGGGAGGTGGGCAGAGGGAGACAGTGAAAAGGCAGAGATACTGAATGAATACTTTTGCTCAGTATTCACAAAAGAAGAAGAGGAGGAGTTACCTAAACCAAACAGTAGAAGCACTCTGGATAGTGGGGTTGGCGCAGTCCATTTACAGAAGAAAGAGTACTGAAAGAACTCCTAAAACTCATGGTGGACAAAGCAGTGGGCCTGACGGGATTCACCCTAGAATCCTAAAAGAGCTAAGGGAGGACCTAGTGACACCACTAACCACACTTTTTAACAAATCATGGGAAGATGGGGTGGTACCTGAGGACTGGAGGAGGGCAGATGTGATTCCCTTCACAAAAGTGGGAGCAAGGCAGAAGCAGGAAACTACAGACCTGTTAGTTTGACCTCAGTGGTGGGGAAAATTATGGAATCACTTCTGAAAGAAAGAATTGTTGAGTACCTAGAGGCCAGCGGGGCACAGGACCCAAAGCAGCATGGATTCACAGCAGGAAGGTCATGTCAGACGAATCTAATCGAGTTCTTTGACTGGGTGACCAAAGTAATAGACTAGAGAGGGGCTGTGGATATGGTCTACCTAGACTTTTGCAAGGCATTTGACATAGTCCCGCATAAAAGATTAATAATCAAGTTAGCCAGCCTGGGAGTGGGTCCCAGAGTGGTAGCCTGGGTAGCAAACTGGCTGCACAACAGGACACAGAAGGTAATAGTGAATGGAACACATTCTGAAGAAAGGGGGGTTACTAGTGGAGTACCTCAGGGCTCAGTACTGGGTCCAGTCCTCTTTAACGTCTTTATAGGTGACATTGCAGAGGGTCTGGAAGGAAAGGTATGCCTCTTTGCAGATGACACAAAGATCTGTAACAGAGTTGATACACAAGGGAGGTAGAAAGGATGAGATGGGACTTGCAAGGTTGGAGGAATGGTCAGACATATGGCAACTTAGATTCAGTGCAAAGAAGTGCAAAGTAATGCACCTGGAAATAAAAATCCAGAAAGAGTACACAATAGCAGGGAGGTACTAACGACAACAATAATGGAAAGGGGCGGCCGGTGGGCGCTGAGGTTGAGGCTCTGGTGCAGCACATCTCTGCATGACGCCGGCGACCGTTCGTGAAACAAGCACGGGTTGTCGGGGTCGGCAGGGAGGGAGATGGATCGAGACGTCCGAGGACTGCCTCCATCTCCAGGGTGGGGGATTCGGTGGCCGGGTGCTTGCCTGACCCCTAGCGGAGGCTGGGGATCGACAGCACTCAGCCACAGAGACAGGGGGGCAGCGGGACATGGCGGACGCTTGACTGGTGCGAGCATGGGAGCGTGCGCGCACTCAGTTGCTGGCGTCATTGCACGCCATGCCCGCCGGGAGAAAAATTCCGGAAAAAAATGGAGCCTGGCTGCACGACGTCGTTCCCCGTCGCCATTCCCGGAGGACGCCTCCCTGGCATGGACTCGTTCTGGTGGGTTGAGTCGCTCCCCACCACCCAGCCGTGAAGGGTAAGTCGCGGGGTGCTGAAGGAGGGTCTTATGTCCGAGGTGGCGCCGAGGAACGCGGGGTGCGGAGGGGAAAGAGTCTCTAAGAAAAAAAAAAATAAAAACAATAATGGAAAGGGATCTGGGTGTAGTCATATCAGATGACCTAAAGGTGGGTAAGCAGTGTGAGAAGTCAGTAAGGAGAGCCAGGGGATACTGGGATGCATAGGGAGGGGCATCACAAGTAGAAAAAGGGAAGTGGTTATCCCTCTATACAGACAGTTGGTGAGACCCCATTTGGAGTACTGCGTGCAGTTTTGGAGACCTCATCTATGCAAGGACGTAGACAGGATGAAAGCAGTCCAGAGGAGGGCAACTAAAATGATGCAGGGTCTGCATCAGAAACCATAGGAAGAGAGACTGAGAGAGCTTAATATGTATACCCTTGATGAAAGGAGGGACGGGGGTACATGATAGAAACTTTTAAGTACCTCAAGGGAATCAACAAGGTCCAGGAGGGTAGCATCTTTCAGAAAAAGAGATGTGTAAGAACAAGGGGGCACAATTTAAAGTTAGAGGGGGGACGGCTCAGGGGTAATGTGAGGAAATTCTTTTCACGGAGAGAGTGGTGGACGCATGGAACCGCCTTCCTGGAGAGGTTGTGGGGTCTAAAACAGTGGGGAAATTCAAACATGCATAGGACAGACATAAGGCAATTATAGTGGGGAGTTGCAGGAAGTAGGCTGTTGGTTAGCTAGAATCTGCAGCTTATCCAATAGGTAGGGAAGTGGGCAGACTGGGTGGGCCAAGTGGTCCTTATCTGCCGTCAAATCTGTGTTTCTATGTATAAAAATAAGTGTAGCTAGAAAGTGATGAAAAGAACACAGAACAATGAGGCCATGAGATAAAAGTCTGAATAAGCTGCAAAATAATAAAAATAGGATGTATGACAAGAACTGGGGGGCAATTAATTGTAACAGGTCATCTGCAGATGAAGGGAAGCTTTGAAGAGGTGATAAAAGCAGAACTGCTTTGTGAAACGTCAGGCAGTTTTGCCACACCAAGCTCAAGCTTAGTTTTTGCACTGTGGTCTTTTCTTAGTTGCTAGTATATCCCCATTATACTTGTTTACTGTATTATACTGCAAAGCCACTAGAGGGCAACAACAGCAGTCTCTCCTATTAAAGGGGCAACACCTAATATTTACTCCTTCTTCTTCCGCTGCAGCAGACCCTGGACACCACTCTTTCTGAGGACCATCCCCTGGGCGTGAGCCATGGTTCCCGCCTGTTCTCGGGCTGGACCACGCTCACCCTCTTAAAGCCGCAAGACTTAAACACCTGCCCCATGCCATTTCCACGCTGGTGGAGCAGGGCTAGAAAAATGAATGCAAACCACAGACCAAGCCTCCCATGCCAGATAGCAGCCTTGAGCCACCCTGCTGGTTTGGCTAAAAGTCTTACCCCACTGGCGCTTTGTGCCAGCTCCCCACCCACCCTAGGTGGACCCTGCCTTATATAGACACTGTGTGGTCAGATGACTAAGTGCCTATTTTTCCATTGGTCCCTTATGTTGGAGCTGCTGGACTGCCGACTCCACGTCTGCTCCTGTGGACCAGTGAAACCGCCTTCTGGAGCTTGAGCGCCATGGACCGTGCTTCATTTACAGGCTGGTTCTGCGCTCTCCAAAGACAAGTAACAAGAAAAGGTGCCTACCTGCCCCCAAGCAAACAGCCGTCGGACAAGCTCTCTCTGCCACCAGAGCACAGTCTCGAGCCATTCCGCTGGTTCGGCTGACTGAAAGCCACTACTTCCCAGACCACCGATCTCAGAGCCCATCAGGGCTGCTGGACTGCTGACTCCACATCTGTTCCCGTGGACCAGGGAAACCACCTTTGGGAGCTTGAGCACTGTGGACTGCACTTGATTTACAGGCCAGTCCTGCGCTCTCCAAAGACAAGCAACAAGAAAAGGCACCTGCCCACCCCCAAGCAAACAGCCGTTAGACAAGCCCTCTCTGCCACCGGAGCACAGCCTCGAGCCATTCCACTGGTTCAGCTGACTGAAAGCCACTACTTCCCAGACCACCGATCTCAGAGCCCATCAGGGCTGCTGGACTGCTGACTCCACATCTGCTCCCGTGGACCAGGGAAACCACCTTTGGGAGCTTGAGCACCGTGGACTGCACTTGATTTACAGGCCGGTCCTGTGCTCTCCAAAGACAAGCAACAAGAAAATGTGCCTGCCCACCCCCAAGCAAACTGCCGTCGGACAATCCCTCTCTATCACTGGAGCACAGCCTCAAGCCATTCCACTGGTTCAGCTTACTGAAAGCTGCTAGTCAGCTATTCCTGCCAGCGTCTTGCGCCAGCTCCCCACCCTCCCCCCATCTCACCCACCCTGGGTGTACTTTTCCTTATATAGCCACTGATAGGTCATCTGACTAAGTACCCGTTTTTCTATCGGACCCGTATACAATTACTCCACTACAGGCACCAGCTCATTGAAGCTAAAGATCTCATTAGGAATTTCTCAATCATCACTTCAACTGAGCTCCTTTCTCATGATACTACATGCACTGCCAAGTACCTTCCTGGCTGAACGCCCCTGCTGACTTACAACTAGGCCTCCCACATTGTGCGATGGGAACTAGTGCCAAGGACCGATCTAAGCACCTACTCTTTCTAGCCATCGTGCCACTCCTGCTCCACTTGTCTGCTAACAGAATATGCAATACAGAAGCAAAATGGACCATAATTATGCCACCTTTGAATGATTTTTACTTCTCCAACCTCCTCTGCCTCCATGAACTACCACGAGACTCGACACCTCTTTTAATAATTAAAGGCATGATCTACCACATTGTATCGGATACTAAGAAATGCTTCCTACACTGCCTGATTCCATCCCCTTTTTACCATCGGAAACTCTGGTACCTCCTGCTACTGATCATCTTGCTCTCCGGCTACACTGAAACTAAGGGCCCTACTTGCCACCTATCGCACTCGGATGCTCTACTACACAATACTAAAGGCATCCTTATTGTCCACCACAACATTAGGAGCCTAGAGCACAACTTCCCTGAACTAGGGGCCTGGGTCTCCATATACAAGCCTGACATCCTGTGTTTGACTGAAACTTGGTTGCAGGCCACAGTCCCAGATTCTCGGTGCTCTATTCCCACCTACAACCTATTCCGGAAAAATAAAACTTCCACTAAAAGAGGGGGTGGTGTTGCAATCTATTCAAAGAGTCACCTGCATCTCACTCTCCTGAACACAGACCCCCTGATGTAGTGCAAGTCTCTTCACTCCCTCCTTACACTTGGGGCAAAAAAACTGCATATTATCTGTGCATACAACCCCCCCAAACAGTGGCCACTGTGGCTTAGATGAGCTCCTCAACCAAATGGTCATGCTCTCTGGCAAAAATGAAGTATTCCTACTAGGGGATATAAGTATAAACTGATTAGGAAAGTGCCAGGCCACCTCACTCTCCAAAATACAGAGCTACAGCTTGCATTAAATGATCACCGAACCTACAAGGATTGCATCCATCTCCAACTCCAGCACCTTAATCGACTGGGTGCTAGTAAACCGTACTGAGCATATCTTCTCTGTCGGCACTTTTGCAGATGCCATCACGGACCATCATCCAGTCTTTTGTTCCTGGGGGCCGGCTCCATCACCCCCACAAAAACTGCGTTTCTTCACCATCCGAAACTATGTTAACCTGAATACCTAAAGCTTTCTTCACGATGTAGCCAACATAGACTGGTCCAGTCTCTATCTGACCTCTGATGTGCAGTATGCCCTCAGCATCTTCACTGCAAATTTCTCAGCCATTCAGGACACTCATGTTCCTCGATTAACACGTCGAGTCAAAGGGAAGCCTACCCATTGGCTAAAAAAAAATCTACTAAACAAAATAAAACAGTGTGATAAAAGCTGGAGCCGTTTCAAGTCCTCTGGCCTACAGGAAGACCAAAACACCTACAGGACACTTAGAAATACATGCAAAAAGGAGATCAGGGTAGCTAATAGCTCCTATTGCAAAAGCTTATTAACCAGTGCGTCAGGTGATCCTAAAAGATTCTGGTCCCACATAAAAACGTTCCTGGGATCTAACCTTTCCCCTACCCCGAATGACATGGTACTAAACGGTGTCCACTGCAACAACCCTCAGACCATCGCTAATTTCTTTAATGACCAATTTACAGACTTGACCAAATACACATCCACTTTCCCTACCTCGAATCAACTGGGTCCTTCAACTTCCTCCCGCCAAGCATCAAAAATTCCCTCCTTTCATTTTAAGGCCGTTACTCATAAGGAGGTCACAAAACTCCTCAGAAAGACCTCGGACAGCACAGCCACTGGATCAGACGGTATCAAGCCCAGGCTGCTAAATATTGCCACACCTCTCATTGCTGGACCCCTGGCTAGAATTTTTACACTCTTCTTATGTCATAGCAGAGTCCTGGACATTTGGAAAACAGCGAGAGTCATCCCTGTCTTCAAAAAAGGTGACCCTAAAGACCCCTCTAGTTACAGGCCCATAACCATCCTGTCAGTTCTAAACAAAATATTGGAAAAGTAGTTGCCATGCAAACCATTGAATTCCTCTGAGACAATGACCTCCTAACTGCTGCACAACACGGCTTTCGAAAAGGACTCAGCACTACAGCCGCTCTACTCAGATTTACTACAGACACCCTCACTGCCATGGACTCAGAGCTTCTCACAGGAGGGGTTTTCATCGATATGTCAAAAGCCTTTGACTTGGTAGACCACCCACTTCTCCTTGACACACTCCACTCTATGGGCTTTGCTTCTAGTGTTGTCAGTTGGTTTAACAGTTACCTATCAGATGGGGCCCAAACCGTTAAATTCAATTCTACGTGCTCCGACCTAAAGACGGTGAACGTTGGAGTTCCCCCAAAGCTCAATCCTTGGGCCACTTCTCTTCTCAGTTTTTATCAACAGCATCACCACTAATCTCCTTGACACCTCATCTCTACTCTATGCAGACAACATAGTCATGTATGCCAGTGCGAAAGATGTGTCTGATATCAACCTATGTCTCGACTCCAATTTACAACGCACACAAGCCTGGCTACGGGACCACAAACTTGTTCTAAATGAGGCAAAAACACAGTCCATGCTATTTGGGACCCTCCCTAAGCTCAAAACATTCCGAGATAAGTTCAGGGTCCCCTGCTTAGATGGCTCACTCATAACTCCTATAACATCATTTAAATACTTTGGGGTCACCTTTGACCAATCTCTAAATTTTGAACTCCACATCATCAACATGTGCAAATCAGTCAGTTCCAGCTAGGCATGTCATACCAGACCAGCCACATGCTAACCCCTGCTGCTAGAGTGGCTATAGCTCAGGGCGTACTCCTACCTACTCTGACCTATGGAGTGACCACTCATGCTTCTTTACCTAAATCAAACTTCAAGGATGGAATGTCACCTATAACAACATCTGCAGGTTCGCCTCAGCCTCCCACAGACTAAAACATCATTGTCTACTATATTTGGGTCTAAACTGGTTGTCCCCCAATGATACTAGACTTTACTCCCTCGGCTCCACTGTCGACAGCATCATGAGATCTTGTACCCCAACAGCTGTGGCCGAGCTACTCACCTACTAGACCTCCAACTATGGCCTACGCTCAGCTGACAAATTCCTACTATGTATCCTCAAATGCAGTACCACCAAAGGCTCTAGAGCCTTTGCCTACCATGCATCTCAGTTATGGAACTCGCTCCCTCTGGATGTCCGGCTAGCTCCTACACACAGTGCTTTTAGAAAAGCGCTCTGCCAGCATCTCAACCACCAACCAATGCTCCTGTTTCAAACCTCCTTAGTCCTCTGGGCATCCTGCCTATCCTGAAGCTCTTACCTTTTCTCCACAATACTCCCCTTGCAGTACAGCCTATCTCTGTCTCTCTCCTGACACTAGCCCCCTGCAGCCATCCCTCTCTCTCTTTTCCAGCTCCTATCCTATACCTTACCTTTCCTTATCCTGACCTGCCATTATCCCTACTGTTCACAGTCTTGCCATTCCCCTGCCTGTTATCCCCTTGCACTTGTCAGTATTTGACCACATTTTTATTTATCTATTTTTGTTGTACTTTCTAAATCGTGTTTTCAGGACTACTACTGCAATACTCTTAATACTGTATGTTTTTTGTCATGCTATGACTGTAAAAATCTCTATGATCCTACCAGGACCACCCTGTATACTACCTGTAATGCTTAACTTATTGTTGAATGTTTTTCGAAATACTCTGTATACTACCTGTGCTGCTTAGCCTGTTGTTTAATGTTTTACAACACCTTGTTTATGTATCTTGAGTTTGCATCATGCTCCTTTGGCACCCACCACCCCATCTTCCCCCCTCCCCCGACTCCCAGTCCCGTGAGTTTCCCTAACAGTCACTATTAATGCAGGCTGCCTGACCGTGCCCCCTCACACCCCACCATTTACTCTAGCATGTCTTCTCTGTCCAGCCTCCATTCACCCCCCCATTTCTCCCTATACCTTATTGCCCTTCTTCCCCCACCACAGTACCTACCTCTCTCTCGTACTTCCTTTCTTCACCCCACTGCCAGCTATCCCCGAACTACTGACAAGGCACTTTGTGGCTGCTTATTCCCCTCTCCACCCTCATAAAGTGTTTTTCTTGTTATTTTAACTTGTACCTATGTTTTGAGTTATTCTGTAAGTTCTAAATCCAAGCTGTATCATTCATTGTGATGTACCTTTGCTTTCTCCTATTGTACTTTGTTTTGCAATCTATGACGTGGAACCTTTGTAAAAGAGCTTGCGCTCAAAGGTCTTTTCCGAATCACTAAATAAATAAATAAGTTTGTTATACCTGCAATGTCTGCCCTGTAACCTCCCTGGCCGTGCCTGAAAACAGTCTTCTTTACGGCTAGTGCACCCACGTGGTAAACAAAAACTAAATAAATAAATAAATCTGCTGTGTTTTTCACACAAGTAAGAAGGTTGGTTGGTAAGCAGGCAGATAGACAAATGGCACCCTTCTGGCCATGAGACTGGTCAGGGAATAAAACAAAACAGTTAAAATCCCAACATTTAATGTTTGTCATATGAAATACAATTGGCATTAGTTTGCTAATCAGTTTCCAAAAGTCTCCCAGTACAGTAGGGTTAAAATGGAAGGTTTTCTGACTCGATCAAAAAGAACCCAGAGAGTGAGCCTAATGCTTGATGGCAACTGCTTCCACAGACTCTGGGCTGCAACAGAGAATGCTTGTTTACCCACTGTACAGAACCAGACTGGATGGGCACAAGCAGTTCCTGATCTGCTATCCTAAGGTGCCTGCTGGGGGCAAATGGCTCCAGGAGGTCCAAAGTGGGATATGGCTTACGTCCTGTGTACTTGAACAATAAGTATATTAAAGCTGACTTACTGCTTAATTGGCTGTCAGTGCAGTTCTTTCAAAAAGAGGAAACATTGTCCCTTGGGCTAGTTAACTGAAGACATCAAGAAAGCTTTTTAGTTAGGCCACTGCAATTGTAGGCCTCATTACAATTATTAGGCCTTGAAAGGCATGTACCACAGCTGACATTTCAGCAGCCAGAATTAGGGAGGCAAACTTTTACAAGATTTCTAAGATGGTAGAAGCTCATTTTGACAAGACTTTACGCTGTAGTCTCATGTGTCGTGGTGCAGTCAAGAATAAACTAATACTTGCCTGCCACCTTCAAAGCACTCAGCCCTGGGGAGAGCACCTTAAAGTTCCTCCAGCTGTGTTAATGGGTGATACCATGGTAGCTGTGTCCTATCTGGATTGAGTTTTAGGCAACTCACAACCAGTTCACAACCTCAATTAAGCAGTCATTGGCACTGTTCATCAGAATTGCATCCTTTGTGAGAAAGCATTACAACTTAGTGCTATCTCAAAATTATGACCCATGTTATAACTCCTAATAGTATAGAGACTGTATGCAAACAAGCAACAACCTTTATGCTCTCAACAGTATCTTACACAAAGTATTCTGCAAATGTGTTAGAACCTGCTTCATTGAGAGAGTGAATGTTGACTGGGACACTTGGGATATATTTTAATTCAATGCAGCAGGGGTATATATATGTCCATAATCTAAATTTTTTGCAAAAAGACTTCTAATGCACCAATTAGGGTATCTTAATGCCACAAAAGTAGGGAAATGTGGTGTTAGGGTTTCCAGCCTTAACTCTCCACCCGTGGCTCACTCCTGTCACTGTAACCCATAGCAGGACTCCAGCTGTGGCTGTAGAACTCAACAAAGTCCTGCTGTTCTCATGCAGAGAACGTGGGTGACCAGCTCCTCTGGCTATGGTGGTTACTCTTGATTTTGTAGTGCCCAGTAAAGATATTTCTGGCAAATGTTTTAAAAACAAACACCAGGATCTAGCTAAACAAGTCCCATTTAGCTAGGTTCAGGTGTTTGTTTCTTTTAAAGTGACACCATTTTATGTATTGTTCGTGTTTTTCATTTCTGGGGGAAAAGAAGATGGCGGTTCTCATGGCACAAAAAAATGTTTTGTGCTGCGAGAAGCAAGTGGTGAGAAATCAAAAATGGTCTTGCAACACACAGAATTGTTGGTATTAGAACATTATCCCAAGAACCCTACTGAGCATGCTCAGAACAGAAAAAACTTTAACGCATCATAACTCCGGAAACATTTAATATTTTTTCAGGAAACCTTTCAAAGGCACTACCTTGGGACATCATGCCTGTACCCTGAAAGTTTTGGGAAAAAATTCCATTCTGTGTAGGCTGTAGGTGAGAGAAAAAATCACACGTTAAGTATAGGAAAAAAATAGACATCTATAGAAAAATGAATATACAGATCTCAGAAACCGCACTAGTTGGTGTCACAAAACTTTCCACAGATTTAGGTCTTGCCTCCTAGACAAAAAAATACAAAATTTCAGCTGATTTCTTGAAACGGCACCAAAGCTATTAAGATGCAAAGTTAGGGGTTTAACATCGAACACCCTACTCAACCTTAACTATAGGGGCACTTCTGCACCCTTACAATATGTTCGTAACATATTCAGAATTTACAGACTTATGGGATCCTGCACTTCCATCTGGACAGCTACAGTATTAGAAATGAACAGTATGTATGTAAGTTACTGTGATTCAAAGGATGGCACCTCTAAAGTCTCATCTGAAAGATGAAACCTCCAGCATCTCATTCAAAAGATGCCAGTGCCATTGCCTCATTCAAGGGACTGTACTTATCAGTGTCTTAGTTAATGGAGGACACTGCCAAAGTGTAATTCAAAGGATGGCACCTCCATTGTTTCATTTGAAAAATGGCATCTCCACCGTTTTTTCAAAGGATAAGGCCTCCAATGTCTCAAAGAATGTTGCCACGAATATCTCGGTGAAAGGATGGTGCATCCAATGTCTTATCAAAGGATAGCACCGCCAATATCTCATTCTTAGGCTGGTGCTTCAAATGTCTCAATTGAAGAATGGTGCCTCAAATGTGCCGTTCTCAGGATGGTGCCTCTAGTGTTGCATGTGTTACTGCTGAACTGCACAGAAACATAATTCATGCCAATATTCCCCTGCTATACTTTAGCACAACAGTAAATATTCCACCATTTGTATTGTTGTTTTTAGATTATAGAGTTGCATCATCTAAAATGCTTTTTATCTGGTCCCACAGGACCACCACAGCACAGCAAACAATAACACTGAACTATAGGTATAGAATTAGAATTGAAATAACATGCTAACAGCCAATGACAATAGAATGTGTATATGAAAGGAAGCGGAAGGCAGGAACTTAACAGCAAACTAGGATAGTGTTCCAAAGCGAAGGGCGCTCCTGATTCTGTGACAGTGCTTTTTCATTTTCGGGGCACACACTGTATAGTAAGCCATCCGCTGCAATCCTTCCAGTAACAGCGCTAGAAAGAGTGTTAAACAGGTGCAAAGCAGCAGCTCACCGACAGGGACATCTCTGTGAACACCTCCAGGTCTCATGGCAGCCAGGTAAAAAACATATTATGCTGTTTAATCCTGTATCAGTAAACCTGTTATGCTGTGTAATGCTGTATTAGTACTTTCTACCAAGGCTAGGTAAGTACTGTACAGGTGCACCTGCTGCTTAGTATCTGTTAATGTGATACCCTAGGCACTTAGGATTTTAGAGAGGTGTGCTTCATCTGCTGCAAAATATATCACAAATACTAACATTGTTTGATTACCAGTAATCATAGCAATTTAATAATGCTTTTCTTTTCAGAAAATAACTTTAAATGTGCATATGGTTTACTTAAAATGTATTTAACTGTTTAATTGTAGATTGTGGTAACTGGCAATATTTCACAATGTTTTGCATCAGTATGAGGAAAGTTGAATTTTTTAAGTTAACAACACATACAAATAATAGGTTCCAGCAATGTTTTGAAAGATCATATAGACTACTGGGTCAGTTTCTGGGAGCTTAAAAGCTCCATTACGCAGTGTGTTGGCCCTCATTTTGCAACATAAACTGGTATGTTGGCTTCCACTGTAGTCACAAACACCCCCCCGTGTATATATAACACCTCCTTGACACACAACCATGCTTGTTACATGCTAGACAATATTTTATTTATTAATTTAGTTTTATTACCAGGCACGTGCACTAGGCAAAGTTGCCTATTTTCAGGCATGACCTGGGAGAGTATGTATGGGATTTTGCTGGGAGGACGACCAGTCTATGGTAACATTCTGGAATAATTGCTCAGTGCATGTATAGATCATTGGGTTCCCTATACTATGAGATTTTGGGTGGCTGCCATGGAAGTTGCACAACACCTCTGGACCCCACAGTAAGGTTACACTTTATTATGGGAGAACAGATTCCTCAGCTCTCTGTTCTAATGAGGGATGTGTGTGGAGGCAGTGATTCCTGCTGTTAGCATGTTCCTGTCAATTGTTCCTATAGTAGGGGGTACAGCAGCCCTTCAAAATCTTGAGATGTCTTGCTTTGTGTAGGTATTTACACATGATAATGGGGGTGTATATAAATGTAATACTACCCTCTTAACACGTGAAAGCACCTACAAAGTAAACTATATCCATTTACAGGGTATTGCTCCCCCTCCTCACTATTTTTTTTTTATTTATTTAGTTGTTTAACCAGGTATAGCACACTAAGCTGAAAGCTTTTTTACAGGAGCAACCTGGGAGCACAAGGAGGTTAAGTGACTTGCTTAGGGTCACACAGTATGCAAGTGGAAGCTGTGGGATTCAAACCCAGGTCTGGTCTGCTAGATGTCACCAGATTTGCAGCTCAGAGTCTTAGACCACTGCGCTATACTGCCTCCTTAACTATCTACAGCTATTGGTACAGTCCAAGAAACTCTGCACTTCTCAGTGCAATGACCACAAATGATAATTAAAGTTGAAATTCAATTTTTAATGTGGGTACTAAAGGTACCTTAACAGTTTACAGTCAAACAAAAACGACCACTCTCCCGTGTCTCAAAGAAACACTCCCTTGCATTTCGACCAGTCAGTTGGTCTTCCTTGGGGGGTGGAGTGTGTATTTTCTAACCCTCCTTAAATAGTCATCATTAATTAAACAGGGGGACCCCTATTGTTTCAAATTGTAATTACATTTTATTTTAGAAGTAGCTGTGGAGGGATTAGAACTTGTTTGCATCAAAATACTAAAATAGTGCTTTTTATACAAAATAATATTCCGGATGTTTGTTGTGATCAAATAACTTCCTTTGGTGCAATTAGAGACATTAATGATGGCATTTGAAGGTCCTTAATGACGTTTTTTGAAAAGCATCCTTCAAAACACGAGTGAGAAGGATGAACTCAAATACAGTAACTAAAGATTGCACTTAATTACAATGGATGCTTACTGCATCTTTAAACCAATTATTAATAGAACATTTTTCAGCCATGCAACATTTATCCATACTTATATGCTTGCTTTTCTGATGCATTCAACATTCTCAATAAATTATTATATAGTTCCATAAGTAATAGCTATGACAATACGTTTTGGTGCCACTTAAGACTTACATACATATACTTGTTTACTCGTATAACTCCTACACAGTGGAGTCTGCAATGGCTACTAGTTAGACAAACATTTGTCAATGCCGAACATTTGATGCTTGTTAAACATTTTTTTTTGGTTTTAATGTTTTGATCCCAACTTTTGAAACATAGAAACATAGACTTTGACGGCAGATAAGGACCACTTGGCACACCTAGTCTGCCCATTTCCTTGCCTATTGGATAAGCTGAAGATCCTTGTTACCAACAGCCTACTTCTTCCTACCCCCCACCAGAATTGCCTTATGTCTGTCCCATGCATTCTTGAATTCCCCCACTGTTTTTGACCCCACGACTTCCTCAGGAAGGCCGTTCCATGAGTCCACCACCCTCTCTATGAAAAAATGTTTCCTCACATTGCCCCTGAGCTGTCCCCGCTCTATCTTCAAATTGTGTCCCTTTGTTCTTATAGAAGGGACTTGTTTTAGGATTCACCTAATAGATATGACATGTGCCATTTATAGTATATTGGTCAAAATGTCGTTTCTCATCAGAGGTGCGACAACACATCTCGTCCTGGGTTTTAAAATGACGCATGTCACGTTTGTAAGATGATGTGGAAAAATTGCTATGTTGAAAGTTTAGAGTCAAAATATAAAAAATTAGTGAAATTATGAGTGAACACTTAAATAGTGTAACATTCAGTCATAACATGGGCATTTTACTGCATATGTACATCAAATTTTCAGCACAGCCTTCTTATTACCCCACCTAATGAACCCGGTAGGTGAAGATGTTCGAATCCCCAAAAAACATCATTTCGCTGCCACAATGTGAGAAGTAAGTAAGGAGGGCTAGGGGGATACTGGGATGCATAGGGAGATGCATCACCAGTAGAAAACAGGAAGTTGTTGGCCCTCTGTACAGACAGTTGGTAAGACTACATCTGGAGTACTGTGTACAGTTCTGGAGACCCCATCTCCGCAAAGACATAAACAGGGTGGAGGCTGTCCAGAGGAGGGCAACCAAAATGATGCAGGGTCTGCATCAGAAGACATATGAAGAAAGACTAAAGGAACTAAAGATGTATAGCCTCGAGGAAAGGAGGGAGAGGGGGAACATGATAGAAACTTTCAAATACCTCAAGGGAATCAACAAAGTCCAAGAGGGTAGCATCTTTCAGAAAAAGAGATGTGCAAACAAGGGGGCACAATTTGAAGATAGAGGGGATATGGCTCAGAGGTAATGTGAGGAAGTATTTCTTCACAGAGAGGGTTGTGGATACATGGAACAGCCTTCCTGAGGAGGTCGTGGAGTCAAAAACAGTGGGGGAATTCAAGAATGTATGGGACAGACATAAGGCAATTCTAGTGGGGGGTAGGAGGAAGTAGGCTGTTGGTTAACTAGAATCTGCAGCTTATCCGATAGGTAGGAAAATGGGCAGACTAGGTGGGCCAAGCGGTCCTTATCTGATGTCAAAGTCTATGTTTCTATGTTTCACTGAAACGTCATTCCGTGTGACAGGTCAGAAAATACATTTTGGCCAGGATTTGAAAAATAACATCTATCAGATTCATGAGGTGCTATGAATAAATGGCTATGTTGAAAGTTTAGGGTCCAAATATTAAAAATTACCGAAGTTACGAGCTTGCGTTCATAAATTTCAATGTAGACTCATAACTTTGTTGTTTTTTTAACATTCTTGGGCCCAAATTTTCAACATAGCCTTCTTATGTCCCCACCTCATGAACAAGTGTGGAGAAAACTTTCCACTCCTGCCCAAAAGGTGGTTTTGCACAGCAACTTTGAAATCACCTTTCAGGATGCAAAAACACATTTAGGCCAGGATTTGAAAAACTACAGCTGTCACATTCATCAGGTGCTGTGAAGAAATGGCTATGTTGAAAATTTGGGGTCAATATTTTGAAAATTACCAAAGTTACGAACCTGCATTTGCAAACTTCAATGTAGGCTCATAACTTTTTAAGTCAAAGAACCTCTGTGCGCAAACACTGAGGCAAGGGTTACCCCAAAAGGCATTTGGCTGGGAAGCCAAGTTTCAAGAAAATACAAAATCACACATGCCCACACAATGCAAAGTATCATGGGCTGTATGCAAATCACCACAGAATGTTATGCTGGTTCAACTTTAAGCAGAATTGCATGGTGCCGAAAGGCCTCTCACACAGTTTGCAAAGGATGCTAACAGATGACATAGACATGTGTTTCGTCCTACCAGGACTCATCAGTATGCCTCGTCTGTTTGACACCCCAGTGGAATGAACCAGCTACCCTAAGACGGTCTGTCTGGGTTATGTTGTGGTGAACACATTAAAATAAAAAACTATTTAAAAGACAAAGAACCTCTATGCGCAAACACTGAGAAAAGGATTACCCCAAAGGGCATTTGGCTGGGAAGCCAAGTTTCAAGAAAATACAAAATCACACATGCCCACATAATGCAAAGCATCATGGACTGCATATGCAAATCACCACAGAATGTTATGCTGGTTCAACTTTAAGCAGAATTGCATGGTGCCAAAAGGCCTCTCACACAGTTTGCAAAGGATGCTAATAGATGACATAGACATGTGTTTCATCCTACCAGGACTCATCAATATGCCTCGTCTGTTTGACACCCCAGTGGAATGAACCAGCTACCCTAAGACAGTCTGTCTGGGTTATGTTGTGGTGAACACATTAAAATAAAAAACTATTTAAAAGACAAAGAACCTCTATGCGCAAACACTGAGGCAAGGGTTACCCCAAAGGGCATTTGGCTGGGAAGCCAAGTTTCAAGAAAATACAAAATCACACATGCCCACATAATGCAAAGCATCATGGGCTGCATATGCAAATCACCACAGAATGTTATGCTGGTTCAACTTTAAGCAGAATTGCATGGTGCCAAAAGGCCTCTCACACAGTTTGCAAAGGATGCTAATAGATGACATAGACATGTGTTTCATCCTACCAGGACTCATCAATATGCCTTGTCTGTTTGACACCCCAGTGGAATGAACCAGCTACCCTAAGACAGTCTGTCTGGGTTATGTTGTGGTGAACCCATTAAAATAAAAAACTATTTAAAAGACAAAGAACCTCTGTACGCAAACACTGAGGCAAGGGTTACCCCAAAGGGCATTTGGCTGGGAAGCCAAGTTTCAAGAAAATACAGAATCACACTGCCCACACAATGCAAAGCATCATGGGCTGCATATGCAAATCACCACAGAATGTTACGCTGGTTCAACTCTAAGCAGAATTGCATGGTTCCGAAAGGTCTTTCACACAGTTTGCAAAGGATGCTAACAGATAACATAGACATATGTTTCATCCTACCAGGACTCATCAGTATGCCTTGTCTGTTTGACACCCCAGTGGAATGAACCAGCTACCCTAAGATGGTCTGTCTGGGTTATGTTGTGGTGAGCACATTAAAATAAAAAACTATTTAAAAGACAAAAAACCTCTGTGTGCAAACACTGAGGCAAGGATTACCCCAAAGGACATTTGGCTGGGAAGCCAAGTTTCAAGAAAATACAAAATCACACATGCCCACACAATGCAAAGCATCATGGGCTGCATATGCAAATCACCACAGAATATTATGCTGGTTCAACTTTAAGCAGAATTGCATGGTGCCAAAAGGCCTCTTATACAGTTTACAAAGGATGCTAACAGATGACAGAGACACATGTTTCATCCTACACTACCAGGACTCATCAGTATGCCTCATCTGTTTGACACCCCAGTGGAATGAACCAGCTACCCTAAGACGGTCTGTCTGGGTTATGTTGTGGTGAACCCATTAAAATAAAAAAAATATTTAAAAGACAAAGAACTTCTGTGCGCAAACACTGAGGCAAGGGTTACCCCAAAGGGCATTTGGCTGGGAAGCCAAGTTTCAAGAAGTAAGGGCTTGTGGGGGTGGGGTGGGGTGGTGGGTGCTGAGTGGAAGCTTCTGGTGGGGGGAATAACGGTGCAGTGGACATCGATGGACAGTTTTCTGTTTTACAGGTTTACAAAATGTAAAAATAAAATGACAAGGGATGTTTTTCTCTCTAACAGGTAGTGACACTAGGGGATTGGGCATCCCCAATGTCACTGTTATATTTGGCAGCACTGGGGGTGGGCGCCCTGGTGCTGCATTACTAAAAGGGGCGGGATGGGGAGTAGCATCTGGCATGGGGGATTGGGCACCCTCATGCCATAATAATAATTTGGTTTGGGCTTGGGAGAGCAGTTACAGTGGGGGCTGCAACAGACATCAATGGACAGTTTTCTTTTTTAACAAAAAAAAAAAAGATGAGAGACAGTTTTCTTTATTACAGGTGGCCACATTGGGGGATTGGGCAACCTCAGTGTCAGTGTTATATTTGGCAGCACCGAGGGTGGGTTCCCCAGTGCTGTGTAACTAAAACGGACAGTGTGGGGGGTAGCAGCTGGCATGGGGGATTGGGCACCCCCATGCCATTATAAGCTGGGTTGGGCTGAGGGGGGAGCAGATATGGCGGTGGCTGCAACAGACATCAAGGCAGCTGCAACAGACATTGATGGACGGTTTTAATTTTATGTTTAACGGGCTGACAGGCTCTTGACATGGAAAGTTGCTGAGCTGTTTGCTGATTGGCTTCACGTAAATCAAAGGACCGAAGCCACCTCTGAGTAGAGCAGCTCAGTCCTTTGAAGTACAAGACGTTTCCGCCCAGCAAACAGTGAGTGGTGTCACTCACCACACTGCTGGTCATTGGTGTGGACTGGCGAGCCCCTGCTATTTTGAATTGCAATGGGCTCAGCAGTGACCCCCCCCCCAACCCCCGAAATACCTTGGTACTCCTGACAAAATGTTCAGTGTGCAGGCACATCAAACGAACAAAAGAATGATTTTTGGCTATTTGCTGAATGGTTTGGGCCCCCACTTTCATGACACTCATGATCCCCTGGCTGCTCACAAATCAGGCAGAAAACGTGTGTCAATTAGTCCCGTTATCTATATAATTTTATTTGAATTTATACTGCAGTATTCAACATAAAGGCAATGCCTGCAGTTCAATGGGTGGAGCTGACAGCCACACCTTCCATACTGAGCTATTTAAGCCAGCTTCCCTCAGCTATATTCGGGAAGCACTGATCTTCGGGGATATCTCTTTCATCAGGTCACACCTATGGAACTTAGCCAACAGGCACTAGGGTCCTACAGAAGCTTTTTCTATAGCAGTCTAGCAGGGGCCGCCTATGCGGACGTCGCCTGCCAATGTCACTCACCATATAAAGGCATAGATGGCCCCACTTCCCTCAGTTCTTTTCCTGACATCAACCATTCTCACATGGACTCCATAGGAAGCTTCGTCATTCAGTTGACTGCCAAAACTTTCTAAAGTTTCTATTTTCATTATTTTTATGTCTTGATCTGTCAAGTCATCCTTCTTTTCTATCACTGCTGCTGTGGAAAGCAGATTTATCATGAAGATGAACATGAACTTTGTGTCTGCTGTGTCGGGCCTTCCCATAATGCCCTCGCCTGTGTGCTCTGCCAGAAGTTTAATCTCATCACTCTTCGGCACTGAAAACAGGCCCGCAAGGTATTTTTAATGGAGCAAAAGCTAACCAGTAGAAACAAGGGGGCTCGAGGGCTTCTTCCCTGCCCCAGCGCACTGTTTGGGCTCACAGGTGTCTAAGGCCCAGGACAAATCCTCAGGGAAGCATAGGGACAACGACTGCTCCCCAGGTCACCTGTCCCAGTCCCTGCAGCCTTCTCCCCAGTCCCTTGGGACTGCGTCATCGCCGCCTTCTGGACCGACTTCCTCCGCCGCTTCGGCCTCAGTTTCTTCCAGGCCAATCCGGGGAGGGTTTTTCTCCAGCATCTTTGGATGCTAGGCCATCGACCTTTGGGTAGCCGGCCCACACCCCGCTGACCCTGCTTGCTCCTCCACAGGGCTTCGCGATGCCAGGCCCCGCTGCTCCCATTGTGGGCAGGGGGTCATCAATGGCTGGTGGTATTGGCCCCATTGCTATCTTTTACAGCTGGGCCATTGATGGCTGGTGTTTCTCTAGCACTCTCACCCTCAGTCCCAGTGGGGATATCATCGGGGGCTTCAGGCCTTTGACGTAGCTGCCAGTCACGACCTCTATCCCCTACCCAGTCATCAACCTTAATTCTATTTGACCTCTCTAACGATGGCTCTCGTTAGGAAGTTTACCCCTGTGTCTGCCCTGCCATCGGCATCTCCTTCAGGGCCTCCATCCACTTCTTCACCGATCCGGCATTCTCACCCTGCGCCCTTATGGGCGTCTTTGGTATCTGCTCCATCAATACCTGCTTCTGAACAGGTCGACATCGAGAAGGAGTATTGCCCTGATCTCATTCTCCCTGAGTAGGATGAGGAAAAGGAGGAATTTGGAGCCTATTCCTCTGATTGGTTCACTGCCTCTTCCAGGAGTTGGAACTTGGAGAGAAATACCCCCAGATCCCCACCTGAGGACCCCAGCTTCTATAATATAATGAAGCAGCTGCCATCCACTATGGGGTTTCAGACTGAAGAGGATGACATCACCAAGAGAAATCTGGTGGATTTTTTTGGAGATCCCAGAGTCTCCTCCCCAAGGTCATTCCACCACTGCTACCAGCTATGGATGATGCTGCCCAGGCTGTTTGGTGCAGACCTAACTCAGTCCGTGCCATGCCTAGAAAAGTAGACAGACTATCTCAGGCCCCCCTCGTGAAGCCTTTTTATTCTGCCCAGCCTGAAACAGACTCATTAGTCATTAAGGCAGCCCATGACTGTTCTAAGGTGCCCAAACACCTTAGCTCTCTCCTGCCTGATCAGGAGTCCAGGAGGCTTGATTTGTGGGGTTAGAGAACCTTTGCTTTGGCTACTATGTGCCTTCAGATCTTCAGCTACTTGTCCCATCTGGTTAAGTACCAGAATACCTTGTGAAAGAAGGGCAGGGCAGCTGCCCAGGCCCTCCAAGAAGGGTCTCAGAAGCAGGAGCTCCTGAAGGTTCTCCAGGTGGCAGAGTACATCAGTAGACACCTCCTTCAAGCTATCTGTGATATGTCAGAAACCACAACTAGGGCTCCTGCCACTGACATTTGCCTAAGGAAGCAGTCCTGGCTCCATGTTTCTGGGTTTGCTGCAGATTTGCAACAGAAAGTCCTGGATGCCCCCCTTTCTGAGCTCCAAGCTTTTTGGCACTGACATGCAGGACATTAGCAATGAGCTGCAGGCCTCAGGGAAGGCCATCAGGTCAGTCCACTATCTCTATCATACTTAACTCAGAAGCCGACCAAGACCTTCCTTTTGCAAGGTTTCCCAGAAACCGGGGTCCGGCACTCATCTTCAAGGGAAACGCAGAGCTACCTCCTCTTTGCCTACCCCTTCACCACTGGTCCATTGGCCAAAAGCCCCAGAGCCAGTAGTGCCATCTTGGACCCTAGCCCTGCCTCAGCCTGACTCCTTGCCCAGCCCCCCTCCTCTTGCTCCAAGCCAGGAGGTGCCCGTAGGGAGTTCTTTTTCCCTCCATCTCAAGCAGTGCTGGGCTGTTACCACAGATACTTGGATTCTGCAAATAATAGAGCGAGGCCACACTCTAGAGCTTCTGGAACAGCCCCCAGACTTTCCACCTGTTCCAACCTCATACCCCCTGGACCACAGTCCTTTGCTCTGGGACAAAGTCCTTTCCCTATTGTGCAAACGGATCATAGAGCCCGTCCTCCGTGCTCAGCAAAACACGAGGTTCTACTCCAGGTTCTTCCTGGTCCCCAAAATAACAGGGGATCTATGTCCCATTCTAGATCTCAAGGAGATAAATCAGTACATTCAGTACAAGAAGTTCCGTATGGTCACCCTGCAGGGCTTGCTGCCCCACTGAAACAGGGAGATTAGCTTTGTTCCCTGGACATGCAAGATGCTTATCTACATATCCTGATCTGTCCCCCTGCACAGGCAGTATCTCAGGTTCATGTTCCAGGAGTAACATTACCAGTTCAGGGTCTTGCCCTTTGGCTTGTCCTCTGTGCCGTGGGTCTTCACCAATTGCTTAGCAGCAATGGCGGTGGCTCTCAGACAGGAGGGCCTCTACATGTTCCCATATCTGGATAACTGGCTGCCAAAGGCACCTTCCAGGGACCTCTTGCTAGCCACCCTGCTTCTGTCTTTTTCCATCCCAGCACCTTCAGGACATTCATGCGGTTCTGAACATGACCCAGGGCAAGACCTTCCTAACCCAGGACAGGGTGGATGATCTGATGGTTCACACATCTCTCATGGCTCGAGAGAGGCGTGTCACAGCCAAGTCCTATCTAAGACTTCTGGGCCTCATGGCAGTGGCTGTAACCACTGTTCCACTAGCCAGCTTCATATGCACATACTCTTGTGGAACCTCCAAGTTCAGTGGGACCAGCGCTCGGATGACTTGGATCAAATGATCCTTGTTTCCTCCCCAGTTTGCAAGGTCCTGCAATGGTAGCAGAACCCGCATAACCTTATGCAGGGTGTCCCTTTCCTCATTCCTTCTCCTGAGCAGATTGTTACCACGAACACCTTGTGTATGGGGTGGGGAGCCCACCTCGGTCCTTTCCAACCTCAGAGGTCCTGGTATCCAGCAGAGACTCACCTCCACATAAACATGCTAGAAATGAGGGCAGTGCTGTATGCTTTACATGCCTTCCAGAACCACCTGTCTCTGGGCCTTCTGCTGGTGCAGTTGGACAACCTCAGCGTGGTATATTACATTAACAAGCAGGGCAGAATGCACTCTTATCCCCTGTGCAGGGAAACGATGAGAGTCTGGTACTGGGCTCTGGACCACGGTCTGCAACTGTTAGCTGTCCATGTTCCAGGCATCTGAAACATCTTGGCATACAGCCCCAGCAGGTTGTAGTCCAAGAAACACAAATGGGAACTGCTGTCCATGGTCACAGAAGACCTGTTCAGAAAGTGGGGATGCCCAGAGTTGGAACTTTTTGCATCCCCACACAATGCAAAACTGCCACAGTTCTGCTCACTAGATCCAGGGCCTTGAGTTCTTTTGTGAGATGGGTTATCCCTCTCCTGGAAAGGGAGGTTTCTTTATGTATTCCCTTCCTTCCCTCTGATCCAGAGGGTGCTCATCAAACTAAAAATGGAGGGGTCCTCTCTTATCCTGGTGGCATCATTCTGGCCTTGAGAAATTTGGTTTTCATTACTACAGCTGGCTGTGGAACCTCTGCTTCCTCTCTCTCTTTGTAGGAATTTGTTGACACAGGCTCAGGGAACCCTGGTGCATCCAGACCCTGAATCTCTTTGTCTGCATGCATGACTCCTTGAGGATGCAGCCACAGCTTGCTTCAGGGTTTCTCAGAGAGTAGCTGATGTCTTGGTGGCTGCTAAGAAACGCTCCACCAGAGCCACATATTCAATGAAATGGGAAGTGTTTTGCCATTTGGGCATCAGCCCATCACTTGGACCCTATCACATGCCAAGTGACTCAGGTCCTAGATCATCTTCTGTCCCTTTCAGATTCGGTTCTCAATTATTCCTCCATTAAGGTGCACCTGTCTGCTTTTTCAATCACATGGGTGTGATGTGCATATTTCTGGAACACATACAAACAGAGGAGAAAAAGAAGTAAGTGCTTCAACTGGGACTTGAACCCAGGCTGCCCAGAATACCGTTCCAGTCACGCTAAGCAGCTGCGCCACCAATGCAGCTGGAACCTGGGCTGTCTCAGAGCACACATTACTCTTTCTCCAGTGCACAACCTGGTGCTGCACAAACAATTATTACATTTTCAATCACATGGGTGTGGTGTGCATTTTTATGGAACACATACAAACAGAGGAGAGAAAGTTTTAAGTGCTTCAGCTGGACTTAAACCCAGGCTGCCTAGAATACTGTTCTGGTTGTGCTAACCAGCTGTGCCACCAGGGCAACTGGAACCTTGGCTGTCCCAGAGCACACATTACTCTTTCTCCAATGCACAACCTGGTGCTGCACAAACAATGACTACATTTTCAATCACTTGGGTGCGGTGTGTATGTTTATGGAACACATACAAACAGGGGGGAGAAAGACGTAAGTGCCTCAGCTGGGACTTAAACCCAGGCCACATGGAATACCATTCCAGTGGTGCTAACCAGCTGCGCCACACCGCATCCGTGTGATTGGAAATGTAGCAATTGTTTGTGCAGCACTAGGTTGTGCATTGGAGAAAGAGTAATGTGCGTCTGGGATTGCTCAGGTTCCAGTTGCCTTGATGGCGCAGCTGGCTAGCGTGACCAGAAACATAGAAACATAGACTCTGATGGCAGATAAGGACCGCTTGGCCCACCTAGTCTGCCTATTTCCCTACCTACAGGATAAGCTGCAGATCCTATTTAACCAACAGCCTATTTCTTCCTACCCCCTACAAAAATTGCCTTATGACTGTCCCATGCATTCTTGAATTCTCTCACAGTTTTAGACCCCGCAACCTCCTCAGGAAGGCTGTTCCATGCGTCCACCACCCTCTCTGTGAAAAAATACTTCCTCACATTGCCCCTGAGCCGTCCCTCCTCTATCTTCAAATTGTGCCCCCTTGTTCTTGCACATTTCTTTCTCTAAAAGATGCAGAATGTTTTTCCAGGTGGCCTGGGTTCAAGTCCCAGCTGAGGCACTTACTTCTTTCTCTCCTCTGTTTGTATGTGCACCTGTCTGCTATTTCAGCCTTCCTTTTGCCTGTCGAAGGCTGTATGGTAGCCCAGCTAGATGTGGCTTGTACTTTTCTTCAGAGCATCCTTCACTTGAAGCCCCCTATCTACAATCCTGTCCCCCCATGAGACCTTGATTTTGTGCTGGAGAAATTGACCCTGCCTCCTTTTGAACCATCTGCTTCCTGCAAGCTGTGCTTTCTTTCATGGAAAGCATTGTTTTTAGTTGCTATTACTTCTGCTTGGAGGATTTCAAAGCTACAGACTCTCATGTGTGAGCAACCCAGTTTAATTTTCCATAATGACAGGGTTTCTTTACGCACTAATCCCAGTTTTCTTCCTAAGGTGGTCTCTGAGTTCACTTTAAATCAGTCTATCCACCTTCCAGACTATTACACCCAGAGCATGCCAATCCATGGGAAACATTTCTCCATACTCTAGATGTGCATAGAATGTTTTCGTTACTGTACACACCATTCTAGGGACTGCAGAAAGTCCATGCAATTGTTTGCTTCTTTTGCCCCGGGAGACAGGGTGTCCCAGTTTATAACCAGTGCTTGTCCAAATGGTTGGCCAACTGCATTATTTTTGTTATAGGAAGCGTGGTAAGGAACTTCCTGGGGCTGTTAAGGGCCACCCCACCAGACATATGGCCACTTTTGTTGCCTGTTTCAGGAATGTGTCAGCTGCAGGCATCTGTGCTGCTGCCACTTGGAGCACTGTCCACACTTTCACCAAACACTCCAGTTTGGACATTGCCTTCCGTAGGTATGCAGGTTTTGGTCTGGCTGTGCTTCAGGGCCTCCTTTCTTAGACTTTTGGGCCCCCTGCCACCCTCTTGGTTCTACTGTCAGAACTTCTTGTGACTCATTCAATAGGTGTGACCTGATGAAAGAGACATCCCCAAAGAAGACAGAACAGTTATGTAAGAACTCACCATAACAGTAGATCTTGGAGGGAATCTCTTTCATCAGGTCATGCCGTCCCTCTCTTCATCCCCCTTTGGGGTTATTCTCGGTTTCCACACTGGCTTGTTTGTGCTCCTGCCTTGACCAAGGCTAGGCACTCTGTCTCTCTCCTTGGTTTCCCAGGAGTAGCTGGGTGAGAATTGTCTCTGGCAGGGACCTGAGTGGGGAGTGGGGCTGCGTTTGCCTTTATATGGTTAGTGACATTGGTGGATGACGTCAGCGTAGGCGGCCCCTGATGGACTGCTACAGAAAAAGCTTACGTGGCATCCTAGTGCCTGATGGCTAAGTTCCATAGGTGTGACCTGATGAAAGAGATTCCCTCGAAGATCTACTGTTACGGTAAGTTCTTCAGTAACTGTTCTTTTCTGTGCTGCAGTCGGATGCCCTGCTCCCCCACCTCCCCTTCACCCTGTGTTCATCTGCCACTTTCCCTTTGTGCTTTTAGGCCTTCTGTTCAGTTTGTGCCTTCAGCAGCTTCCTAGGTCAGTATTTTGTTTTTCTACCTTTCCTGGCTGCACTTTGTCCTTCCTTCTTTTTCTTGGTCAGCTGTTCCTGCTGCATTCCTGTCCTCGTGGAACTCCTTTGTTTCTTTCTACGTTGGTTCTTTGGGTGCCTTCTAGTTTCCACAGAATGTCTTGCCTATGTCTTTCTGCTGTTTTGGCTTGTGTCATTTAAGGCTCCCAATTTTGTTGTTCATACCAGGCCAGTGCGAATCTCTCAGTTCAAAAGCATTCCCCAGTGGCTGTCACCTGGCTTCCTAGCAAGGTAGCCACTTCTCTTTCTTTTTTGTTCTGTTATTTTAATTACTCAAGCTGCTTTAGTATTCACCAGCCTTGTCTTAGTGTGTTTACAGCTTCCAGTCCTTCCTGCTAAGGCTGAATTTTACCTCTCATTTTTGACCTTGATAGACATTCACAGTTCAGTACCTTTCAGTCATTGTATTTTCCATTAATATTAGTTGTTCCATTCAGCAGTCATTATTCAGTTAGAATCTTGCCCTCAGGTTCTCCCTCTGGGTAGACAGCTCTGCTGCCTTTGAAGTCTGCATCTTGAGAATGAGTCCCTCATCTCAGGTGGGGATCCTTCGCTGTAGGATGCTTGTCCCCTGCGGTGCCTCCTGGCAGCTGCAGAATAGGATTGCTAGCTGCAAAATTGAGCAGACTTGATAGACCGAATGGCCTTTTGTGCTGGCAGTTTTCATATGTTCGTAATCCCAATGGATGGTAAAGTCCAGCACTGCATGAGAAGCTTTAGCTATATAGATCTTTGATCAAAGCCCCACAAGCTGTAATATTTAAGACTTCAGCTGCCAGAGCATGTGGCCATAAGCCCACAGGGGTTCCTTTAGATGTACAGACCAGATTGGCAGCACCTCTGAAAGCTACTCTCCCTGCATCTACCTAATGTCCACCTAGTCTCATTCCATATCCCCTTCTTATAGTTCCCATTCAAGGGTAGGCGTCCTCATAGTCTCAAGGCTGGGTGATAGCCTCTCAGCAGTTGCTACTCTCCTCATGTCATGCTTTGATGGGTGGGCCTCATCCATGGAGTGCTTTCTGTACCTGCAGAGGTCAACTCGTGGCACCCCACGATGTTATTGTATTAGAGGTTAGAGAGAAGGGGGTTGGGAGTTATCCCTCCAAAAACCTCCCTGCATTTCAAATTCCAAATTAGCATTCTGAGTTGTCACAATAATAAGTTCCCATATCAGTTGTGGCATCTGAGGCCATGGATCTCCAGAGATTTCCACCACAGGGTTTTTTTTCTCTCCTGTGTGCTGAAGGCCCTAATGTAGTAAATTTTTATTTAAATCTTTGTTTACTGGATAAGTGCGCTGATCCAAGGACTGTTTTCAGGCACAACCCAGGCCACAAACAATGGCACAGAATCAAGCAGTTAAAATAATTTACAATCCAATAAGAGTAGCAAATTACAAGCTGTACAGACACAAGTTCCAATGGAAACATATATAGCATAATAAGCAGTGGTACAGAGAAATACCTGAACAATGTACAGTTGCAAGCCTGATGAAAGCAGATAACTAGCTGTACAACAATAGATTGACACAAGGTAGTGGAAAAAAAATCAATTACAAGCAGTAATGCTAATTTAAAACAGGGTAAACAGACTGCACCATAGTAACCTAGTAGGATAAAGGGTTCAACAAGTAACAATACCTAGATGGAGGTGACATGGGAGGAAGCAGGGAAGTTAGGAGCGGACATGGTAAATAGAGGCACATGCCAAGGGTGCTAGGGAGGAGATGGAGAAAAGCAGAGAAACTAAGTGCCAGTGGTGACATGGAGGCACACTCCAAGGTTACTGTGTACTAGGGTAAGGAGGAGGGAAAGTAGAGCAGAAGTACAAGGGTAGGACAAATGGGGAAAAGATCTAGGGAGAAGAGGAGGTGAAGACACAAAGGGAAACAAGGTAACTAGTAGGGGTAGGTATGGGGAGGGTAGAGGGAGTTAGCACGTAAGGGCGAGGGGGGAATGATAAAAAAGAGGGTCAGGAGTGAGGGAAAGGGGTATAAGTACCTACACCCCAGAGAGGGAGGGTTTAAACAGGCAAGCAGAAGCAGGTGGATTCCAGGAGTAGCCAAGATCTGATTTGGGATTTGAAGGAGTGGCGCAAGGCAACCATGCAGATAGCTGCCGGGAAGCTGTTCCATAGAGAAGGTGCAGCTACCGACAGAGCTTTACTCCCCATTACAGTGGAGACTCTGGGGACCTCCAGCGGGGGGACCAACGTATCATGCAGACACCTAGGGATAGTACGTGCCTTGAGGAGGGAAGCATATGGGGACTCGATATCCCCACGCATTGTGCCATCAATGATACTACCAAGTGCACAGTCAAAGCGACGCTTGAGTGAGAGCCATCCAAAAGACTGATATAAGTTGCAGTGGTGGGTGGAGAAGGGAGCCATTAGCACAAAGCGGCAAACACTGTTATAAACTGAGTTGAGTCTGTGGCAATGGGTAGAGGACAGAGAGAAGGAGTAAATCAGAGAGCAGTAGTCAAGAATAGGGAGCAGGTTCCCACAGGCAATGGCTAGTCGGGCAGTGGGCGTAACAGTTTATTACGCGATAAGTGGCACCAAGTTTTTAGTTGATTCTGCATACGATAGTGTTTTTGTGCACAGTAAAGGAAAGGGATGGGTCTAGGCTTACACCCAGATATTTGAACTCCAAGATTAACTGCAGGAGAGGTCCAGATGGGGCGAGCACTAGGAGGGAGGCATTAGATTTAGCAGCATAAGCCAGGTAGGGCTTGGATTCAAGGAGCATAGCCTTGGTTTTCTTCTTGTTAACCAGGAGCGTATTCGATAAGAACCAATTGTGGGCATGGCCATAATTTTAGGTAAGGACAGAGGATATGTTCTGGATGGATTTGTCACTGTGGTGTACAGGACTAAGTCATCTGCATACAGTAGGGCAGGGCAGTTAAGACTGTTGGCAGGCAGGGAGTTAATGAACAGGGAAAATAGTAAGGATCCCAAGATGGAGCCCTGGGGGACACCTGTCATGATGGGCAGTTCAGGGGAGGTGGTGGTACTTACAATCAACAATTGGGAGTGGCCAGTCAGGTAACTCAGGAACCATTGCTGAGTCTCGAGGGAGCAGCCGAGCTGGAGGAGCTTAGTAAGGAGTAGGGAGTGACTGACCAGGTAAAAGGCCTTTGTCAAATCCACAAACACCACCCCAGTGGCTTTGCCCTGATCCATGTTCCTGAGGACATGATCAGTAAAGAGGGCATGGGCAGAGATGGTGCTGTGGTTTTTCTGAACCCATGTTGCTGATTACACTTGAGGTTATACTTGTCAATGAGGTCAGAGAGTTGACAGCAGACAACCTTTTCGAGAAGCTGCCTAAGGTGGGGGAGAATGGAGATCGATCAGTAATAGTCAGAGGAGAGGGGGTTCCCTGCTTTAAAAATAGGGATGACTTTAGAAACTTGCGGGGGGCAGGCATGGTAGCTGAGGACAAAGCAAGGTTAAAAATGAAAGTCTGAGGTTGAGAGATGGCAGGGGCTGCGAGGTTGAGCAGGGTGGGGTAGAGGCCATTGGAGCCAAGGCTACCCTAGGAAGGAGGCCCCTAAGGAGTTCAGTGGTAAGCCTTTTTGTGATTGCCTTAAAGTAGAAAGGTGAGGTGTGGGGTGACAGGGGAGGGGAAGGGATGGAAAGGGTGGGTCATTACTGCCCACTCCAGGAGTAGGGGATTGCTGAGAGGGGAATTTACAGAGGTGGACAGAGAGGTCAGTGAATTTTATGTTAAAACGCTTGTGCAACCTCCAAAGGATCAGTCAGTGGGCCGGTGGGGGAGTTTAAGTGAACTATAGGGCTATGGGAATGAGGAGTAAGGAGGGAGCTAAGGGTGTCCACCTGGACAGCACCAGAGATGAACAGAAGGGACTGCAGTTTAGCATCTCATCTGCAGGATGGCATGGGTAATGAAGTAGAGTCCCTGCCACTTATGCAAGTAGGCAGATGAGTCCTACTCAGATGTTCTCTTGCAAAACCTATGGTTCAGTGGGAGTATAGGGGGCCTAATATACTTTATTTTTACAGGACAGGTTTAGTTCTTGGCAGGGTAAAACAAAGTCGATGGGGGTGCCCAGGTCATCCTCATCCATGTGCAGAACATGTGAATGCAACTGTCCTTGAGGGACTGGAAGGGTAGCTGACTCCATTTGACTCTGACAGCTGCTGCTTCACCAGCCCCAGAAAATAGTATTAAGGGCCTTATAGTGGGCAATCAGACCTAGCTGGGACAGTGTAGCCATGACATCCATTTGAGAGAGACAGCAGATGTTTCCAAGCAGGAGGCCACCTCGGAAGCAATGTAAGATATCCTTGTCTAGTGCTGAGCAGACCCGAACTTTATCACTCACATTGAGTTGACCAAGATCTCTAGGAGACCCAACCAGATCCAGGTATCAAGTCAGGAGGCACCTCAGACCAGGGGGAGTAGTAAAAGGATTTCTCCAGATAACCATGGTGGTCTATCTCAGCTTAACATGCCAGGGAGGATCACGACTGTGTCCCAGCTGGGAAACATTAATAATCCCAGTGGCAGGGCATTTGGTTTTACACCCACTAGGTAAGGCCATTCCAGAACTCCTGCATCTCTCTAATGAATAGCTGAAAAAGAATGTCTTCAGGGGCAGCAGAGACATTCAGTATCCTCAGAAGAGGACGCTGAAGGGCAGGAGGCTACAATTCCACTAGAGGATGGAGTCTTCATGCCCTGTTCTTTTTTCTGGACATAATCACAGAGGAAAATAATAGCAATGAAAAATAAGCAACCCGACTGAACTGGTGTTCATTTGCTCCCTTGGTATCCCTTAATGGCAGCAAAAAAAAAAAAACTGAGGCAGGTATGGCGTCAACGACAGGTACTGGCTGTACTGCGCAGTGAAGCACATGTACTGGTGCCTTCACCGTTGTTGACAGCCATGATAAAATAAAGCCAGCTTGTCAGCAGAGTGATAGCACTACTGCTCATGACACCAGTGACTTGAGTTTGTAAATGAGCCCAGGTCATCAGAGGACCGGCCACAAGGACAGTAGAGCTTACCTATGGATGCCTGACTCTGGAGGGTGGGTCTCTGAACTCTGCTGCTTTGATGCCTCCTGGGTGACCACAGGTGGTGGTGCAGCAGGAGTCAGCAGATTGGGGGGGGTGTTGCCACATCGACGTATGCTGTACATCAGCACAAGGCTCACTCAACATCCAAGGGTGGGGAGAAAAAGGAAAAACACCCCAACAATGCAGGATGCTGCCCACTGAAGGTCCCACACTGCTGACTGGGCACCATCCCAGAAACAAAGCTAAACTTCACCAGAGGAGTTGGGCCTGGCCTCCAGTGGCCTCATCTGGGAGGAACTTGGAGTCAGGGTAAGTCCCAGGGATGGCGAGTGATGGCACTGGGTGGAGCAGTAGGGATGATGGAGGCCAGTTGGTGCAAGAGGGCACAAAGCAGAATAAATTAATTTGCTCCCTCAGGATCTGGGTGTCCCCAGCCCTAAGACTAAAGAATGGTGCTCTATGGAGAAGACTGATTCTTGGAAAACAATGTGTTTTGAGTTAGGCCATTCCGTATTCAAATTCTAGGACATCATTGTACTAGTTATAGCTTTTAAATCTGCTGTTTGAAGATTTAACAGTTTCTCTTTGATTTCAGCTGCTGGCTTTAGTGTCATAAAGGGCTATTCTGATGTCACTAGCATTGTGAAAGCTGCTTTCTGATAGGTTCAGTATTGTAATGTACCTGTTCTTCAAGATATCAATTATGACAACACTAACAATACAAAGATATCACTTATTACTATAACTTCTCATTTGTATCTCCACTGCTATAGAAGTGTGGGTAATATATGTAGAAGAGTGGGTAATATATGTAGAAGTGTGGGTAATACATGTAGAAGTGTGGGTAATATATGTAGAAGTGTGGGTAATACATGTAGAAGAGCAGGTAATATTTGTAGAAGTGTGGGTAATATACATAGAAGTGTGGGTAATATATGTAGAAGTGTGGGTAATATATGTAGAAGTGTGGGTAATAAATGTAGAAGTGCAGGTAATATATGTAGAAGTGTGGATAATATACATAGAAGTGTGGGTAATATATGTAGAAGTGTGGGTAATACATGTAGAAGTGTGGGTAATACATGTAGAAGTGCAGGTAATATATGTAGAAGTGTGGGTAATATACATAGAAGTGTGGGTAATATATGAAGAAGTGTGGGTAATACATGTAGAAGTGTGGGTAATACATGTAAGTCTTGAGTAATTATGTAGAAGTGTGGGTAATATACATAGAAGTGTGGGTATATATATAGAATTGTGGGTAATATATGTAGAAGGTGGGTAATATACATAGAATGTGGTAATATATGTAGAATTGTGGGTAATATATGTAGAAGTGTGGGTAATATACATAGAAGTGTGGGTAATACATGTAGAAGTGCAGGTAATATATGTAGAAGTGTGGGTAATATACATAGAAGTGTGGGTAATATATGTAGAAGTGTGGGTAGTATATGTAGAAGTGTGGGTAATATACATAGAAGTGTGGGTAATATATGTAGAAGTGCGGGTAATACATGTAGAAGTGTGGGTAATACATGTAGAAGTGTGGGTAATATATGTAGAAGTGTGGGTAATATACATAGAAGTGTGGGTAATATATGTAGAAGTGCGGGTAATACATGTAGAAGTGTGGGTAATATTTGAAGAAGTGTGGGTAATACATGTAGAAGTGTGCGTAATATACATAGAAGTGTGGGTAATATATGAAGAAGTGTGGGTAATACATGTAGAAGTGTGGGTAATACATGTAGAAGTGCAGGTAATATATGTAGAAGTGTGGGTAATATACATAGAAGTGTGGGTAATATATGTAGAAGTGCAGGTAATATATGTAGAAGTGTGGGTAATATACATAGAAGTGTGGGTAATACATAGAAGTGTGGGTAATATATGTAGAAGTGTGGGTAATATACATAGAAGTGTGGGTAATATATGTAGAATTGTGGGTAATATATGTAGAAGTGTGGGTAATATACATAGAAGTGTGGGTAATATATGTAGAAGTGTGGGTAATATATGTAGAAGTGTGGGTAATATACATAGAAGTGTGGGTAATACATGTAGAAGTGCAGGTAATATATGTAGAAGTGTGGGTAATATACATAGAAGTGTGGGTAATATATGTAGAAGTGTGGGTAATATACATAGAAGTGTGGGTAATACATGTAGAAGTGCAGGTAATATACATAGAAGTGTGGGTAATATATGTAGAAGTGTTGGTAATATGTGTAGAAGTGTGGGTAATATACATAGAAGTGTGGGTAATACATGTAGAAGTGCAGGTAATATACATAGAAGTGTGGGTAATATATGTAGAAGTGTGGGTAGTATATAGACAGCCACTTCTTCCCTATAGGGAAAGAGTGACAAATTCCAAATCATTATCAATGCAGTGTTAGACACTGACAATATTATCAAGCTGACATAAGATGGATGAGAGGGAATACTCAGTGGGTCACATATATTACAGAAAATAACAGTCAGCGAACCATCAGTAACAGGGCCTGTAATTCACTTTGGGGATTCTTGTGACATCAGAAACAACTCGTGCTTTCCTCTCGTGGTTTCTGATGTCACCATAATCCTTCCGTATAATTACAGCCTTGCTACTGATGGCTTCCTATCAAGTATTTTTCTTTTTGGGCCCAGATGTGAAAATACACTTCCGCTTATAAATATTATTTGACATATCATACCGTGTAAATTGCCTTTTATGTCCTTAGTAGGTGTGTCATTAGTTTATTATTTCCACAATAGGTATGTGACAGATGTGCTCTAGTCATGCAGTCCATCCGTTGAGTTCTCATTCGCTTTGACTGACAACCTTGCAGACTTATTAGTAGCTCAAACAAAACTATCATCTAGATGATTATCTATATCGGGGGGGGGGTGCGCAGAATGCATTGTTGAATTCTTCATAAATGCTTATTATTTTAAAATGAAACATTGGTGTTGTTTACAACTGGAACATGTGGACTCCAAGCTCTAATCCCTTTAGTTTGAGGATATAGTGGCCGCATTGGCCATGCCCCGTTCTGCAAGGTTAGTTGTTTTTATTTTTAATGCAGCTTTTTTTTTTTCTCCTCCTCCTCACAGGACCATCCACCCAGTCTGGCTACCTCCCAGACTGACTACCACTATCCACACAGGGTCAAGCCCACTGGGCTCCACTTGTCAGGAATCTTAGGAGTACCTGCAGCCATTATCTAGATGGCTTCCCCAGTTCAGTAGATGCTTAACCCCCCCCCCCCAGTTTGTCCATTTAAGTTCAAGATGTGGTACTCATGAATATGGGCTCTTCTGAAAGACAGTTTATGATTAGTATCACAAGTTATAATCTGTGTTGTCCGTCTCTTAAATTAGCTGATGTAGAGCCTGATCCACATGACCTCCATGCCTGCAAAGTGCCACATGGGTGGCGGAATCCACAAGCCCCAGTGTCCCTGCTCCATTTGTATAACTGAGCACTGTGGGGTCATGGATGTGCTGGGGAGCATAGTAGGTGTGGGCATCCAATAGGATGTTCAAGCCAGTGGTCAGGTGTATCCCCTGCTCTGTGCAGTGCAGGTGGTTGTGAGATAAGAACGTCCTTCAAGAACTGCTGTATCGACCACACTGGGTCATAACGTCATACGCTTAATAACGTATAGCATTATGGCAAAACCCGGACCTGTGCACACTCCGAGCTGGACCCCACTGAAGTTGGAATCCTTATTGGGGAGGATCCGAGGGGCACAGACCCCCATAACAGGGGATGTTGGAGGGCAGAGCCCCCCACAGAACAATAAATAAAAAGTAATTGCGCAATGCGATTCTGCCGCATGGCATTCCGCCCGTGCCTTGTATCGACATATGTAATTTTTGTTAAAAAATAAAATAGAAATGCATTGACAATCCCTAGTTTGCCATATCAAATTGGTGGGCTGGGGCTATGTGATTCGGAGCCAAATAGACCCTTGGAAGGCCCCTGGAGGGTCAAATGGTGCTTGTGCACAGGACAGGCAGACAGGCAATCATTACTTTGTGGTCCCACCTCACGTAACAGAGCTTGCTTCTGCGCCCTCTCCCCAGCACATATATTGCTTTTTGGGGGGATGGTTGGAATGAGCAGATGCCTGCCTCTGACCTGCCTGTCAGTGTATGTCCATGGCAGACCCGGATCTGATGTGGAGGCAGTGCAAATCCATGACTGTGGATGGCAGGAGTGCACTGCATATGCAGAGGGGGCACTCCGTGGCATCAGAAATGCTCTGTGACCCTCTGTGGATCTGGCTCATAATTCTCAAACTCACTCCCCACTGACGAGTTTGCATCATTCTAATGTGGTCGTATCTTCTATATTCATTATTTTAGTGTTAGTAGATTCGCAGTTTCCGGCCATGATTAAAAATAATGAGTCTTACTGTTGTATTCTTAAGTAGCTCTCATGAAGGGATAGTGATTCATCAGTTGTTGCTGCTTGCTTTCTATTTGCAGGAAAGGATATGATCCACCTCATTAAATGGGGTAGGTCCCTCAATACAGTACTGTCTTGTCAAAAATCAGCAGGTCATTTATATGGCAGGAAGAGTCCCTGTTATTTAACATCTGAATTAAACCAAACTTCCTTGTGCCAAGCATTTTTCTCAAGTGTATAAACACTTTGGGTCCTATTGACCCAGGCTCTGCAATGTGTTGTGTGCTTGAGTTATCCAGAAGATGGTCTGAAACAGCAAGTTGGCTGTCGCTGTATTTACTATCCTAGGGCACAAAATTGGTAACTTACCTATGTACACTCTAAGTGTGTCTGATAGGGGATGTGACCGATGGATTTTACCAGCTACACCCATTTATTAATGTCCTGAAGGGCCCAAAAGACACTGCGAGGGACTCTCATACTAGGGAAAAGTTAAAAAAAATAAACATTCCAGTTGTCTTTATTTTGCTTGTCTTTAAAGAGCACCTTTCGTGCCTTTTCTGAAATTCCCCCCCGAACCCCAAAAGGATCCTTAGCACCCCCGCAACTTGCAGACTGCATTAAAAAATTATTCTAACAGCAGGCTTTAGGAAGGGAAGGGATCATATTTTAGCTCTGTGTAGCCGAGAGTCCAATACCTTCCACTTCCCTATTCGGAGCGCCGTCCCCACACTAGCACATTTTGTAATGTAGTAGTCGGGAGAGCATGGGGGCACACTCTATTGACTTCAGTAGGGCTTCTCTTTTAAACACGAATTTCAATATTTTAATGGCCCAATTGGAACTAATCAAGGCCACTGCTCAACTAAGAAGGGCCTTCTCAGTTGAGTGGCGGCCTTGATTAGTTCCAGTTAGGCCATTAAAATACTGAAATTAGTGATTAAGAGAGAAGCAGTAGTGAAGTCGGCCAGAGTGCACATCCTCTCTGACTATTACATCACAAAATTGCTGGCGTGAGACCTGCACTCCAAATAGGGGAAGCGGAAGAGATCGTGCTCTTGGCTACACAGAGCCAAAATACAATCCCTTCCTTTCCTAAAGCCTGCTGTTAGAATTTTTTTTTAATGCAGACTGAAAGTCAGGGGCTCTAAGGATCCTACTGGGGTGGAGAGGTAAGTACCATAAAAGGTGCTCCTTAATACTACTTACTGAAGATATTTGTGTTGAAAACAAGAGCTCTATTACATCCTACCTACTGTACTTCTGTCCTTTATCTGCTGTTAACCCCCTCCTCTCCCCCTTCATGCCCTCCTTACACACCCTGATTGTCCATAGGTATATTTTTGACAAGCTTGTTCCCATACTGCACCTCCAACTGTGCACTGTTTCTGTTTGCACATATTTGCTCAAACCACAGTATTTTGTATCTTTTGCACAGTCTGCGTTTAGTGTACTCTGTACAGCACTTTCAAGCCCTGAATAATATGCTGTAATTTCATGTCTTATTGAACACCCCCCCACCCCTAGGTTGCACTAGGAAATGAACCTCAGTTCAGCATGCCTTTCCCTGTTACCAGTTCTAAAGTACCCAGTCTGTGAACATGCAGTGACATCACAATCCCTTCTAGAACAACAGCGTGTGATGTTGCAGTTTAAGGATTGAGGCATGATGGCATGCTCAAGCTGTTGGAGCAGATGGGGTTGTAAAAGAGAGAGCTCACATATAAATATTTCATTAATCTGCCACAACAGGCAGGAAAATCCTGGGAAATGTAAATGGTTTTGTTTTAAAGATGTTTCTGGTAGCAATCTGTTCTATTTGGAATTCCCCTCTTTAAAGAGTGTGTAGGCCCAAACATAACAAGTTGAATGTGTAATTAATTTTTAAAAGTAGTCAGTTGCTACTTTTAATTTCTGAAGTGTTGTTCTTGTTCTATTCACTCTTTTGAAGGTTTTCCATCTGATGGTATTAGATGTGATGTAAAGAGCAGGGGCTGGATTTACAAAACTACCGAAAACTGTGCGTGAGCGGCAGCACCGTGTGTAAGGGGAGATTGCCTTGTGCAGCTGCCTGTTTTGCCACGTGCTCAGTATTTTCACCCAGAGGTGGTTTGTGATCAGCTCTGCAGTTTAGCTTCTGGCCATTTTCTGTGTGCAGCTGCACCAAAATGCTATGCCTGATAGTACCAGGTGTAACATCCTCCACAGCTGCGCCTGCCACCCGTGCGCACGATGGGTGGAAGATAGGAATGACCGCTGGTATGGTGATTTCCGCATCAGCAGGCTGAGACACAGGACTTAGTCACCTGGCCATCTTTGGCCCTTTGAAAATCCGTCCCCAGTACTTTACCTGGATCCTGGCTTATCTAGTTCTATTCCTCTTCATATGCCATCAGCATTGTGACCTAACTTACTGGGACCCCACAAGTAACTGATCTTTCAGCAGGTGATTGGCTTTTCTTGATCAGTTGTAACATCACAGACAGTGAGGTCATAGGGCTGATGATGTATGAGGAGCAATAGAACTAGATATGTCACCCTCGATGTAGAGTACTCTTCCCATGTTCCACACATCACACCAAGCATTGTCAGGTAGAAAATCTTGCAATTAGCAAATGGAAAAGAAAACAATACTACACATGTAAGAAGTAACAGTTTACTACTTTTGAAAGTGAAATATTAATTTCAGGCAGTGCATTAGCTCTTAAAGGGATGCGGAAATCAGCTGCAGCTGGGAAAGAGCTTTTAAAAAGAAATGTCCATGTCCCATCGGGTCCCTCCTCCATGTGAAGCAGGGCCAGATTAGCAGTTGCATTTGTAGTAGTAAATTTTCAACTTATTGTTCTTTAATGTATTTAAAAATATTATCTAGTTGATCCTGCTTCCTCCTCGCTGGCATTTTTTGAGTAAGAGCCCTCCCCAGCACACCCACAAGCACACGTGACTGTCCCCGTGATGGCATGTCCTGTGGGGAGCAGCCAGGGTCATCCGTAGGCTTAATATATATGGCTCTGTTTTAAAATAGCTCCAGTTTGGAGCCTGGGTGTTCCCATGTGATACCAATACCAGGTACCCTGCCAGTCGGTACCTGGTCTCAGTGTAGCACCGACACACATAGACTCCAAACTGGAGCTATTTTAAGATATGGCAACATAGTAATCTGTATTGCCATATCTTTGAATAGCTCCAGTTTGGAGTCAATGTGTGTCCGTTCTACACCGAGACCAGGTACCAACTGCCAGGGTACCAGTCAGTGCGTACCTGGTATAGCTATCACACGGAAACACCAAGGCTCCAAACCGGAGCTATTTTAAAATAGATCCATATATTAAGCCTATGGATGACCCCGGCTGCTCCTCACAGGACACATCAACATGAGGACAGTCGCAGGTGCTTGTGGGCACGCCAGGGAGGGTTCTTACTCTTAAAATGCCATCGGGGAGGGGGCAGGATCAACCAGATAATATTTTAAATAAATCAATGAACAGCAAGTTGAAAATTTACTACTGCAAATGCATCTGCTAATCGGGCCCAGCTTCACACGGAAGTGGGGCCCAACAGGATGTGGACGTTTCCCCTTTAATATAAAGTATCAGAAACACTACAATATTTCAATGGGGCCTTTTCAGACTAATGAGTAGGTTTAGATTTGGCCCCATACTTAAGGGAGTTTTCCAGGAAATGCTACGTGAGGTATTTTAAAACGCTGACGCTTCAGATACACTTCATGGGACCAATAGCAGGCCAGTGCTAAAGACAGTGGGGGGTGACCAAAGCAGACCAATTTCATATTTTCTGGTGCTGGCATAAAATCGAGGGTTATTGGCTAGAGGTGGGCGAGACACTGGAATATATATTTGATGCTCTGGGGTCTCCTTATGGCCTCTGTGGCTCTTCTGCATATTTCTCCATCCCCCTGTAGACTAAGAGGCTGCACTTATAAACGTTTTTTGATCTTGCTCACTTGTACCAAGAAGGTCCTCATGAGATTGTGTCTGACCTCTATTACTCCACCCCTACAGAAATGGTTTAATATGGTTGATAATTTATATCATTTAGAAAAACGTACCTACGCGCCTATAGATAAAACAGCAGTATTTGAAGAGATCTGGAGCAAATGGCATAATTATAACCTGGGGTAAATGGCGTAATTATAAACTGGAGGTCGATCCTTCTTTTGTTCCTTGAATGGTATCTACTCTAAGAGTGTCATACGGGTTACCTTATCCAGGCAGCACTACCTAGCTTACTTATTACTGTGGAGTTGGTTATTTGTCAACTCAGTGCATTATGCCTGACTTATTACCATTACTTATTCTCTTCGCATATATTTTTTGCTACTGTATCTTGCCAGTTTTCCGTAAAAATGTAAAAACGTCTTCAATAAAAAATTAATTGTAAAAAAAGAGGTTTACCTTTTTTAGAAAAAAAGTTATTTAAAAAAATAGAGTGAGATTTGTACATATAAGCATGTACAGTATATAAGTATGAAAGTAAAGATTTTATTTGTATACAGGTTGATATACATTAGGACATACAGTCCTGTTTTGAAGACTGTTCCTGTTTGTAAAATGAATTCCATAACAGTTACAAATAAACAGCAATCCATCCACATGGACTCACAAGATGATAACAGCACGGCAGGAAAACGATTTCATGTAAATCATCATTTGCTAAAAATAGTAACAAAAATGCTTAATCTCATTCTCTTCTGCATTTTGAGATTCAAGTAGTGAACATTTCGTTTGGTATAGCTGAACTATCATAAATCCTGGGGATTCACTGCTATGCTTGGAATGGGGGGCTCAAGAAACACTGATAAAAGTAACATAGGTGAGACCATGGGGGAACATAACATTTGCAGCCATTCCACACTGGATGCCCTCCATAACTGGGGCAAAGAAGTGTATTAATGGTGGAGATACAGTACCTTTGATACTCCCACATTTGTTGAGAGAGCTGCCTTAGCACTTTAAGCTCAACAGGAAGTCAATACATTGCATATTATCATTTTTGCTGGTGCTAACATGCATGTTCCATCTTTCTCAAGGTATGACTAAGAACACTCATTAAAGTAACAGTTATTATGTCACTGAAAACAAAAATATTTATCCAGGGACCGTAAATGATGCTAGCAGTGCTGCTAACTCATTTTTATTAAAGAGAGCGAGAGAGAGAGAGAGAGAGAGAAATGGAGCAGCTGTTCATTGAAGTTACAGTAGTTAGTACTGGGCTGAAAGTTGCCAGAGGGTGAGGAAATAAATCCCTGGAGAAGCATCATGAGTAAATATTTTTAAAATGGCCTTGGCCAAGGTATGGAAATCTTCAAGTCTGCAGCCACCAGACCAGTATTGGTAGCGTTCAGAGGTTCTTGCAGTGGTGTCCATTGTACAGGGAAGACATCCAAATCTAGTTGCCGTGGAGCCAAGTAGGCATACTTTTTTGTGCGCTAAAATGATTTTGTAAATGCCCACTCACTATTGAGCTCAAAGGTATTGCATGTGCAGCTAGTATCTCTTCAACATGTGCTTGAGTACAGGGGCAATGGATTGTGTTTTAAAGAAAATACACCCATATACATAAGTTCAAAGGCCCTACAAGGGGTTCCTCCAGTGGCTCGGGAGAGCTCTTCATACTGCAGCCCTTGCTGACTTGCCAGTTGCTTTAGTGCCATCCATTGTTTAAAATTTGCATTCTACTTGTCAGAAAGACACTATTCCCCCCCAAAAAAAACTAAGTGCAAAAACATGTGTCCTGCACTCCAAGCTGTGCTGCTCTAACAGGTCTGGCCACTGTGCAAGAAGCAAAAACAACACACACAAAAGAATAGGAAAACAATCTCAGTTAGTTTATTTAGGTAGAAACAGGGACATGAAAAACAAGCCAAGGTCCCCTGACACTTTCATGCCTTGCTGATACTTCCTCAGGAGGATATGGCTTAGTGTCACAGACAGTATTTAAACAGACAGCTTTAAAGAGTAGAAAAACATGTTAGTCAAAGCAAATAACCCCAGATTTTATAATGTTTTCAAGTCAACTGTTATTATTCACTGCTCCGAAAAACTAGGCAACAAGTTATGCTACATGAAAAAAGAGCACTAACTATAGCTATGAGAACTATGTCTGGCAATGTAATTGTCAAAAACAACAAGGGGCTGGAGTCAGTCATGAAATCACAAGAGACACCCTTAACAAGGGACAAAAATGTGCACAGCTGCATATTTCAAACATTTTTCTTACAGTTCCACTCGAATGGTCCAATTGGCCATATGTCTTTAAGCTAAGCTTCTCCCACCACCCAGGTGGTACATCCCCCAACTCCACCCCATGACATCAGATCTTGTATGCTGGAAGTACGGATCCCTGTGCCACCTGCCAAGGGATGCCAGGTGGGTTGTGGGGATGTGAACCATATACCACTCCTAGAACTAGAGTTACGGGTGAGTAACCTGTTTTTGTAGTGGCATGGATATAGTTCACAATCCACACTCTAGCAGACTCCTAGTAGTTCTCTGGGAGGAGGGGGCAAGGCACACACCCCTACTTGTCAAACAAAGACTGGAGAAAAGAGGTCCCAAAACCAGCATCCCAGAGTGACTCAAGGTCAATGCAGTAGTGGGAAATGAATGTGTGTGCCAACTTCCAGGTAGCAGCCCTGCAGACTTCTTGGATAAGAATGTCTCTGGAAGCAGCCACCAAGGCAACAGTATGTCTGGTAGAATGACCCTAAGCCCTACGGGAGACTCCCTCCCAATCAACCTATAGCAGAGGTTGATGCAGAATGTGAGCAACCTGCCAATCATCTGCCTTATTGCCTGTCTGCCAGGCACGGCTTCAGCATAAGTGACAAACAGCTGGTGAGCCTGTCCCCGAAGTTCAGCCATGCAATCTACATAATAAGGGAGCACCCTCCACAGGTCCAGGGTATGGAACCTGTAGTTGGCCTCTGAAGAGGGGTTGGTGAAGTATACTGGTAAGTTAATCACCTGATTTAACACCTTTGATAGGAACTTCAGGTTGGGGTGAAGGATGACTTTGTCCCTGTGGAAGATCAAACTTCACTGAGAGCACCTAGAGCTCCCCAATACTTCTGGCTAAAGTAATGACAACCTGGAAGGCCATCTTCCATGACAGATGTGACATCTCACACCTGTGCATTGGCCACGTCAGGGGGAGGGAATGGACAAGGATATGATAGAAGGCATACTTAGGATGATAGAGAAAGGAGATATACTGTTGATGGGGGACCTTAACATGCCAGATGTCATCTGGAGCACCTTTGCTGCAGCCATATCCAAAAGCAGGGCCATTCTCGATGCCCTTCAGGTGGCATGCCTCAGACAGCTAATTTTGGAACCTACTCTTGAGGAAGCAGTCTTAGATCTCATACTCTCAAATGGGGACAGTGAGAGGCTCTCAGATCTAGAAGTGGGTAGCTATTTGGGAACAAGTGACCACCAAACAGTGTGATTCACGATAAACTCAGCTACAGAGTCAAGCCATACAAAGGTGAGGGTTCTGGACTTAAGAGGGCTGACTTTGGCAAGATGGGAGAGTGCCTTAGAAAAGCACTAGCAAACAGGCTAGAAGGAGGGGTGGAGCAACAATGGGGAAATATCAAAACTGCCATCACAGAGGCAACAAGCCTTTGTGCAAAGCAAATAAACAAATCAAAATGAAAGAAAAAGCCACTATGGTTCTCAAAAGAGGTGGCGGTGAAGGTTAGGGAGAAAAAGATAGCATTTAGGAAGTATAAAGAAACACAAAAGGAGCAGGACAGAGAACTGCACCAGTTAAGGCTGAAGGAAGCAGGGAGGGTAGTCAGAATAGCAAAGGCCCAAACTGAGGAAAAGATAGCCAACTCAGTTAAGAAGGGGATAAACCTTTATAGGTATATCAGGGCGTAGAAAGACAAAGGAGGGATAGTGAGGCTGAATAGAATAGACGGGTGGGCAGAGAGGACAGTGAAAAGCAGGGATACTGAATGAATACTTCTGTTCAGTATTCACAAAAGAGGAGGTGGGGGAGGTGCCTACTCCAACTAACAGAAGCACTCTGGATAGGGAGGTCGATCCCAGTCCTTTCACAGAAGAAAGGGTTCTGAAAGAACTCCTAAAACTGAAGGTGGACCAAACAATGGGGCCAGATGGAATTCACCCCAGAATTCTAAAAGAATTAAGCAGAGAACTAGTGACACCACTGACTACCATTTTTAACAAACCAAGGGAGGATGGTGTGCTACCTGAGGACTGGAGGAAGGCAGATGTGATTCCCCTTCACAAAAGTGGGACCAAGACAGAGGCAGGACACTACAGACCTGTCAGTTTGACATCTGTGGTAGGGAAAGAGATGGAATCACCTCTGAAGGAAATAATTGTTGAGTACCTAGAGGCCAGTGGGGCACTGGACCCAAGGCAGCATGGGTTCACACCGGGAAGGTCATGTCAGATGAATCTAATTGATTTCTTTGACTGGGTGACCAAAGTAGTAGACCAGGGAGGGGCTGTGGACATGGCCTACCTAGACTTTAGCAAGGCATTTGACACAGTCCCACACAAAAGATTAATAGTCAAATTAACCAGCCTGGGAGTGGGTCCCAAGGTGGTAGCCTGGATAAAAAATTGGCTAGACAACAGGACGCAAAGGGCAGTAGTAAATGGAGTCCACAGTGAAGAAAGGAGGGTTACTAGCGGGGTACCACAGGATTCAGTACTGGGTCCAGTCCTTTTTAATGTCTTTATAAGTGACATTGCAGAGGGACTGGAAGGAAAAGTATGCCTCTTTGCAGATGACACAAAGATCTGCAACAGGGTTGATACACAAGGAGGCATGGAAAGGATGAAAAGGGGCTTGACAAGGTTGGAGGAATGGTCAGAAGTATGGCAGCTTGTATTCAATGCAAAGAAGTGAAAAATAATGCACCTGGAAAGCAAAAACCCAGGGGAAGATTACACAATGGGGGGAGGTAGTAACAACAACAAAAATGGAAAGGGACCTGGGGGTAATCATATCGGATAACCTTAAGGTTGGCAAGCAATGTGAGAAGGCGGTAGGGAAGGCTGGGGAGATACTGGGATGTACAGACAGTTGGTGAGACCCCATCTGGAGCACTGCGTCCAGTTCTGGAGACCCCATCTCCACAAGGACATAGACAGGATGGAGGCCGTTCAGAGGAGGGCAATTAAAATGGTGCAGGGTCTGCAAGAGAAGCCATACGAGGAGAGACTAAAGGAGCTTAATATGTATACCCTTTAGGAAAGGAGGGAGAAGGGGGGACATGATAGAAATGTTTAAGTACCTCAGAGAAATCAACAAAGTCCAAGAGGGTAGCATCTTTCAGAAAAAGAGATGTGCAAGAACAAGGGGACACAATTTGAAGATAGAGGGGGGATGGCTCAGGGGCAATGTGAGGAAGTATTTTTTCACAGGGAGGGTGGTAGATGCATTGAACAGCCTTCCTGAGGAGGTTGTGGGGTCTAAAACTGTGGGAGAATTCAAGAATGCATGAGACAGACATAAGGCAATTTTTGTGGGGGGTAGGAAGAAATAGGCTGTTGGGTAAATAGGATCTGCAGCTTATTCTCTAGGTAGGGAAATGGGCAGACTAGGTGGGCCAAGCAGTCCTTATCTGCCGTCAAAGTCTATGTTTTCTGTGTTTCTATGATTTAGGTGAAACTCTGATAACACCTTTGATAGGAACTTCAGGTTGGGGTGAAGGATGACGTTATCCCTGTGGAAGACCAGACTCCACTGAGAGCACCTGGAGCACCCCAATACTTCTGGTTGAAGTAATGACAACCAGGAAGGCCATCTTCCATGACAGGTGTGACATCTCACACCTGTGCATTGGCTTGAAGGGCTTGCCCATGAGCATAGCCAATACCAGCCGAAGTTCCCATGATGGAGATGGTTCATGCACTGGAGAGGACCGGTGGTCCAAACCCTTGAAAAAGTTCTCGACCACATTCTCCTGAGCTACCGTCTGCATACCAGCCCATGCCCAGTGAGCAGAGATGACTGCCAGGTGCACCTTAAGGGTCATCGCCTGCAATCCCAACTGAGAAAGGGACCAGTGATAGTCCAGGACGCTAGCCACAGGGCAGGCAAGGGGATCAAGCTCCTTGCCCTGACACCAAATGGAAAATCACTTCCACTTAAAGACATAGCATCTGCAAGTTGACTCTCTTGGTGCCTCCACAACGTGAAGCACATTCTTCAAGAGACTCAAGGTCTTGAACTGTAGCTGTTCAGGAACCAGGCCATGAGGTGCAGGGACTGCAGCTCAGGGTGCAGGATCATCCCCTGAAGTCTGGTCAGCAAATCCAGACAGATAGGCAGTCGACACAGAGGTCTGCTGCTGAGGAGATCTAGGTACCGGAACTGCTATGGCCAGTCTGGAGCTATCAGGATCATCCACACCTTGTCCTTTCTGGGCCTTGACTACCACCTTGTGGATCGGGGAAGGGAGAAAAGGCATATACGGGGCCTGGGTCCAAGGCCTCACAAATGCATCCCCCAGCAGTGTCCTGGACTGTGGGGGGGTGGGCAAAAAGCAGCCTCTGTTTGGCATTCTCCCAGAAGGCAGACAGGCCCACCAAGGGTGTACCCCTTCAGGAGAACTGGTGGTCCGCCAACTCCTGATCTTTCCCACCTGGCTGACAGTGTCTGTCAGCTGATTACAAAGAAACATAGAAATACAGAAGTTTGACAGCAGATAAGAACCTCTTGGCTCATCCAGCCTGCCCATGTCTCCCTACCTACATTATTACTGCAGACCTTGCCCGATATACAGCTCTTTCTTCTTCCTCCCCTTTCCACCATGATTCCCTTGTGCTTATTACATGCCTTCTTGAACCCCATCACTGTTGTAACCCCCAGCACTTCTACTGGAAGACTGTTCCAAGAATCCACCACTCTTTCTTCGAAGAAGCATTTCCTTACATCTCTCCTGAATTTATTCCTTTCCATCTTCATAGCATGTTGCCATGTTCATGAGTTCCTTTTCTTCTGAAATACTTCCTTCCTGTACCTTATTTACCCCTGTGAGGCATTTGAAAGTCTGTGTCATATCCCCCGTTCCAGGATGTATATATCAAGGTCCTTTAGTCTCTCCTTCTGGAGTTTTTGATGCAGACCCTGCACCAATTTTAGTTGCCCTCCCCTGGACTGTCTCCACTTTATGTCCTTCTAGAGATGTGGTCTCCAAAACTGGGCATAGTACTCTAGGCTCTAGGTGGGGTCTTACTAGTGACCTTATACAGAGCCACCACCACCTTCCTCTTTCTGCTGATGATTCCCCTCCCTATGCACCTCAGCATACCACTAACCTTTCCTACCACCTTGTCACACTGCCTGGCCACCTTTAGGTCATCTGATATGATTACCTACAGGTCTTCCTCCTGCTTAGTGGTCATCAGTACCACTCCACCCATTTTGTACTCCACACCTTGGTTTCTGTGCCTTAAGTGCATTATTTGCCACTTTTTCACATTAAAACCCAGCTTCAGTACCCTTGAACATGCCTCTAGTTTTCTCAGGTCTCTGCCCCGCCGAGTGTCCACCCTATTGAAGATTTTTGTGCCATCCGCAAAGAGGCAGACCTTCCCTTCCAGCTGTTCTGCAGTTCTGACTGCTCTCCCCTGCGACATGGATCACCAAGAGATCTGCACCTAGACTGCAAAAGAGGGTTCAGATGTGGGGGCCTCCTGACACAAGGGAAGGGAGTGAGTTCCACCCTGCCTGTTCAGGTAGAACATGGCCATGATGTTGTTTGTCTGGACCTGCACAACTGGACCTTCATGACCTGACCCCTGACTAGTAGAGCGAATTCCACCAGAGCCAGATGCACTGTACAGAGCTCAAGTAGGTTCATGTGGCGACGGGACTCCCAAGGTGACTAAAACCTTTGGGCTCTGTTGTCTCCCAGGTGTACTCCCCACCCCATGAGAGACACATCTTTTGTGAGCATGACAGTCAATTCTGGGTGGACAAACAGGATTCCTTCCTCCAGGTGTTCTGGAATAAACCACACTGGATGGCATCTCATATTGTCTGCATCACTGTAACTGGCTGGTCCAAATGGCATAGGCACTGGGACCACTAATGACCCAACTCCCACTGGAGGTGGCACATCCACCAGTGGGCCCAATGGACCATGATGGTACAGGACACCATACACCCCAGCAGCCTCAGGAAATCCTAGGCAGGGCATGAGACCCCAACCTGAAATGATCAGGAAAAGGAGGTAAGATCCGTTGCCTGCTCCACAGGGAGGTGGGCTTTGGCCCACAGGGAGTCCAATTCTGTCCTGATCAACTTGATTACCTGCTTCAGTACCAGTTGGGACTTGCATAGGTTAACTAACAGGCCCAAGTGTCAACAAGTGTGGAGAGCCAGATCTCTGGAACTCTTGATGGCCTCTCTGGATGGACCAGCTAATAGCCAGTCATCCTGGAAGGGGTACACTCAGACCCCAAGGTACCACAGGCATGTCACCACCACTGCCATGTACTTGGTGAAGACCCTGGGTGCTGAGGAGTGGCTGATGGGCATGACCTGCAACTGGTACAGGAACAAGACCCCTTCTGCTCAGAACCGGAGGTACCAGCGGTGGGATGGATGGATGGGAATGTGGAAAAACACATCCTGAAGGGTCTGGGGAGCAGAACCACATGTTCTGCTCTAGCAAGGGAATAATCTGATTCAAAGTGACCATCTAGAACTTGCATTTCCACTTGAACTGGTTCAGATCATGCAGATCTGATATGGGGCACCAGCCCTCCATTCATTTCAGAACCAGGAAGTATCTGGACACATAACCCTGACTGGCCAGGGCATCTGTGACATGGGCTATTGTACCTTTTACAAGGAGCTGAGTAGTGTCCTCCCTTAGGGTGGACAGCATGTCCTATGACACCCTGGACTCTGACATGTGTAGAGGTGATGAGGCAGGAGAGCCATGAAGTCCAGAGGCAACCCTCTGCTCACTACCTCAACACAAACTTATCCATTGTGATAGTGGACTGATGTGGCAAGTTACATAGCCAGCTTCTGAAAGGGAGAGCAGGCAGGGACAGGATGGGTGGAGGGATGACCCACAACACATCACTGGGCCGCTTTAGCAGGGGCACTGGCAGCTGTAGCCAGAGGGGCAACATTATCCCTCCTTTCTTAGGACCTTGGCCCCTAGACTTGAGCTTGGGGCACCAGGCCTGGTACTCCTCCAATTGGGGCTGCTGCCAAGGAAGCTGTGACTGAAAGGACCAGTACTGGAAAGTCTGTTTCTTAGGCTTCCTTTTCTCATACTTCTGGGATGACATTACAGAGTCCAGAGTGGCACTGGACTTCTCAATGGGGCTGAAATGTCCTTTCTCCCCAGGGCCAAATAGGCCAGTGCCCAAGAAAGGGACATTGGTCAGCGTGTGCTGGGTGTCCATCATGAAGGTGGGCAGAAACTGCCATGCCCTGCAATACATGGAGATGGTCACTGCCATGGCATGGGCATGCAAGTCACCCATGTCCAAGGCTGTGTGAAGCTGGTGCTTAGCCAGCAACTGACCCTAGTATTTGATCACTGTCACTGCCAACCGCCAACTGTTCATCAACTGTGAGGTGAGATAGGATTACGTCAAAGACCACCATCAGGGAATGATCAAAGTTGGCCATGATCACAACATAACTAGCCTGATGGAGACCCAGTGATGCCACAGCATACATGTTTTTAGCAGTGTGATCAGTCTTGTGGGACTCCTCGTCCAGAGGCTCATCTATGTTCCTCTCATGTCCAGACTTATGGAACAGCACATTTGTGACCAATCCCTTCATGGAAGGGTGGTCCAAGAACTCTGAAAGAGAACCTATAAGGACTGCCTACTTGCAGACCACACAGGCTGAGGGTACCAGGCAGGATACTGAATGTTGCCAAAGCTCCATGGCCAGTCCCAAAATGGCCTCAGCCACAGGGAAGGCAACCTCTGGGGATTCATCCCAGTCCAAAGTGTCCATGGAGGGATACTTAGCCCTCTTTTGGACTGGCTCAAGCGGAACTGACATGGACTCAGAGGAGTTGGAGAAGTGCCCTGAAGGTCACCGGGCCATGCTTAGTGGTCAGCTCCTCAACCGATCCATGGTGCAAGAGGGGAGTCCCAGATGAGGCCGTGGACTCGTGATCTGAATCATCTGAGGACTCCTCAAAAACAACCCTCAACCATTTGAGAGTGTCAACACCTCCCGGTGGAGTGGGACAAAAAGTGTTAACGCCTTGACCGCGATCTCGACTATTCACCAAGATGAGGGAATTCTTCTGATGTATTGTTGTAAACCACATGCTGGCCCACACAGAGTAACATGGACATGGAAGACTGTCCACTGGGGGAGGTTGCTCCTGCCAAGGACAGGACAGGGACACCGACCAGGCCACATTCTCCTGGGTGAGGACCAGGAGCACTGTGGTCTGAGAGATTGAGTCCTGGACCTCATCTGACAACTGGTTGACAGGTTAAAGAAATATCTCAGTAGATTTCTTGACCAGGGTTGAGTTCGATTGACTCAACAGGGGAACCCAGGAACCCTCAACCAGCCCAGTCTGCCCCTCAGCTGTGGGGTGCTTGACAGCCAGTAAGCAGTCAGGTGAGTTGAGGAACCAAGAGGACCTTGATCTTGAGCTTAGCACCACAGTGGCAGGGCTCTTCCCCAAGGTCTGGTGGGCTAAACACATTTCCCAGAACTTTCGGTGGATGACCTTCCAGTGCTGGCCCTGGGGAATAGTGCCGAGACTGAGGAGGTACCTGCTGTAGCAGTCACCACTTCTGCCTTAAAGGCTGCAAGCTGCTGAGCTGACCTGGCTGCAGCTGAGGCCTTCTTGCTTCCCTTAGGATAGTCCTTTGGATCCTGTTCCGAAGGCCAACCCAGCAAGAGTCAGAGCTTCCTGTCCTCAAGGGACTCAGGAAGCCTGTTTAAGCATAGATTGCACATGGCCACATCATGTTGCCTGCCCAGATAGTACTCGCACATGTCATGCGGATTGGTGGTTGACATCTTTTGCCAACATCAAATGCTGAATTTAAACCATGGCTTCCATTGCTCCACCGTCCATCACCGAGGGGAGTCGAAGGAACTAAGAGCTAATAGAAACTCAGAAAACTTTTAAAATAAAGTTCGCCAATGGCACATTAAAACTTAAGCAGGAGCTGCAAAGGAGGTGGCTTGTTCTTCTAGTGGAAATGGGGAGGAGTTGGGGATATATCGCCCTGGGTGGTGGTGGAAGGAGCTTAGCTTAAAGATATCTGACCAATCATACCCACACCCCTAGAAATAGTGATTTTAATGTATTACTCCTTGTGGAAGTGAATCAACTGTAAGTAAGGGAAAGAGTAAATGAGACAAAAATGTGTAAATGTATATTAAAGATAGAAACATGAACATTGGGACCTCTACAGGAAAAATGTCAGATGAGATTGCCTTTTTTCAAGAAACAATCCAGTGAAAATAAATATTTTACACTGGCGCGGTTGTGCCAGTATATTAGGGTTGGCCAGGCAGTTTAATGTTAATCCTCAAATTTTGCACTTTAATAACTTTACAACAGTACAACAGATTCACACCAAATTTGGCAAGGTGTGCGGCTAAGGGAAGGTCTATTGACTTGCAAATTTTCATGTGAATCCCTTGTGTGGATTTTAAGATAAGGAGTGGTGAAAAAGGCCACATTTCAGTGGGTTTTGACAATTTCTTTTGACAGCCTTTTCTCAGAAATGGCTTTTTCTTGTGGTCTGAAATGTTCAGGGTTAAAAGTCTTTGCCCCACAGATGTGCCTTTTGAAGGTTTGGTGAAAAAATATTAATCCATTCAAAAGTTATTTAACTTTTAAGTTCCCATTATTTCTTATGGGAAAAAATAGATGTGCCATGCGAAAACAAGCTTGTTTTTGAATGCAGGTAGCGTGTTTTCACAAGCAGGGTACATAGTGTGGCATGGAGCCTAAGGGCAAATTAAAAAACTAAATAACTTTTGAATGGATTAATATTTTTTCACCAAATCTTCAAAAGGCACATCTGTGGGCAAAGGCTTTCAACTCTGAAAATTTCAGACCTCAGCCAACAGCCATTTCCAAGAAACAGCTGTCGAAAGAAGGATTCCTCGCAGCTTAAAAAAAAAAAAAGAAAACGGTCCCTCGTAGTGGGACACTGGGAAGCCCATTCCCACTGACCCGAGTTGTGCATCTCCTCCCCAAGCAGTATGTGACACTGGGGATCTCACTCCCAGTGTCCCAAAATAAATTATTATTCTCCAAAATAGGGGTGCCCAATCCCCATGTTAGAGATCCCCCTGTTGAGTCAGACAATGGGGAGCCCACCCCAGTGACCCCAAATTAACTTTTGCTATTCTCCAACATTGGGGTGCCCAATCCCCATGTCAGAAACCCCCGTAGTGTGGGACACTAGGGAGTCCACTCCCAGTGTCCCCAGCCATGCTTCTCCTCCAACACAACTCTGGAACACTGGAGAGCCCGCCCCCAGTGTGCCCAAAAAGTTTGTATCCCTGTAAAAGAAGAAAACAGTCCCCCCGATGTCTTTTCTTTTTTTATGAAACCTGTAAAGAAGAAAATGATCCCTCGTCATCTGCCCCTCCCTCATCCTGACCCTCCCTCTGCACACCCATGTCCCCTTACCCCCCTTACTCCATACTTACCTCTGGAGGTCAGCCAATGTCATCTTCAGTGGGGCAGGACACATCTGCACTCTTCAAACTGAACCACAAACTGAGGAAATCAAGGTAAGCGCTGTATAATGGCAGTCAATGGCGTTTTGAACTTATGTTAATATCTGGGGCATTTTATGAAATTTTTGCACCAAATTTTCAACATGGGCTTTTTGGGACCCCACCACATGAATACTGTCATCTTGTTAATTGGACTCGTAAGGTGATTTCGCGGTTGCTGCGTGGAATCACCTTTTGGGACTGATTAATGAAATGATAGTGTTAGTGTTCGTGAGATGAGATTGCAGAAAGCCCATGTTGAAAATTTGGTGAACAAATTCCACAAAAATGACCGCATTACAAGCATATGTTGCGCAGTTTCTACACACGCTTGTAAGTTCACCAATTTTTTCTATTTTCACTCCAAATTTTCGACATTGCCATTTTTTCACACCACCTCATGAACAGTATAACTGTCATTCTTCATATCCTGCCCAAAACATGTTTCCGCACCTGTGGCACAGAATGGCACAGTCACTGTATGAAATCACCTTTTGGGACCAATGAACAAAATGAAAGTAGAAGTGTTCATGAGGTTGCATTCCAAAAAGCCCATGTTGAAAATTTGATGAAAGATTCAAAAAAATGACCGCGTTACAACCATGTGTTGCACAGTTTGTACACACACTTGTAACTTCACCAGTTTTTAATATTTTCACTCCAGATTTTCAACATTGCTTTTTCTCACCACCTCTTGAAAAGTACAGCTGTCATTCTTCACATCCTGCCTGAAACATCTTTTTGCACCTGTGGCGCAGAATGGCACCATCGCTGTGCAAAATCACCTTTCAGGACCAATGAAGAAAATGACAGTAACAGTGTTCATGAGGTGGGGTTCCAAAAAGGACATGTTGAAAATAGTTCTCCCTGACCTAATAATGATACAAACAAAACTATCTGAAAAAGTAAGGAAATTCATTGTAAAAACTTTGTTAATGCACCTTTAGGGCTGACCTGTCGAAAGTAGGGAAATATGATTTTAGGGTTCCCAGGCCTAAGACCCCACTCCCACTCTACATGCAGGAACAGGCATGAGGGGAACTTAAAGTTCCCAACCCCTACACCCCACTCCCTTCCTCAGCTTCCAATCCTAATACCCCACCCTGCATACAGGAACAGGTGTGAGGGGTGTGCCTTGGTGTTTTGAACCCTAATGCTCACCCCATTCTGTTATTCTGTACCCATGTTACCTTACTTAGTCTTGGAATGGGGTGAGCATTAGGGTTCAAAATGCCAGGGCACACCTGTTCCTGCATGCTTGCAAAATATATATATTATGGTAGCACGGTAGTGCTACCAAAGTTAGGGTTGAGGAGCCATTTCTATGTTAAACCCCAAAACTTTGCACCTTAATAACTTTGCAACCGTTTGATGGATTTGCCTGAAATTTGGAATTTATGATCCAGAACCATAGGCCTTGGGATCTGCCAAGTTTCGTACTGGTTGGATATACAGCTGTGGAGTTATTAAGTGTGATCTGTGCGCGCGTGTACGCTTTTCTGGAATTCTGTGGTCGCGCCTACAGGTCGTACGGTTTGTGTGACCAGCCCAAAATCTTCAGGAAACATGCATCCAGGGTCCCCGATGTGCCTTTTGAAGATTTCGTGAAAAAATATTAAACGGTTCAAAAGTTATTCAAAAAACAGTTTCCCATTATAAGTCAATGGGAAAAGTTAACAAAAAGTTCAACACTTTCACAAATGCATTTTTACTTTCACAAATGGGCCTGTTACTTTCGCAAATCGGCCATTTTGTTTTCAGTTGGTGATCAGAAAATGGTTGGCATTTAAATGTGGGACCCTCTAGCAACCTAATTTTTTTGTATTCACCTAGTCGGGCCCTGAGGATGCTTGCCATGTCTTTATTTTGTGGTAAAACACCCCAGAAATATGTTTTCAAATTTCTGGAAAAAGTACTTCATAAATTACTTTCGTGCTCACGAAAGTATATGAAATACTAGCTATAGTGCGACAGTAATTTTCTAGTCTGTGGGAAAATGACAGCAATTCTTTGGCACTGCACTGCAAAATAACTGTTGGGAGTTTTGGGCTGAAATTTGGAGGACATAGCCGACATCTCACAGATGTGCCTTTCAGTGTTGTATTGAAAAATATTACACATGGCAAAGTTATGGCACTCCAAAGTTGATAGTTTTTCCCATAGGATAACATTACGGCGCCCGAAGCATTACAGGAATCCTTTGGCACCCTGCTGCAAAATAACGGTTTGGTCTTTTTTCCTGAAATTTGGAGGGAAGACAGCCAACAGTACACAGATGTGCCTTACAGTAGTTTGGTGAAAAAATATCACATGGCGGCAAAGTTACGGCACTCCAAAATTGACATTTTTCCCATAGGATAACATTACGGCGCCTGACACTTAACAGAAATCATTTGGAGCCCTGCTGCAAAATAACAGTTTGGTCTTTTTTCCTGAAATTTGGAGGGAAGACAGCCAACAGCCCACAGATGTGCCTTTCAGTAGTTTGGTGAAAAAACATTACAGGGAGGCAAAGTTATGGCGCTCCGAACTTTTCTTTTTTTCCCATAGGATAACATTACGGCGTTTGCCGCGCCTTTCAGGGCCCGTATCTCGGAAACGGTGCGAGATGCGGACTTTTCGTCGGAAAATATCTTAGCCCCCTACTAGGGCTAAGATTTAAATTAGCCAGAACAGTTGTAAATAATATGACTTTTAAATTTTTTTTCGTCGTATGGTTCCTGAGATATAATGTATTTAGTATTCCAAGATCTCATTTTCTCTTGATACTCATTATTTTGCATACATTATTTGTACTCACTGTCTTTCTCAATGCAGGTTTTGGGAAAACCAGCCTGTGGCTTACATTACTGTTACTGTTGCCCTTTCCGGCTTGCGAATCATTTCCATTTCACTTACCATTGGCGTCTGCGCCACCATGCGTTATCCTTTGCGTTTCATTTGCGCTTGCGTTTCTGTTATTTTTGCCATTTCTGTCTACAGTACTGTTTATCTTACTGTTTCACTTACATCACCATGCCCATTGACATTTCTGTTTGCAGGCACCATGTTACTATGTGACAACACATCACGTGGCAGACCATTCCGTGTACGCCACCATGTGCGTTACCCTTTCTGTTCTCATTCGTGCTTGTGTTACCATGTGTGCCACTGTTAGCATTTCTGTTTGCGTTGCTGTCCCTGTTAGTATGCCACAACACATCATGTGGCGGGGCCCACGCTCCCGCCGCTGCATTACATTCACTATTTCTCGTTATCATTCTCAAAAAGAAGGGAAATTAGAGGCAAAAACTCTGTTTAATGCATTAGTTAGGGTTGTTCCACAGCGACAAAAGTGAGGAAATTCGCTGTTAGGGTTGAAAACCCCTTGACTCCCCACCCCCAACCGGCATTGGGGTGCACATTGGGATCGTGGGTCCTAATTCTCCTCCATTCTCCTATACTTCTGCTGCTTTACACATGTCATGGGGTGAGAGTTAGGGCTGATGATCCTAATGCGCACTCCTAATGCGCCGTTGGGGTGGGGCAGGGGGTCCAAGGGGCTTTCAACCTACAGCGAATTTCCTCACTTTTGTCGCTGTGGAACAACCCTAACTAATGCATTAAATGGAGTTTTTTGCCTCTAATATATATATATATATATATACACACACACATATATGTACGCAGTTGAGCCCACTTATAAGAACATCGGATATACGAATGTCATGTTTATAAAAACATTGTTTGGATGTCCCAATTTTTGCCCATTATTTTCAATGGCAGTAAAGCCCATTTATAAGAAAACATTTTTTTCAGAGGTAGTGGTCAATGGTCATTATCACCGCTGAGTGTACTAAGCCTGGGCTGAATCATCATCTAGTCTCCTCATTAACAATCACGTAAGCAGTGAATGGATGTGTAAAAGATGTCCCATGAAGGAGGTAGCACACAAATTCCTTTATAGTTAGGTGAAACACTAAATGGGTTCTTACAGCATTACACTAATTGCTTGAGCAAGTGCTCTTTTAAAAAGCTGTGTTATGCTACTTTTAATAATGAGTTCTCTAAAAACTAGTTTGAGCCCAGTTTCATCATGTTAACCACACATTTTATAAGGATTTTCACTGTTTTCAGTGAAGCTCTCTTATAAGAACATCCTGGTTATAAGAACATGTTTGCTTGGCATTTAGGGTGTGCTTATAACAGGGTTCCACTTTATATATATTGGACTGGTACCGTTTAGGAAAAATATCCTAGAATCATAAATACTGCTGGTAGAAAAGACCATCCATTCCACCCGAACAGGTATCACGACCTCACCGTGTTTATATCACTAAACACTGCATATAGACATTGCATGATGGAAAGAGATATGATCTAATTATGCTTTCAGACCTCCTGTTCCTATATCCATAATTTAAAGATCCCGCTCACACTGGAGTAGGCATGGAAGTTTATTCTTTCTACCCCTCACCCCCACCATGGTGAGGACTTAGCCCACTTAATCCCTTTACAACCAATATTTGTTGTGTATAAAGAAAACATTTTTATAACATAGAAACATAGACATTAACAGCAGGAAAAGGTCTTGTGGCCCATCTAGTCTGCCAACCCTACAGTACCTATGGCATGTGGCAAGTACCTTAGTGGAGACTCACTTCCCCTCCTGCTGTGCTACCCTCCCCTCCATTCACTAGTCCGATGTGCCTATCCCATACTGTACAGCTTTAAACCCATTATTGATTTGCCACAGTCCACACCCACTTTGTAGTTTGTTTGATTTGTCTCTCACCTTTCCATGAAGAACTGCTAATGTCATCCTTGTCTCCCTGCCACCAGCTTCACAGAGTTCCCCCATGTGCACGTGTTTGCACTCATCATGAACAACTGCTTGCTTTTTACTCTGTTTATACTATTTAGAAACTTGTATGTGCCTTTTATATCGCCCACACCCTCCTGGCTTCCATGGTGTATATACTGAGGTCCTCAAGTCTCTCCCTATGAAGTCTCTCCATATAGGGCTTTTCTTGCTGCCCTGAATCATCTTATTTGCCCTCCTCTCTGCACTGCTTCCAACCTATCCCTGTCCTTCCTTACATGCAGATTTCAGAACTACACGCAGTACTGCAAGGTGGCCACTCCAGGGATCTGCACAGGGACAGGATCTTTTCCCATCTACCACTACTGATTCCCTTACTTATGTACCCCAGTATTCTATTTGATCTCCCTACTGTTCTGTTTTAGTCCCTTCAGCACCCTTTCCTTCGTGATGGTTTCCATGTTTATTTAATGTAATTGTGCACATTCTTGTACTTGTTGGCCCTCTTTAAAGGTGCCGCTTGTGGTTTCAAAATTCACCCCAAACCCCTGTTATTCTGACAAGTACATTTTCAGCCATAGTCCTTTTTAAAAGACAGCTGGTACTCCTTTTTAATGTAACACAAGCTGTTGCCTAGTTTTTCACAGCAGTGAATAATAGCAACTAGCTTGAAGATGTTACAAAATCTTGGGACATTTGTGTTGAATAACATGTTTTTTCTGCTTTTTAATGTCTCTTTAAGTTGGCTGCATAAGTACCATGGGACCCTATTTTCAAAAGATTTTTAACATAAGCCCGGAATCAAAGGAATCCTTCTGAAAACAGGGCCCCTTGTCTGTGGCATCATGCTCCTCATGTCTAAGGAAGTGCCAGCAAGGCATGAAGTGCCAAAGGATCCTAGCTTTTGTTTTTCAGAGCCCTGTTTTCCCTAAATAAACTCATGGAATTGATTTTCTAGTCTGTTGTATTTTTTTTTGCCATGTGACAACCTCCCTTCCCCCACAGAAATCCTAGATTATCCGTTGCTAAACAGCACTTAATTCATATTGAGATGATATTAAGATAACCCTCTAAATGCCAGCCACATCCAGTTTCACTGTGTGGTTTACAGTTATCTCTCTGCTACTGTCAAGATAAAATGATTTGTTTACTACCTTGCAGTCTTACTGTTAGGAATGAAGAAGGAGAAGAGAGGTCCAGGAGAGCATCCCATGAAGTTAGAGCAGAAGGCATTCAAATACCAACCTATGAAGAAGGGTATGTACTTCTCATCTGTCATTGCATGCCTATTGAGGGGCTTCTGTGAAGGGGATAGTCTACAGTATGAATACTAAAACCCGCAGTTAAAGTGCTCTCTCGCTTCACTCTACTTGGTTTCGAGGGGACATTTCAGAAACCATAGATGAAATTTATTTCCATAAAGGTTACAGAAGCTTTTCTGTTACTGACTTAGTTGAGCTGTTTGTTTATTACCAGACTCTCTAAAACTATGCTGGGCTAAATCTGTAAGTGCTGCAGCTACATTTGCCAATATACAAACATTTTCTTTTTTTGGGGGGGGGCAAAGAATTTCTTGAAATTTATTCGATAAGACATTCTCAAGACATGCACTCAGATGTATTGGTTTAGTGTAATGCATATACATAGAACATCACTGGTACCATTACTAAAAAGGTAACAAAAGTACATACATTTAAGAATCACTATGTCTAAATATGGTTACATATATTTTTGTCATTTGTTTCTCTTGAGGAACACATCCAACAAAAAGTGATGTTTAGACAGCAGTGGTGCATAAAATTATAAGTTATAGTTTTGATGTCAAGTCAGGTAAAATGTGGCATTTTTATTTAAAACTTTATTTTATTTCAAATCAAAACAATACATGTATACCATACACAATTATGTAATCATGCAAGTACAGCCACCTTGTAAGTGGATCCGTACATTAGCTATTACAGTAGTAGTGTAATGAAATTGGGCAAAAAATTTGACCCTACCTTTTTTCCACTTTAAAAGATCCCAGGCGTCTTCCACTTTTATTCGCTGGTAAAAATTTTCCAGATCCACCAACATTTTAGTATTTTGTAAATGTTTTAATTTAGTTTCTTTCACAAGAAAAAAATGGCTGCCACACTTGACTTAGAAATACTGTTATATACCTGATAAGGGGTAGGACTGAGAAAAAAAAACCTCATGGGCCCAGATATTCAAAGGGTTGTGCATGCACAACCCACTGATCTGTAATACGATATTCAAAAGGAAAAAGTCGCGAACAAATCCGATCAGGAAGCGCATCGTAATGTCTGCAGGCACAGATGGGGGCATGCCCATGCATAACAAAGCCCGATATTCAGCGGGATGTGCAGAGTCATGCATCGTAACCTACCTGCGCCTGCACAAAGTTAAGCCAAAAAAAAAGGAACAGTGATGGCCACCACAGTGCAGCTGCCGCGCAGGGTGCAACACGCAGCTGCCACCTGTGGGTAATACCTGAGTTCCTACCACCTAGCGGTGCCAGCCATGCCCCATCGCGGGCATCCTGGGCAAAATCCCCCGTTATCCCTGGTGGTCCAGTGGACCGCTATGTGCCCGATCGGAGCATCGTGCATATACCCCGTCCAGATCCCTGGTGGTCCAGTGAACGATCGCCGCCCGATCATGGGCATCTGTAACACATAACATACTACTACCTTGGTGGTGAACCAATGGCGTGCAGCCCTACCGAGCTGTCAGTCGGCAGGCGGCCGAAGGGTGTGGCAGGCGGGTAGGTGCTGCCGCCGCCCGGCTGTGAGGAGGCCAGGCGGGGTGAGGCTCAGTGGGCGGGTAGGAGAGGTACACTAGACCACCAGGGTAGTAGGGGTATGTTATGTTACAGATGCCCGATTGGGTGGCGATTGGTCCACTGGACCACCAGGGATATTGAAGTGGGGGTACTATACCGATGCCCGCGATCAGGCACATAAGGATCCACTGGACCACCAGGGATATTGGACAGGGTTTTTCTTTTACATGAATGCCATGATCGGGCTGCAGGGCGTCGGTCCCCGGCCGGCTGCTGTGCCTAACAGGCGCCGGCGCTCAAGTCGCCGGGATGGGCGACCTGCATCCTAATGGCATGCAAATGGGGCTGTAATGAGATGCAATGGTCCCTGGCCGCATGCATAAATTATGGCCCCATTGCATTCCCTTTGAATATCGCAGGTGCTGTGCATGGCGCAATGGCACTCTGCGCTAGGCGCATCTCCATGCTCCACTCTGGCCACTTGCATTGGCGCAGTGCCACTGCACCATGCACAGTGGGGGTGGCCAGGGTGCGATATTCAAAGCTGCTGTGCCATAGAGCAGCTCCATTGAATATCGCCCAAGCCACACCCCTGCGCAACAAAGTTGAGCTGCGCCCAGGCTTGCGCCACAGCCTGGCGCAGTTGAATATCTGGGCCATGGTGTGCAGCATAGGATAGGAAGTGCCTAGAAAAGTAAATTTAACAAGTATGTTAATATTTTCATTAACTGTAGCTAAAATTAGATTTTTAATTTTTGTTGCACTGCTGCTTTAAAATACATTAGCACAGAAGGCCAAAAAGGAAGTAAGGATAATCTCCTTCCTTCACAATTGTGATGCATCCCGGGGGGGAGGTAACCAGTATTTTATAATATACCATATCTTCATTAGTCAAGGGTCTGGACTGCACCAGTAGTAGGGACTAGATAAAAGTCTTAAATGTAATGGCTTCTGTAGTAACATTTTAAAAACTCTCTGCTTCTAAAAACAGTAACATTCGAATGCTGAAAAAAATATTTGGAAAGGTAAAAGTGATTTCTCTTGTTAAAAAATAATGTGGCATTTGTAGGGCCAATAACAAGATCTGCGGCATCTGCATTTGGGATGCAATTAAAACAAAAATGGTTAGGTTAAATGCACAATTAAAAAAAGTAATAAATAACATTTTGACCATGAGGTCTTCATGAATGACCTGTACAGAAACAAGCAAGCATAGAAAGTCATATACAAGGCTATATTTCTGTCTTTGAGCTCAAGTGACACTTAGGTTATGTGTGCTGTTTTATGATGTCACTACTAAACCTCAAAGGCAATATAGCCTTGCATTGCACAGCAGACTATTACTCCAGTTAAAGCAAGCATCAACTCCCTCCCGTTCACAGAACACAGACATTACACGACTGGAACCTGACATACGCCCTAAACAAAGGGGTGCTTCAAAACTTTCTGAGCCTAACATACTGTATATAATAACTACAGATACTACGTTATTTCATAACATAGTCACCCTCTTTAACAATGCGCTTTTCTTTTTCCATAGGTAATTTGTACATTTTTTTCATTTTTCTCCCCAGTCCCAGAGCCCTTGCGTTTCCAATGTGACGCATGCTTGTGGAGGCACGTGCACGTCACACCCTATGGGAAGCCCCAACCTACTTGTCACTCCATTGCCACATGCGCCTGTCACCGGACCTCCATCAGGTGATGGCGGGACTACAGGCAGGTGACCCACCCACCAGGAGGAGGAGAGAGCCAATGCTCAATCCTGCCCCCCCCATGCCGGCATGACCCAGGTCAATCCCGAACCCGGCTCACCGGCATAGCGCGAGGTAAGGTGTCCAGTGCCTGAGCCCTCAGCGCCACTGGGCCGGCCCAACAATGCACTTTTCATATTGTTCCTGAACCTTTTTGATTCCTTCCAGAAAGAACTTTTCTTCCAGACCCATTAAGTACCCCTGCACAGCATCCTTCAGCTCACAGTCATCCTCAAAACACTTTCCACACAGATGCTCCTTTGATCTGGGATACAGGTGAAAGTCACTGGGTACCAGGCCTGGAGAATAGGCAGGATGCGGGAGTTATTTGAAGTGGCATTCCCTGACAGTGGCCTTTGCAACTCTTACAGCATGTGCTGGAGCATTGTCATGCAGAAGCAACAGGTGTGGCTCTCACCTTTCCATGCCACTTTTCTTTGATTGACTCATGCAGTCAACGGAGCAAGTCTGCATGATACTGATCGGTGATCGTCTCCTTGTGTGGCATGAAGTCAATATGCACCATACTCTTAGCATCCCAAAAAATGGTGCCAGGGCTGGCCTTAGGTGGGGGCAGCAGGGGCAGCTGCCCTGGGCCCTGCATTTGAGGGGGGGGCCCCGCACTTTGAAAAAAAACCCACCCAGCAGGGGCATCAGATGATTCACTTATGATGATCTGAATGAGAGCAGCCCTGCAGACTTATAAGGTAAGTCACTTAATCATGTGGTCACCGTTTGAGCACCGGAAAAGGTCACATGATCAAGAGTCACTCATGTGCACACACTTTCCCTGTCCTGTGCCAGACCAAGAGACCAGACCCCAGTAGGTGCTTTCACTCAGGCATAGCTGAGTCTGGGGCAGTTGGCCTCTCATCCCAAACTGAGCCGCGTGTCTCGCTGACTCAGATTAGTTGCTGTCAGAAGTGCCAGCACTGTGTGACCCATTCTCTGCAAATTTGCACCGGGCTGCTAGCATTCAGCATAAACAAAAAAAAAAAGAAATAATTTTATTGACCCGGCAGCATGGCCTCCCCTGTCCTCCTCGGACCCTCAGCTGGGCTCTGTGATGGTGAGTCTTGAGTGTGTTGCTCTGTCTCTGTCTCTCTGACTCTCAGTGTGGGGTGGGTGAGTTGGTGACAGGTACTGGTGTTGGTAGTAGGAGTTGAGACTTTAGGCACTTTTACACACAGGTTTCTGTAACATAATGACTGTTACAGAAACTATATACCGTTACATCCTCTGTGTGTAAAATACATCTGTTCCATTCCCCTGGTGACTGTTCACCCAAACCGCAGTCTCTACCCTCCATGGTTTGTCCCAATGTGTTCCATTTCGTCTGGCTGTGTAAAACGGCCATTCTGGCAGCAGTCCAAAAACAGCCATAGAGCAGCATACTCCGAAGGGGAGCCAAAACACAAAATATTGAAAATGGAGATGGGGGGGGGGCGGAATACCTTTAGTGTAAAGTGAACCACAAATGGAATGGAGTACAATGGTGGCACACAGGTAATGCTCATTCCATTGTATTCGCCTGTGTGTAAAAGCGTCGTTTGACTGATTCTTTTGGGAAGCTTCAGAACAAAGATCAGGTGATCAGTGACCTCAGCCACTCCCAGTCCAGATGCTGTTTCAGAACAAAGAGGCAAGCCAAATTCAACCTATGGGGTGTGGCAGGAGGCAGTGTGTAATCTCTCCAGAAGAATCACAGGGATTGCAGAGACGAGATCCTTTGCAGTACGATTGTAAACTGCAATGGCCTGCAAACGTTTACCTATACCCTGGAAGTTATTTTGATCTAATGACTAACATGGTTACAAGTCAGCTACAAACATGGGGATTGCAGTTACCTACAGTATATATCTCCACAGCCCTAAAGGACTTTTTTGCTTCGAGTTACCCACTGCAGCAGGTCTCTATAGCCCCAAAGTGGATTTTTTTTTCTCCCAGCTACTTTCTGTGGTGGCTCTCCACAGTCACAATCAGCTTTTTTCTTTCAGCTGCCCACAGTAGTGGGTCTTCACAGCCCTGAAGGGCTTTTTTCCTTTCAGCTGCTCACTGGCACGGTGGTCTTCTGCCCTCCCTCAAATACAGGCAGCATAGGTTCTTTTAATTACTGCTCAGCAGCACTGAAGTCTCCTGCCTGCCCCAAATACTTGCAGTGTGGGTTCTTTTACTTACTCTCAGTGGCACTGAGGTCTCCTGACCACCTCTAAGAAATACAAGCAATGCTAGTTCTGCTGTGAATATGACAGTAAGCGAACACCAGACTGCCAATTGCTGGTTATAGGGGGCCCCGTGTTTTACCTCTGCCCTGGGCCCCGCAAAGTCTAATGCCGGCTCTGAATGGTGCACATGATCTTGCCTGCAGAGTGTTAATGACTTGAATTTCTTGGGTGCTGGGGAATGTGAATGTTTCCACTGCATGGACTGCTGTCTGGACTCAGGGTTGTAACAGTAAATTCAGGTCTCATCACCAGTAATAAATCGCCTCTTAAACTTGTTCCAGTCTGTCTTCTTCAGGTCAAGACTGTCATGAGCAGTCATCACATGCTCCCTCTTGATGTCACATGTCAGCATTCTGGGTACCCAGTGGGTACATACCTTGTTCATCCCTAAATGATCATGCAAGACTGTTTCCACAGATCCCACCCTAATGCCCAAAGTGTCAGCTAACTGCAACAGTAACATGGTGGTCTTCCAAAACAATGTCTTGCACAGTCTTGATGTTTTCTTCATTCACCGCAGTTGCAGGCCATCCTGACCTGGGTCACCTTCAAGAGTCTTTCTGACACAACAAAATTCTGCAGCCCACCTTTTAACTGTTGTATATAATGGTGCATTGTCCCCATACACTTTCAACATATGTTCATAAATTTCCATTGGTTCAGTGTTCTCTACTGTCAAAAATCTGATGACAGCGTGATGCTTGATTTTCTGATTTTCAGCGTCATCATGGTCTACCTGCAATTGACAAGGCATACAAAAGCAACAAAACAATCTAGAATGTTCTGCCCATGCATTCTGAGTTCTGTTCCATGTGGACTATAAGCTGCTGGAACATCAATGGTCTCTGGTGTTTCCTTCTATATTAGGCTCAGAACTTTTTGAACCACTCTCGCTTGTACATTTCACAGTAGATTTTTGATAAGGATTGCTTTCTGTGTAGAAACTGCCAACATCTGTGTGTTAAACCACTGAGACTATTACTTCTTTCACTAGAGAAATGACTTTAAAATGTAAGTATCATATATGGTAGGCAAACCATTGCCATCTGTTTAATACAAAATACTTGCTAATCCCTCTGCTTACAGTGCAGAGGGTTCACACTCCTCTATAGTCACTTGGAATGCTTCTTCTATTCATTGACATGGTAGCTCCTAGACATAGTATTTGGAGTGCTGTTTTACCAAACTCTGACCAGGAAGTTCCTATATCAGAATATAGAATGAAATAGCTTGCCAGCTTCCATCGTAATTGTATTTTCACAGAAGATTAGAACACTAGTTAGTTGGGGTTCTGAGGTAGAAAACCAGACTTTGCTGACAGAGAGGAGTGAAAGTGCCTAGCGTTACCTTAAAGCTATATTAATATTTATATATTTTTCTCTTCATACTGAAAATAGCAGGATAAGTGGGGAAAAAAGAATAATTTTTTAGGCAGTGTTTGGGACACTTTGAAACTTTGTAGGCAGTGTTTGTGGTACTTTGAAACTTGGGTTTTAAATTGTAACAAGTGGTGTGGGGTAAACTAGCTTAGGAAATTAATCTTGGGGTGAATAGATTCAGGACGCCCTGTGAATCCGGCTTGTAATTTGGGGGTGCAGCTGACAGAAGCTTAGTGCCTTCTTACAAGAGCACTATAAAAGTACTTGCACTCTAACATGTCTAGCATGTTTGTGTCCCAGAAAGTGAGTGGAACATGTGACTGGCATCTTAGGTGTCAGCAGGCATCCATAGATGGAAGCAAGGAAGCAGGGAATGCTGCAGGTTGACTATGGTAGACACCCGTTCACTATTGTGTAACAGTCACTACTGGAAAGGGTGGAAGATAAAAAGGTAGGCTAAAGCTGGGAATAGGAGCAACACCCTATCAACACCCTATCTAGGGTAGAACTATAAAAAGAGTTAAACAAGGTGGGGGGAAAACAAACAGAAACAAACAAAAGGGGAAAATTATAAATGCCTTATCAAGGGTAAAGGTACAAAAATATTGCCAAGTAACACAGGGAGAACACAAGTTGTAAATGCTGGGCGTGCAGTGCAGTGGCTGTGGGGCAGCAGTTTTCAAAGAGGCCTTCTGGAGACTGCGATGCTGCCCCATCTGCATGCACCTCTCTGGGTTGAGGGAGGAGGTCACTAGACTCCAGGTCAAGTTGGCTCGGATTCAGGTGAACCCTTCCCCTCCCAGGGGCCACCAACTCTGCCACTATTGCCTCAGAGATGCCAGGGAGGAGGAACAGATGGACTGTGGTGAGCCAAAGGCACATTCCTCAGACAGTACCTCTACACAGTTCATTCGCTGCTCTGATGAGATGGGGCTGCCAGGAAGAGACACCTATAGCAGAGGCCAGGGAGGATGTGGGGGTCCTCCGTAGCACAGACCCCAAGGGGGATGGAAGAGAACCCCTGAGTAGGAGGAAGCAACTTCTGTTTAGGGACTCAGCTGTGAGGGGGGGGGGATAGATTTGGGAACAGGAAAAGAATGGGAGAGGGAAGTCAGGTGCCTACGTGGCGCCACAGCCCAGAGGGATGGAAGCAGATCCTAAGGCTCTCTACAGCAGCAGAACGGGAGGCAGAGCTGGATGTCATTGTCCACTTGGGGACTAATGACCTGGGTAGGGACAGGGCTGGGATAGTGCAGGGGGAGTTTAGGGAGCTGGGGAAGGGTCTTATACAGGTAGTGCACTCAGTGACGTTCGCTGAGGTGCTGTCTGTGTATGACTGGGGGAAGGAAAGGACATTCACCTTGAAAAAGACAGAGTTCCTGTCAAGGGTGATTGCAGCAAGTAGGAATAGGCCTGCTTAGCTTTTTTGCATTGTAGACAGAATGGTTGATCCACTCTGTCTGTGGTCCATTAAAGCGTTTTCAGCAGAAAAGTGCGAAGAGTTTAGTAATTTCTTCCTTGACAAGGTGTCTTCACTATGGAGGAAAATCACTGCAAGTGGCCTGTCATGGGCCAGTGGTATCCAAGAAAGGAGGGGCAATGAAGATTCTTCGGGGCTCATGGATGAAGAATGGTATGAAATCCAAAGTCATAGAGGAGCAAAAAGGGTCCATAAGGCAGAAGCCTTTGTGATACCTCTCACAAATAGCTTCGCCCCATTAAACCTCCAGGAACAAGATTGCACAGAGGTCTCACTTGATGAGCCAGTTACAATCTTATCAAAGGAAATATCCCCTTCCACATGATAATAGTAATATGAATGAGTCTTCTCCCAGGCAGGGTGATAACACAAAAAGTAACACTGATGGCATTAGTTCCAGTACTGATAATGGGGACACAAATGGCATTTTACAACATGTAGCTTCAGAAAATTACCAACCCTTAAGGCACAACCATGTTAACGATGATCCTGGGGAGGGTCCTTCTTTTATGCTTCAGCAAGGCACTACCCCACCCACCGGTAATAGGTCATCAACCCACCGGTAATAGGTCATCACCCCAGCTAATCGAACTAATTTTTATTTTGGGAGATTCTATCACAAAATGCACAGACAGATACTCCACTAGAGGCAATAAGTTAAATGTCACAAGTTGTAGTTATAGGGGTGCAACCATGAAGGACATTGTCAACATGTTGCCTGACATACTGCAAAATGTGGAAAATACCAAAACTGTCATATTACATGGTGGAACGAACAACGTTAACAAGGCTGGGGTTGAAAAAGTTTCAAATGATATGATAAATGCAGTTAAAGTTCTGAAACATTTTAAAGCTAAGCTAATCCTCTCTGAAATTCTACCCATCCCCCGTGCTTCGAGATACAAAACTCTGAAAATTAAAAGTTATAATAACTGGCTTTACAGATGGTGCCTTGAAAACAATATAATTTATCTAAGTACATGGGTGTCCTTTGTCTGTAACTACAATCTTTTTAATAAGGATGGCTTGCACCTAAACAAATATGGTGCTAAAATGCTGAGTAATATTTTTTTATCAGGCTATAAATATATTCACCCATTGTTCAAAAAACTAGTAAATGGGGGGCCAGGTGAGAATATTACACAGGTATCGACCATGACTAGCATGACGAATAATCCAGTGAAAAAAAATAATAAAAAAAAGATAAACTTGTTACTCATAAACACAAGAAGCCTACATTACCCTTAAAAAGATGAATTAGAACTGACCCTCATATCAAAAGATATTGATATCGCAGCTATATGCGAGACATGGTGGGGAGAGACGTCTTGTTGGAGTAAAACCATCCCAGGTTACAACTTCGTCCATAAAGATAGGACAAAGAAAAGGGGTGGAGCATAGCTGTTTATTTAAGGAGCAAGTTGGAATATAGACAACTGAATGAAACTATTGAGATAATAATGAAATCATCTGTGCGGAAATAAAAAATAAATACACCAAGAATTTGGTAGTAGGGGTGTGCTATAGGCCTCCTGATATAAACACCTGTGATCACATTCAATTACTAAATAAAATCGAAAGCCATTTGAAATCAAAAGACATTATTTTACTTGTCAATTTTAATACACCAGGGATAAAGTTGGAGATGCATACAGCATCTACTTCTCAAGAACATAATCTTCTTGAATTATGTATGTCTAATGGACTACAGCAACTTGTCAACATGCCAACTAGAGGCAATAATACGCTTGACTTAGTAATTACTGATATTTCGGACAAAATAAATAACCTTGAAATTCATGACCATTACCTAACAGCGATCATAATATCATAACCATCTCTAAGGATATAAACTCTATTAGCGAATCTAGTATAACCACTGTCAAAGACTTTAGAAATGCTAATTTCAGAGCTATACTTCATGAATTATATAATTGGGATTGGACTTTAAATAAAATACCTTTGCTAATCAACTATGGCTTAAAATTAAAAATAAAATAATTTAGCTCAGTGATAAACATATCCCAAACCATAAATTGTACAATAAAAAAGGGAAAATGCCTTTGTGGTATACATAAAAAGGTTAAGAAATTAATCTCTGTTAAAAAAAGGGCATACAGAGCGCTTAAAAGACATAACAATGATTATAATAAACACAAGTATAGGGAAGCACTTAGGAATTGTAAATCGAACATCAATAAAGAAAAACACAAAACTGAATTTAAATTAGCTCATTTGAATGATGGTGGTAAAAGTTTTTATTCATGCATAAACAACAAGAAATGTTCTTCCGAGAAAATAGGCCTAATTAAAAGTGACACGAGCATAATCACTGACCCTAAGGGAATGGCTAGTCTATTCAATAATTATTTTTGCTCTACCTTTACACCTAAACAAACCACCAATAAATCTCCACTACATGGATTAATAAATGCCCCCCCCCCAAAGAAAAAAGATCCATCTACAAAGGTTACCAGGGAGGAGATTATTTCCAAATTAAAAAACATTACAATAAACACGTCTCCTGGACCAGATGCTATCCACCCAAGACTCTTGAAAGCAATTGGACCCTGGCTGGTAGATCCTTTGTATAGCATCTTTAACATGTCTTTGGAGTCTGGCGAAGTTCCCAAGGAGTGGTGCCAAGCTGTGTGGTACCTATTTATAAAAAAGGCTATCATAGTAATGCCATCAACTATTGACCAATAAGTCTAACTTGTATTTTGGTTAAGATCCTAGAGTCAATAATTAAAGATAGGCTAGAAGCCGAAATAGTTTCAAAAAATGTCATGGATGACTCACAACACGGTTTCAAAGCACAGAGGTCTTGTTTAACTGCTAACCTAGTTTTCTGTGAAAAGGTCAGTGCCTTTCTTGAGAACCATAAATCTGTGGATATTGTCTGTCTTGACCTCTGCAAGGCATTTGATAAGGTTCCCCACGATACCTACAACTGTAATTCCTCCCATCCTCTTTTTGCAACTAAGCCTTCTAGCAGTTTTATCTCATTCTGTCTTGCTGAGACATACCATTTTGGTACTTTAGGTTTGCTTATTGCTCACTAGCATATCCTGTCTTGCTAAGGCAGTTGATTTAGGTCAGATGATCTCTCTAGTACTTAGTGTGCTCCAGAGCAGTAGCTAAGAAATTTGCTTCAAAGCCTCTCTGCCCCTAGTACTACTCTATAGTCAGGTGAACTCTTTTCTTATTAGCCTGACTAGGAGCTGTACTTAAGGATTACTGCTTCAGGCTCCACTGCCTATAGTAGTATTCTGCAGGCATTAAGACATTCTCCTCCATTGAGAATCCCTTCTCTTGCCCGCACTTGTAGTGCCCATTGGGTGATAGTCTCATAATGAGGGCATATTACCTGCTTCTATGCTTGTCTCTGCTCATCTTACATGTATTGGACCCCGAACATGAATCAAAAAATAACTCCTAGAGTGGAGAATGGCTTTCTTTTTACAGTGTCCAACTGGGACTTTTCCTATCAAGTACTTGTATGTGGTCTAACTTCCCCTAGCCCACTGCTGGTCCTTCACCTGCATCGGCATACAGGAACTCTCCTAGAGCCTGCCCACAGGGCTACACCACCTTCTGCATACTCCCCCCTACTCCCATTGACTCTCTCGGTCAGGGTATTATTGTATGCAGCATCAGGAAAACTGGGAACTAGCCTCAGAACTCCCTATACTGCCGCAGACAAATCACGTAACCGAAAGAAGACCCAGCCACCCACACTTCTCCTAGGACTCTGCAGGAAACTCTTGTTCCTGCTTTTACTATGCTCAGGAAATGTTGAGCTTAATCCAGGCCCTCTGGCACCCATGGAATCCCCAGCAGAGCTACAAAGCCTCAAGGGGCTTACATTCTTGCATGTTAATATATGTAGCCTATTAAAAAAAATCACTTCTGTTCAGGCCTGGGTATGTCATACTGCTCCAGATGTTCTGGTGATTACGGAGTCCTGGCTCCGACTGGTGACCAGTAACAACGAAGTTAACATCCCCATCTACTCTTTGTTCAGAGCCAACAGGCAAACCAGAGGTGGTGGGGTAGCTATTTACATCAAGGATAAATTCCCTGCCTCCATAATTGACTCAGCCTCTGTCCCAAAAGAATTCGAAAGCTTGTCATTAAAGATTGAAATTGCCACCGGTGTCTCATTATGTATAACAGGATGCTACAGACCCCCCATCAGGTGGACTACAGTTGTTAAAACATCTCAAAAACATCCTGGGTTCGGCATCTCCAGAGTGTATCATACTAGGGGACTTCAACTTAGACTGGCTCTCCAGTGCATCCACCCCACTTAAAATGTTCTGTGATTCCCTTGGGTTGTCACAGCTAAAAAACAAATCTACTTCTCCTAACAAGCTCAACCCTAATAACAGTACTCTCTTGGATATCATTTTAGTTAACAAACCCTATTTATTCTCCCATGCCGGCGTCTTTTTCTCTGATACTAGTGACCATTACTTCATCGCTTGTGTAAGATCCACTCTTAAATCCACAATTGTACCAAAATTCTCCTTTAAAAGGTACATACGCAACCTTGATCTCCATGGGTATATATCAGACCTAAGAGACTCCATGCAATAGTAGGACTTCTATCTAGCCAAGTCCCTGACTACGGCTTATGATATTTTCTCAGAAATTGTGCTAGGGGCTCTCAACAAGTATGCTCCCATAGTAAAAGTTTGTGCCAGAAACAAATCCTGTCGATGGTTTACAGAAGACCTGAAAGATGCTTTGTGGAGTAGAGATGTACTCTGGAGAACTGCTAGGAAAACTAATTTAATAAATGACTGGAATTCTTTCCAGAGGGTGAGGAACCTCTGCACCAAAATGGTCAGAGAAGCCAAAGCTAATTTCTTCCGCTCTCAGCTGGAGAGCTCCTCAAGAAATGCCTCCAAATTCTGGAGGACTATCAAAGACATTGAAGGTCACACCACTGTAAATTCCCTACCTACTAAATTATTGATCAACAATACTGTCATCTCCAACAGACTGTCTATCCTCGATGCTCTCTCAATAATCATTTTGACACTGCAGGGCTAGCCTTTGACTCCTCTCCTGGGAATATCCTCTGCCAACAACTTAGATTGGATACACAAGAAAAACCAATCCCCAGTCCATCCTTCTCTCTGCAGCCTACCTCCCTGAAAGAAGTCGAAGATTTTCTCCTTCAGCTAGACACTAGGGAAATGTGCTGGGGCCAACCTCATTGACCTGTACTTCTTAATGGTCGGCTACCGTGTCCTCGCAGTCCCAATTACTCATCTCTTTAACTTATCCTTGTCCCAGGGTGACCTACCGCCCATTTGGAAAAATGCACTTGTGGTCCCTTTGTTTAAGTCAGGAGATCCTACTGACCTCAATAACTACAAGCTAATCTCCCTACTTCCAATCCTGTCAAAGATGCTGGAGAAAATAGTGAACTCCCAGCTTCCGAAGTAACTGGAATCAGAAAAATTGTTCAACCCCTTACAATCCGGTTTTAGAGCACAGCACAGTACAATCTCTGCTCTAGCCAAGGTGACAAATAACTGGCAGCTTGAATTAGATAAAAAAAACTTTGCGCAGTTTTCTTGGACCTAAGCAAGGCGTTCGATACCGTTGATCACAGACTGCTTCTGTTGTCCCTCCGGAACATTGGTTTGGATTCCCTATCCCTTAAATAGTTCTCCAACTACCTCTCAGGACGACTTCAACAAGTAAAAGCAGAAGGGGAAGTTTCTCCACCAAAACCCCTATTGAGGGGTGTACCACAAGGTTCCATTCTTGGTCCCTTGCGCTTCACCATTTATATTAACAACGTAGATGCCCCCATCAAAGAAGCACAAATACATCTATTCGCAGATGATACGGTACTCTATGCTAGTAGCCCCACACCTGAAGCAGCCTGTAAAGCCCTTCAAAATGAATTTAATCTGCTGCAACATCAGCTTATAAACCAGAAACTGCTCTTAAATGCAAAAAAAAAAACCAAGCAATGTTCCTCTCGGCCCTTCAAAATGCAATAAATTCTGCAATTGGTGGGACACTCCCGCAGATCACTACCATTCTAGGTGAGCAGTTGGACTACGTACCAAAGTTCAAGTAGCTGGGGGTCTGGTTAGACCATAGACTTACTTTATCAGATCACTTTGAAGAACTGGCAAAGAAACTTAGACAAAGACATGGTCTGTTCTTTAGGATTAATAATCTCCTTACAAGAGACGCTAAACTGAAACTGGTTCAAACTACCTTTCTTTCCCTATTGGATTACGCAGGCTTTCTATATGGTCAGGGACCTGCAGGTACCCTAGCCAAACTCGATACGCTTTATCACAGAGCCATAAGATTTATCACGGGTCTTCCATACTCAACCCACTACTGTGCATTGTACACGGCAGTGGGATGGTCATCCCTTGCTTACAGACGGCAAAAAAATGCTGCAGTTTGGACATACAAAGCTATCTCAAATAAACTGCCCCAGTATATCTCTATCTGTTTACCTCTATGCACTCTGGGGAAGTATGCCCTGAGAAGCACCTCATATATATACCTTTATGTTTACAAAGCAAAATCTCGCATTGGCAGAGCAACCATCAGCTTTGTGCTCCCTCAACTGTGGAACAAGCTGCAAAAAACTTTGAAATTAACTCACCCCATCAGCCTAGCAGCTTTTAAATCTTTATATCTACATCATAATAAGGAGTCCTGTGCCTGTCTACCCTAAATAGTGACTGCTATAAGTCCAAGCACACTCTAATTACTACTGTTAAAAGACTGATCACATCTGTAATCGACTCTTCCCTCTCCCCTTTTTCTACCCCATATCTGTCCCTTCCACATTCCTTTGACCCTGGTTCCAGCTCTAAATTCTCCATACCATATCACTATATATCTTTTTATATTAGGTTTTATTTGTGTTCGGTGTACCTGATATGTATATTTCTTTATTTTTATGAAAAATTGTGTCCTACCCAAAACTAGCTGTATCTTCTGTTCCAAACATATACTACTGCCAATGCTACCTGCTGATACTTTGTATATACTATATTATTGTATCTCATTTTATTTGTATTATTACTATTTTCTTGTGTGTTGCATCCCATGTATATTGTCCCTTGTTCCTTGTTAACAAACCCAGGTCCACCATGAAAATGAGCTTGCTCAACGGTGATCGCCTGGTTAAATAAAGACTTTGATTGATTGATTGATTGATTGACCTTGACAGAAAACATGAAAAGGTTAGAACTAAACAGGTCTCTTATTACCTGGATTGATGCATGGTTGGGAGATAGGGACCAGATAGTTAGGATAAGAGGTCACTACTCAGATAAGGGATATGTCACAAGTGGAGTTCTCCAGGGCTCAGTTTTGGGTCCGTCCCTGTTCTCCATTTTCATTTTAGACCTTAATACTAATTTAAATAGCTTTGCAATTAAGTTCGCTGATGACATCAAACTAGCAGCCTATGTCACTACTGTGGATGGGTACCATAAACTGAGAGAGGATCCCCTAAAAATGAGAGAGGATCTCCTAAAATTGGAAAGCTGGGCCATGATGTTTAACCCCAATAAGTGCGTTGTTATGTACCTTGGCAAAACCAACCCATGCAGTGATTACTTTATGGATGGTAAATGCTTAAGAAGTGTTAGCAATGAAAAAGACCTTGGGGTCCTTGTTAGCAATGATCTTAAATTTAGTAATTATTGCACTGGGGTAATTAAAAAATCTACCAAACTTACAGTTTGCATTAGGAGACCAATTACTTCAAGAAGTAGAGCATGTATTATATCCTTATACCAAGCATATATTCGTCCCATACTCGATTACTGTTCACCGTTATGGAGCCCTTATTTACGTAAGGACATCAATAGATTGGAGAGTGTGCAAAGGAGACTCAACAAAATGGTGGGTGGTATCCAACATGTGCCATATGATGGTAGATTAAGGGTATTAAAACTTTATCCCTTGGAACTTAGAAGACTGAGGGGGGAATTTTTGTTAATGTTTAAAATAATTAGGGATAATTCACTCTTGGCAGAATTGGAACTTAGTATTAATTATAGAGAAACCAGCCTTAGAAGTCATAGGCTACAACTTATGCTGACTAATCCTAAAGGACTATTAAGACGAAGTTTCTTTACCCAACAGATTATTCCCCTATGGAATTCTCTTCCAGGTGATATTGTTGAAGTGGGTACTTTTGATTAATTTAAACTTAAATTAGACAGATATTTGACAAAAGACGTATTATGGGATCATTAACCCGCATGCGGGAGAAGCACTATATGGGCTAATAGCCTTCTGCACTTCTTAACACTCCTAGTATAAATCCTAGTATGAATGACAATCTGCCAACCTGGGCAGAATTTGTCCCAGTTGTGGAAGAGGAGGTGGTCAAGATGTTTTCTGGTTTGCGCCCTACATGCTGTTCACTTGATCTGGGACCAACTTGGCTACTGATTGGTAGCCTTGATTTTCTAGGACCAGTGTATATGAGGATCATCAGGTGTTCATTGAGGGAAGGTGTTTTTCCAGTGACCCTTAAAAGGGCTGTGGTGAAGTCCCTCCTGGAAAAAACATCCTTGGACCCCGAGGTTCTTGCAAATTACAGGCCTGTCTCAAATCTTCCTTTTTAGGAAAGATTATTGAGAACATTGTGGAAACACAGCTAGAGGCTCATCTGGCGTTATACAACATCTATGAGCCATTCCAGTCAGGATTTAGACCTCGTCATAGTACTGAGACTGCACTGGTTAGGGTGATGCATGATCTCCTCATAGCAAGAGATCAGGGATTTTGTTCTATCTTGGTCCTTTTGGATCTCTCAGCGGCATTTAACATTGTGGATCATGGTGTTCTGCTTGATCGGCTGAGGAATTATGTAGGACTGACTGGCACTGTTTTGTGCTGGTTCGGGTCTTACCTCACAGGGAGATCTCAGCAGGTGGCCTTGGGTAATTCCATCTCTGAACCCATGTCAGTCACCTGTGTGGTACCTCAGGGATTGGTTTTGGCACTCATGTTATTCGTTGTGTACATATTGCCTTTGGGTGAGATCATAAGGTGGCATGGGGTTGAGTTTCACTGCTATGCAGATGATACTTAACTCTATCTGTCTTGCACCTCAGATCAGGTAAATGCAGGGTTGGTGCTCAGATGTTGCCTTCAAGAAATCAGCAACTGGATGGCCTTCAACTGGTTACATCTCAACCCAGGGAAGACGGAGGTAATGGTTGTCGAACCAAGACAGACTGGGTCAGCAATGACAAGTGGTGACCTTTCTTCTTTATCTTTGAATGGTCACAATCTTAGAGCTGTGGATACAGTGAAGGATTTGGGCATCATTGTTGGCTGCAGGCTGACATTTGAAAAATAGGTGTCGGTGGTAGTCAGGAATGGTTTTACCATCTTTGTAATATTGTCCAAATCAAACCGTTTTTGGTGCCAGCCAACCTCGAGACGACTGTCCATGCCTTTGCCACCTCCCATTTGGATTACTGCAATGCTCTTTACCTATGGCTGTCTGGAAGTTTGGTGCTCCAACCGCAGCTGGTCCAGAATTCCGCGGCTCAGCTAATGTCGGGAACTCTGCGTAGTGCCCACATCACGACTGTGCTTTGGGCTCATCACTGGCTGTCAATCCGTTGGCGTATCATCTTTAAGACTTGCTTGATAACATTCAAGGCCCTGCGTGGATTGGGCCCAAGCTACCAGAAAGATCTCTTGGTGCCTTATACTCCCCACTTGACCCCTCCGTTCCACAGATGTGGGTCTTCTTATGGTACTCCACTCTCATTTAAAACAATCTAGGGACAGGGCGTTTGACATTGCGGCCCCGCTTCTGTGGAATTCTCTCCCAGATATGGTTCACTCTGCCCCCACTGTGGTTATCTTTAAAAACAGGCTAAAAACTTTATTCAGACAGGCCTACCCTGACTATTAATTAACTTTTGATCTGAACACTTTAGTGATTTTAATAAGTTGATGTATTTATTGTATGCTTTTTAAAATGTGTGATCTGTTTTATGAATTGTGAGGCACTCTGAGACATTGGAAATGGTGCCAGGCAAAGACAATTTGGCTTGCCTTGCTTTTCCTCCACACCAGGAGCTTTAACTCATGGCTAAAGGAATGGTGCAGAGAGAAGAGGTTCAGCTACATTGGAGACTGGGGACCTACCTGTGAGGATAAAGACCTATACAGAGGTGATGGCCTGCATCCATCCGGGTGGGGAACCACAGTCCTTGGTAGATTGATTGAACATTTAAACTAGCTGAGGGGAGCGGCAAAAGAGCTTGAGGATGCAGAAACTGCACCCCTCCCCCAACAGGTTGAAGTAGAGAGTAAGGAGAACCCGAAAGTGGTGTAATCCTCTAGGATGAAAAGTTATACAGGAAGCAGGGTGGAAGAAATGAAGGAGGATGGAAGCGGATGCATTAAAAAGAGAGGGAGGAGGCGGGAAAGCAAAAAAGGAAAGAATGGGGGTAACAAATGGAGTTGTAACAAAGCCTGGAAAGCCACGTGTACAAATGCTAGAAGTCTAGGAAATAAGATTCCAGACCTAGAGGCCACAATGGCAGAGGCTATCTGGATAGTGTGGCCATTACTGGGTTATAGTGCACTGAAAACCATGACTGGGACATGATCATACCAGGCTATACTCTGTTCAGGAAGGAAAGGAGGGGCGTGGGACTCTATGTGAGGGAGGACATTAAAACGATGGAGACAGAGTGAATATGGAGGAGTAGAGGTACTGTAGGTCACCCTAGGGACAGGGATTGAAGCCTCTATTCACTCTGGTGTGATCTACAGACCTCCAGCACAAGGGGAGGAGTTAGGTATGGTACTGATGAAAGTCACTGGCAAGATAGCAGAAAAGGGGGAGGTGCTGCTGATGGGTGACTTCAGTCTGCTGGATGTAGATTGGAGCCTCCCAGCTGTGACTTCAGCTAGAAGCAGGGAAATCTTGGACTCCATGCAGGGGGCATTCCTCAGGCAACTAGTCAGTGAACCCACTCATGATGAGGCAATACTGGACATTGTAATCACCAACAGGGACTGTGTTGCAGCCGTCAAGGTTGGGGGGGTGCTACCTGGGTACCCGCAATCACCGTACAGTGTGGTTCAATATAAGGATGGCTGCAGAATCGATCCACACAAAGACAAAGGTCCTGGACTTCAGGAAGGCAGATTTTAAAAAGATGGGTGAATGCCTCAAGGATGACATGGCAGGGGGGAATGAACTGGGTGGGACAGAGGAACAGTGGGGAAAACTAAAACGGGCCATAGTAAAGGTAACAAACTTCTGCGTCAAGCAAGGGTGCTAAAGAAAGAGGAAAAAGAGACTGTTACAGTTCTCAAAAGAGGTGGCAGAAAAGGTAAAAGGTAAGAGGACAGAATTCAGAAGATACAAGGAGATGCAAAGGGAGGTAGGTAGCATTTATTTATATGGCGCTCAATTTCAGAGGCTCTGGGTGCCTTACATAAAAACAGTCAGGGTAATGCAAACAAAATAAATTACAGAAATAAATACATTAACATACATCATGCCCATATCATACAGATTTAAAAACAATAAATACAGTCTTGAGGACATAAAACAGCTCTGGTTAGTCCGGGTAAGCCAACTCAAGGAGATGAGTCTTTAGACCCCTTTTAAAAGCCTCCACTGTCGGGGCCTCCCTAACAAAGATGAGAAGCAAGTAGCAAAGGGCTGGTGCAGCGACCTCAAAAGCTTGATTGCCAGATGTTTTTAACCTGACCCTTGGAACTGCAAGGAGGCCCCTGGTGGAGGAGCAGAGGAAATGGATTGAGGTGTCAGGTGTCAGAATATCAGTCAGGTAGCCAGGGCCCAGAAAATATAGGGCCTTATAGGTGAGCAAGCCCACCTTGAAGATGATCCTCCACCTGACGGGCAGCCAGTGCAGAGCTTGCGGGACTGGGGTCACGTGACATGACCTCGACAGGCCCATCAGTAACCTGCCCGCTGTATTCTGCACCAGCTTCAGCCGGTGGGGGATCCCACCACTGACCCCAAAGTACAGAGTGTTGCAGTAATCAAGCCTGGATGTGACAAAGGTGTGTAACAGTGATGGCAGGTTTTTGGGTAGAACTAGGGGTTTAATCCTGGCAACATTCAGTGGTAGAAACCACTTTGGACCACAGATGACACCTGTGCATCAAGTGTCAAAGGGAGGAGGATAGAGAGGTATATCGGGGAAATGGGGAGGCAGGAAGAGCAGTAAGGAATGCAAAGATGCGAATTGAAGAGGTGATAGCTAAGGCAGTAACAACAAGCATTTGTCAATGCCGAACGTTGCTTGCTTATATGTGCTGCTTAGGTATTTGGAAGTGAAAGTACCATGCCTAAGAACTATCAGCGGGGGTCGGAAGCTCATGCTGCCCGACTGTAGCCCATTTTCCACTTTTCTCCCATTTGCGGAGTGCGAGCGAGCAATGACACTTAGGCACAGTGTGCCAACGTCAGCAAACACTCCGCTCTCTTTACTACAGGGCTCTAGTAGCACCCCCGGTTGTCACCAGGGGCTGCTACAGAGCGGTGGGTCCCTGGATCCTGCCCTGGGATAGGAGAGGAGTCCTTCAGATGCTCAATCCTGTCCCTCTCCTGCCAACCCCTGGCGGCCTGGGCTCACGTCCGAACCCGGGTTGCCAGAGTGGCGCGAGGTGTGGCGTCTAGCACCTCAAACCTCAGTGCCAGTGGGCCGGCAGTAATGTTGCCTTTAATACTCCCCTCCTTCCTGCTCCAGTGTACCCTTTCCCCTGCGTACAAGTCACTATTCTCCCCAGACCCTACCCCAGTTAGTCACTATCCCATAATGTTTGGTGTGGCACCAATCTCTCAGCCACTCGTTGAAGTCCTCATGCCTACCCTTCCTCCCCATGCTTGCACATGGTACCGGCAGTACCTCCAAGAATGCCACCAACTTCCCCACTCCCTCACACTGTCTGCCCAACTACTTGAACCCCCTCTCACTACTTCCACAGTGTCCCCTGCCAAGTCATTTGTACGCACAGGCAATAGTAAATGAGGTTTCTTCCTCCCCCTCGCTGCACGCTTGAGCAGTGCCTGCTCTGCCCCTCCTGCAGTCAACCTGGGGACAGCTTCAATCCAAATACGGCTGTGCCTATCCCCCTTTCCACTCCATCTCACCCATTTCAATATAGAATCCCCCAGGATGAGTAGCCCCCCTGTCCCTTACCCCCTTTCCCTTCTAATGCCCCTTCCACCACCCCAGTATTCGTCCTTCCCTGCCCCTTACCCCTGCCAGCTGCACCCTCTGTGACTTCTGTATCTGTACCCCCTACTTCCACCTCACCCCTTTTCTCTGCCTTATTCCTCCCATTCCCCTTGAACCCCTTCCCAGCCTGACTACTTCCTACTGGGCTTCCCATGTCGACCTCTCCTCCTCCCCTGCTGATTTCCAACCCCTCTCCTATCCCCATTGTTGTTGATTTAGAGCCCCCATTCCCTTCTACCCCAATAATGATGCCCCTTCCATCCTTCCCCCTTCCCGTAGCCTTCTCTCTTCCAGTCACCACCCCTCCTTTCTTACTAGCCCCCCTTCTACCCTTTCGTCCTCGCTATCTCTTCCCCTCCATGTTGCCATCCCTCTTATGCCCCGCTTGTCCTCCCCTTCAGTATGTTCCTGCTCTCTCTCTCTCCCATAGCAGAGGTTCGAATCTATTCCTAGTCGATAATCCTCCTGCATCTCTTTCCCTGTCAGGTCCCCCCTCCTACTTGTTCTCCTCCGTGCCACCCCTGGTCCCTCCCTACCCGTAAGCATCTGCTCTCTCCCCTGGTACTCCTCATGGTCTTTTCCTCCCCCATCAGGAGACTCCCTCCCCTTGCCTCGGGCACCCCCTCCATTCTCCTATCTTTTCTGTTAGTGCCTCTGATACTGGGGTCAGTTTCACTCCCTAGTTGTTCTTTTTGCCTCCCCCTTTGCCATCCCTTATTCCCCACCCCGATGCCTACCGTACTTATCTGTCCTGCCACTTAGACTCCTCCCTAACCTCCACAGTTTCTCCCTCAAACTAGCCAGCCATCTACAGACCATACACCACCCCCCCATCCTCAAAGCCCAGTCCAGGATCATGGCAGACCCACACCCTGTACACCCCTCCACCCTTCCAAAGATGACCGCCCTACTGACATGTGGCACCTGCCCCATTTTGGCCCCCATCTTATGTTACGGGCTCTTACTCCCAGGTTCTGTACCCTACTACAACTGTTAGGCCCCTATTTACTCAAATTCCTGTCCCCCCCCAACACTAGTCCCCCTACTGCCCCCTTGCCAACCGGTTTAATTCAGTCTCAAATCTCACCCACTGTAGCAATTGTACTGTTACTGTAGCAATCCTAAAGCCTCCTTGTCCAGTTTTCACCCCTCAGCTACCATACTTTTTGTTCTCAGCTCTCATATAGTTTCACTTAGCCCAGTTAGAAATCCTATTGCACTCCAAGTATTACTCACCTCAGTTAGAGACAGACAGAACAAATAAATATGTATTATTACAGCAATCATAACAGTATAGCTCAGTACTTAGCTCAGTTAGAGAAATAAACAGGACAACTAAATCTGTATTATTACAGCAATCCTAAAAGTATCCAATCATTGCTTTGTCTCCACTAAAGAGACCCTGCTGTAATATAGGACCACAGAGGACTCTGAGCCACTAAAGTGGAGGGTGGGCAACTAAAGTCACAGCAGAGCTCCATTGAGCTTGCTCACTTCCCCTCTCTCACTCGCTCGTTCTATTTCTCCGGACGCTGCAGGCTTCCTTTTTGTACTGGGCTCCTGCCTGCATTGGCACCTTTTTCTGCACACAAAGAAGTTCACAGCTGTCCCGACAGAGCTCCATTGAGCTCGCTCACTCCCCCCCTCTCACTCACTCCTTCTATTTCTCTCAGCGCTGCAGGCTTCCCTTTTGTACTGGGCTGCTGCCTGCATTGGCACCTTTTTCTGCCCACAAAGAAATCTGCAGCAGTTCTGACAGAGCCCCATTGAGCTCACTGACTCCCCCTCTCTCTCGTTCTGTTTCTCCTGGTGCTGCAGGCTGCCCTTTTGTACTGGGCTCCTGCCTGTGTTGGCGCCTTTTTCCGCCCACAAAGAAATCCGCAGTAGTCCCGACAGAGCTCCGCTGAGCTCGCTCACTCCTCCTCTCTTACTTGCTCATTCTGTTTCTCCTGGCGCTGCAGGCTGCCCTTTTGTACTGGGCTCCTGCCTGCATTGGCGCCTTTTTCTGCCCACAAGGAAATCCGCAGCAGTCCCAACAGAGCTCCATTCAGCTTGCTCACTCCCCCTCCCTCACTTGCTTGTTCTGTTTCTCCCGGCGCTGCAGGCTGCCCTTTTGTACTGGACTGCTGCCTGTATTGGTGCCTTTTTCTGCCCACAAAGAAATCCACAGCAGTCCCAACAGAGCTCCATTGAGCTCGCTCACTCACCCTCTCTCACTCGCTCAATCTTAATCTGTCCCAAACATTGATTTCCCACAGCGACCGCACTATTCTGTGCCAGAAGTGCAAAAACATATTTCAGCCAGGAAGTGAAAACTGACAGCTGCACTGTTCATAAGGAGGTGTGAAAAAATGCCAGCATTGAAAATCTGGCGTGAATATATTACAAATCTGCAAAGTTACAAGGGTGCGTGGAAACTGCGCAACGCACACTTGTAACACAGTCATTTTATGGACTTTCATCACCAAATTTTCAACATAGGCATTTTAGGACCTCTGCTCATGAACAGTGTCACTGTCATTTTCTTAATCTGTCCTGAACACTGATTCCCCAATGCAACCGCGCTATTCTGCGCCAGAAGTGCGAAAATGCATTTCAGCCAGGATGTGAAAAATGACAGCTGTATTGTTCATAAGGAGGTGTGAAAAAATGCCAGTGTTGAAAATCTGGCGTGAAAATATTACAAATTTGCGAAGTTACGAGCATGCGTGGAAACTGCACAACGCACGCTCGTAAAACAGTCATTTTTGGATTTTTTCACCAAATTTGCAACATAGGCCTTTTGAGAGCTCACCTCATGAACAGTGGCACTGTTGTTTCGTTAATCCATCCCGAAAGGTGATTCCGCGCAGTGACTGCGAAATCACCTTTCGGGACCGAATAACGTAATGACAGTGACTGAATTCATGAGGAGGGGTCCCAAGAACTCCATGTTGAAAACTTGATGCTAAAATTCCCAAAAATGCCCGAGATATGCACCAAAGTTGAAAAAAACGTATTTATGCCATTATACAGCTTACCGGCATTTTTTCAGTTCGCGGTCGGCTTTGAAGAGTGCAGACGTGTTCCTGGTCCACCGAAGATCATCGGCCTGGGCTCCAGAGGTAAGTATAGGGTGAGGGGAGTGTGGGGAGGCAGGGTGCGCAGAGGGTGGGTGAGTGTGGGTTGGGGCGGGGCCACAGACTCAACGAGGGACCGTTTTCTTGTTTACAGGGTCAAAAAAACATTGCTGGACTTTTTTTTTTTCAGCGTGCCACCTGAGTGGTTTGAGGGGGCTGTAGCTGGCGGGGGATAGGGCACCCCCGTCGGCACATACCAAAGGGGTGGGAGAGCCAAGGGGATTAGGCACCCCCTCGGCGGACAAAACATTGGGGGAAGACATTATGCCGATGGGTAGTGGGATCCCCATCGGCAACTTCAACGGGAAGGGGGCAGGAAGCCGACAGGGATTGGGGCGCCTTGTCAGCAAAGAAAGGGGGGCATGATGCCGAGGGATTGGGCACCCCTTTGGCACAGCAGAAACTTGGGGTGGGACATAGCTGACGGGGACTGGCCCCCATTGGCAAACTGGGTCGGGGGCATGGGAATGCCCTGCAATGATGGGTCGCTGTCTCATTGCAGCAGAATGGCTGACACTGTAATGACGAGGCGGCCCCTGATTGCAGCAGCTACAATGTTTCATGGTGGTGGCACGCTGGCTGAACTAGTGTCAGCAGCAGTGTGCCACCCCATTGGGGAAAGCAGGCCAAGCCTCAAAAAGCAGTGGGGGCATTGGCCACAACAGTGCCGCAGCTCGACAACCTGCTTCTGCAGCAAGCTGCCGCAACATGTTTCTTGCACATGCGCGCAAGCAACATAAAAAGGAACACAACATTTTTTAGTTATGTAAGTTAAAAAAAAAGAAGACCAGGGTGGGATTGTAAGGTTAAGAAGGGAAGTGAGGTACTGTGCAGAGGGGAAACTGGAAAAGGCAGACATCCTGAACAAATACTTTTGTTCAGTGTTCACAGAGGAAAAAAATGGGGAGGGGCTACAAAAATGTAACCGTAGCATTGGAGGGAGGGAGGGAGGTGGACACTAGCCCATTTTCAGAGGAGACAGTCCTGAAGGAACTTGCAAATCTGAAAGTGGACAAAACAATGAGGCCAGACAGGGTTTACCCACAGGTATTGAGGGAGTTCAGGGAGATACTGTCTGTACCTCTGATGGCCATGTTTAACAGTTCATTGGAAATAAGAGTGGTCCCAGAGGACTGGAAGAGGGCAGATATAGTCCCACTTCACAAGCATGGTAGCAAGGAAGAGGATGGCAGTTATAGGCTAGTCAGCCTGACTTCGGTAGTGGGAAGTTATTGGAATCACTGCTGAAAGAAAGGATTGTGGACTATCTTGAATCCAAGGGGTTACAAGACCCAAAGCTGCATGGATTCCCCGGAGGAGGTCATGTCACACAAATCTGATAGAATTCTTTGAATGGGTGACTAAGGAAATAATTGATCAGGTGGAGCAGTGGACGTAGCCTACCAAGATTTCATTATAAAATGGATAGGGACAATCCTGCATCCCGACTGGTTAGTCACTGCCCAGACCTGTGCGGTAATTGATCAGTAACTGCATGGGTCTGTAAGATCCTCATACCATAATCTTGTGGAGTGCTGCAACAGCCGAGAGTACTACACACAAGCTGCATAACTACACAAACATAGTGACTCTGACCCCTTGAAAAAAGCCGATGTCAGCATATGGAAATACCCACATGATGAATTATCCATCATGTGTTTTTTTAGTTTCCATCAGTTGTAACGTTGGCCTAATGATCACCAGGAAGACAAGTGCTACCTCATCAGATCCCTACAGGAATGCACCAGACCGGAACGGTAACATAAAGAATGTAAATTTTGAAATGTTACACTTTAAACAAGTTTGATGACCATTTTATAAAAGGAATAATCCACTCCAGGATGTGGAGTTACCATATAATTACAGCAACCCCCATTGAAAGACATTCGGATGACACCTCATGCTTTCAACCTGGGGGAAGGGGCTGTACGGTAATTACACGGTAACTGCATGCCCTGTCGTGAATTGTTTCTTACATAAGGCATTTGACACCATTCCACACAGGAGACTAGTAATCAAGCTGGGTTGCTTAGGAGTGGGTCCAAAGGTGATAAACTTGGTAAGAAATTGATTAATGGATAGGTGCAGAGGGTGGTGGGAAACAGAGTTGACTCGGAGGAAGGGAGTGTGACCAGTTGGGTACCTCAGGGATCAGTGCTGGGATGGGTCCTCTTTAATGTGTTTGTAAGTGACATTGCACAGTAACTGGAAGGGTAGATCTGCCTCTGTGGATGACACGAAACTCTGCAACAAGGTGGACACTCCAGAGAGGTGGAAAGGATAAGTAGCGACCTAAGAAAACTCGAGGAGTTGTCAAGGATATGGCAGCTGGGTTTCAATGCAAAAAAGTGCAAAATAATGTGGAGTACAAAATGGGGGGGAGGGGTACTGACTACTACCAAGCAGGAAAGAAACCTGGGAGTGATCATACCAGATGACTTAAAGGTGACCAGGCAGTATGACAAGGCAGGTGGTAGGGCAAGTGGTAGGCTGGGAGGCATAGGGAGTGCCATCACCAGCAGAAAGAGGGAAGGAGGTTGTGTCACCTCTATATAAATCACTGATAAGACCCTGCATAGAGTATTGTGTCCAGTTCTGAAGACCACACCTCAGAGAAGACGTGGAAAGAGTGGAAGCGGTCCAAAGGAGGGCAACAGAAATGATGCAGGGTCTGCATCAGATAACATATGAGGAGAGATTAAAGGACCTAAATATGTACACCCTGGAAGGGGGGATATGATAGAGACCTTTGAATACCTCATGGGGGGAAAACAAGGTACAAGAGGGAAGTATTTTTCAGGAAAAAAGGTGCTCAAGGACAAGGGGGGATGGTAAGAAGCTGGAGGGCGGTAGATTCAGAAGAGATGTGAGAAATACTTCTTCACAGAAAGAGTGGTGGATTCCTAGAACAGATTTCCAACAGAGATGGCGGGGGCAAAAACAGTAATGTGGTCAAGACTGCATGGGATAGGCATAAGGGAATCTTAGGGAAAGGGAAGGGAAGGGAAGAAGAGGGTTAATGGGCCGGAGATCAATTAGGCTCTACAGTGATAATATAGGCAGGGAAAAATGGGCAGACTAGGTGGGCTGAGCGGTCCATATCTGCTGGCAAATTCTATGTTTCACTCTCTGCTCTTGAAGTGTACAACAGAGATGCCTAATAGCTGATCGATGAAAACAAGCTAAAACTGTTTGCATTTATATGCAGGCACTGTATGGTAATATTCTTTTTTCTTCTCAAGTTCAGTTTATAATTTTTACCCCATTGATACCACTCCAGTCCCAGCGCACTGTTGCGATGGCACTTCCACTCAACTGCAAGTACACTAAACTGCAGGAGGAAGACAATCACATTTCACTTTATGCTGATGACACCGTAGTGTACCGAAGGAATCCAGAACAAAATATAATCTTTTAGAAACATAGAAGTTGACAGCAGATAAGGATCGCAAGGCTCATCCAGTCTGCCCATTTCTTTTTCTGCCTTATGAATGTGCCATTGGCCTTTGCTCTGTCAATGGCCTATCTATTCGTACTCATCTGTACTGCTTCCTTATGCCTATCCCATGCCTGTCTGAAGCCCTGCACTGTATTCATATCCACCACTTCCTGAGGTAGGCCGTGCCATGCATCCACCACCCTTTCTGTGAAAAAGGACTTCCTCACATTACCCCTTAAACGGCCTCCCTCTAATCTCATGCTGTGTCCTCTTGGCCTGCTATTTTTCTTATATTGAAACATGTTCAACTCTTTCGCCTTGTTAATGCCCTTAAGGTATTTGAATGTTTGATCATATCACCTCTCTCCCTCCTTTGCTCTAGGGTACACATGTTGAGCTCCATTAATCTGTCCTCATATGTTTTCTGATGCAGTCCCTGCACCATTTTGGTTGCCCTTCTCCGGACTGCCTCAATTTGGTTAATGTCCTTCTGAAGGTGTGGCCTCCAGTACTGCATGCAGTACTCCAGATGGGGCCTAACCAGTGTCTTGTAAAGAGGGATTATTACCTCCCTCTTCCGACTTGTGATACCCCTACTAATACACCCCAACATCCCTCTAGCCTTACCTACTGCTTTAGTGGTCTGCTTGGGATGATTTCAGGTCATCAGTGATGATGACACCCAAGTCTCTTTCTTCCCTCATGACTGCTAGCAACTCCCCTCCCAGCCTATAGGTGGCTTCAGGGTTTCTCTTCCCTATGTGCATGATCTTGCACTTTACGTTAAACTCCAGTTGCCACTCTTCCGACCATTTTGCTAGTTTATCCAGATCTCTTCTCATTCTTCCCACCCCATCTGGATCATCTACTCTGTTGCAGACCTTGGTATCATCTGCAAACAGGCAAACCTTACTCTCCAGTCCATCTGCAATGTCACTGATGAAGATATTGAAGAGGACTGGTCCCAGGACTGATCCCTGAGGTACCCCACTTGTGACTTGCATCTCTTCTGATTGTATACCATTTACCACCACTCTCTGTTTTCTGCCTGTCAACCAGTTTGCCACCCAGTTGACCAACGTCTGACCCACACCGAGCCTACCCAGCTTATTAATCAGTCTTCTATGCGGAACAGTATTGAAAGCTTTTCTGAAGTCAAGGTAGGTGATATCAGCTGCCCCCCCCCCTTGGTCCACCACTCTGGCTACCCAGTCAAAGAAATCTATGAGATTAGTTTGACACGACCTTCTTTTTGTAAACCCATGCTGTCTTGGATCCTGTGCTCCTAGGGATTCCAGGTGTTGCACTGTCCTTTCCTTAAGGAATGCCTCCATAATCTTGTCCACTACTGAGGTAAGACTGACTGGTCTGTAGTTCCCTGCCTCCTCCCTGCTACCACTCTTGTGGAGCGGGATCACATGAGCCCTTCTCCAGTCTTCTGGGACTTCTCCTGTGCTCAGAGACTCACTAAACAGTTCTGATAATGGCTCTGCTAGTTCCACCCTTAGCTCCTTTAGTACCCTGAGATGTATGCCATCAGGTCCCATTGCCTTGTCCACCCTGAGCTTATTGAGCTCTTGTAGGACCCTTTCTTTTGTGAAGGGACTAGCGCACACCTCCCTCCACCCTGTGTCCATGGTGCTGAGCTGTGGGCCCCGCCCTACCTTCTCTTCGGTAAATACTGAGCAGAAGTATCCATTTAGGATAGATGCTTTCACATGGTCCTCCTCCGCACATGCCCCCTTATCTTCTTTGATCTTAGCAATACCCCCTCTGGACTTTCTCCTTTCACTAATGTATCTATAGAAAGTCTTGTCACCTTCTTTTACTGTTTGTGCTAGTGTTTCCTCAGTTTGGGCCTTTGCCTGCCTTATTGCCTTCCCTGCTTGCTTTAGGAAGTTTGGTATGCCTCCCTATCTTCATCCCGCCATGCTCCCTTTATATTTCCTGAAGGCCAGCCTTTTGGCTCTGACCTTTTCTGCTACTGTTTTTGAGAACCAAAGTGGTTTCCTTCTTCTTTTGTACTTCCTTTTCTCTCTAACACAATGAGATGTTGCTTCAAGTATTGCATCTTTAATGCTTGCCAATTTTGCCTGTACCCCCTCACCTGTATTTCTTTTTGCCAGGGCTAGCTTAACTCTGTTGGTCACCTTATCAAAGTCAGTTCCTCTGAAGTCCCGTATTTTTGCCTTGGAATGGGATGATTTAGTTCTAGTGGCCAAATTGAACCATACCATGTGATAGTCACTGGCCCCCAGGTAACCTTCTGTCTTTAGGCTTAATCCAGAGAGACCTATGGTGACATAATCAGGTTTCAAACTAGCTAAAGCCCTGATCAGGCTGCTGCTCTCCTCTGTGGCTGCAGCAACTGGGAAGCCCGCCAGCTTCTCCTGCCTTACAGCCCCAACCTCCGCTCCAAAGCTCCAGCTCTAGCTCAAGCCCTAATTGGGCTGCTTCTCTCCTCTGTGGCCATGACGGCTGGGAAGCCCGCCAGCTGCTCCTGCCTTACAGTTCAACCCTCCGCTCCAAAGCTCCAGCTCTAGCTGAAACTCTGATCGGGCTGCTGCTCTTGTCTGTGGCCACGGCATCTGGGGAGCCCGCTAGCTGCTCCTGCCTTACAGTCCAACCCTCCGCTCCAAAGCTTCAGCTCTAGCTCAAGCCCTGATTGAGTTACTGCTCTCCTCTGTGGCCATGGCAGCTGGGAAGCCCGCCGGCCACTCCTGCCTTACAGCCCGACCCTCCACTTCAAACCTCCAGCTCTAGCTGAAGCCTTGATCAAGCTGCTGCTCTCCTCTGCAGCCACGATGGCTGCGAAGCCTGCCAGCCACTCCTGCCTTACAGCCTGAGCCTCTGCTCCAAAGCTCCAGCTCTAGCTCAAGCCCTGATCTGGCTGCTGCTCTCCTCTGCAGCCGTGGCAGTTGGGAAGCCCACTGGACACTCCTGCCTTACAGCCCTCCCCTCCGCTCCAAAGCTCCAGGTACGATTTCCAGCAAGGACAGGGCCTGCCACCAGGAAGTTAATTGGATGTGGCTTCTCGATGAATGCTCCCCATTGGTCACCCTCTCTGCGGCTCATCCACCATTGGCTGCCCTGTTGTAGCCGAAACAGCTCCTAAACTGTATTTTATTGTATACTCCTGGTGGTTTGAATTCTAAAATGTTTAAACTGCAATATGTTATTTAACTGTTTTAAACTGCACTCTGTTATATTTGCTGTGCATCTAGGGAAATTTGCTTGTGTTTAGAGTGTAAGTTAAGTGAGCCTCACTAGCCCTATCTTTCTCCCTATCTCCACCACTTCCTAAATACTTTTTCTCTTCCTTCTTTGCCTGCCCCTCAGTGACCATTTTGGTGGCAGATTACACTTTTGCAGGCTTCTTTCAGCTTACCAGGCTGCTGGCACCAAGTTAATTGATTAATGGTCTCCCTACCTGCTCCCTCTCCTCCTACTAAACTATTCTTCTTTGTTCCCACCCCGCCACCCCAATTCAGTGCTCAGCTCTTTTGTGGCCAAATTCTTCTATTTATTTCTAATGCCCTGTTCTCTGTTCCCCTCTCCAGCTCTAGCTGAAGCCCTGATCAGTCTGCTGCTCCCCTCTGTGGCCGTGGCAGTTGGGAAGCCTGCCAGCCACTCCTGCCTTACAGCCTGACCCTCCGCTTCAAAGCTCAAGTTACGTTTTCCAGCTAGGACCAGGCCTTTTTTTTTTTTCCTTTTAACGGGAAAGGCACACTAAGCTGAAAGCTTGTTTACAGGTGTGACCTGGAAGTGTAAGGAAGTTAAGTGACTTGCTTAGGGTCACACAGTATGCAAGTGGGGGCTGTGGGAATCAAATCCAGGTTTGCAGCTCAGAGCCTTAAACCACTGTGTAATACTGCCCCCTGCCACCGGGAAGCTCTTTGGACATGGCTTCTCAGTGAACGCACACCATTGGTCGCCCTCTCTGTGGCTCATCCACCATTGACTGCCCTGCTGTAGTCGAAACAGCTCCTAAACTGTATTTTATTGTATACTCCTGGTGGTTTGAATTTTTCTCCCATCCACCCTCCCCTGCCCCCGGCACTCTTTAAATACACTACTTTCCCCACCTCCCTTGCTGTGCTCCCCTGCCATTGGTCCATAGCCAAAGCATCTCCAAATTTAAAAGGGCAAGTTATCCTAACCTCTGCCTAAAATGGACTTTATCTTGTCCTACAAATCCTCTAATAATCTACAGCCACTGCCACTATATTTTCCTCTAGCCTGAGAATTAATAGGCTAATTTCACTGCTTCCAAAGGGTAACTCTGCTCGCTCCCGAAATCCCTCTTTATCTCCTAATATATACCCACCAGCCTTTCTCCTTCTCCTTCTCCTATGCTCCTTTTCCTACTTTCTCTCCTACCCACCCCCAAACACTTGGCTGCACCTCTTATGAAACCCTCCCCTTATATAACCACTTTATCCCCGCCTCTTCTGCATTATTCTCCACCCCACCCCATCCTACCACTTGATTGCATCAAACTTACTGCCACCCTATATAAGCAGCTGAATCACTTCAATTTGATGCTCCAGGTGCAAACCATATGCCCTCAACTCCATAAAAGGTCATAAGCTCCCGGGCACATTCTCTTTCCAATTTCTCATCTTGCTACTTGCAGAAGATATTGAAAGAAACCCTGGCCCCCAGACTCCTCAAAAAGAACCTCTCACCCACAAAGGCTTGAAGGTCATGCACATCAACATTACGAACCTCCCCCCTAAGCTGGACCTTCTAAACGCCTGGATAACCCAGAACACCCCTGACAGCCTATGTCTCTCTGAAACCTGGCTATCTGCAAAAACTCCAGACTCAACTATCTCTTTCCTCTTTCTATCACATCATTCATCAAAACCGCAGCAAAAGAGGTGATGGTGTCGCTGTGATCGTAAGACACCACTTCTCCTATTCAGTGCTGGAAAAAAATAATCCACCATCAGTTCCCATGAGCTGACTCTTATCAAATTCTCCTTCCCCCAATCTCTCCCGACCTTCGTCGGAGTAGTCTATGCACTCCCCCAGCTCAGTCAAGATGCTCTCATAACGTACATCACTGCTATCTGCCCTTTGGCCCACCCAGGCGAACTGATACTCCTTGGAGATTACAACCTCGACTGGCTGGCCCCTCATCTAAGTCCACTATAGCCAAGTTAGAATCCATGAACCTTTCCCAGCTAATCATGGTACCAACCCGATACAGCACTAAATCCTCAAATCACTCACTCCTAGATTGGGTTCTTTCATCCCATCCTCACCATATATCAGCATCTGGTGTCCTCGACACAGTCCTAAGCGACCACTGTATCACCTACTGTGTTAGGAAAACTCATCTACCCAAATCCGCTCCAAAATACATTAAAATATGCCCCCTAAGCTCACTCCAACCTTCACTATGCAAACTGGTCCCCAGTCTACGCTGCAGCCTCAACTGATGCTGCCCTAGCTTACTTCACCAGGATTTTCAACAGCATATGGGACCTCCACACCCCCCTACAAAAAGCCAGGGTTGAGAAGTGCCACCACCCTTGGATTACCACCTCCATTGTCACACTGTGCAAGGCCCGAGACAAAGCCTGGTCCACTTTCAGAGCCTCCCTAACTCCTAATAGTAGGCAAGTATACAACGCCATGAGAAACGCTTGTCCCAAGGCCATCCGTCGTGCTAAGGTGGACTATTTCAAACATCACCTGAGCACTGCAGACATCTCTTCTTTCTGGAACATAGTACACTCCATTGTTGGCCCTCCTCCGCAATCCAACACCCCTACTCTCAAGCACAACGGCACTGAAATAACAGACCCCGTACAAGTTGCAGATACCTTAAATACCTACTTCACGACTTGTGCTTCCCCAAACCCGACCACTACTTTGCCATCTGACCCTAATTACTCCCCATTACCCACAAATAATAAACTCCTGCTAGCTCCTGCTTCCACATCTGAAGTTCTGCTCACCCTGCTATCCCTTAACACGTCCAGATCAAGCCCTGATGGTCTACATCCTAGCCTTCTTCATCTCTCTGCCCCTGCCATTGCTACCCACCTCACCCACATCATTAACTTATCCTTTTCCTCAGGCCTAGTTCCTAGAGCTGGGAAATTGGCATGCACCATCCCTCTCCAAAAAGGTGGTGAGCCCACCTCACCTGGTAACTATCGTTCCATCTCTCTTCTACCTGCCCTAGCAAAATTACAGGAATGCCTCGTTCAATCTAAACTTTCTGAATTCCTAACCTCCACAAACTTCTTATCCCCCTACCAGTTTGGCTTTAGAAAAAAACACTCCACCTTCTTCTCCCTCCTCTGTGTCACTGGCCACATTCAATCTACTGCTGATAAAGGCCACCTCACTGCTTCAGTCTTCATTGATCTGGCTAAAGCCTTCAACTCTGTATCCTACCCCTCCTTCTAAACTCTCTTGAGGATGCAGGACTCACCCACCGCTATCCAGTGGTTCGATTCCTATCTAAAAGACAGACACTAGTCAGTTAAAATCACAAACTCTTCCTCCCCTTCCCTCCCTATCCTGGCAGGTGTCCCCAAGGTTTCATACTCGGCACTATCCTGTTTTCAGTTTTCATTAACAACCTCCCATCTGCTTGCTCTTCCTCCCTCATCCATATGTATGCGGATGACACCATATTGTTCACATCCAGCCCAGACCTAGCCACAATAAATTCTGCACTACAACAAGACTTCAACTCAGTTCAAGCTTGGTTCGTCACAAAACAGCTTAAACTAAATACTATGAAAACTGTCTCAATGACCTTTGGTACTTCCCAGGGACTAGCCAAAACAAACCATGCCCTTCCTATCACCTCCCTTGATGGCACCCCACTAAATGTCGTCCCATCCTACAAATACCTTGTCGTCTTGCTCATCCCACAACTAAATTTCTCTCTCCACATTGATTACATTACATCCAAATTACACCCAAAGCTGGGAGTCCTGTACCATAACAGAGACTCTCTCCCTCTCCCTGTACGTCGTGAACTTTTGACTAAGATGATTGTTGCAGCCTTTGACTATGCGGGCATTGTTTATGGCATTGCTTCCTCCGCCTCTCCCTCTCTCAACTTGACTCCCTTTTTTATGCTTTCTGTCACTTCGCCTCCAACTCTCCTTACAGGATTCAGCACTGTTCCCTTCTCTCCTGCTGGATCTCCTTCCACTCTGACACAGACGCCTCATCCACTCTGTATCTTTCATCTCTTAATTCTGGTTCAGCCTGCTCCCCTTCTATATCTCTTCCCTCCTTTCACCTGCCCCTGCCTCTACCTGTTCCCCATGATTTAGAGATACACACCTTTTCACTCACTACCCCAGCTTCTAATTTTGGCAAATATGCCTTTAACTACCACTTCCCCTCTCTGTGGAACTCTCAGCCACCCCCCCCCCTTATCAATCAATCAATCAATCAAAGTCTTTATTTAACCAGGCGATCACCGTTGAACAAGCTCATTTTTCATGGTGGACCTGGGTTTGTTAACAAGGAACAAGGGACAATATACATGGGATGCAACACACAAGAAAATAGTAATAATACAAATAAAGTGAGAAACAATAATACAGTATATACAAAGTATCAGCAGGTAGCATTGACAGTAGTATATGTTTGGAACAGAAGATACAGCTAGTTTTGGGTAGGACACAATTTTTCATAAAAGTAAAGAAATATACATATCAGGTGCACTGAACACAAATAAAACCTAATATAAAAAGATATATAGTGATATGGTATGGAGAATTTAGAGCTGGAACCAGGGTCAAAGGAATGTGGAAGGGACAGATATGGGGTAGAAAAAGGGGAGAGGGAAGAGTCAATTATAGCAACAAACAGAGGTGCAACTCTCCTTCCCACTCTACTGTCAAATCTCTGCTATGCCTTCTACCACACCCTACCTGTTCCCACAACTTAATCTAGCACGACTGTAGGTCACTTTTGCACTTACTCTACTCTCTATCCTCTCTTCATCCATACCCTACCACGTATCCTATATACCTAAGTAGCCTATTGTGCTGTATTGGTTCACGAAAAAAAAATATGTGTGTGGCACCTTTGTAACTACAGTATATGCTATTGTACTATTAATCTTGTTACGACTCCTGCCCTAGTGCCTGGTGTTCTACTTATCACCAAATTATATAATCGTGTAATGTTTTGTATACTGTGTATCATGACAATGTAGTTTATCCCTTGTTCCCACTCCCCCAGGTCACACCTGGGAATAAGCCTTGGCTCAGCGTGCCTTTCCTGGTCACCAAATGTTTAAATAAAAATAAAAAAATACATCAAAGACGAATATAATAACGATTAGCGGTATTAGTACATATAAACTCAAACAAAAACTACCAGGCAAATGGGATGCAGAGTCTGTCAGGTATTTGGGGATCCATATACCCAAACATTTAAATAATATCTATAAAGTCAATTATGGGAAATTAAAACAGGAGATATTTACCGACTTAAAAAGATGGAACCTACTACCATTATCATTTACTAACAGGGTGGATGCCATTAAAATTACTGTTCTCCCCTGTTTTTTTCATATTTCAAACACTACCATTACCTATACGGAGTCAAGACTGGAAGGAATTAAAAGGGGTGCTCAAAAAATTCATTTGGCAGGGACGCAGGCCCAGGATCAAGTGGGAGAGTCTTCTGAGGCAGAGCACCGCCAAAGGATTCGGCCTACCAAATCTCAGAAACTATTCTGCAGCAACACAACTAGTCCCTTGGATTGATATAGTAGATGGGCCAAAAGAGACAGCCTGGAAAAGGATGGAAATAGCAACAAACAGAGGTGCACACTTTGAAGCCCTGGCATGAGAAGCTACAAAGGTGCAGGCACTGAGAGCCTTAAAGAGCTACTGACACCTCAAAGACAACTTTAAAAAAAAAAATAATTAGGTAATAATTAGGTACAATTCTGTTTGTATTCCAGTTATAGTCTGCATATTTATCATCCTCATTATTTATTACTGAGGAGACTTGCATGAATGTATGATCTTTGTTCCTTAGAATTCCTTTAGTGTTAATCTGCCTCTACAGCTTACTCCCTTCTTTAAGTCATAATCCTCTGTTGTGACATCACAATCTGTTGCCATGGGAGTATCTGTGATGTCACAAGAAGTACATTATGACCTTAGGTTGGGAGAAAGCAACAGGAATAGATGGACTCTACAGGGGCAGAGATCCTGTTTTCATGAAAATTACCTCAGTAGAAAATATTGGGGAGCAGGAATACAGAAGTAATGTGAAATACAAGCTGAACTGTGTTTAACTATCATGTTTTGTTAAAGTTCTCCTGAAGGTGTCAGCTGCTCTTTAACCAATAAGTGGACACATCATACTTATAAACTATGGACCACACAGATGTACCCACAATGGGTGCCCATCTGGAAAAGCCTATGTTTTACACCAGTTAAGCTAGACACTGCTTTTAAATGGTATGCCATCTCTACAGTGACAATGTTACAGCGATGTGGTCAGTGCTGACAACATTGACACATCGCTGTAAAGTCCGTGTGGGGCCCCGGCACCCATTCTCAAGGTCCTGCACCCCCCTTCCCTGAATCAGCTCCATCTCGGAGTTGATAATAGCAAGTTGGGGGGGGTGCAAGGGGCACACAACTTTGTTCTTCACAGCACCATGCTGACCGCAAATGCGGTCGACGCAATGGTGTCGGGGAAACATGGCGTTGACAAGAAATTGCTGATGCGGTGTCATGGATCACTTTTAAATGGTGGGGAACAAAGGGACTATTTTTGGTAATGCAGTTCTTTGACACAGAGATGGTTAAATCATTTGCCTAAGTGAAACAAGATTTGGTCTGGAAAACTCAGACCTTTTTCAATATTTACAGTTAAGTTCCTGTATCAACAGACAAGATGTCAAACAATCCCTTATGAGAGAACCCCCACCCTCTGGTAGCCCTAATAAGGACACACTCTACACAAGGGGGAATGTAAACAACTAATATCTAGGCTCTACTCAGAGCTAAATAAGGATACAGGCAAACAACATGCAGAACACTTACAACATAAATGGGAAGGTAAGACAGGTATTCCTCTAACACCAAAAGACTGGACAAAGATTTGGCAAGCAACCCACAAGACAACCAGCTCTGGTAGTTGGAGGGAATTTAGATGGAAAGTTAATAGCAGATACTTCTTGACACCAGAACAAAGCATATGGGCACTAGTCACACAGATCTATGCTGGAGGGGTTGCGGGGAGAGGGGAACACCTCAGCATATTTACTGGAGCTGTGGTAAGATCAGGACATTGTGAGCTGAAGTAGAGACTCAAATCAGGTCAGCTTTGGATACAACTGAGGAGCTAAATAGCTTCCGCTCGGTTTGCAAATGACACCCCCATGACCTGAAGGGCAATGCAAAAAAAAAAATACATATTAAACATACATATGGTTGTTGCAATTAAAGCAATAACACAAAGATGGATGACAGACTTGGCTCCATCAATAGATAACTGGTTAACAAATTGTAAAACAGTTAGAATCATGGAAGAAATTACAAGCAGACTTTAGCTTCATTTGGAGCTTTTCAATACAAGATGGTTAACCTTAGCTCATATTATAGAGGACACTGAGGGCACTTCAATTCTAGACCAGTTGGTGTACTAATATGATACCCTGATACAATAATGTTCTGTTCTCCTTTTTTTTTGCTGAATTTGTTTATCCTCCCTGCCATAGTGCAGCTAAGCCCTCCACTGACCGCCCCAACCCACCACCAGCATCCAGGGACTTACCTCCTTCCAGACGTCCTCCCTGGCTTACCTCTGCCCAATGTGGGGTTCAGTGGGAGACAGCACACTGCTGACATCACGGATGTGGTTTGGGCCATCAGCCCAAGCATCTCCCATGGCTGGGGGTCTGTTGGCGGAATGGATTCAGTGTGGGAGAGAGCCTTAGATACCGGTGCAGAGCTGCAGGACATTCAGTGTCATCCATGCTGCACCCGGCCATTTTCCCTTTTTTGTGTGAGGAGGGTCAGATGTGCAGTGTCATCTAAGATGCACCACACATGCTACCATGCACAGGGCATCAACAGCTGTCAACCCTCCCACCCCGAAGTTACACTGGTTGCACCCCAAGCCTCCACCAAGGGTCAGACCAGTGCTGAGAACCCACAGCCCTCTCTTCAAGAGAAGAAGAGCCATGCTCCAGATGCCTAATTCTCCCCTCCTGGGGAACCAAGTCCAACACCAAACCCGGGTCACTGGTGTGGCAGCAGATAAGGCATGGATGTCTCTGCCCTCCATGCCACAGGGCTGGCATAATGTTCTGTTCTTAAGTACAATTAAGGGGATGGATCTCTGTTCTCTAGCTCAACAGTTTTGTATGTTAAAGTTTGGTCCTAGTTTCAGGTGACCTTTATTCAAGATCTGAATATTTTTAATCTGTTACACAAAACTGAGACACCTGATAGCAATAAGTCGTAGTAGCCTGTAAGCAACAATGTTATGGCAGAATGTGACTAGAAGCGTAATATTATGTACTGTATGCTGCACAGACTTATCTCTTTACTGTATTATGAAGTATGATGGATTTTGGTACAAGTGTCATAAATACATAGATACATAGAAACTGTTGGCAGATAAGGACCGCTAGGCCCATCTAGTCTGCCCGTAAGTCCTTTACTTGTATGCAGTCACTGACCCTAAGTGATCAATGGCTTTTCAGCACTTCCTCACCACCCAATGCTCTCTTGTGCCTGTCCCAGGCATGTTTAAACCCCTCCACTGTGTTTTCCCCCACCACCTCTTGTGGCAGACTGTTCCAAGTGTCCACCACCCTCTCTGTGTAGACAAATGTCCTCATGTTACCTCTTAATCTACCCCACTCCAATTTCATATTGTGTTCCCTCATTCTAATATCTTTTCTGCATTGGAAAATATCCCCCACCTGCACCTTGTTTATGCCCTTGAGATACTTGAAAGTTTTTATCATGTCCCCCCTTTCTCTCCTCTCCTCCAGTGAGTACACATTGAGGTCTCTTAGTCTCTCCTCACATGTTTTCTGATGCAAGCCTCAATAAAGCCTTGGAAGGTCAGAAAAAAATAAACTGCAGATGACTAACACACATCCATCCCCACTCACTGGGACTTCCCAGAAAAAAATGAATGCTGGTCATTTTCCCTCCCAGCCCACCAAAAGGTGCTTGTCTGCCATTTGTTTTTTTAAATTACCAGCATGCAAGACCATTCTTGCCACTGGTTCTGTTGTCCTGCTGCTGCACCTCCATCACCCTTCCCGGTAAATATACCCCCTCTACCACTCCTCCCAACCACCCTTTGGCACACCCTCATCCACCTGGCTACAAAGGATGTTTTAGGTCACTCTGTAAGTGACTGGCACAGCCCTGCCTCTACAGAATGAACCTGTGAAAGCCTGGGGTAAAAAGGTCAGAAAAGCTGTGAACTGCTTATCAGCATATGGCCCTGTCCTTTGTGATCTACCAGGACAACATTCTGGTCCTCCAGTTCTTCATAATGATTCATCCCAACCCTACCTGTCAGGGCCCTCAGGGGTCTAATAAGGTGGTTTGATAAAGGTCTGAGCAACAGAGCCAACTCCTGCTGCGCATGGCGGTGGGGGGGGGGGGCTCAGAGAGAATAATCTGCTGGTACTGAGGTGTCCTTGGGTTTCTGAGACTCAGTACTCAGGAACACCAATTCCTAAGGTGGACCCTATGGCTTAGATTTTTGACTGACAGGATTCTTAGTACAGCCATGGGAAGAACCTCTGTCCAGATCCTTAGAGGTTACACTGGACCTTAGATGCCCCTTGGCTTTGTCCTCAAAAAAGCCCTTAGACTTGTCATGTGTCTTCCTTGCCTATAGTGGGTTTCTTAGTTTCCCCGCAAGGGAATTCTGTACACATGGGCTTGTTCACAAATTCCCCTTGAAGAAGGAGACCAGAAAAGGTCCAGGAGTCAAGACTAACTTGAAACCTCGTTTCTCTCAGGAAAGGAATCTGCAATCAGTTTACCTTCTTCTACTCTCTGGTGCCTCATTAGCAGCCCTCACACTATTCAACATTTTTGGTGTGGACTGAGGCACTTGAGGCAAAGCTACTAGCATACTGTAGCCAACAGTCTTACTGCAAGTAGCAAAGCATCCATGTCTTCTTTTATCTCTGGCCAGCAGCAGCGAGCCAGGGGAATGGGTAGTGACAAGACACTTTATTTGTAAAACATCTTGACCCAAGGCACAGCTGATGAGGGAAGGCACAAAATGCTTTGCACAGGGCAGAAGAACTTAAGTTGGTGGAAGCTAGACCTCAAGATTATAGGTGGAATCTCTGTTACAGGTCACAGTCAAAAGATATTCTGGGGCCCCTTCATGTGTAGTCATGTCTGCCAAAGTGAAACGTAACCTTACACTGGTATTTCTGTATGTCCAGATTGTTGTTACTTATGTTTTGTAGGCTATATTTTACAAAGTTACCTTAGATTTGTTTATGAGTGGAAACCAAGGGAGGCTGCAGCCTTTCTTGGTTACCAAGGTACAGGTGCGCTACACCAACTGGTAATCAGGGCAGTGATATATTGTTACTATGGGGGAACACTCTGCAGCAGAAGGGTCACCACTGAGCACAGGCTATTTTTTACCAGAACTGAATGAATAATTGTTTATTCTTTTATGATTTTATGCTTTTTCTTACCACTTTCCTAAACTTTGGTCATCTTTTCCCCTTTCTGTTGCTCAGTCTCTTCTCCTTCCTCCCTGAAGTCTCTTCTTTATCTTCAGTCTTCAGTTAGAGGTAAATGGGTACAGAAGCTTCTAGCTGGATGCTGTGAGGAAGTAGACTTGAAAGATTTGGCTTAGCTGGTAGTGCTTGGAGGTGCAGTGAGGGGCAGTCACAGGGCTGATACACTCTCATGAGAGTCGGGTGTAGGCCCCAGTTCCATCCTCCCCACCCCTCCTCCCCAGAGCTAGGCTGATTTATAGGGGAATACCTGCCCTGCAATTGGAGGAAAAGGCTTCAGGTACAGCTCATGTAGTTCTAGCCACTGGGGGCTGGGTTAAAGGGCTGAGAGAGAGGAGCTTAGGGAGTTGTACACTTTCCCTATAAGTTCACTGTGTAGTACTGCACCTAGTATACTGAGGGACTGTATCTAGGTTTAGTGGGTGACCTGATTAGTGGGTAGGGGTGTATCATGGACTAGTGGGGAACCTGGTAGTTCACCCAAGGAAACCTACTTTGGAAGGGGATGGGACCACACGTCATTAGGGCCGGTATCTTTGGGAGGTTGGTGGGGTGCACAGGGTGTGGGGCAGCCATGATACTGGACTGGGCTTGGAAGTTCGGTGGTTGCCCAGTGTGCCACCAGCTGGCACAGCTTAGGGAGGAGGTTGAGGGGATTAGGAGACAGCTGGAGAGAGGGGGTAGGTATGGTTGGGGAATAGGGCAGGGTCCTCCAGGTTGCACCAGCACTCAGGGTGGGTGCATAGGAAAGAGTGCAGGAGAGTACTCTGGATCACATAGGGACCCTGAGAGGGGGCCCAAAGGAGGACACTACCAAGGAAGCAGGCAGGTATCTGGGGACCTTCACAGAGGGGGCCAAAGGAGGACATTCTCAGGGAAGTAGGCAGATGGCTGGGCAGGACAGAAGGAAGCAAGGGGGAGGTGGATCAGACCTTAAGCTCAGTAACTTGCCAGTTCTCTCTTCTGCTTGAGGATGAGGGGTGATGAGCCACAACAGGGGCGGTTGAGATGGAAAGAGAGTGAGGGCAGGAGGCAGGGGCAGGATAGTAGGAAGAACAGGGGGGAACTTGGAACGTGGGAAAATGGGGGGAGCAGTGGATCAGAGCAGGAGGAGGAGGAGGAGTGGGTAGAGAGAGGAAAGTGCAAGGAGAAGGACCAGTTGGGAGGAAAGGGCAAGGAGAGGGACCAGAAGTACAAGGAGGATACAGTAAAGGCAGCTGAGGGTTTATGCCAGGGGAGCACACCAGGCAAGGAGGGGCTGAACGGAGACGGGAAGGAAGGGAAGACGAGCCAGGCAAGTTTAGCAGATGGGAGGGAAGGACCAGTCGTGAGCAGCAATGGGGAGGGATAGCGGGTACAAAAGGATACTGGAGGAGAAGAGGCATAGGACCAGAGTGGATGGGGTGGCCAGGGTAAATAAGGAGGGGGCGGCAGGGTGCACCCAGATAGGGAGAGGAGCAAGGAGCTGGCTGGGGGGAGGGGCCGGTAGAAAGGATGAGGGACATGGAAGGGGGGAAATGGAGGAAAAGGGGTGGTCAGAGTGATCCTGTTGAGTGATTCCATGATCAGGGTTATCAAATGGGATAGGCAGGGGGAAGCCTGCCCGGTTAGAACAACATGCTTCCCTGGACTAACGGTGCACAGGGCCAAGCATGAGGTATATCAGCTGCAAAGGATTGTGGAGGTTCCCCGGATATACTGGTCCACCTGGGTACCAATGACATTGAGGGAAACTGTGAGCTAGAGATACAGGCAAGGTTCAGGGAGCTTGCCAGGGTCTGTCATGACATAGGATGCGCGATTTCCTTCTCGGAAATCCTGCCGTGCCAAGGGCTAGTGGGGAACACAAAAGGAAGATTAGGGAGATAAACCAGTGGCTCAGGGAGTGGTGTGGGGCCAGAGGGTATGGGTTGATAGGGGATTGGGGGGAGACCTGGGAGGATAAGGGGCTCTATGCTAGAGATAGGCTCCATCTCAATTTGGAGGGGAGGAAAATCCTTAAGTTGAAAATAGAGGGGTTCGTTGGTGAAAGGTGGGGTTTAAACTTGTGAAGGTGGGAGAGATGGGAGAGAAGGCTGTCGAGGGGGGTCCGATAAAGGAGGGACTCGGTCTTCACCCCCCTTGGGAGCTGGAGGAATGTGGGAAAAGGCCGACTGGTAAGGTGCTGACCAGGGGAAGACTGAATCCCCATGGGAACGTGAGCAGGGGAAATGGAAGTATACGGAAATGGTGGAAGGTAGTCCTGCTAAATGCCAGGAGCTTAGGCAATAAAATGCCTGAGCTCCAGGCGATGCTAACTGAGGGAGAGATGGATGTGGCAGTGGTCACTGAGACCTGGGCCACCGCAGGGCACGACTGGGACCTGAACCTGGAGGGTTACACCATGTTCAGGAAGGACAGGGGGGAGGGAAGGGGAGGAGGAGGAGTAGCAATAATAGTCAAAAACTGCATTGGCATAGGAGGAGTGGAGGAGACAGAGGGAACTGTGGAGGCGATTTGGGTCATCTTGATAACAAACGGGGGCAAGAGAGTAAAAATAGAAATGGTGTATAGACCCCCTGCGCTGGCAGAGGAGCTGGAGGAGAGTCTGGTGGCAGATGCTGGGAGACACTGCAAATTGGGCAGGGGAAGGCTGGTGGTGTTGGGGGACTTAAACATGCCAAGAACAGACTGGGAGACTATGACATCCTCGGTGGCCAGGGAACAGAGGTTGTTGGATGTCTTTCAGGATGCGATCCTAACTCAGCAGGTGGGGGAACTGACCAGGGAGGCGCAGATACTGGATGTGGTCCTGGCAGACAGTGACCAGATTGGGGGCCTGGAGGTAAGGGACCCATTGGCGGGGAGCGACCATGCCACGGTCTGGTTCTGCCTGGACCTAAGAGGAGTAGAAGGCTGCACAAAGACGGAGGTAACTGACTTCGCGGGGAGGATTTCAAGGAAATGGGAAGGATCCTTAAGAAGCATTTCGATGGGATTGGGCCAGACATGGATGCTGACAGTAGGTGGGAAATCATCGGAGGGGGATTGCAGGATGCTGCCAGCGCCTGTGCAAGAGTAAGACGAAAATGTGGTAGGGCCCGTAAACCCTGCTGGTGGACCAGGGAGGTTCAGGAGGTGGTGAGGGGAAAGGCATTTCAAGTGCTCAAGGAGTGAAAGGGATAGAGGGGAGTATGAGCTGATGGCCAGAAGGGCCACTAGGGTGGTGAGGGCGGCTAAGGCAAGGAAAGAGTAGAACCTGGCCTGGGAAATTAGGAGAGGGAATAAGGGGTTCTTTAGATACATTGGAGAAAAACGAAGGGTGAAAGGGGCAGATTAGCAGGATTAAAACAGGGGAGGGATGGACACAAGATCCGGGGAAGCAGGCTGAGGTACTAAATGAGTACTTTGCCTCAGTTTTCACCAAGGAAAATGGGGGGGAGGGCTGCATCATACATGGAAGGAGATGGTGAAACTGAGGGTGGAGGGACCCTTGCCGATCGTCGGGTCTGGGGAGAGGATGGGCCACCATTGGCAGAAGGGGAGAAGGC